>OY720444.1:30645956-31153153 GCA_963082915.1 Dolichopus griseipennis
GTTACATGTGCTTAAAAATAGAAAAATTTTAAACCTATTTAAGCTCTAAAACAGGGGGAGAAGTGATAAATAAAAATTTTCTTGACCGGCTCCTACTAATTTCTGACAATCTAAATTCTCTCAAAATTTCAAGTTTCTTACTTGAGTCGTTTAGAAAATGTGAGGGGCTAAAAACTTTGCCGAAATTAAGTTTCGCATAACTGTGAATTTTAGTACCGTATGCCAACCCTATGAATTTGTCTTTGAGAAGTTTATAAATCATATAAAAGCAGCTGTTTTTTACCGTTTTTCATATTGGAAATAAACGTAAAAAGAAATCTTGTTATAACAATTTAAATTAAGGGCTTTTACAGTCTTTGGGATATTGCAGTTCCGTAACGGGTGGGACTACAGAAAAAAGTTCTTCCATGAAATAATTTTTTTGTAATATCTTCTACATAGTAAGAATTAATTCTCTCTATTTCAAATAGTGTAAAAATTTTTGTAAATATACGAAAGGACGGACGAACGGACAGACAGAGTGAAACAATATAGGCACATTTTTAAAAAAATGTTTGAAAATGTGCTAAAAGTAGCCAAAAAAAAAAAAGAATGGAACAACAAAAATAATAATGAAATATATATTATCATTCTCAGGGTCATGAATTCATAAAGATACTTTATTGAAAAAACACGTAAGGTAATATTTATTGAAGATAACAAGAATTTTGTAAGTAGGTATGTCAAGAATTCGGAACAGAATTTAAGTAACAAAGTAACCAAAAAACAGTAGGGGTCTTATAAATATTTCAACTTATATAATAATATTAAATAAGATTAATTTCAAGTAGAATTATTTGGTTTAAGGCAAGAATTGAGGTGTTGTAGGAAGTACTGTTATTTTAATATATTTATTTACAGTAAGTATATATTATTATGCAATATAAACAAACGAAATTAAGCACATGCGTGATGAGATTACATTTTGGCAAGTTTTTCAGAATTATAAACATATTGTATTTTATCTGAAATCCGGATTCAAATCTGTATAATAATGAGTAAAATGGTACCTAAGTACAGATGTAAGTACTAATATCTGATACTCATTACTTTGTCAAGTTCCAGTATTACTTAGATTTTGGACTTTATGAATGACAAAATTTGCAAAATACTTTAATAATTGCAAAATAATTGAATTCAGCAGTACTTAAGTACTTCTTGGTACTCAATTACTTGAAAATACTTAAGTATCAAAAAATAATTTCAAAAGTAATCAGACTTAAAATTTAATTACTTTCTGGGAAATACAAGGATATTTATTTTTTTCTTTTATCGTAAGTATTGAAATCTAAGTATTACTGGTACAAGGCAAAGTAATGAGTATCGGGTAACAGTACTGTTAATTGTACTGGTAATTGAAATCCACCATTCAAAACAAATCTGCTCAAATTAAAATCAGTCTAATAGTTATACTAGAAGTTCAATTAGAGCCATTAGGTTGAAATATTTTTGTTTCAGTTTTGTTTCATTTGGAGATTATTTGGAGATTTGGAGATTATTTCATTTTGAATATTAAGGTAAAGTAATCATTTAAAATAATCATTTTTGATTACCCTCATTTTCATTGAGAATTTTTTTTAAGATAATGACTTGTTAAGCTAAAATTAAATCCAGACTTTAGAAATAAGATTTTAATAATCAGGGCTTCTATCTTCTAATGATTGCATTTTCCATTGAAAACCTGAACTTCTTTACACTTAGTACATATTGAATGGATAAACTTTAGTTTTATTTTATCTTTAGCCTTTCTAAACCATTTATAAGTCAACTTAAGCATGTTAAATTTATATTTTAAAATTCTATCAACATATTTAATAAATTTTATAAAGTATGTAATAAGCCTTTATTATACTTTAATAAAAGAATTAATTAGTTATGCAAAATTAGTTGCATAAAAAACCAAGTTTCGTATCTTCATTTTCAATGCACCAAATTTTTATTCAAATTAATTTAAATGAGTTTATAGTTTATTTTTAATTACTACTAACTACAATCTAGTTAAATACTAATTAACTTCTACTTAAATTTTCAAAATTGGAAAAAAAAAATTTAAAATATACATTATTTGCATGCGTGCATGAATGATAATAATTATGAATAATGTTTTTTCCTTCGTATATATTACTTCGAAATTCATTTTAAAAAATTTTTTAAATATTTTTATAATTGTTGAGTGCATTTTTCAACAATAAACTAAAAAATAAGTTCTCATAATTAAAAATGATGTTATTGAGTAATTTGTTGAAATGTTTTATACTATTATGCAAATGTTGACTAATCTGTTGACTGATCATTTAATCATTCATGCTTAAGTTAGATAATTTTGAAATGAACCTGTAAATGTAAATGCCTAAGTGTTGGAGCAGTACAGCCCATCTTAAATTCAACGCAAAGAAAAGGAGATTAAAGAGGAATTATGGGTTAATTTGGAAATGAACCTTTAAATATAAATGCCTAAGTGTTGGAGTAGTATACTGCCGTCCTAAGGAAAAATGTCGTAAGCGACAAAAGCGGATTTTCGGGATAATGGAATATTTGACATCGGATAAATGTCTTACAACTTTGTACTAAGAAAAAATGTCACACATCTCGTTGCAAATTCAGTGAAATGAATAAAATTTTGTTAATATAGTTTTAACCTGGTTCCTTTTAACTAAGCTTTAATAACTTAATAAAACTAGTATTGCTTAGCAAAAAAGTTGTATGACCAAATTAACTATGTACACCTAATACTACCTTATTTAACATTGTATTTGTTTTTCAAAAATTCAAAAATAATTCAACATAGCGCTGCGCAAATTTAAAACACTAAAAGTTAAATTACCTAAAACCAAGAAAATTTAGAAACGACTTTCTATCTTAGGACGGCAGTATAGCCCATCTTAGATCCAATGCTAAATACATATTAGTCTTACCTTTTGTTATGCATATATTCAGAACGTCTCATTTAACATAGGCGTACATTGCATCAACCTTAAATTTCGAAAAATCAGAGAGTTTGAAGTTTTTAAAGTTTTTGAACTGAACCCTTCTTAATTGAACCCAATCAGCTATTTTGATTGAATCATTCTTAAAAAGACTTACTATAGCTTATTAGCCTCCCCATTTGGGTATTCCACGACGTATTAATTAATTTATTTAGACTTTTAATTAATTTATTTCAACTAATACATAAATATAAATTTAACCCAATTCGGAAGCCCTGTTATATTTTTAATCTGACACTTTAATTACAATTGTACTTGTTCGAAAATTTGACATTCTACAAAATTTATATCTATGCATACTTTAGATACAAAATTATATCTCTGAGAAAATTTATATATTAATAATAATAATTGCATTTATTTAAATTTATATACACACACACACATCATACATACATTTAATATTATATAATTATATCGAATTTAAACTGTTGCAATAAAATGAATTTAAAAAAAAACATATATAAGAATTTTTTGAATAAAATAATAATAAAAAAATATTTCTTAACGATATAATATTAACTTACGTATGTGTATGTGTGTTACGTCATGCAATAATAAAAAAAAATCGAAAATAAAAATAACATTTTATTCTGTTAATTCCTTTTTAAAAAATTACATTATATTCTTTTTTATTTTTAAACTTAATTTAAATAATAACATAATGTTTATACTAAATACATATATGTACGTATTTGTGTGTGGTAAGAATATACTTTTCAACTATTATGATTATAAATTTAATCGCATGCAATGTTATTGCTTATGTAAAATTCAAATAAAAATGTGTCATGCAATTTTTTTTTTGTTTTTGAATATTTTAGTTATTTTTTTCAAGTAATTGTTATAATTTACGTGATTAACTAAATATTTAAAGATAATATTAAATAAATTTTATTAAATTAAACTAGATTATTGATGTTAATAAATAATATTGTATTTAATAATTTTTGATTTAAATTAAAAGATATTTAAGATTAAAAACAAGAAGGATAGAAGATATTTTAATAATTAAATGTTAATTTGACAATTTTTCAATTTTTAAAATTTTATAATCTATGCTAAATTTTGTTATTTTGGAGTTAATATTATAAATAAATAATAAATAGTTTAAATAATTTAACACTAGATTTATATACATTTAATGTTTGGTAGGGTAATTTACCCGCGGTATTTTGATTTTTATAAATAAGATAGATTGGAATCTTACAAAGTCAACTCAAAATAATTGTACAATACTCCTCTCAGTAGTCTTGGAAATTGAATCAATTAAAACAAATCCCTTTTCTAAAACTAAATTTTGAAAAGACCTTCCATAGAAATATACCTATTTTTGAAGGCAGGATTGAGAATAGAATTGGGAAAAGTTAATGGAATAGTGATTGCCTGTTCCGGACTTTATTAAACCTATTAATATGAAGATTTGTTAATACGAAATAAGTATTAAGATTAATGGATTATTTGATTTATTTTATTTTTTTTTATACTCTAGTCAAACTGTAGGAAGAACTATGGGAATAGATATGTTGGCTTGGCTTTGTGGTTAGGGAATTGGAAGAAAAACAGGAAAGAAGAGAAGAGTTGGGGGGTAGGTTAGAGACGAGCTTATTTAAGTTCTTTTTGAAACGTTGCAAATTTTATAGGTATATTTCTATCACCATGTTCCATTTTCTAGCAGCTCCCACAGTAAATGAGTTTCCATATCCAGTTTTAAATCACCTAGGAATTTCCATTGTGTAGAAATGTGGACTTGAGGCCTCCCTGGTGTTACGCCAAAATTATTTAACAGGGCAGGCATTATTGATTTTAATTCAATACAGAAAGTGTCAATATCGACAATACTGATATATCTATAAAAATAAGTTAAAGCTGCAATATTACGACGAGTGCTAAAAGGTGTGAAAGTAGCGTTAACCAAGATATGGTTAAATGTGAAGAATTTGCTATTTACGCGTAAGGTGGGACTTTTGATTTTGTTCAAGCAACTTAGTGAAATTTGAGGAGCGCCAGTCCATATGTGAGAATTATACTTTATCTTAGTTCGTATGTAAGCATTACAGATAATTATGTGGATATATGATATGAAGATTTAAAATTAAAAGTTTACTATCTGGTTTTGGAGAAATTTAAGTAAAAATTACTGGAATTGTACAAAATTAATCTCTAGTCACATTTTTTTAAATTAGACAGCGGGAAAATATTGAATTGACCTGATCATTTTTATATGCCTTCTAGTTAACTTATACACGAATTATTACATTTTATGGTAAATATCTGTATTATATTAGACTCGAGATGGTGGGATATCCCTAAATTAAAGTCCAGTCTATTGAGCTTTCTAATCCCGGCACAATAGTCATTTAGCATATAGCTTTTTAGCAATAGATTTTCAAAAGTTCCATAAATCGAACGCTAATTCAATGTTAATTTTAGGATTTCGGAATACATACCATAAGTCTACCATAATATGGGTAATTATCTATAACTACATAACCGTTTTAAAAAATAATTATTTATTACGTGACCTAAGTTTGAACTCAAGTTCTTTTGATTAAAAACTTGACCTAATAATTATACTACCTGATCATTCAATCCCATTTGTACATATATAATAAAACTTCTAACATCCATTATATCTACGATATTTCTTAATCTACTTTAATTGTAAAAATTTAAAAAATGAAAATATTCAGAGCGGCATGATATATATTTAAAATTCAATTTAAATAAACGTGTAATAAGTTGAAACGTGCAACAATTTATCCAAAAATGTCGTGTAAAATTTAAAACATTTAAATATCTATAACTTTAATGATAAATTTAAATAAATTGTAAAATGTTAATTTTAAGTCTGTTTTAAAATTATATGCCAAATTATATATTTCATGGCAATGATCTGTACAATATTGTATATTATACAATATTCGTATTACTGACATAAATTTAATTTTTTAATTTAAACAATTGAATAAAAAAATTTTTTTGCATTTAATTTAATTTTAAGTGAACTGCGAGTTTTTGTATTTTCAAAATTTTCATGATTTTCATTTCAAAATTCACATTTCTTGTCAAATTTTCTGATTGTTGATTTTTCAAAAAAAAACTGAAAGTTTTCAAAAAAAAATTAAGTCACTGATAAGATAAGTCATTTTTTGTCTATTGTTTTCCCAAAATTGTTAAAATTGTTTAAATAGAAAAACATCGTGATTTTTTTTATAACACGCACTCTAATTACAATTGAAATAAATTATTTTGAAAAAAATTGTAACTGTTATTGATTGCGTATAAATTTTTTCAAAATTATAAAAAATTTTTCTGTACTTTTACTTGAAATTTTACTTAAAAATTCAAAAGTTTCTTGTTTTTATTCTCTTTTAAAATAAATCACGAATTTGAAAACCTTTGTTAAAATGTTACCCTATTGTTTGGAGAAACTTTATATATATACATTTATAAAACTATGATTGGAAAAACATGACACTGTTATACTTTCTTTTATATTGAAATTCAAATGCTAACCAAATTATTTTGGATTTCAGTTTTAATATGACCCGGATTTGCTAATCGATATATTCAAATATTAACTAATATATTAACCATAAATTTTGTAGGGAGGCACGTTTAAAGGTAGGCACGCAAACTGAACCTAATTTTTAATTCGTTTTTGAAATTTTGATTAAAGGTTCTTTAATGTCCGTAGAGTAATTTCCAAAATATTTGTATTTTTTCTGGAATTCTAGTAACAATTACTTAATATAAGTTTAATTTCAATTTCTATGTAATTAGACTTTAATCACGGGTTTATTCAAATTTTTTCAGCGAAAGCATCAAATATGTCAGGCCTTGAACTCAAGTTTATGGATCATACCTGTATCAAAAAGTAAATCGATTTAGGTGTGTGTGATATATATTATATTTTTTGAATGTTTTAATTTTAATATTTTTATATTTCAATTTATTTTAAATTTAAAATCTGACTTAAAAATTTTAAAATATAAAAACAAAAAAAAATTCAAAAAATGACAAATTTTCATTC
Source organism: Dolichopus griseipennis (assembly GCA_963082915.1). Taxonomy (NCBI): domain Eukaryota; kingdom Metazoa; phylum Arthropoda; class Insecta; order Diptera; family Dolichopodidae; genus Dolichopus; species Dolichopus griseipennis. The sequence continues at coordinate 30,653,019 of OY720444.1, forward strand.
ATAAAATTCATTAATTGTAACAGGTACCCAGAGACAAAATTCAGCAGAAAGCAATTATTCTATTAAAATTCAATTATATAATTTCCCCCTCTAAGGTTTATGTCTCGGATGATATTTGAATGGTATACACATTTTTTTTTTCGTTAAATTGCATACTTTTAGGATAATTCACCACTTAAATGTCAAATACAACTTATTATTTCCCCTTAAAGTATACACGTATTTCGTTTTATTTTTATAAAATTTGCCTACTACATTTCCATGGGCGCCTAGTATTTTCGATTAAAAAATTAAAAATTTTTTTATTTAAAAATTAGAAATTTAAGTAAGTAGTGCCCCGGTCGGTCGTCAATTTAAAGATTTTGGGTCTATTTCGAACTCTCAAATTAAAAAGCAATGGAAATAAATATTGAATTGTCAAAATTTTTGAAAAATGCTGTAAAGTTTTACTGAGTATATTGGTTTTTTTTTAAAAATACACATGGTTTAATATTTTGTTTAAATTATTTATTTATTTAAAATATTCATATTAAATTTTTTAAATAACATGTATTTATTAACATGACATATTATTTAAAAAAAAATGATTTTTAATAATTTAATTAATTAAACAATAATTATTATGCATTATAAAATACATAAAATGATTGAAAGAAATCTGTTAAAGTAAGGTTTATCTTTACTATAGATATTTCAATATAATCATTAATGTTAATTATATAGATAATATTTATATAAGCAATCTGTTGCGAAAGAAAGCATCTATACATCTACACTTTAATTCATGTATTACTGAATGTGAAACTCCGAATTAACGTTGATGTTTTGTAAGTTTACTGTTCCATCGATGATGACTCTAATTAAATGTCAATTTTTTTAATTTTGCATATTATTATTTATTAAATCTGTAAAAAAATTATATAATTTTTAAAAAATATTAAAAATATTTAAAAATTATACAGTATATTTTATTTTATAAGTTATAGAATTAATAATATTTTAAAATGTACCTACTCTTAATGCGTGCACATTTTAACGAATTGTTTTAGATCTCCTTTTCAAATCTTCCCTTAATATCTTTTAAATGTCATACGGCTGCCATTTAACTTTATGATCTAATTTACACTTAATTTTCTTGAAAATTTTTCGGAAAAAAAATCTAAGGATTAAAAAATAAACCTAAATTTTAAAAGTTGGATTTGAAAAGTTATAGTATAATTTTAAACTCTATCATTGAGTTTAACTGACAATTTGCGGATCTGATAGAGTTTATTAGGGCAACTATATTATTTTATTTTCTCATTTTTCTTTCTATAGGATTCATAAAATTTAAATTAGATATTTTTTTCTAAATTTACATTATTATACATTAGTATTTTTTAATTATTTTTACAAGAGTCTATTTTCTACAATTTTTTTTCTAATTTTACATTCAAAATTAAAATTCTATTTTATAAATGTACTTATTTTTTATGTAAATACTTAATACGACTAATACTGATATCTAGAGTAAATAGTAAACATTTTTAAACTACAAATTGATAAATACTATATTTAATTTTGATAGAATCATTAATCAATTACTAAATATATTTTTTATAATTAAGTACAGAATAATTACTAATCAATTTTATCTTAAATTGTATCTATAGATTAAAGTGCCATTTGAAGTACATAATTAAAATTGTATCTACATCTCATATAGATTTAAATGTCATCTGTAGTCATTTAAATTGTATCTAAATCTCATAGATATAATTTTAGACGAAATTTTTTAAAAAAATCTTTAGAATTTATTTGCTAATCAAAATTACTTCAAAAACATTTTCAATACGCTAATTCCCATCCCTTTTAACTAGAACGTTTAAATAAAAATGAAATTAATTTTGTAAATCCCAAGATGTAAAAATAATATCATGAATATCACGCACCCTCCTCTGAAATATAAATAAATCCATTAAAAAAAACAATAATTGACCTAAGGGCCCAACAGTTTAGAAATGTTGTTTAATATAAATATAAAATGTTATTTATATAAATTTAAAATCATGTTATTATTTTAAATTTTGTATATAAATTATGCAATTATATTTTTTTTTTATTTTATTTTTTCCTAAACCCATGTTTCAACTTCACTTTTCTAATTAGTAATTAACTTACGCTTACGCATTGCGTGTCATATTGTTTTGTACAATGCTTTTTTGATAACACAAAATAAATTACATTGTATACGTGTATGTGTTATCGTCACCATATTATCAAACGCTAATCAAAAGTTTTAAAGTATAAATGAAACATAAACTATTATACAACACAAACTACTTTTCCATTTTTTTATATTATGTGATACTGATAAGAAAAAAAAACAAATTACCTGTGCTTGTTTTTACCGTGATTTTTTTTTTTAACTGTAAATGACTTTAACTTGCATAATTCTTGAATAAAAATTGAATGTTATTTGAGTGGGAGTTGAATTTTAAATACTTCAGTAAGGGCCGTATTAAGTAAATCCTATTCCTAAAACCTTTTGAAAAACAGGACTATGAGAAAAAAGAATAATATGAGATTGTGTGACCAAGGAGTAGCCATCCTTTGTAAACAATTTCAAGAAAAAAGAGGTATTTCATAGCATTTACACTTTGGTAGCATTGTAATTTATAGTGGGAATGTTGCCAAAGAAATAACGAATAAAAAAAACTGGCGTCTTAGTTTCCGAAGAACTTAGTTTCCGATATACTAAAATTTCACCTATCGTACAAACCAAAGTTTGAATCTAATCGAATGTTAAGGACGGAAATGTAAACAATACTACATTTAGGTTTGAAACTACTTTCTAAATAAAATGGCTTTTAATTTTAATCCGACGCTGTTGGAAACCCCCAGGATGCTTGTAATCTTATAATTGGCCAAAAAATCTACTAATACTAGGTTCTAGACTACACCTTCCTATTTCTATTTCTCAAATATTAAAAACATTTTTCAAAAATAAAACCTTATATACAAAATAACATAGCCACAGAAGAGACGGCTTCATATGCTTGTATTTCATTAGCCTGCTTTTTATTTGCCTGTAAATTGCAATCTTGCAAAATTTGCATATTTCCAAAAATGAGCTTTTTGTAGATTATACGCCTTTTACATTTATATGTAAAATTCTGAGTTAGGAGAGATTTTAGAGTTGGTTATAAAATCAGGTCTTCAATAATTTGCTTAATCGTTATTTGAGGGGAGCAGCTCCTATTATTGGAAGTTCTTTATTGAAATTATATATTAATATAAAAAAAACTATTTCCAAGGAATTTTATAGTTGGTTACAAAATCGGAATTACACAGTTTTTCCAGAATATTTATATATATATATTTACGTATACAGGCAAATTAGAAAAAAGGCAACTGAAAAACAACAGTCAAAAAAAATACATACTTTTGATAGTAACCCCCACAAAATACTAACATATCCATTTAAAACTTTAAATATAGTTAGGGAAACCCCCGAATTTCTTCCCTATCAAAATTTTCAGTTTTATTTAGAATTTTACTATCGAAATTGAATTTAATGGACCATAATTCATAAAAGTTCTCAAATAAGATTTAAAAATATGAAGTGTCCATCACCATATTATGTATTTGAAAGAAAACATTGTAGAAACTTTATCTGACCGCCCATTAGCAGCTGTACTAAATAAAAAAATACAGTTAAGAAAAATTATAAAAGAAAAACTACTTTTGAGAAGAAAAAGTTCATTCAATCAAATTATCTTCTATTACACTAATTTTTACTGGTAAAAGGGAAACTTTTCAGTAGCATTTTCACATTTATTTCACCCTCTTTTTCTATTACAAAATTTTTTTATAATACCAATTATTATTATTTTATTAAATTTTATTAGTAATCTACTAAAGATTAGTGCCCTTACATCATACATTATAAGTGAACTAAAATTAATATGGGAATAGAAAATAAATTACATGATATTAACTGTCATGCAAGTTGCATGATAATCCATTGTAAATAAAAAAAAAAATGAAAATTATGTAAAAATGAAAATTTTTTTTATTGGAACAATTTTCTTTAAAAGTTAATTTTACAAAAAAACTATTATTTTAAATTATGTAACATTCATTGTTACATATAATATTAAACAATTTTTTTAAAAAGAAAAACGCTTGCAACAAACGCAACACGCACTTTTAATTAGAAACAAAAGAAAAAAGGAATAAAAATTAAATTTAAATTATGATGAATTTATGAGAAAATATGAAACATAAAATTCGCTTATAAACATTTAATTTAATGTAAAATTTAAATAAAATTTTTTTAATTATTTTAAAGAGTTCGAGTACATTGTTTTATAGTGTTTTTTACTTTTCACTTCAATTTTTTTTTTAATTAAAAATGACGTTTACAAGCAGGTGTTGCTAGTATTAAATGACAATTTTTTTTAATTTTATTTTTTTATTTTAATAATAATAATAATTTAAACGCAATATTTTTAATTAATATTTATAAGGTTTTCCTTTCTTTCTCTTTCACTCTTAGTTTTAAAAGTTCATTCAATAATTTCCCATATTTTTGTGACACGTTATAAGTTAAAATATGTTTTATAAAAAGGGTTTAAAAGATTCAAAATTTATTAATAATAGCATAGTGGCTCAGAAGCAAAGTGGCCTAACCCTCATGACTAACTGCTCAACTGTTAGGCTAATAAGCCTCTCTATATAAAATAGGTATATGTTGGAACAGGGGGTCATATTATATTCGTATTATTATAATTGATCTTAATGAACTTCACGTACAATTTAAACATGAGATGGTGCTAGATGTACAATGGCCCTATATAATTGAAAAGATGAATTTTCTATTGCATCCCGGTTATGTTTTTAGTCCTAAGCCATTTTTTTAATTTTTTTTTTTAATGCCAAAGTGGTCTAATCCTCATTGTATGACTTAGGTCACTCTGGCTTAGGCCTGCCTGTCTTTTATTTAAATATCAAATGCTGCAAAAATATTCTGGATTAAGGAATACTCATATTGCTATCTTATAATTGTTTTCAATTAAAAAACTATTTTTTGATTTTTTTTAGCACATTTTCGAAGAAATTTTTAATTTTATTATAAAATTAATTTAACAAATTATCTTAATTCAAAAAAAAAATACTAATAGATGCCATTTTGTAATTAAAGTGTAATAAATTTATGATAGTTAAAATTTTCACCCTTTGAAAAAACTCAAACTGAATTGGTAAAAAATAAAAAAGAATTAAGAATTAGAATTTTTTTTTTTTTTTTATTACTTCTCCACTCCTTTAAGGAGTATAGAACATTCACCAAGTTTATTTTAAACTAGGCTTCAGTTTCTTTAATCATAATATTCACTAAGCCGTTGATTACTCGGCTGTAGCTATTGTATAAGGTTATGAAATATCAAGACAGTATTTTAACATCAGTATTACAATCTATCTTTCACAAGTATTATTTATATATTACGATATAATTATACAGTTTTACGATATTTTTTATTAGATATGATATGACCGAGGTTTGAACCCGAGACCTTCCATATGAAAACATGAAAGGCGGCGTCTTTACCACTTAGCCAATGGTCAGATGACCAAAAGAATTAGAATAATATTTATTTATTTACAAACAGTCCCCTACCACATACAATATGATAAGTGAGTGATTAAGTCGTTACTTTTCAGGTGCGGCAGGTATTTTATTTTTACATTATCATATAAAGCTTTTATGATATAATTGACATTATTCAAACATAAAATACTCATAAAATTTTACAACAACCAACACTTACTTCATTACTACAAAAAAAAATCAAAAAACTGACAAATTTTCATTTATAAAATTCATTAATTTTAACACGTACCCAGAGACGAAGTTCAGCAGGAAGTAAATATTCCTAAAAAAATATATTTATTTATTTCATTTCAATCGGTTTTTGTCTCAGATATATTTATTTATTTAAGTTTCTAATATTACATAAAAATTTTAACATAGGTAATATTAGTATTACCCTCGGCTGCTGGGGCCATTACGAGAACGAGTGTCTCGGATATATTTTAAAATGTAATGAAATTATAATTGCATACAAATTGCATACTTTTAGGGTAAATAACTTAAATCGCCATATAAATGTGAATTTTTTTAAGGGTCTGTATATCTGTTTAATTTTTTTAAATTTTACTTACTAATTTTCCATGGGCGCCTAGTATTTTCTGTCAAAAGCTTAAAATAATTTTATTTTTTAATATAAAAAATTTAAAATCCCCAACTTTATGATTTAATTGGAAAAAGAAATAAATTGGAACTATTTCTTGTAAAATATTTTTTAGGTTTTTTCTATTAATGAAATGAAAGTACTAAAATTTTTTTTTAATTTAAAATATAGGGTACAAGATAAATATAATTTTATTTAGAATTTTTTATATTTTACCTTAGCTACTATGATTAATCCAAATTATTTTAAACAACTAATAATTTAAATAATAAGTTTAGAAAACTACATTACTAATGCGTTTAGACACTTGCAATAATAATCTAAAAATATTCTTTTAAAAATCCATACAGATTTAACAATCCCAGTATGTTAATTCCATTTTTATTATTAATATTAGTAACTGCACAAATGTAGAATAATTAATAACTCCCTAGGGAACTTATGACCTTTAAAGTTTTGACTCAGTATGGTAAGTCATAACTCCCTTATATAGTTCTCACCTGAATTATTAAAACAAATATTAATTTTAATTATATAACATCAGTGACGAGTACGAATATAATCAGTTTTTGAGCTGTAATATCAAAAATAATTAGCACAAATTTTGGAGTTGGATTCGAAACCAGAGTGTTCCCTTTTTTCTAAAAATTAAGAAAACAACAATATTTTACCTTGAATATGAATTCATAAATACTCAAATATTCAAAAAGGGACAACTTTGATTTTTTAGCCAACTTAAATATGCTTCCTAATATAGAATCTTACAAAGATAAATCATAAAGATCGGAAAAGACTTTCATGAATCATTTCAAAAAAATTTTACTTAAATATACTACTATATATACACAATTTTAGTTATATGGTGTTATTACTGTCATTAAAAATTAGTAAAGAAAGTTATAACTCACTTAATGGGTCATAACTTCCAAATAGAACTAATGATCCCCTTGTAAGGGACTAATGTCCTACGTAAATATTTTAAAGAGAGTCACAGTTCCCTTGGAGACTTATGATTTGCGAAATAAGTTATAAATCCCTAAAGGACCCTGAGAGTTATGACTCTGCACCGAATCAAATAATTAAAAACTCATTCTTAAATGATTTTTCGTAATAAAACAACTGAACTTTTAACTTCTAATTATAAATTCAACTCTCAATTTAATTATTCTTAACCTAACGATAAAATCAACAACCATAGCACTCCCCCACACATTAAATCCATTTATTTTACGATAACAAATAAATTAAAATTTAACTTTAATTTATTATATAAAGTTTCTCGAAAATCTCAAACTTTAATAAAGCCAGCAATCTTTATGGAACATTGAATATTAAATTAAATTTTTTTTCCATAATTTCATTCCATAGAAATAAATTTTTAACTAAAAATACTTGATCATAACTTTATATATAAAAACAAAAAAAAACAAAAATATTTAATCCTTTAAATCCTACGCCATATTTCTTCTGTTTTTAATAAATAATACCCTTAATAGCACCGAGTTAATTACATCATTTAATATTTCAGTTTTTTTTTTAATTTTTCAGTTATTTTTAAACCTAAAAATAATTTAACCTCTCATTAAACATAACTTTTACTAAGAATATTATTTTAATGTATATATATATATATATTTGTATAAATATGTATATATACATTTTTAATCATAAAATATATCCACCTATTTTCAAATAACACAATAAAGAAAACCAACGTCTATTCATTTTTAAAAAACTTTTTTATTTTTTAAAAAGCGAAAAATTTAATTTAAAATTTAAATTTTTCAGATCCCTTATCGTTTTTCTCTGTTTTTTTCAATCTAAGAAAATAATCAACCATTTTGTTGTTTTTTGTTTATTAAAATTTTTCTGAATAAATAACAAAAGGATCTAAAAGGATCTAAAAAAAGGATCTTTAACATAAAATTGTACTTTGACCTCAAATTAAACTCTTCTCTAACTTTAAAATAAAATAAAAAACTAAAAGTTAAAAATAAATAGAATTAAAGGTTTTCTAGACCTGGTATTAAACCAGTAACCCTGTTGTTGAACTAAGTTTTATATTTAGAGTTGTTCATGGAATCAGGACTGTTAATCTGTAACCAAATATTTTAAAGATTTAAAAGATTTTAATAACTCGAATTTTAATAAGACTCATAGGTACCTTAGGTAGTCAAAGCTTTCTTTGAAAATTCTTAGAATTGTGTAGGACCCAAAACTCTTCTTATTTTTAACAAAATGTTTTTGAAATTAAAAATAGAGGTTAATAACTTATAAGAGTATTATTTCCAAAATATTAGTATTTTTAATACACCAATTTATTGAAAATCGATTTAAGTAAATGTAAGTTTTAAGTATATGTTCTGCGATTGCTGAGGAATCCTATTAATCCTAAATCTAACGGCTTAAGAATAAATCTAGGATTATCTAATATTGAAAATCGATTTATGTAACGAGTTAAGTTTAATTAAATGTTACGCAATGGTTAAGATTAAGATATCCAATCAACCCCCTAATGAAAAATCCCAGACCAATTCTTTCTAATAATACATTTTTGTATTTCGTGTATTGTATGTAAGCTTCAAAAGCTACTTACATTATTTAATAATATGTCATTTTTCAAATAAGGATCCGCAGTGTTCCTTATTTTTTATTATTTATCAAAACATTCAAAACATCAAGAAAACAATCAAAAAACAAAAAAAAATTCAAAAAATGACAAATTTTCATTCTTAAAATTCATTAATTGTAACAGGCGCCCAGAGACGAAATTAAGCAGAAAGTAAATATTCTTTAAAAATTAAGTTTTTAAATTTCCCCTCTAATGGGTTGTGTCTCGGATATATTTTAAAATGGTATACACATTTTCTTTCGTCAAATTGCATACTTTTAGGGAAATTCACCACTTAAAAGTCAAATTTAACCCATTATTTCCCCTTAAATTATAAAGAATTTGTTTTTTTTTAGAAATTTTACCTATTACATTTCCATGGGCGCCTGGTATTTTATGTCAAAAATTTAAAATTTTTTAATTTAAAAATTCAACAACATTAAAAATATTAAATTAAAATTTAATTTAACTTAGGAAAAATGGATTCAAATTAAAAACTTAATTATTTTATTTTGTTTTTCGATTCAAGTAAATTTTAACAAAAATCTAAATGTCAAAAATATTAAAAAAGTTAAATGATCTGTTAAAGTAATCTGCTTTTTGCATTATTATTTAACCTGAGTATCATATCATACTAATTAATTATAGCTACTATTTTGAAATGTGCTGTCTGAACTCTAACAGATTGTTTAAAAATACTCAAAGTCAAACTCTTTTTACTCTTCTGAATAAAAAAGAAAAAACTTAAAGTAAGAAAAGTTATTTAATTCACAACACTCCAAATATGGGTTAAGATTTTGGTTTGTGTCTCAGTCCGTCATTTGAACTCCGATTTTTATACCCGTATGACTATATAGTCAAAGGGTATAATAAATTTGCCATTACGTTTGTGACGCAGAGAAGGAGGGGGGGTAGATATAGACTCAAGTGTATGGATCGGATCAGAATCGAAAAATAAATCGATTTAGCTATGTATGTCCGTCCGTCCGTCTGTCCGTCCGTCCGTCTGTCCGTCTGTCCGTCTGTCCGTCCGCACGATAACTCAAAAACTAAAGGAGCTAGGATCTTGAAATTTTCGCAAATTCGTTTTTTTGCAATAGCCGTCATCGCTATTTAAATCCAGCCATTTTGGTCCATGGGTTCGGGTAGCTGCCATACAACTTCTTTTTTTATATGAGCATTACTAGGTACCTATTACAGCTGCGTGTCTGAAATTTTGCCAAAAGTAGTTTAGTTTTATGGCCAAAGTTTCTGCAAAATTTGGTTGGTCTAGTGGAGTGGGTTCGAGTAGCTGCCATACAACTTCTTATTTTATATGAGCATTACTCTCCACCTAATGAAGCTGGGTGTCTGAATTTTTGCCAACAATTGTTTAGTGTAATGGCCAAAGTTTCTGCAAAATTTGGTTGGTCTGCTGCAGAGGGTTTGAGTAGCTGCCATACAACTCCTTATTTTATATGAGCATTACTCTCCACCTAATGAAGCTGGGTGTCTGAATTTTTGCCAAAAATTGTTTAGTGTAATGGCCAAAGTTTCTGCAAAATTTGGTTGGTCTACGACAGAGGGTTCGAGTAGCTGCCATACAACTCTTTATTTTATATGAGTATTCCACTACACTTAATAAAGCCAAAAGTAATTAACCGGATGATATAATGTATATGTTACGGTCATACGGGTATCCCAGAGTTGACACAGTCTACTCTACTACACTCTTCCTCGTTTCTTTTATTTTTGTATAATATTACATTACATTATGCTGAAATTGTTAATTTCAAATTAAACTTGACATTCTTAATTACTTATTTACAAATTTACACCAGTTTTTAAATTTCATTATATGTTACAATTTCCAAGTAAGTGGCATATCCATAACCTAGATAATCACTTAAAGGTTAAATGACTAATTTTTATTGATTTTCTTTGAAAATATCAGAAGTGCTACTGATTTATACAACAATTGAACTATACAATTACCTGATTCTTAGAATTGTCTATGAATATATACATATATAAATATATATATATATATATCAACCGTTAATAATAATAATAACAGCGAACCATTTTTTGTTTTTTAATTATAAAGATAAAATAAGGTTAATAAGAAATTAATCAAAATTCCCTATGGAGTGTATCCTTTCCTCACCGTTAGATTCAAAATAAAATAAAATATAAAATAGAATGAAAAACTTATTAAATAAAACAGGAAACCTTATGCTTTTTTTCCAAATATATTAACACACTTAAAAAATTGGAAATTATTTTACTTTGTACTTCCGTCCATCTGTCGATCTATTAACTGTCGGTCTGTTAAATCCTCTGCACTGTTTAAGACATTTAATTTAAGACATTGATTAATTTTACTCTAATTAATTTTAGAAATGGGTGCAATAAAATAATTGTTTTGAGTAGGTGCATATGTTACTGAGCTACATCCCTTCAAAGTCTCGAAAACCTCGATTATAATCTAATGTTCTATACTTAGTACTTTAGCATTCTGAAATAGTCAAGGTTTTAAGATAATTAATGTAAGCTTTCAAAATCATTGTTCAAATTTCCAAAAATTCTGCATTTCAGTATTTGGGTTTATGATAAAATGACCATCTCTCCAAGCCTCGAGGGTTAATTCGAACCTCATTGTGTGATTTAAACTCTTAATATTTTTAAATGCTGTATTTAAAAGCCTTATTAGCCCCCTGTATTACAGCTAAATTCGAAAATTGTCGCTTTTAAAATGATTATATAGTTGTTCAATTTGCTCCGCCCCTGTTTAAAAGCTTTATTAGACCCTGTATAAAAGCTAAATTGAAAAATTGTAACAATCCCATAATATTTTAATTATTTGAAGACAAGGCCTCCTAAAATATCTTTAGATTTAAACAATTTTTTATTCAATTTTACCTTCTCACCTTTAAAATATACTTTAACATTTTGATTTAAGATGGAATGGCAACCCTATCTATAAAATTTTGGATTAAAAGTAATCTCCCAAAAGCGATGTCCTTTTTTTCATATAATTTTTCTTCTTCTTATTATTTTTGTATGAAATTGTGATACCACCAACCTTTTGCTATCTAAATATTTAAATCAGTTTTTCCTTTTTTGTTTTTGTAAATTTTCATTTTGTATTTTCCCTATTTTTATTTTTCCCTATACTCCAAAATTTTGAGAAAAAATCTAATTTGGGAATTCTCAAGATATTTATGAACCAAACGAGAATAAAATTTTTTTTATTATTGGTTTGTTTTTTTTTTTTATGATGAACTTATAGGATTCAGTTTTATGTGGTCTCCCACATACATTTTTATGCTACGTATCTATATAAATAATAAATCTATAAACAACAAGTTACCTGATGAATCTGATGAATTTTAAAATTAATATTAAGTTTATTAACCCTGAAATGTAATAAAAAAAATATTTAGATGGGTTACTTTCTCTTTTTAAGCCTTTCTTTCGTTAGATTCAGATTAGATACTTATTTTTAATAAGTTCTTAAAACTTTGAAAATCCTTGGTATAATTGAGACTTATTAAAGTTTAGTGGAGTGTGCGCTAATCAAGACATCGAATTTGTAAAAAGGTTAGGGGTTAAAAATTGTAAGCTGCAGTTGTATTCATTTTGAAGTCTGAGTAGTTTGGACAACTTAAGACGATCCTTATAGGCATCCATCCATTATAAGTATCCTTATTATTTGATCATTTAAGATAATTGACTATAAGGAAATGTATAGGGAAAGTAGAATTAAATGCAGAATTGAAAAGGTCGCCCTCTAGATTATTTCCGTCCTTGCATCTTACAAAAACTGTAATTAATGTATTAGTATTGTTTATTTGCCAAAATACCCTTTAAACAGACTAAAAAATTCAAAGGAACTCTTAATATTGTAAGAAAGATATATAAACAATATAATACCTTCTGTTCCGACATTTACTTACGTTATAAAAAATATTGTTAGCTTAATATTTCGACACTTAGAAACAAAATTAGGACTTTCTGAAGTAATTTGGTCCAAGGTTCAAATTTCAAGGATATTTGGTGTTACCAGCTTTTCCAAAAAATATCTTAAGGATACTTGGTTTTGAGAGCTTTCCAAAAATATTTAGGTATCCCTAATTGCACGTATTATCCTTTAAAGACTATAAGATATGAATCATTGTATATGTTCATCTATTAAGTACTAAGTATATATATATATATTCGATATTTTTATCTAATAAGAAAAAAGGGTCTGTAGAATATTTAAACATTTACTTGATAATTATGATAGGTGTTGCCGTTATGGAAATATTGTAGTTTTCTTTAAACAAATTTTACCAAATTTTGCCACAATTTTACCCCAATATTAATACACTATTGGTTAGGGCTCTTTTTTCGATATATTTTATGTCTTAAATCGTCGAGTTTTTCAGAAGACCTCAAAATTATTTTCAAAAGATCCAATGTTAAACTAAATTCTAACAACTTTAAATTGCTCCATTTTATATTGCAAACTTCTAAAATTTTTCTCCGAAATTTTCTTATCATACTTCTTGAATATCTTTTCTTCTATACTAATCCTCATAGAAAATTAAAATGATATAAAGCTGCCGTCAAATTTCAATTTTATTCCAAAAGATTTATGAACGCCTACATTTTTTTAATTTTAAAAAGAGCAAGTAATAAAATAAAACAAAGGCTTTTATATAAGCACATTTTCTAAATATTATAATATCCCATCTGGTTACTAGTTTTAAATAAAGAGTAGGTATTTTGAAAAATAAAATTATAATAATATCCTAGGGGCATTTTCTTAGTTAATATATAAGTAACTAAGGGACTTTTTCTTCAATTTCTAGGAAGTTCTGCATGACAAGGTCATGCAGAACTATTAAAAGTCAATTAAATCTATTAAAATTAGATTTATGTATAAGTTAACAAATTGCATACTTTTAGGACAATTCAACACATTATTTCCCTTAAAGTAAGAAGTTCGTCTTTTATTTTTTAATTTTACCTTATGCAATTCCATGGGTGCCTGGTATTTTATGTCCAATTTAAAATTTTTTTATTTTTTAAAAGGCCAATTATAGGATTCACCTTACCGATCATATACAACGGGCTGATATAAAAGTAGGCTCTTAAACAATTCCAAGGAATTAACCTATCATATCTTCAAGTTCCTAATTTAAACCGTCTGGAAGATATGATAAGTCAAATATTTTGAAAAAACTGAGTTTCTAAACGGTAAATTAAAATACTGTATATGGCAACACTATAGATTTATAAAGCTTATAAAATAGCAGTCGTGTGGTATTACCACATTAAAAAACTTAATTTAGAATTTAGAATTTATGTTAAAATAATTTAAATAACAGTGTTTTCAAACTTCGGTCCTATAACTCTGAGGTTTAACATAACATGGGCCTAAAAATAATAATGTAAAACTTTGCCAAATAGACGGACTCCTTCAAAATTTTTGTAAAAATGTGCTTAAATATTCATTGCGTAAGAAAGAAAATGGTAATTAAAGGTTGAAGGTAAAAAGTTTAAAGTAAAAACATTTTGTTTGGTTTTGTTTAGTGTTTTTTTTTCTTGTATTTAAAAATTTAATTTCTTTGGTGAAAGAAAAAAAGATAGAAAAGGATAGCAATAGAAAAAAAAATTCAAGGTTAATGAAATTTATTATTTCTTTTTTTTTGTTTTATTTTTTAATTTAAATTTAAATATAAATAGCAAAATGAAAAAAAAAAAGATAGGATTAAAAAATTTATTAGGAATACAGGGTGAGAACATGAAATAAATTAAAAAATTTCAAAAAAACACAATATTGTTTACAAATTTAAAATGAAAAGTTGGAATTCATTTATTTTTTTTAATAAAAACTCAACATCAAGATTTAAAAGAAAACAAAGCTTTGAAATTGGAAAATATTCTATAAAAATTTAAGAATGAGAAAGAAAATTTATAGCATCTTTTATCTCTTTCTTTTTTCAATATATACTTATTATTGTATTAAATTTACATAAAAGATTTTTATTTTCTTAAAGAAATATTATTATAAATTCAATAGAAATTAAAATTGTTTTTGAAAAGATTATCACTAGAATTAAGACACAAGTAAGAAAATTTGGTTTCTTTTATAACTTATCACTTATAAAATTTGTTAAAAACAGTTTATACAAATCTGTGAATTACTAAATTTAAATTAATTACAACTAAATAGGCTTTTATGTAGGCAAAATAAAATGAAAATTTGGGAAATTGAAATAAAATTTGTAAAGAATTTAAAACAAAATAACCCATTGTCAAATGTTATTTATTATAGAATTATATTATTTAATTATATTTTTAATTAAATTTTATTTTATGTCATTTTTAAAAGTTTATTTTATATGTCAGTTAATAAGATTTATATATATATATATATATATGTATTTAAAGTATATAAGTATATGTATTATATAAAAATGTGTGAGAAGAGAACTTATGTCTAAAAATTATATTACGATCACATTAATTTATTTTAATATTCTATGAGTATTTGTATAAAAATTGAGTTGCATAACTTTAAAAGTACCCTTTAAACTCTTTAAAGGTTAAATGTTGCTCTACATCTTTCATTTTAAAATGAACACGTCTATTCTAAATCTCCCATCCATTTTTTACCATAATACTCTATAATCTTAAATTCCCTCGAGCTCGATTCTCGAAAATTCTTTGACATCCCTATCTTCGAAACCAAACTATACTTGTATCAGAGGTCCTACACTTAAGTTTGTTAGGTCAGGTCCCAAAAACAGGGTGGCGGTTTTGGTGTGTTAAAGTCTTACTTTACCTATAGGAACTACGGTATATTACTGCAAAGAGCATTTACAGTAATCTTAAGATGAAATCCTTCTAAATTTGTGATTAAAGACAAGACTAATTGTCTAGATCGTCTAGTATAAAAGTCAATTGATCTACATCCACACTTACTTACTTAGGTGGCGCTACAGACCATGAAGGTCCTGGGCCTGACGTAGCGTTCCTCTCCACCTCGTTCGGTCCCGAGCAGATTCTCTCCAGTTGGAAATTTGGAGCCTTCTGATGTCTGTCGAAATCTCGTCTCTCCAACGAAGGTTTGGGCGACCTCTGCGACGTGTTCCCTCTGGCCAGGCTTCGAGTATCTTTTTAGCTGGAGCATTGTTGTCCATTCGCTCAACGTGACCTAGCCATTGCAGCCTTTTGATCTTAATTTTTTGAACTAGGTCTACGTCACCGTACAGCTGATAGATCTCGGCATTGTATCTTCTTCTCCAGGTCCCATCGTCGCAGTAAGGACCGAACACTCGACGAAGAATCTTTCGCTCAAAAGTTCCAAGTGTTTGCTCACTTGCTCTGGGCAATGTCCAGCATTCTGCTCCATATAGTAGCACCGGAAGTATGAGCGTTTTGTACAGTTGCACTTTGGAACTGCGCGAGAGGAGTTTTGAAATTTTGGTGTAACTTTACTCCTTCGATCATTCCAATCGGCAAGTTAACTAACTTTCTTAGTTTTACCTGTAGTTAAAAAATTTTTTAATACTGAAATTCTGATAAAAGAAATTTATTAACTTACCCCTTTGCATACGATCCCTGAAATTGTAAAGTTTTAAATTGAAGGTAATTGTTAGCATATGAAAGAGGTTTTGCGGAATTGTGCTTGAGGAATTAAGGATTATAAGGAGAAAATTATGGAGGATTAAATGTACCGGGGGTTCAAACCCAAAAGGACGTCATCTAAACCCACCACTGTTCACATTATCGAACAATTAGTTTAAAATTAAACTCTATCCCAATTAATATAATAAAAATGAAAAATATTCACTATATTAAAAAAATTTCTTCATTTAAAATACTTCTTCTTCTTCTATGGTGCTACAGCCCTTTGTCGAACCTTTGCTTCTTTTAGGTTTCGTAACAATAATTTTTACTGGGTAGGGCTGTTAACCGTATGCCAAACCGCCACCTTTTGAGAGCCGTTGGGTGTGAAAAGTTGCCATAGAATTTGTTATATCATGCGTGTTGAAGTTCTCATAACTATGTTAAGAGTTCAACTGCATTATATAACATTTTCCTAATTTCTGAGGCGCCAATGTATGAGACCATTCAGGTTCCTCCTTTTTCAAACGAGCTTGGTGTTAAGAGTTCAACTGCATTATATAACATTTTCCTAATTTCTGAGGCGCCAATGTATGAGACCATTCAGGTTCCTCCTTTTTCAAACGAGCTTGGGACCGGCTACAGTGGAGTTTCATTGAAAGTCCTCAATTTGAAATAAAAATGTCTTCAATCAAAATAAAAAAGTCCTTAGTTAAAGTAAAAATAGTTTTTGTATATGAAATATTAATTAAAATTATGTACATATTTTTACATAATAAACATATAATTTACATACATATATAAAATAAAAACATATAAAATTTTTTAACATCAATTTACATAAGAATTTAATGATCAAGTAGAAAAATATTCAATTTTATTCCAGTGTTCAATTTTATTAAAGAATAAACAAGAAAAGGTTACACCTTCTTAACAAACTTATACATATATATATACATATATATATATATATTTAATATTATAATTTTTTTTCTATGTTTTTTGTCGTTTTTAATTTTCTTTTGTCTCTTTTTAATCTTTTTCGTAATCGTTTACATTTAATCTATTTTCTATATTCCTTTTTTTTCAAAAATAACGACAAATAAATCTAGTGTCGCTTAATTTTTTTTTCCTTTGATCAAAAATTGCTTTCAGATAAAAAAAAAATTCAAATAAACAAAAAAAAAAACTTTTTAGAGTGTAAACAGACGGAAAATAAAAAAAAAAAAACAAATAACAAAAATAAAAATAAATAAAAATACACAATACAATGAATTGGAAGTGATTTAAGGAAATTGTTTTTCGCCAAATTTCCTTTTTTTTTCCTTTACAGTTTATTTTTATAATTACAGTAAAACCTGGCAATTTGAACACTTTACATAAGTTGAAAAAAAAAAGTAATTTGTTGATTCAATATTGAATCAACACTCAATTTCAACCTTTTAACTTTTTTATTTAAATTTTTCACTCTGAAAATGGACCAATTCTTTTATTAAGCTGTAAGCTGATTTTAGTTCATAAGTTGTCTTAAATCAAATTGGTTTTACTGTATGGTGTTATCTTTTTTACTTCAAGTAAAGTACAATAAAAAAAAAATTTATTCAATTCGCCAACTCTTTAAAAAACAAAAAAAAGAAAAGATTATTATTGGAGCCAAAAAACTAAATTTGAAAGAAAAACAAATAAACATTTTGATAATAATATAACGGTAATACAACGAAGCGTTTTAAAAGTTACTCAACAGAAGTATGCAGAAAGACACAAAATTAAAAAATGGCTGTTAAATCTTTTAACGTATTTACACTTACAGTAGCAGCTGTTTGCGTTTAATAATGATTGAAATGGAGAGATTTTTCAAAACATTGAAAATTTTCAATTAACGCCTAAAAGTATGCAAATGTTATATTAATATTGTATTCTTTAACAGATCGTCTTTTAAAGTCTTTCAAATTATAATTAACACTAAGAGCCACAATTAAAAACAATTTATTTGAAAAAATTCATTAAAATACCAAAAATTTTAAGTAAACGCCTAAAAGTATGCAATGGTTATATAATAGTATATTCATAAATAGAGGATCTTTTAACGTATAGCAGTATCAAATAATCCCGTTTGAAAACAAATTAAATAAAAAAAATCTTTAAAACACACAAAATTTCCACTGTACGCTAAAGTGTAAGTATGCAAGTTTTATATAATATGTATTATTAAAGAGACTGTCTTTCAAAGTCTTTTAATTAATAATCAATCATTTTATAATCACAAGATAAATCCTGTATAACTTTTTTATCCTTGAGAGTTTAATTCATTTTGCACCCAGAGCCCTACTGTCCCCACTACTATCAGGTATCAACTTATTATAAATGAAGTTCTTGTTGCACTAATGTAATATTTCATAGTAACCTATTTTAGTTCTGATCATTATTTGATCAGTGATAAGCGGTTGATGCGCAGGGTGCTTAGGCTCTTAATAGTTACCACTTATCACTATCTAGTGATTACTATTTTAATGATTACTATTAAGGATGCTTTTAATACAACAAAAACTTATCAAAAAAATATGATGATTTAATTAGTAGCAAGTGATTTGTGAAGAAAGGTTCAAACCCTTTAGAGTCTATATTTTATGCCCTCTTTTCCCAACCTGGAAACTGTATACAAAAAACTTTATCCTAACAAATGTTCAAACAAACAAATCCATAAACATTTAAAAAACAAGTTAACTTTTTTTTAATTTTATTCAAAAAAAAAACAAACAGGATATTTCAAGGATACAGTTTTTATTGAAAGAAAAATAAATGTTATTTTTTTCCATTTTATTTTCCAGCATTTTCTTTTTTTTCTCGTAAATAAAAGAGAAAAATCGAATTTTCTTTTTTTTTTTTAAATTTAATCGGTAAAATGGAATTTTTTTTTTTTTTATGTGAAAAGGTGAAAGAAAGAAATAAAAAGTGAATAAAAAACTTTTAGAAAAAAATGAAATACAATAATATTTTAATTTAAATAAATAAAACTACAGAAAATGAAAGTTTTTCTTAAAAAAAAATGATAATATTTTTTAACTTTAAAATGCAAAAAAACTGAATTTAAAATGAGAAAATATTTTTATGTAAAAACATAATTTAAAAGGCAGGGAAACTTTTTAATTTAATATAAATAATATTCCTAAAAAATTAAACTGAATAAATAAATTTAGAAAAACATATTTTTAAATTATCATCAAAAAACTTGGAATTAAGATTTAATCTGTAAGGTCCTTTTCTGTACCATGACATCATTTGTAAGCTGGAAAGTACTTTCTGGTTTGATTTTTGACAAACTATTTGCATTTATATTCCATTGAAATTGGTTTAAATTCATCGACCTCACTTTACACCGAGGATGCCTAATTCCTTTTTTTATAGTTGTATAGTATACTGTTGTTCTTCGTGTTAAAACTGATCTGAATACTTTCTTCTATATACAGTAAACTTAGAAATTCAAGACAACAATTGCGATCTACAACTCGTAAGAGTTTGAGAGGCTAATAAAAAATATGCAATATTATAATCTCATATTAAAAAGTATAAATTAATTTTAAAAAGTTTTCTTTACAAGCAAATTAAATAACCTTACCTTACATACTGTAAAAGATTCGATGAGATAATCGAATTTTTAACGTTCATAAATTTAAGCAATCCATTTTTATAATTTAAACTTTGTAAAAGTTCGTTCATACTATTAAAATTTAGTTGCTCATTGCTTGAAGAGGGTCAGAACCCTTAGTCTTACACCAGGCTGTGTACTTGAAAAGGTTAATTTCCGGTTATATCCGTTGTATTTTTTTGATCTGAGCACTTTTTCTT
Source organism: Dolichopus griseipennis (assembly GCA_963082915.1). Taxonomy (NCBI): domain Eukaryota; kingdom Metazoa; phylum Arthropoda; class Insecta; order Diptera; family Dolichopodidae; genus Dolichopus; species Dolichopus griseipennis. Next base: position 30,673,311 of record OY720444.1, read on the forward strand.
ATTTTTTTAGTGGCCACTTTGGCTTAAGCCTTGTTCTTTTTTAATATTTTTTTTTTTTTTGGTTCTGAGCCCTTCAATATTCAATATATTCATGAATTAGTAATTCATGTCTAATTTAATAAATTTTATCTTTTAATATATTTTCTTATGAGGAATTGGAGGGCCAGACATGTCAATCAAACTTATATATCGAAACACAGGATATTTTATAGAAAAAAATTAAATCTATGGACCCACTTGATTTGAAATGAAAAGGAATTATTTGATTTAAAAATTCAGACTCATTTGATTTGGAAATTTTGACTTATTTAATTTGAAAACCGGTACCTTTGAATTTTGTTAATTTATTTATTTATTTGAGTATGACGCATTACAATAACTACGCAATATTGGTAAAGCCCTCGGGTGCCAGGACCATTGTGGGCTGATTCTGAATTTTATATTTAATATGAAAAAAGTATAAACAATATCCTATTCAAATTTTTCCCTATTTTCTGAAAGAATATTTTATTTTATGTGCAAAAAGTCTTAAAATCATAAAAAACCATGATTAATATAAAAATATTTTCAATTTTAGTTTTATTTTTAAAATAAATTCCTAAAAAATTAATAAATATAATTTAAAATTAGAAAATTTCTTATCTTTGAATTACTTTATACATAAATTGCATACTTTTAGGTAATATTAAGAAACACCTTCTAAACTAAAGCAAATAATAAACTTTAGTTCAAAAATATTTAAATTAAATTTTAAATTTATTTTAATATTTTCTTTTTTTTTAAACTTTAAGAATTTATTTTATTATTTTTATAATATTTTATAATATTTTTTCATTATTTGTTTGATTTTTATTCTTTATTAAATTTTTCTATACATAAACTGTTCTATTCTTAGAAAAAAAAAATTTAACGGATTAAATTTTATTATTTGATAAAAAATTGTTTCTTATATAACCAATATTTCAAAAAAAAAAATCAAATTTATATCTTTTAGTATGGAAAATAAAAAAAGGCGTTCAATGCGTGCGTATATGTATCTTTAGATAAATTTTTTCAAATACCAAAAAACACTTTAATACAAAAATTAAAAATGGAAAAATTTTGTCTTTTGAAAGAATTCAAAAATTTTTAAACAAAAACAATAAGATAAAATTAAATCCTTTTTCTTCCTTTTTAATATAACAGTAAAAAAAAACCAGGGGAAAAGGATAGGAATTTTTTTTTTAAAAGTTTTGAACGGTATAAATTGGATGGTTTCAAAAAATATTTTCTGATGACAAATTTATGATGATGATATTTTAAGTGATTTTTAACGAGTGTTTTGGTTTTTTTTTTTTTTTATTTTTCTTTCCTTGTCTAACATACGAACAAATACATCATGTAGGATCATAGCAAAAATCCAAAAAATTAAAAATTTTTCTTAAAATTTTTTTCATAATATACAAAAATTCTATTCGTATGTGTAATTGTGTTTTTAAGAAAAGATAAATGTTCGTCTCTCAATTTAACACATTCAATCCTATGTGTTGGTCGGAGGACATATAACATAAAATGTTCCCAGCAATTAAGTGTTCACTAATGATACATCAATCACCTAAATGATTAAGTGATTATGAATTTTAATTCGGATAGGAAAATAATGGAAATAAAGGCGCGCAATAATTGTAATGTACACTTTCAAAACTTTGGAACTTTGTGGGTTAAAAGCATGGAAAAACAATTTTTAAGAAAATGTAAATGAGAAACTTAGTGTTAACTAATAATACAGTAATGATTAGTGATTTGGAAATTGAATGAAATAGGTTGGAATAAAAATAAATTTACGTCGAAGATACTTTGGGAATGAAAGGGTTAACAACTTCAAAATTTTTGAGAAATTTACTTGAAAGAAAAGATTTGAACAAATTAAAAAAACAGTGATATGGAATAAAAATTAAAAGTACTGAAATAAGTATGTATATGGCAACACTACTGAAATCTTACTTTATATAAGATTTTAAAATTGCATATAAGATTTAAGGAAGTTAATCAATTTGTAGTCAAGTCAGGAAGCTTTAGGTATTGTGAAAGTTAAAGATCTTCGTTCTGTCGTCATGGTACTTATCATTCAAAGCTGAAAGGTATTGAATGAGGAGTGATTTACACCAAGCGCAGTTAAAGATAGGTATTGTGAAACTTTAACACAGTAGAATTAAGCGGAACTAATCTAGGGTGAAACCTATGATACTTTAAGACTGAAATCCTTTCAAATCTTAAAATAGGACTCCATGTCAGATCATCTATCGTGTAGAACACTTAAAATAATGCTAATAGTATTTTAAGACATTTCATTCAATAGACCTAGTCCCCAAATTAAATCTTTAAACTAAATGCATGTTTTATTATCTTAAAAGCAAAAATTTATTTAATTTAACTTAAAAACCAAAAGAACAACAATAAAATGGAGAGACAAATTAAATTTGCAAAGAAAAGTAAAAAAAATAGTTTAGTTTTTAATTAGATTTTGTTAATGTTGTTTCTTTAAAATAACGTACACCATTAAAATTTAAAACGAAAAACTTTCAAAAGAAAAAAAAAAACAAAAGTTTAAAAAATAATTTTAGTTATAGTAAAAGTTTCTACGTAAATATTTGCATAATGAAGAAAAAAATGTATAGAAGAAAATTTTTAATTTTAAATATTTTATATGATAAAATTTTATGAAAATTTTTCACTTCATAGTAAAAAAAAAGTTATATTTTGTAATTTTCAAAAAAAATTATTTAACTTGATTTTAATTTTATAATTAAAAACTATTTCCAATGTATAACTTAAATTTTTCTTCAATTTTCTTTTTTTTTAACTTGTAAATGAATTCTTTAACTAAATACAAGACTTTTTTTACTTGAGGCGTAAAATATATATATATATATATATATATATATATATATACATATATATTAATTTAATTAAAGTATAAAATGTCTACTTATTTTTATTAAAGTTTAAATTAAGAAAATGTATATAGAATTTTATAGACGTGAAATTGTTTTTAAATTATTTGAAATATTTTTTAAAGGAATTTGTTTAAATCTTAAATATACTTCAATTTAATTGAAATGATTTTCTTCAGATACTGGGACACACATTCGTCAGTTAACAGATCTTGATAAAATTTAATTAAATGGCATTTTAATAATTAAAACTTTGTTGATTTTTTTTTACTTTAAATTCAAAGTTAAAAATTACTTTTTATAAAAAAATTTAGGAATCAAAGCTCTAAACTGAAACATTTAGACCTGTTGACAGCTATTAACCAAAAATCAAGTTCCGTGTTTAAAAAAAAACAAAACTCACTAAGTCTATTAACTGTAAATTTATGACAATCTAATTTTAAAAATGAAAGAAATCAATATTTTTAACAACCTTTGAAAATTTTATTAAATTTCTAAGTATTATAGCCTGAAAATATGCAATTAAATTCAAATTTGCCTGCTACGAATTTCATTCTTTGGGCGCCTAGGTAGTACATTTTGTGTATTTGACAACTAACTATGAAATTTCAGGATTTTTTTTTTTTTGATACACGGGATTGTTGCTTTTGTAAAACAAGAGCACTCAATTATAATTCCCAATTCCTAAAACCAGCCATATCCGAAAAATTAAATGCGAGGTTCAAAAAATACAAATAAAATTTTATTTTAAAAATCAAAATTTACCAAGCACCCATAAATAAAAAAATTATAGCAAGCAAACTTTAAAATTATAAAAACGTCAAGATTTTTTTAATTTTGAGGAGGGACCTCTAAATTAAATGCTCTCACTAAGACAGCTATAAGTCTAAGTGGATATGAACTAAATTCCAAAACGAAATTATCATCAAAAGTCGCATCGAGTTTTCGAAATAACAAAAGCGCCCATGAAACAATTAAATTTTTAGAAAATAATTTTGAAATTAAAAAAATGGCAAGCATGTCAAAATTAAATGCCAAAAACTTGAATCTGAAAATAGACAAATTTTGATAAGCTGATTTTTTTAATTTTGCTTTTCAATTTGAATTTCTGAGCATGTACGCCTAGTACATTTTGTAATTGAAAAAAAAGTTCAAATAAGCAAATATATAAAAATAAGTAATAATAATGATGGTCAATTTCTTAGAATTCCGCGATTCCAAATCTAAATTTCAAATAAATTTTAAAAAACTTTGAAAAATTTAAGAAACTACAATCCGTATTCGCGTTAAATAAACCAATAATAATTACTAAAGAACTTTTTTTTTTTTTAAACAAAATAACATTTTAAAATTATTTAATTACATATTTACAAAATAATTAAAATCAAATTAACAAAACTGAAAATAATTTAAATACAAAAATTTTAAAATGTAATTAAAATAATACAATAGATAATTAACAAACTATATAATAATTTCACGCTTTTCAACTTAAAGTAAAACTCGTGAAACTACTTAACTTTTTTTTTTTAATTTTTTTGTCTTCTATAACTTTTTTTTTATATTTTGATAAACCAGAAAATAAAATGTCATATAGATGACAAATGACACAATCAATGACTCTTTTTTGAATTTCAAGCATTTAAGCACATAAAACATTTTTTAACATTTTTCAATTCAATTACAAAGGCATCATCCAAATTTGGATTTTTAATAATTAAAACTAATTAATAATAGCTCTGAAATAGCAAACAAACACATTCATTGATAAATTAAAACAAGTTTCAAAAATGCACGTGTGCACGCCTTCATTCATACTTCAGCTCATATAAAAAAGAAAAAGTTAAAAAATTATTAATTAAAAAAAAAAAACATTTATTATACAATAAAATTTTAAACTATTGTCTTTCCATTGACATTGACATAAAAATGTCAAAATTCAGCTGGTTACAATTTGTTTAAAATTGAAATTTTTTTTTTTAATTGTACACTTAAATCAATCAATAATAAATATTCATGAAAAAAAAATCTTTTTAAATAATTTTTTATATATCTCTGACTCACTCATCTAATTATTTATTCATTTATTGAATTTATATTGCAGCAGTTATGTCAATAATACGTTGTACTTGACTACTGTAATTCAAGTGATATAATAATGAAAATAAATCAGGGATAGTCTCCACTTCACTTCAATTATTTGCTTATTCATTAATATAAATATAAATTATATGAAGTGTCATAATGCAGTTATATCTTTTTATGTAGATGTGTATATAAATATGTGTATTATATGTGTTATTATTTTATATAAATATGTGCATTTGTTTATAACTTTGAATTGTGTGTCATGTAAGATAGGTACGAGCTGCAATTGTCAATTATAGAATATTGGAATTTATCCAAAACATATTTTAAATGTCAAATGTCAATGTTTGGTTGTGCAAAATCAAGAAAATGATTTTAAAATTAAATATTCAACCATTTAAAAAAAAAAATGATAAAAACCAATAAACATTTACATGTATTTGATGTTGTATTGTATTTGACAACTCTATTAGCGTTTTTATTTTTCTTATCAGAGCAGAGTCAGAGCTGTCAAACTAAAAAATTGTGCTTCTTTTTGTGCTCAGACTATCCATTTTGTGTTTCTTTTCTAACTCGCAGAAAGCTCAAAGCGCGATCTGTGAGCTCGTAAAAATTTTTCAGATTTCATAGAGTTGTCAAAAAAGGAAACGTCAATATAAGAATAAAATAATTAAAACGACATTAATATCTCGTATAGGTATCAAGACAATTTGTTTTTAATTTTTTTTTTTTAACTTAGTTTTTTAATATTAAAAAATGGAGAACAAAATTACGTTAGAAAATAATTTGGATAAAAATTGACAATCTGTGCTCTGAGCATTTCTTTATTAACTCGCAGAGCGTCAGAGTTTGGATAAAATTTTAATCAGAGCATATTTTGCTTTGAGCGCTTGACATCTGCTCTGAGCACTGATCTGATGAAAAAAAAGAAAAACGCCCTATAAGATATGAGAAAATTCTTTCGAGCTTACAGATGGCACTCTGAGCGGACTCTGAATTGAAAGACAATCACAAACGGATACAAAAAAGAACACAAATTTTTTTTGACAGATTGGACTTGTTGAAAAACTTAATTAACATTTTATTGATTCTCGAATTTATTTTAACTTGTCAATTAGAATTTATAATACAATACTCAAAATATTTTTTGAGGTTTAGGTCTTTGACTTTTTCCGCGATTCCATCACGTAATTCCATAGAATTAAAAATTTTCTAATATTTCACGTAAATTATTAATAATTAATTCTAATATTAATAAACACATATACAAGTTTAAAATTGAAATTGAAACTATTTCCTGCAATTGATTAGAATTTATAATAAACTTTTCATTCAATTTATTAATTTAATTAATTTAAGTTTTTAGAAAATATATGCATGCAGTCTACTGAAATGTTACTAACTTTTAGAAATTCTAAGTAATCATGGAATGATTTTAAAAATCCAATTAAATTAAGATAATCTTTAAATAAATCCGGGATTGAAAAATTTAATTACATTGAAAATAAATCGAATTTACCGCATGCTCTTTGTCAAATAGTAGCCTAAGCATTAGAACTTTAGTTTTTTGGATTTATGTAAATTTGAAATTATAATTTAGACAGCCTTCTAATATTATACCAGAACCTCATAACTTTTTCGTTATATCACTATTTAGTCACTTCACAAATAATGTAGTATAATGTGTAGTAGAGTAGACTGTGTCAACTCTGGGATACCCGTATGACCGTAACATATACATTATATCATATGGTTAATTACTTTTGGCAAAATTTCAAACATTCAGCTTTATTAGGTGTAGAGTAATGCTCATATAAAAGAAGGAGTTGTATGGCAGCTACTCGAACCCTTTGCAGTAGACAAACCAAATTTTGCAGTAACTTTGGCCATTACACTAAACTATTTTTTGCAAAATTTCAGACACCCAGCTTCATCAGGTGTAGTGTAAAGCTCATATAAAAGAAGGAGTTGTATGGCAGCTACTCGAACCCTCTGCAATAGACCAACCAAATTTTGCAGTAACTTTGGCCATTATACTAAACTACTTTTGGCAAAATTTCAGACACGCAGCTTCCATAGGTATAGAGTAATGCTCATATAAAATTAGAAGTTGTATGGCAGGTACTCGAACCCGTGGACCAAAATGGCTGTATTTAAAACTCGATTCCGTTTTTTGCATAAAAACGAATTTGTGAAAATTTCATAATCCTAGCTCCTTTACTTTGTGAGTTATCGTGATGACGGACGGACGGACAGACGGACGGACGGACGGACATACATAGCTAAATCGATTTATTTTTCGATTCTGATCCGATCCATACGCTTGAGTCTATATCTACCCCCCCTCCTTCTCTGCGTCACAAACGTAATGGCAAATTTATTATACCCTTGGACTATATAGTCATACGGGTATAATAAGATCCCTAACACCCAAACTTTCAAAAATCGCTCACTTGTTGTTTGCGAATCAAGTGCGAGACAACGCGTCTACTTTTATAACTATATTCTAAATAATTTTAAATTTTTTGAGTAATATTGCATGTTAATATATATTGCATGTATATACATTACATATGTTCATACATTGCGTCATAGTTTAATCAAAAACTAGTTTCAATTAAATTATTTAAAAATAAATCACATTTTAACTAAACTAAATTTCACAATCACTTACATATTAAGTATTTTATGACATATTGTGATTGTGTTGCGGTATCGTGCTTTAATTCCTATATATACAATATACAATTATTAAAATGACGTTTGTTCAACACTCATTTAAGAATTAATTGGAGTTTGTCATTTACAAAAAAAAACCTTCAAATAAAATGATTGTTAAATTACTAAATTATAATACTATTATAGTACTAATATAATATAAATAGTATATATATTAAAACAAAGTATTAAAAAAAAAAAATTATAATTATTTTTTTTTTTTTAAGAATTTAGAACAATAATAATAAGAATTATTATTAATAATCATTGACATAACTTAAATTATATCATACTTTTTTATAATAACATGAAAATTAATTCAGTTTAAATATAATTTATATAATTATTTAATTTTTGTTTCAAGTTAGTAAATTAACCCTGACGTATATGTGCTATATAACTATCAAACGTCAAGAAATTCTATATTATTTATTTTTAGAATTTTTTATAACAGTAAAAAAAAATATTAAAACACCTAGTAACATGTTGTAACAAGTGGTTTCTATTAATATTTATGATAGAATAAACTTATAAAACAAATTAATCAAGTATAATTTATTAAACAAAGTTCTTCAAGTAAAAAAAAAAAAGTGTATAATGTACACTTCAGGGTTAAATCAAAATTAATTACTTAATAATAAAACTAAAAAAATTGAAAGTGAAATGAATACATTTAGAAAAAATAAATTAACCTATTAAGCATTTAATATTATGTGTGTAGGTTTACACTTTATATATATATATAGTTAATTTTAAATAGAATATATTAACTAACAGCTGTTAAATTGTTTTTTTTTGTACTATTATTATTATTATTATTATTATTATTATTATTATTGTAAGTTATTACTTTTCAATATTGACGTTATTTAATAAAATGATTCATCATTTATATTTATTAATTATTTAAAAAAGTGCGGCTAATATACGTGATTCAAAACCATGAACTGGCGGCAATATTCAAAGGTCAACCATATTTATTAATTATATTTTATTAAGTTTAAAAATAAATATTATTTAATATATACATCAAAGAGAAAAAAAAATGATGAGTTTAGAATGTGAAGTTTAATAATGAATGTATATTAAACGGGGAAGAGTGTAGTAGAGTAGACTGTGTCAACTCTGGGATACCCGCATGACCGTTCAATATACATTATATCATCCGGTTAATTACTTTTGGCAAAATTTCAAACATTCAGCTTTATTAGGTGTAGAGTAATGCTCATATAAAAGAAGGAGTTGTTTGGCAGCTACTCGAACCCTTTTCAGTAGACCAACCAAATTTTGCAGTAACTTTGGTCATTACACTAAACTACTTTTGGCAAAATTTCAGACACTCAGCTTCCATAGGTATAGAGTAATGCTCATATAAAATTAGAAGTTGTATTGCAGGTACTGAAACTCGTGGACCAAAAAGGTTGGATTTAAATAGCGATTCCGGTTTTTGCATAAAAACGAATTTGTGAAAATTTCATAATCCTAGCTCCTTTATTTTTTGAGTTATCGTGATTACGGACGGACAGACGGACGAACAGACGGACGGACATACATAGCTAAATCGATTTACTTTTCGATTCTGATCCGATCCATACACTTGAGTCTATATCTACCCCCCTTCCTTCTCTGCGTCACAAACGTAATGGCAAATTTATTATACCCTTTGACTATATAGTCATACGGGTATAAAAATATCTATTATTAATTGTTTAGATTAAAATAATGAAAGTTTTTGTGTGTTTGACCTGAATGAAGTTCATATTTGTTGGTTGATACTAGATTTTTTTATACTAATTTTTATAAATTCAGTTATACGACCGGTGGAGTAGTTGTGTAGAGCGTCAGCCTTTCAATCGAAGGAAACTTTGGTAAGATCATATCTAATAAAAAAAATATAATTTAAAATGTATATTATAATATGAAATATCCGATTTGTTGAGTATTTGTTTAGGGGGTCAGCCATTCAATCAAAGGATCTCGGGTTCAAATTCTGGTGAGATCATATCTAATAAAAAAAAACTTTTTTAATTTAAATTGTATAATATATGAGATATCATGAGATATATATATGCCCCAACTGAAAAGAAACGATTATCACATTGTATGTGATTGGGGATTATAAATAAATAAAATAATTAATTATGAATAATAATAATTAATAGTTATGAACATTTTTTTATATTAATCAAAGTATATTATTTTATTTAAAATATTATCTTCACATCAATAGTTATATTTATAAATTTAAAATGGAGGCTTTCTTATTCAAAATGGAAAATTTTTCATTTTGAGTGATGGGAGTTTAATTTGAAGAATATTTCGTCGTTAAGTAATTTAAATATTAAGGTACTTAATTGTCCAAGTGCCATACTAAGTTTGAGGAACAGTTGTGCTCAGGTAAATTTAATGTGTGTAATAAAAATAAAATTTAGGGTGTCTTCCCTTAAAATAAAAAGTCTTCACTTATAGTTCCTATCTATAGTTACCACTAGTAAAAAGATCTTTAGTTAAAGAAAAAAAAAGGCTTCAGCTAACTTAACTTTATTTAAAATGCAAGGAACATATTAACTAAACCTTTTTTAAACCTAGGGCATTTAATATTCCCAATACAAACAATACGTAATTGTTTAAAAAATATGGTTTCAAAAATTTTTTTTTTAAATTTAACCTATTTGATTGGTAGCCAAAGAATCATATGTAGAATATTCTGGCCAAACACCATCAGTAATAGGGACTTATGGCAGCTAACAAGCAAAGTACCCGTAGTGAGCCAAATCAAACGCAGAAAATGGAAGTAGATAACCAACACTCTGATAAAACCACCAACTAACATAACAAGAATAGCGCTAGAATGGAACCCCCAAGGTATTAGAAGGCGTGGCCAACCCAACAACACCTGGCGTCGAACAGCTACAGCTGAACTAGCGAAAAGGGCAAACTTGGGAGGAAATCTTGTTGTTGGCGAACGATCGAGTTAACTGCAAGAGGCAAGTAAATGCCATATGCTAACACAAGGCATTTAACACAAGTAACAGGAAAAAAAAATTTGATTGGTAAGCCAATTCTAACGAAATACCTAGGGTTATTTATCGAAAGATAAACTGGCTGCCGAATCTATTCATATCTCAATCAAATTTTTTGGACATGTGCGGGAAAATCAGGTTTTACTTTTTACAACTGTTTTGTGATAACAAGTTTGATTTTCTTAAATATTACAGAGGAGTTTTGAGCTTGATTCCCGAACAGTTTATTATTTAAATATATTAATTTGTATAGGTTTCAGTTTTTAAAAGCCTTCTTAGTGAAAGTAACCTTATTTATCTTTCTAATATTTCATCATTTTCATAAAGAAAAAGCCACAAGAGTTTTATAAAACCCAAATAACAGTAATATAATGATCATGGTAATAAATTCTTAATTAAAAACTCCTCCATTTTAATTTAAAGTGAATAAAAATTCTCCCCCTTTCTTTAATACATATCAATCAGTATCAAAATCAATATCAGAGCGAAGAAATTGAAAAATTTCAATTGATTGAATGAAAAATCAATTTTTCTAACTTAATACTAAATATTTTTAATTAAATAAACAGTGAACTAATTTTTGAACAATTTAATATTTATTTTATTAATAAATATTTTCATTCTTTCATAATATTTTTTTTTTAATTTTTAAAAAAATAAATAAAATTTATTTTTAAAAATTTTTTATAATCCAAATTTTTCGATTATTACAAAAAAATTTCACCTCATCGAAATAAATTGAAAAATTGGTTTTTTTTTATGTACTATTGTAGGTGTGTTTCCGTTGCAACAGCAACAGTAAAATGCGTCAATAAAATACAACGTCAATGAAAATTAATTAATTGTTGAATTTTTTATATAAAAAAATAAAAGATACATTAAGAAATTAATGCAATATCCGACATTGTATATCTTATAATTTAATTCAATTAAAATGCGGTTTTCATTTTTTTTCGTTGTGGCATACTTTTTATTTTGACAACTTGAGCAACAACAACAAATTAAAAAAATAAACTATTTGGATCATATTTTAAGATTTTGACTTATAAATTAATAAAGGTGGTGGTCAAAATTAACAATTACTGTCTTATATATGAATAAATTTAATGCAGTGGAGGAAGTTTATGAATTTGGTACAGGTTGTCCGTTAAAAGTTATTAAAGTCATAGCAGGTTAAAAGGGTCTTAGTAAAATAAGATTTAGGGAAAATTTAAAATTACGTTCAAAAACAAACGTTTAATTAAATTAAATATGATAAAATACATTTAATAAATGGGTGGTGGATAGGATGTTGACCTATCAAACAAAAGGTTTCGAGTTCAAACCCTTGTCAGAACATATCTAATAAAAAAATTTAATTTATAATTTATTATTTTTAATTTATAATTAATTATATTTTAATAAATTTAAAATCAAAAAATCTAAATGCCAATTCCCAACAAAATAATAATTTTCTGTCAATTTTTAACAAATTTTTAACTTTTAAAATGACCTTTTAATACCAGGCAACCACGAATGAATATTTTCAGAACGCAAATTTAATAAATTTAATATTAAAAAATCTAAATGCCAATTTCCAACAAAATAATAGTTTTCTGCCAATTTTTAACAAATTTTCAATTTTCAAAATGAGATTTTATACCAGGCAAACAGGAATAAATATTTTCAGAACGCAAATTTAATAAATTTAATATTAAAAAATCTAAATGCCAATTCCCAACATAATAATAATTTTCTGTCAATTTTTAACTTTTAAAATGACTTTTCATACTGCAAATTTAATAAATTTAATATTAAAAAATCTAAATGCCAATTCCCAACATAATAATAATTTTCTGTCAATTTTTAACTTTTAAAATGACTTTTTACACCAGGCAACCAGGAATGAATATTTTCAGAACGCAAATTTAATAAATTTAATATTAAAAAATCTAAATGCCAATTTCCAACAAAATAATAGTTTTCTGCCAATTTTTAACAAATTTTCAACTTTTAAAATGAGATTTTATACCAGGCAAACAGGAATAAATATTTTCAGAACGCAAAATTTAATAAATTTGAAATCAAAAATTCTAAATGCCGATTCCCAAGAAAATAATAATTTTCTGCCAATTTTTAACAAATTTTTAACTTTTAAAATGACTTTTTATACCAGGCAAACAGGAATAAATATTTTCAGAACGCAAAATTTAATAAATTTAAAATCAAAAATTCTAAATGCCAATTCCCAACAAAATAATAATTTTCTGTCAATTTTTAACAAATTTTTAACTTTTAAAATGACTTTTCATACCAGGCAACCAGGAATGAATATTTTCAGAACGCAAATTTAATAAATTTAAAATTAAAAAATCTAAATGCCAATTCCCAACAAAATAATAATTTTCTGTCAATTTTTAACTTTTAAAATAACTTTTCAAACCAGGCAACCAGGAATGAATATTTTCAGAACGCATTTTTAATTGTAAAATACTTGCTGGAAATGAATAAAATTATATTTTATTAATATCTGTGAGTTATAATTACAAAATTAAAATATTTGCTATTTGTTCTGGTATAACTTTATGGAAGCTAAAGCAGCACATTGAACTGAAGCAGATTAAACCCCAAATAAAAATGTTTTACTTAGATACGAAGTTAGGCTCCTAGAATAAGCTCGACATATTTTTAAAATATTTAAAAAAATTTAAAATACACTTAATGTTATTATTCTAGTTCCTGTATATTTCATTAAAATTTGACATGAATCAAAGTATCCAATTTGACATATTATAAATATGAACCTCAATTTTCATAACACTCTTTTCTAAACTTAATTTCATTAACTGTTATACAATTGACAATTAAACTTGCAATGCAATACAATAATATGCCAAATTAATATTTAGCTGTTTAATAATTTGTGTCACTGGAATTTTATTTAAAATAAGAAATCTCAAAAACTTATCAATTTTTTTTTACCTGTCAATGTTTCACATATCTAAACAAACATACATATTTCAGCTATAAAATAATATTGTATAATGAAAAGAAAGAAAGAGATGGAAAATATATTGAAAGTATATAGTAATTGGTAATAATTCATTTTTAAGTTGTGTTTTTTTTTTATTTTGGTTTTTGATAATTTCTTTGTCTGAATTGAATTTTTGTAGTTTATATACAGGGTGTTTCCCATGTAAATGTACTTTAAATATATCACTGTTTTACTAATAATTAATAATTAAAAATATCAGTGTAATAATCCCTTAGAAGTTAAAATGTTTGTATGGGAACAAAAATGAATTTCGAATAAAGTCCGTCTCTCGATCAGACTAGCCTGATTTGATCTTTTCTAATTATGGAGTTACCAGATTTTGTGGAATTAAAAGTCTGTGTTTTCTAAAAATTTTTTCCATATATTTTTAGTTTTTAAAAATATCATTTTAAAAGACAATTTGCCTGCTGATAAGTTTCGACTATTGGCGCCTGGTAAAAGAGGAGATTTTAAAATTAAATCTTTAATTTTAATCGTCTTTTTCTTTGGAATTAAAAGTAAATTTTTCTAAAAATTTTTTGCATATATTTTTAGTATTTAAAAATATCATTTTAAAAGACAATTTGCCTGCTAATAAATTTCGACTATGGGTGCCTGGTAAAAAGGGATATTTTAATATTTTTTAAATTTAGTAACAGTGTTGTAGAAGTGCTGTATTGTACTAATGCATAAGCTGTGTTATCTACCTTATTTTAAATCTACAAGATTTATACAAAGCAGTGCCCCATATTTAGGTAACACCCTGTATAAAATGTATGTATATATAAATATTAATAGCTGGAGATTTTATTTTTATAGCCATTAAATTAAAAAAAAAAAAACGAAATAAGTGAAATAATAACATTTTGTGGGAGGCATATTATTAAACTTATATTGCGCCTATCACTTGTTTTTTTTTTCCATTTTCTTTTTTTTTTGTGTTGTTTTTATTTTGTATCTTGTAATAATATACAGGTAAACTGAGGTAAAAATCTATTGTTTATTTTAAAATTACTATAAATATTTTTTTTAAATAGATTAATTGAATTATTTGAGTAATGGAAGAGTTTTTTATTTATAGGAACTTTTATAAATATTATATCTACTTATTACCAACTATTGTTATTATTATTTACAGTAATATCCGAAAAAAACAGTATATATATATATATATATATATATATATATATATATATATATATATGTATATATTAAATTATAGTGTATTACCGTTTTTTTTTTAACAAAAACTTTTTTTGATTAATTTAGGGTAACAATTTATTATATGATTAATTGAGAGATCCGAAAGTGGAACAAATTATTAATTAAAGGAAAAAAAATATTTCTAACATTTTGGACTTTTTTTTAAGCTTTTATGGAAGTGAAATATTAAAAATTATATTCGCTTACGTAATAAATGAAAATATTAAATTAATATATTAGACACAATGTTTTTTTTTAATAAAATTGAAATTTTTCAATTAATTGCAATGATGATGTCTTCAATTTTTACTTTTGTTTCAAAATATTAAATAATTAATAAATTTAATAACTTATTGTTTTTTTTTGGAGTATTGGGTAATTTTGATTATAAATTCAATTAAAATTGTTAAGTTTAAGGTAAAAGTAAAAGTTTATATATTTTTTTTTGGTATTGAATTAAAAAATTAGAAAAAATTAGCTCATATTTACTCATATTTTTATTAATAATAAAAAATTTAAACAGTCTTTACTCAAGATTTATATTAAAATAGGAATTTACAAAAAGTTACATGTTTTACCCTCTGAAGGAGCACAGGGCTTCCACAAAGCCTCCACAAAGCTTCTGTATCACACTCTATTCTGAACTAGTTGTTTCACTTCTGCCCATGTACTGCCGCTATTCTCGTCTGACCTTCTCCAAATTATTCTAGGTCTACCCACGCTTTTTTTTCCTGTCTAGTGCTTGGCGCGCGATATTTATTGGCTCTTTCTGAATTGTACGGTAAATCCATCAACTTTATTTGACAAAGAATAGTTTCCTGTCCCGATATTCTCAGTAATTCCTCATTCGAAACTTTTCTGGGTCATCTTATATTTTGAATTAATTGAAAAAATTGTCAAATATTACTATTATAATTTGGGATACTTATATTAATCTGGACCCTTTTACACGAAAAACTCGTAACTATCAAATATATTTGACTAAAAAAAAAAACCCCAAAAGTCAATGTATAAAATTTGAACTCATTTCGACGGTTAGAACTCGTGGTTTCTCGAAAAGGCTGGTGTTTTTGCATGGGAGACTTCCGATTCCGTAGTCTAAATGAGCCCATTAGAGGTTAACTTTACTTTCGACAAAAAAACCATTCTTACCAAAATTCATCAAAATTGGTTGGAATTTACGTAAGCTATGTACATACATACACACCCACACACACTCAGAAAAAAAATTTCGGATTTAGGCGTTTCCGAAAAAATGGAACAACTTTTGTAAGGAATTATAACCTTATAACCTTTTCTTCTAAAGTATTGATACTTTCAAACCTTCGAATCTAAAACAGTTACTCTTCAAAAAATGATTGTTTGATAAGTGGTTGGTGCAATAGGTCTCTCGTAATACTTATACTTTTTAAAATTCTGTAAAAAACTTTTAAACGTTTAAAGTTTTTAATGCCTTCCCAGTAGAATGTAACAGGAATTAAAACTCGTTATAAGTTATCAATAAACCTTTTACAAACCCAATTTTTCTACCGTTAAAAGTACTAAATGATGGTGTCTTATATTTCTTTCTTGGATAAGCTTTAATACCTTTAAAAAAGTCTTAATACCAAGTTGCAGAAGTGCCAATATTACTAGAAGTTGTTGGATTACAAATGCGGCAACCAATTGATATTCTATGAATTCATTGGAAGTGTTATCATAAATTAAACAAAGATATAATAATTTAAAATAATTTAAATATTTAAGTTTAAAGCTTAATTTTTTAATCTTAAGTATTTAAATATTTTTTCAATTAAAATAAAAAAATTTTTCTTTTTAAATTATTAAAAGATTAATTTGCAATTATAAAAAAATTTATAAAAAAATTTATAAAAAACTTTTGAATTTTAAAAAAACTTACTAAACTTCAATTTAAAAACAAAGTATTCAACAAAATTAGGTTTTTTATTACATAATTTTATAAAACTGTAATCAATTTTAACTTCACTAGAGAAATTATACAATTTTCCTACTAAATAAAAGTTAAAAAAAAAACTTTTTCCCAGGGAAAAACAAACAGAAAAGAAAATAGCATTTTCTCAACGAAAGAAAAAACTTCCATTATACAACAGTTTTTTAATAATACCAGGAAATTCTGGAAATTGATTTAACTTTAAGAGTTGAATTTTCCGAATTTACTTTATTCTAGATAAATTGTCTGATCTTTGTAGGAATTCTTGAAACCGTTTGTAGAAGTTGTTGAAATCATTTTTGAGAAGAGTAAGAAAATTTAACTATTGACGTCACAAAATATTTACCGTTATGTTAATATATTCTTTTAATTTCAAAAGCCGTTTTTTTTTTAATTTCTGGACTGTTGCATATTATATAATATTATATAAGGATTTGGAGGAAGTTTTTTAAAGTCTTTTTTTAATCCATATTATAGATTCTCAAATATAAGCCTTTTGAAGCTCTTAAAGTCAACGTCTCCAACTCGAACCGATATATTTTTTTCATCACGCGACCTAAGGTATCCCTCAGATAAGTTTAAAAAAGATCGGACCATCTAGCTAAAGTAAAGTATATCTCAAAGTTCAATACACTTGTTCAGACCTATTAAACGTTACTTAAAATATAACTGCATACAATTAATGTGTTTGAAAGGACTTTTGAATTAATATTAATTTTGCCTAAA
The DNA here is from genome assembly GCA_963082915.1 of Dolichopus griseipennis. Taxonomy (NCBI): domain Eukaryota; kingdom Metazoa; phylum Arthropoda; class Insecta; order Diptera; family Dolichopodidae; genus Dolichopus; species Dolichopus griseipennis. Next base: position 30,690,966 of record OY720444.1, read on the forward strand.
AATATGCAATGAACATGATTGTTAAATATATTTAGTGGTGGCCTTTGTGGCATATTAGTTAGAATATGAGTTTAAAGTCTGCACACGACTTTCCCCTATTTTCTTAAAAAATCACACTTCCGACAAGAGTGATAATTTGCATAATTTTAGGAACTTAATATACTTATTGCATAAGAAACCTTTACTTCTTAACATGTGAAACATTGATAGTAATTGTGTATTCAGAATAAAATCGCAATTTTTTAATAAAATTAAAAATAAAATACAAAAATATTTTTCCATTTTATATTTTAAATGTTTAATTTGTTTTTTCTTTGCAAAATTTAAAATATTTAATCGTAATTTCCATTTTTTATCGTTTCAGGTGAGTTAACAAAAAAAATTTTTACAACCATTGGTAAGAACTTTTAAAACTTTATACATATTTAAAAAAAAAAAACTTTTTTTAATATTTTTTGAAACAAAGACCAGCAATGTTGCATCATCACACTGTTAGTTTTCCAATTTAAAAAAATAGTTTGTTTAATATTTAATAAATGGTTTTAATTTTTTCATTTATATATTGATCCGTTTTTATTAAAAACTTAATTTGTCCAAATAAAAGTTTTGTAAATATTAAAAGAAAATTTTAAGTATTTTCATGAAAAACTTATTTAAATTTTTTTTTTTTTTTTTAATTTTAATAACAATTAAAATCAATGACACATGAAACTGATATTGAATATATAGAAGTTAGTCTAAATCTGTTCTTTTTTGGTAAACTTTAACTAAAATTAAAAAATTAAATTTAATTAATTTAAAAACACTTTTATATTTAAATGGAAAGTCATTTACAAGTTATTTTAATTTCTTTCCTTATCATTAGATAATATTTTTCTTTTTTTATTTTAATATTCTGCTTTAGCTTCAATAAAAACTAAATGTTTTGTACTAATTGTACTTTTAATTGTTATTTGCCTAACATATGCCGATTTTCTAAAATAGATTCTATTAAGTATTTCTTTAACGTCTTAGCAATACCTATTTGTTAGGACATTACAGAATTATTAATTGTAATGTTGCTTCTTTAAATAGCATTTGACATCTTTCTATTGGTAATCTTTGCTCCTCTTATTTTATTTGAATATTCTAAAATTTGAAAAACGTATTCATGCGTTATTTTATACAAATAAAAATCATTTATTAAAAAGCCATTATTAAAGTCCTTAAATTATATACTTATATTATTAAAATTCTTTTATTAATCTATTAAAAGGACTTTTGAATTAATATTAGTTTTGCCTAAAGTTATGCAATTTTATTTCAATAAAATATTTTTAGTTGTGGCCTTTGTGGCATATTATTTAGAATATGAGTTTAAGGTCTGCACAGAATTTGGTTTTTTAATTACTCTTTATCTTGTTTAAAAATTTTGTAATTAGTTAAACTCTACCGAACACTAAATTAAACTCTACCTAGAAAATTGGTTTAATTCTATACCCGGCTATTAGCACTCTAGTAATACCAGTTCTAGTCTGTTGTATGTAAAAAGTTGTCAAAATAAAAATAGAAAAAAGAATCCAATTTTAAAATGCCTTGTTTTAGTTAAATATTATTTTATTCAAAAAGTTAAATCGATTTTTAGGATTTAGATACAAAATCAGCGTTTCATTAATTTGTTTACCAAGTGCTAGGGGGTGGCAGCTTCCCTTTTTATTAAATGCTACAAAATAATGAAACAAACCATAATTGTTTAATATTTTCTGGAAGCGATACTTCTGCTTTTTCAAAAATCGACTGAATTTAACTGAATAATTTAAATAGCTTTTCCACTTAGTAAGATTTCTTTTCAGGTTTATTCCTCTTGGTAATTGTTGCTCCCCTGATTTTACTATAAAATTGTAACCTAAAATTATAATTTAAATTATGAAATAATTAATATTAAGTTAATGTATTCAATATTTAATTAATCAATGACTGAATTGATTTTAACTCTCATATATATTGTAAAGATACTTACTGGTACTTTTCTTATATTCCAACAGTCCCCAAAATACAATTTTCATAAAAGTCTACAAAATAGAGGAAAAAAGTTACAAAATAAAGGTAAAAAGAAAAGAGATTTTCTCAAATTTGACGACTTTTTAATTATATAAAAAATCCTCAAAGTTTCATACAAAATATTGGAACGGCTTTCGTTTATTTGTTTTTTTTTTAAACATTTTTCATATAGCTGTTCTAGTAGTTACCTTTAACCTGGGCTAAAGTCCTCTAAAATTGGTTCAATATCTTAAATATTATTAATTGAATACCTTGAGTGGCTCTTTATTCCGGTAATGTATCAAATTTTCCAGAATTTTCTTTGAAAAAAATGTTTTCAGAACAAATAATTAAAACTTATAATACCTTAAGCACCCTTTCTCCTCCATTTTACTGTTAATTTAATTAATATAAAGAATATTAATACATGAACATTTGATCAATTTATTGAATCCCTGTATTAATAAGAATTTATTTATTAAAATGCATATTGAATTTGCATATATAAATATCATAACCATCTTAAAATAATAATATTATGCATAATAATTATTCTATTAAAAATTCATTATTTTTTAAATATTAGTAATAAATAATAAATATTGTTTATTATTATAATAATATTAATTATATACTATCATAATAATTTATTATATAAATATTGAAAATTTTCATTGAAAATTATGCAAAATAATAAATTTATTCAATTTAGTATAAGCATTTCATTTAAAAAATATTTCTGACTAAATTCTCTCATCTTCATTTCTTCTGAACACCCTTCAGTTACTTGGTAACAATTTTCAAAGTAAATGGAAAATACTTGAAAAGAAAAACAAAACGTAGGGGGGGAAAACGTTTAAAAAAGCCTTTTAAAATAACATAAAACTTTCAGACATATACAGAAGTATACAGAACACTCTAGCAATCATACAGATAAAACACAATTACATATTATGTGTGGTATAGATATTTTGTATTATTTGGTTTTATTTTATTATTATTATTTTCATTTTCCATCCGTTTAAATTAATGTTGGCATTTGGACCAAATTTTTTTCAAAAAAAAAAATTCCTTTATTTTGGTATCGGTCTAGTAATAATTTATGGCTGGGCTATAATATAACAATATGCAAAAAAATTTAAACAAATGTTTGAATCAAATCCAGTTATTTGTTTTGAATATTTAAAATAATTTTTTAAATAATTTTTATTTCCTAAATATATAGAAACTAAAATTTTATTAAATTTCGATTGTCTGAATTGTCATTATATACACATATACCTCAAATTTGCTTTAAAAATATGATTAGTTGAAATTCCGCCTTCAATTTTAACTTCTTATGATAATTTTAGAGAGAATATCCCATAATTCAACTTAACTCTAGAACGGCATTCCTATAATCGAATAACATTACTCAAAGTAACTTTGAAATATTTAATCTTAATTGAGACGCTCTATTGAAATAACTTCTTTAAATTCGGCCGAATTTGACAATATACGCTCACCATAAAATAATTCATTCATTTTACCCTCATAATTTTAATAGTCTCCACTACACAAGCTTTAAATTATGATCCAAAATATTTCATTAATAACCTAATTCCGCTGTATAGCAATAAAAACAAAAAATTTTTAAAAATTGCATACTTTTAGGGACGAAATTTTAAATTTTTTTAAAACTATATATTAAATTATATATTAAATTGAAAATATTTTTCTCTGTACTGTATTTTAATTTTATTTTGGCTTATGCATTAGATTTACGCTCTATAGATTTATTTTGAAATTCTATGATATGTAAAATAATAGGCCTGCTGAGTTTGCAGTATAATACAAAAAAAAAAACACAAAACATTTATTTTCTCTGACCATATAGTGGTTTCAGAATAATTTAAATTTGAAATTACTTATAAAACTTTTAGTTTTAGTTCATTTCAAAATATTATAGGAATCATAAAATGAATCAAAAGTAAATTATCATTACTGAAAGAAGGATAATAAAGGATCTGCCTTAATCCTTTTCTTAACCTTTTACACTTAATCTTAAGTAATTGTCTTTTAAGGTAAATTTCAATGGAAGATAATTTAAAACTAAGAATAGTGCATTTGCGATGATCTTAAATAGGACTTTAGATCGAACTAATGTTTCGAACTCGGTACTCTACTTGATCTGTATACGGTTAGGAAAAGCATTTACAATTACTTTCTAAAACAATATTTTTGTAGGAAACTATATTTTATATTAACATGGATAAACTTGGAAAAGTTCAACCATTAGAATTCACTACATTAGAATTGTTTGGGGCTCTAGTGGACACAAGGTAAGAGAGCAATTCTACGTTTGAAAACATACTATTACATGAAATAACGGGGTCGTGTATAAACTTCGTTTTTTTTCTAGAAAATCAAAATATCGCTTTTTTTAAATCTCGAAAATCAAAATCTCATCATTCGAATCCGAACCCCTGCTAATTTAATTATTGAAGTTAGGTTTTGTATCCAAAATTAAAATCAAAAGATGTTTTTAAAAACACAAGATTTTCATTTACAGGATTTAAAAAAACCGAGATATCGTACCGCCCTCAAAGTAATACAATATTTTTTAATATAACTTAAAATTGCATATTTTTAGGTATTATAAACTCAATTTCAAATTCTAAATACTATATATTATATATACATAAATAAATCAAGAATTATATTATTTAAACATTAATGCATATTTACATATAAAATTTTACTAGATATAAGCCTTTTTATATATTCATATTAAATACATACATAAATATATGAATTTTTAATGCAAAATAAACTATTATAAATACATACTTTTAGGCTTATATTCATTGTATTAAGTGAATATTCAAATATTGTATTTTTTTGATCGTTTTTTTTTTGTTTTTTTATTAATGCAGAATTTCAAAATTTCTATAGAGTTTTTTGTTTTAAAAAAAAAAAAATTATATTTTATTTGGCATTATAAGATAACCAACCATAGTATAAAACATGAAAAAGTGGAAACCAGCATCATCTGCACCTTAAATGCCAAAAATATCCAACCAAAATAATTATTGTCATTTTAGTTAAAGGAATGGTTTAATTTTATAAATTCTCTCATTATATACTAAACATTTTGTCCTTTTTTTTTTTTTGTCAATATTTAAAGTCCTATTTATTTGAAAGCCCCTACATATTCTATATTCAGAAATGCAATACAAAATTAACAGTAGCAGTAGCAGCTACAGCAGCAGCAGCAACAATACATATTCAGTTATTTTTAAACATCCGACAAAGATGGTAATTGAATTTTTGTTTAAAAAAAAAAACAAAAACCAACAACGACACGATAAAATAAAATTTAAACATATAAAAAATAATAGAATGAATAAATCGATTCTTGAAAATAGGATATGGTTATCTTGGAATTTTATATTATGCTAATGAAAGGATGCTTACTTTTTTAAGGATGAATATATGTATATTATTATATATAATATATGTACACTCACATACACTCACATAGTCTCATGTACAGAATATTACATGTTATTTTTGAAATTCTCTCGGTTTAAAATTTTTTATATTTGAAAGAATTACTTACAATGTTTACAGATTATTTGAAGCTTTAGAAAGTAATTCGAAACTTATATATGCTTTTGTTTTAATAAATTGCCTCATCCGTTTTTTTTAAAACCCACCTAGAGTCCGCAAAAAATCATTCTAATAATCATTGTGATAAGTTTAAAACTTTAATCCAACAAAACCTACTATTCAAAAAGTAATTGTTTCTTAATTCAAAATGTTAACACTAAATAAGCACTTAACAAATACTCTCAAATACCGAATTTTCTATATAATACTAATAAATAGTGATTACTATCGGTTAATATAACTTAATACTGGAAAGTACTAGTAATTACTGGTAAGTACCTGGTAGTTACTGGTAAGTACTGGTAGTTACTGGTAGTTACTGGTAAGTACTGGTAGTTACTGGTAAGTACTGGTAGTTACTGGTAAGTACTGGTAGTTGCTAGTAAATACTGGTAGTTACTGGTAAGTACTTGCAGTTACTGGTAAGTACTTGTAGTTACTGGTAAGTACTGGTAAGTACTGGTAGTTACTAATATTTACTGATAGTTACTGGGAAGTACTGGTAGTTACTGATAAGTAATGGTATTTAATGGTAAGTACTGATAAGTAATGGTTTATACTTATAAGTATTGATGATTACTGGTAAGTACTACAGAGTACTAAATCATACTGGAAAAATACTGTAGAAATGTTTTACTTGTACTCTAAGTTTTTCCAGCAATTTGATTATTAAATCACTAACTCTGATAATGGAAGTTGTAAGTACTTTTGTATACTAATTGCTTGTAAGTCACTTTAAATAATTTTTAGTTTTTTTTAATTTATCCAAATGATTCAAAAGATTTGTCATTTATTATGAAGTTTCTATTTTCGTTCTATTCTATTCGGAATTCTAATATTAAACAAAACGAGATTAATATTCGGAAGCACATCCAGTTTCTAATACATTTTATTTATACCTTAACACTTACATATTATTTAATATTAAATTTCCATCATATAAGCTTTATATTTAAGGTACTTCATATCTAAATAAAAGAAGTGTGTATACGTATATATAAATATAAATATAAAATTATTATATTTTTATTATATTAAAAATTCTAGACAGGATATCAGAAGCAAAATGAAAATGTTTCTTTTTAAATTGTATACAGGTAAAATTGAATTCAATTTATTGAATATTATTATTATGAATATTTTCCTTCACAATTTTCATTTTTTATTTTTCTTTTTATTTTTCTTTATAATTAAATGAAAATGCAATCAAAATTTTATGAAAAGAAAATTAAATTGAAAAATGATTATATATTTATATTTATTATATACTTACGTACAAAATTTTGTTATAAACTTTAAAAATAATAATAATAACATTTACTAAACACCTGAGTACATAAACCTTATATGTATAATTCTATATAATATTATACAGTTATTATATCACCTTAAATGTGTATTTATTATAATAATAGATGTTTTAGATAGGATTTCATTGATGATGTTGATTTTGATGATCATGATGATGATGATTATTTATCATCATAATCTAATTCATTAAAATTTTTGAATATTCTTTAATAATAATTTTAATTGTTATTTAGTAAAAAAAAAAATGAAAGGCAAGACAAATAATAAAAACAATTTATTTGATATTTTATATTTTATGCGGTTTACCTGTATCTAAACTTTATTTAAATTTCCTTAAGATTTTGTATTTTATTTGTTTTTTAAAATCTAAAATTGCTTTTAAATTAATTATAAAGGAATTTTATAAAAAAATATTATTTGTTTGTATAGGGTGTAATAGGAGTAAATTAAACTACTTGGTATTGAAGTTTAGAAAAATATTAAATATTTTATACTACCTTGTAATTAGGAGGTGTTGCTCTTCACTTTTTTAAGAAGGACAGAGTGCTTATCAAGTTTTAAACTAAGCTTTAGTTTCTTTTAACGTTATTACTATTAACTGTTGGTGACTCGGATGCATCTATTGTATATTTATTATGAATATGTACTCATATGTTTTGTGGGTCATCTATTTAACATATACAAAAATTATGTACTTATATATTACAGTATTAATTACCATGATATAAATTAAAATTTGTATTGGGTATATAACTAAGCAATCTGAACAATGACATACTGGTAAAGATGCCGTCTTTCATGTAGAAAGTTTCGGAGTCAAACCCCGGTCAGATCATATCTAATAAAAATATATCGTAACATTGTATGATTATATCGTAATAGTTAATATCGTAATATAAGATAAGATTTAATATAAATATATATATAACTCTTGTGTAGGATAAAAGATGGCGCCTAAAATAAATAGATTTACAAATTTTGTGTACTCATAATCTTATACAATAGCTACAGTCGAGTAATCAACGGCTTAGTAAATATAACAATTAAAGTAACTGAAGCCTAGTTTAAATATATTTGGTGAATGTCCTGTACTTCTTAATGGAGTGGAAAAGGAAAAAAATATAAAACTAATCAAGGGTTGAACCTAAGACCTATCTTTTTACAACACCATTGGTCATATCAGAGACTACTGAATTTTAAAATTTACATAAAATCTTTTAATTGGTTCTTTTGATATCAAATTAACTTCAAGTTTAAACATGCCTGCATCTGAATAATGTCGGATGTTTAATTGACCGATGTTCGAACCTAAGACCAGAATACTTAATCAGTAAGCCAGTAAGATTAAGAAATAAATCATTTAATCAATTTGATTCATATTCAATTAACTAACTATCAATTTTAAAGTGTAACTTATGTGTTTCTAAATGGAGAGGTAAGCTTGGACAACACAATTTAGCATATTTAATTACACCTATAACTTTACAACTAGCTTAGATACTGCAAACTAATTTGATAGATAATTAAATAGTATCTTAGAATAAAATCTATTTAATTCTAATTAATGCTAAATTAAGATTTTAAGGTTAAGCTGACATTTTTTTTGATTATTTAATTCTTAAAATATATTTTTTTTTAATTATTTATTGTAAATGAGCATTAAACACTCTGTTTTTAAAACAATTAAATTAATTCATAAATATTTATTCATATCTTTTAATTCAAGAGATATATTAAAAAAAAAATATTAAATTTCTATATCATTTTTAAATTAAATCAAAATTATTAATTCCTCAATTTTATTTTATGAAAGAAATCTTATTCATTTGAAAATGTTCAAATTTTAAACAATAATTAATATTTTATTTTATTACTATTAAATTTCAAAAATTATTTAAATATATTTTAATAAAAGCATGAATTTAATTTTTGAATAATTAATTTTAAAATTTTTTTATAATTGCATTTATTTATGAAATAATATGATAAGTTTCCAATGTGTTGTTCTAATAATCTCAAAAATTATTTAAAAATAAAAAAAAATTTTATTTCTAACAAGATATGAACTCTATAGTCTAATATCATAAATCTAAATCCCCCTGTTCCGACATGCACATATATAGTAAGGCTGTTGATCCTTAAACAGTGAGCAGTTAGCACGCGGAGGTTCGAGTAAAACACAAAAGCCTTGAAACTGTAAGTCCAAAAAAGAGTTCCAACAAATTCTTCCAATATACTCTTTATCTTACTAATTCCAAAGCCTTTGCTGATCATGACTTAGTCAGTTAATTATGAATATTATAAATTAAACAATTTTGCAAATAACAATTGAGGGTTTCTCAATATAAATGAAGTATAATATCGATTACAGTTTAATTTACAGAGGTTCTTAAAATGGAAGTAACTTTGGGGTTAATAAGGAGTTAATTCTTAAAAATGCATTTTAAATTATTTAATTAAATAATTTATAAACTTTTTTTAATTATTTTATAAATAATTTTCCAATTTTCCAATTACAAAATATTTAATTTAATTACTTTATGATGAGTATAACTATTAAATATTTTAATCTAATTTTGTTTTTTCCAATTCATTACCAATCAATGTTTTTAATTACAAAATATTTAAATTAGAAAAATAAAACCAAATTACTGAGGTATTAAGTTTTTAATTCATTAATGGACAAATCGCGAAATAAAATCGCGAATGAATAAATTAAATAAAAAAAAAAAATAGAATAAATAAATAAATAAAAAAATTATTACAAAATAAAAAATTAATTATGAAAATTAATTCAATTTAATTGATATTAAAATTAAATAATTAATACCTTTAAATATCTTATAATTTTATAATTAATATTTATTGGAAATAAATAAAATGATTTATTTTACAAATAATTTATTATAAATTAGTTAATTATTTAATTTTATATTTATTTTACTGTTTTTTTTTTTATTGATCTGATTTAAATAAAATTTAATTGAAAAAAAAACCTCCACCTTTTTTTTAACAAATTAATTAATAGAAAATTGTATTAGATTTTTTTATTAAATAATATAAAACATATGTAATTAATTTAATGTATTTTAAAAAAAAAAATATTATAAATATTAAAAACTTAATTTATAAAATTAGCAAGAAATTAATACTTGTTAGCTTGTTGAACGTTTACTAATTTTCTTAATTATCTTTAATTTTGTACTTAATATTGAAAGTTACACTAGTTTGATTAGTTATTAGTACTTAATTCATAATTTTTTGGGAATTTTCTATACATTTAATTTAATATAAGTAAAAAAATATTTTAATTTAGTTATTTAATTTTTTTTTTATAATAAATCGCTAATTCTACTAGGCTTAAACCTAATATGATCTCAAGTTTAAAGCCCGATTTTTTATTGTAAAAAGTTGTTTAATTTTGACCACATCTTCTATTGAAAGACGGTGTTGAGCCAGACGTAAGTATGCTGAATATTGTTGGAAGTTGGAGAAGCTGTGCAAGACCAAAGCCAATAGAGAAAGACTTTGGACTTGGCTCAAAAATAATAATATGTTATGCCGATAAAGTAAAGTAAAGTAAGTAAGGTCTCAGATTCAAAGATTCTTAATTGTAAATGTAACTAGAGCGTTTCATAAATTTTTAGATTACTTTCCAAATTATTTTGATACCTACTTTTTATACCCGCATGTTAAGCATATTGCAATGCGAATAAAACTTAAATCCTTTGCTTAAGTATTGAACCAATTTTGGCATAATGCCTTCTGCTGGTCCGAATTGGATCAGCATTTGAAATCAAATCGATTTAGTTAAGTGAATCTGTTCGTCCGTTCATCAGCAGGCCCAATAACCCTAGTAACAATTGATTATTACTAAAAGCAAGTAAACAAAATGTGGTAGAAAGTAAATGATAAATTGGCATTTAATAAAAGAGTACGAAGTGGTGATAAGTCAATCAATCCCTTAAGTAATAGAAGATAACTAATTAATACTTTTTGAAAAATTTACAATATTAGACAATATCTTACAGATACTAAAATTCATGTTATCGCTTATTAGCAGCCTTTTATCTAAATATTATGATTGGTGAAAATATTAAATAATCCAGATTTCAGACAAAGCCATAAATTTAAACTTATTAGGTATTAAAAAGTATTTAGGCCTACATTCCCTTCAATTTTTCCAAACACGTTGATCTGAGTTCAAGAATTCCAAAAAAAATTCAATTAATTTGTATAGAATTAAACAAATTTAATAAAATTTTTGAATCATTTGTTACTAACAACTCATTTCTGATTTAAAAGCCAGGAAATACTTAAATTCTACATAGGATATGCAAGAAACTCATTTACATTTGAAATGTTGAGCAGCAATTTAATGGAAAAATATTTTTTTAATTTATAATAAATAATTCATATTTCCATGTAAAATTATTTTTATTATTTGTAATTATTTATTATTTTTAATTTAAATAAATAAATTTGAGTTTTAAATATAGGAAGGAAATTTATTTATTAATGCTAATTAAATATTTTTAATCCTGTAGAAATCCTAAATTTTCAATAAAAAATATGTAAATTATTATCCATTGACATTTTTAAATATATTATGCAATAATATTATATACTTATATATAATAAATAATATTTTAATAATAATTAAATTAAATATTGTAATATAAAATAAATTAAAATTGAATTGTTTTTCATTATAACTTATTACAATAGTTAAAATATTTTGGTAAAAGAAAATACTCTCTAATACCCTGCAATGATTTTCCGGATTATTTTAATTAAGAACCTATAAGGATTTGATAGGTTCGGGTTCGTACTCATAATAAATTATAGAATTATCCCAAATTTTAATTTGTTTTTTTTTTCTATCGAACTCAATTGAAATAACTAAGATTTTTAAGGCACCTAATATAGATGCTTATTAGTTGTTCAACACATTTATTAAAAATTTAATAATAAATTAAAAGTTCCAACGTACGCTTTTAACACCAACCTCTTATACTACTTGTTAGAAATAAAATGAATCATATTTTATTGACTTTATGAGGAACTTAAATAATTGTCTAGCGATGTTTGAATCTATGAAGATTTTGACCACTAATTCGACTACAAATATTCGAATTAAAAGTTGAGTCTTTAGAAAAATTCAAAACTCAAGTTTTTAAAGGTATGTTTTTTTGTAAATTTTTTTTTCCCAATATTGATTTTATATTTTATAAATTTTCATTAAATTTTGATTTCTTCATAAATATTAGAAAATATACATGGTGCTTCAATCTAAAAAGCCTACAAATTAAAATGATATTGGGCCCAATTTATAAAGATAATTTAATAAACTTTTCTAGCGCAATTCCATTTATTATTTTTTTTCAAGCGCTACCTGTTCAACTGTTGTTAGGCTAATAAGCATGTCTATGCCATAGGTACATGTTGGAACAAGGGGTCATATTATATTCGTATTATTAGAATTGATCTTAATGAATTCCACATACAATTTAAACATGAGATAGTACTAGCCTTATAACATGTAGAAACGTCTTAGATTTTCAATAGATACAATTATATTTTTGTTTATATTGTAATATTTTATATTTGAGTTATTATGGTATTCTATATCTGTGAGTTATATTATTCAATTGAGTTATTTGTTTATATTGATTGATGTATTAATATATTTTTTATTAAAATTATTTTTGGATTCGAACCCGAGCCTTCAGATGAAAGGTCTGCACTGTAACTACTGTGCCAACCAGTCATATATTTATTTGTCCAATAACTTAAGTAGTTTTAATTCTGTAAATATAAATCCATAGTAACGTATTTTAAAAGTTATAAATCTTTAGGGCTTCCTTCAGCGCTATCTCCAACTCCTATAGAATTTTTCGATTATTTCAACATCCCCCATCATTCCCTGATCTATGTAAAAGTTAACGCAATTCACCTTACTGCGGGTAACACTGTATATATATAGGATTTAAGCGATTGAAAATCATTTCCTTACTCATATCCCAAAATTTTAATTTTTGCGTATACACCTATATATAACCTTCATGAAAAACGTGTTTGAATAATAAATTAATATTTAATCTTTAAATTTTTAATAAAACCACCATTATTTACCACCATTTTTTTTTTTTTTAATTTTATTTAAATTTTTATATAATAAAATTTTATATTTAATTTATTTTTAATTCCTTTATGAGATAAGTTTTTCGAAATCTTTTTCGAAAATTTTCCTCAAAATCAATCAAAGCAATTTTCATTTTTACACATTAAGCTTTACTCAATATATGTACATACAATATATTATATACAATAGTATATACAATATAATATTATTTTATTAATCTTTTCTTACTAACAAAATATAGTAAGACTTAATTGTCTTTAAAAAAAAAACTACATTATAAATATACATAAACACATTCACATACATAAATATTATTATAACAGCACAAAAAAAAAACAAGAACCACAACAATTTTTAGTGATGCCAACTTTCTTAAGTAGTTAATCATTTTGATTGATTAGGGTTACGTCTGTTTTATAATAATACTTACTATATATTCGTTTAATATATAAAATACATATACCCACATATATATATACATAATATTTTTAATGTATTTTGCATCATTCTTTTGAAAAAAAATAACGGAAATCTTTTAAAGAATATATAATAAAATAAAAATAAGTAACAGTAAAACATCAAACCGCTATCATTATTATCTTTTCAAAATTAACGGAAATCCAAAAATTTTAACTGTAAATCTAAGAAAATTATTGTAACAGTCATGGCAATTAAACGGATGTTTTTTGTTTTTAAAAACTCGAAATTCCCTAGAAGTTGCTAATAATAATGAAAATTTTCAGCCCACGTTTTGATATGGAGCACGGGTGCATATGGTCACCCAATGATATGGGAGCATATGGTCACCCAATATTACTGGATTGCTTATTTAGCTGCAATGGTGATTGCCTAGACATTTTTTAAGTTAAATGTTAAATCAATTTTATACATATATCGATTTTCAGAAAAATTGTCATACTTATCAGTGAGTTATAAAACCGAATCAAAAAATAGATCGTAAAATGAAGGTAATTAACGATTTTTGATGTTTTATTATTTGATTTAATATTCTAATCCCTATTTAAGTTATAAATCTTAAAGATATTCTAAATCACAATCTTATTTCAAGTCAAATTCAAATTCCAAGTTCTAAGGGCTAAAGTTACAGTCCCAAAGTACTAACAATTTACGATAATTCTGCAAAACTATTGTATAAGTACTTAAGTAAAAGTAATTGTTCAAGTTAATGTTTGTTCTTATAAACTATATATACGAACTCTTATAAACTGTAAGACCTCTACTGTTACCAAAATAATATAAATTATACGGTTATACTTATATATGTATACTAAAGTACAGTTAAAATATATTTGAGAGATGGATTTTTTTTTGAAGTGTTATGAAACCATAAAATTGCACATTGTAAATATTTTCTTCACTTTTGATGATAATAATAATCATCACCATCTTCACCATCATCATCATCATCATCATGCTAATGATGACGTTAAGTTCTAAGAAAGATGTGGAAAAAACACAAGAATCTAAATAAAGACAGTAGAAGTAATGAAAGATGAAAAGAAGAAAACTAAAAGAAAAATCTGATTGCTATAATCAATTTTATTTAATTTTTTGTTTTTTTTTTTTGCTTTTTTAATGTACAGTTTTTCCAAGTTTTAAAAATTATATAAAATGTTGTTTTTTTTTGTTTTGTTTCTTTGCTTTTAACTCATTAGTTACTGTTTAGGACCAACTTCTTTTATTTTTTTTTTAATTTCTTTTTTAAGTTTTTCTGAAGGATTTTTCCTTTTTTCCATTTTCCTTGATGTTTCTCTCGATAAATGTTTATTCATGAAATTTTCATTAATTTTTCTTATTTTTCTTAAAAATCTTGATTTTTATTTAATGTAAAAATGTTGAAGATGTTGAATTGAACGTGTACACTTTTCAATATGAGAAGTTTAAAGTATGTTTTAAAGTTAAAACAAAAGATTGTTGCCCTCAGATATTCCTCATCTCTATTCATCTTCCCTTTCTTTATTTCTAAAGCATATTTTCATCATATTGAAATGCAATCAGATTTTTTTAAACTTGATTTCTGATTAGAATTTTAATTTTTCAATTAGAATTTATTTTGGAATATCGTTTTTTAAAAAAAAGTTCGAATGTTGATGTCAGATATCGATAGTATGTAAAATTCCATGTTATTTAAACTTTATTTGTTTCAAGCTTCATTTATTTTTCAATCGATCAAAAATCATTTTTTAGTTTTTCTTTTTAATTCTAAATTACTTTAAAAGTTGTTCAATAAATTATGTAACAAATTGCATACTTACAGGGGTAATTACTAAATCTTATTGATTCGATGACTGATGATCGATTAATTACATATTCATATTCTAAATTTAAAATAAATTTTGAAACAGTGTCTAATACTTAAGCACATTATCTCCTAAATATTAATGTTTTGTTAGTATTAATCCTCTTTTCCCGGATCATGATAGGATACTGTCCTCAAGAGGAGTTTAAAAAATCCCTTTTCAAAATCATTTGTAATTAAATTAACATAAATTATTGCACTAAAAGTCCTAATCTTATCTTCTAAAATATAAAATCTAAAAATGAAAATCCTTTATAAATTCTTTTTAAATTTGAACAATTGGCAACTCTAATTTTAATTTAAAAAAAAAAAAAAATTCTAAACCATTTTTACAATATTTAAATATTCTTTTAAAAAATATAAAATTAAATTTTCAAAAATTATATTATAACTTTCTGTCCATTATTTTAATTTTTTTTTATTTTGTTTTTTATTCCTACTAATTCTATTAAGATTACCATATTTTTAATATATATATATATATATTTATATATAAATATACATAATTCTTAGAAAAGCATTAGTAAATGTACATAGAATATAAAAAAATTTTCAAAAATATATTTATACATAAATGTTAGCCTTACGAAAAATTTAATATTTAAAAGACTACCAAACTTTGCTTTTATATCTTAAGATACATTCAAACATACACAGATTGATAGTAAAATATTTTATTTTTTTAGAATTTAAATTGAGATAATTGAATTTTTATTCAATTTTTCATAATTTTTAACTTTGAATATAAATAAATTATTTTCTATAAAAATACTAAAAATATCCGAATATCTATAAGATACAAAATTTTTCTATTTAAGGAAGAAAAATAGCATAGGATAAAAATATTAAATGAAGTATATTTATATATATATAAATGTATAACTTTTGATTTTAAGAATTTTATAATTTAATTTAGTATTATCCTATCAGACAAGTAAAGCATTTTACCTTCCCCCATAGAATTTTATAAAAAAATTTTAATAAAAAAAATTCTTACTTACTAAAAGTTAAAAAATAAGTTTTCAACAATAAATTATTTTACAAGTATAGTGAAGATACATTGAGTCTATTCGTAAGATATAACGAAAAGTAATATATATGCTCCTATATATACTTTGTATCTATTTTAATCCATGAGAATATTCACAAATCTAATCTAAAAGTTAATAAAGTAATTATGAGTCAAAAATAGGACTTAGGGCTTTTTTAGGACTTTTTAGAAGAACACTTTCTCAGATTGTATCTTTTTAGTGCCTTGACTTGATTTTGGCACTGTATCCATACATAAATATTAACTTATTTGATAAGTGTGTATTTTTTATTAAAACCTTTATTAATTTATTATCAAATATGGTTTTGATTTTTTGTTTATTGAATAAGGGTTTGATTCAGTTGCAGACTCTTATTCTAAGGTTACTTAAAATTAAAAAACCTTTATCAGTTTAATTTAAATAATGAGTTGAGTAGTTTAACCTTTAAGTTACTTACTGTCTTCTACAGTTCACTTGCTTTATTATAAATTATAAACTATAAGACTTCTTTCCCTTAAAAGCCTTCTCAATTCATTTTATAAATTCTAAATGCTGGCATTTTTTTCAAATGGAACTAAATAAAATATCTTACGAAATCAAGATACAAAAAAGGTTCTTATTTTCAATTGTTTTTACTGTAATCTGAAGAATAATTAACAATAATTGCAAATTAATTGAAAGCAATTAATCATGTTGCCTATAGTATTCTTTAAAAATCAACTATGTAGTACAGATTATGTACTTTTTCCTAAATATATTTTGTGAGGAACCCAAAGAGTATATAGAAACTTATATTATTATATTAAATACATTCATAATCTTTAGATATCCCACAAATTGTATTCCAAAAATTGCTCATTAGTCATTACTAATATAAGAACATTTCAGGATTTCAGCGATTCTTATTTTTTGCAAAAGTAATCTATTGATAGAACTGGACAAGGAAATCAAAAGATTAAAGATAAAAGTTTCTAATTGAGTTGAAAGATGATGACAAATTTGTATAATTTAAAAAAAAATATCTTCTTTAATAATAACATTTTTTTTTTCATTCATTCCAAAATTTAATATGTAATGAATGTACTATGCAAGTAATAAGGAAATACATTTTAATTCTAATATTATTATATATTTATTAAAATATACTTAATAATAAATACATTAAATTTAAGATCTGTATAATACCCATCATTCACATTAAAAAAAAAAAAAAAACTACATAGTAATTATTAATTGTATTAATGACTTCACATCATCTAAAATCTATTAATGACTTCATGTCATTTTTCCCATTTTGACTTTACGTCATTTTTCCCAAACTTCAAAATCATCAATTACCTAGATCATATCCGGAAATTTATAATATGTCAAAATAATGATATTAAAATTTTTATTAAAATCACTTCTATAATTATGATTTTTAAATTTTTTTTTAAAATATATCTAGTTCTAAAACTCATAAAAATTATACAATGTCGATCTGTCGATTCCAAAAAATTGACAACCAATTTAAAATTTAAAAATTATAAAAAAAAAAAAACAAAACCCGGGGAAAAAATTACCATCAAACAAGCTGTCATTATACATTTCAATTTAATTATTTTATCATTAATAATAATAAACTTGATTTTATATATTTCTATACTGCTCATCTTCTGCCTCCAAGAACTTTTTTTTTTTAAATCTATAAAAAACGAGGAAGAGTGATAGAGTAGATTGTGTCAACTCTGGGATATCTGTATGACCGTAATGTTTATTATATCATCCGGTTAATTAATTTTTCAAAATTTTAAATGCAAAACTTATTAGACTTTTAGTTATGTACAAAAGAAAATATAAGTTGAAAGGCAGCTCTATAAATTTCTTCCAGTACACCGACTATATTTTATTGAGACGTTGGTCATTAATTTGAACTACTATTGACATAGAGTAATCCTCATATAAAGAACAGAAGTTGTATGGCAACTACTCGAACCAACTGCACTATTCCAACTAACAAATTTTGGTTATAAAATTAAACTACTTTCGGCTTTAAATCTTTAAATCTCTAATATCCAGCTTTACCAAGTCTTGAGTTATTTTCATTTAAAAAAAAAATTTGTATGGTTTTCAATAGCGATAACGGTTATTGCATAAAAGCGAATTTATAAAAATTTCAGAATCATTACGCCTTTACCTTTTGAGTTATCGGACACATATAGTTAGATCGATTTACTTCTCGATTCTCATTTTATCCATACCTTTGAGTCTATATCCAGTGGTGATATTCAGCCGGTACGGGGCGGTACGCTCGTACCGGTTGTTAACATTTTTAAAATTTTCCGTACCGGTTGTTGTATATTAAAAAAAAAGTATGTTTTTAAGTAAAAGTATGTAAAAGTAAAAGTATTGATAAAAACATTCTAAATTACTAAAAAAATATAAATATTTACCTGCCATTATCGATCAAATACAAAAATTTATTAAAATTTTTGTATTTGATCGATAATGGCATTATCGATAAAATAATTAAAACGAAAAAATACAATATTCCATTTGAAATTAATAGAAAAAAAACATCAATTGTTGTTTCGAGAGATAAATTTTTTGATTGTTTAGAAAAACATATGAAAACGCGTTTGCTATTAGACGATAAAAATGAAAACTATAATAATCTCTTAAATTGCTTTAATTTATTAAATCCAGAAACATGGCCGGGTGATATTTTTGAAGCACCATGGATTGAAGGTGAAAATAGGTTAGAGCAGTTAAATAAAATAATCAAATACATCATTCCAGTAAATGATTTTCGAGATTTTGTTGATGTGCGAGATAGAGAATCTAAAAATATTAATACTATTTTGAGAGCAAAAAGAATTTTAAATGTAATTGCTGTTAATTCCGCAGAAGCTAAAAGAGGATTCAGCACAATGAACAATATCATTTATGATAAGAGAAATTCGTTTTTAATTGAAACAACAAGTCATTTAATGACAATAAATTTAATGGGAAAATCGATTGAGGATTTTGATGCAACACCATATGTTAAATTATGGTTGCGAGAAGGGCATCATATGGCAAGTGACAAACGTGTCAAAGCAGCCGCACCTAATTTGCCGTCCCAAAACCAAAATTTAATTTGGAAATTATTTAATTAATTTTATATACTATTTTTTATACTATTATATATAATATATGTTATTCTTATGTAAATATGTAAATAAATAACTATTATGAAGTAAATATAACCTACAATAGATTTTTTTCCATGCGTACCGGTTGTTAAAAAATTCGAATATCACCACTGTCTATATCTACCTCCTCCTCTTTCCTTGCCTCACAAACGTAATGGCAAGTTTAGTATACCCTTTTCTATGATCTATAGTCATACGAGTATTAAAATTTATATTCATTCTTAAAACTTTTTCCCGACAACTAACAGTCTGTCCATCTTATCTATATCTATATATGTATATTAATCAGCTGATTATTCAATATAAAAATCATAATAAACAATACAGAACACATTCCATAAATAACTGTGTACAACACAAGTTGTCAGAAAAAAAGAAAAAACAAAAAGCAAAAAAAAATTACAAAAAACGTCCGGCACAGGCAGAAATTGAGTTAAGTTTCTTTTTTTCACTCATTCTTTAACTCAATTTTAACTGACGACTTACGACATTAATTTTAATTTATTTTGTTTTTTGTAAAAAACTTTTGGAGAGTTGTGGGGTTTTTTTTGTCGGGCCAAATAAAAAAACATTTTTTTGTTGTTGTTGTTTTTATTTTTTTGGAAATTAAATATTCTGATGTCATTTCTTAACTGTCTGTCTGTTACAAAAAAAAAAAAACAAAACAACAAAAAAAAATACTATTTTTATTTTGTTTTTGTAAAGATGTCAATGTCAGAATAGAATACAATTGTTATGATGATATCAGCATATTTAATGATAATGGTATGGTGTATTTTGTGTTTTTTTTGTCTTATGTACTTAAAATTCGTCAGATGATTGATATTTTTGTTTTTTTTTTAACGTCCATTACGTGTAAAAAAAACTAAAGTCATATATTTAAATAAAGATACACACAAAAAACACAAAAAACAAAATTAAAAGAAATGGAAAAACTTCTAATTTAATAGAAAAATACTTAAAATAATTGCAAAATCATTTACTTATTTCACGAAATATATTCACTTAAAAAAAACAAATTAATAGAAAAAATTTAAATAATTTAATGGAATTGTTTATATGAAAAAAAAAAATATGGAATATTTAAAAAATAAAATATTTGATAATCAGTTTAGAATGCTTGAATAAATTTATTAAAAAAACGAGGAAGAGTGTAGTAGAGTAGACTGTGTCAACTCTGGGATACCCGTATGACCGTTATATAAACATTATATCATTATTATTATAAACATTAATTACTTTTGGCAAAATTTCAAACATATCAGATTTATGAGGTGTAATGTAATGCTCTTATAAAAGAAGGAGTTGTATGGCAGCTACTCGAACTCTTGGCAGTAGGGAAACAAAATTTTGCAGTAACTTTGGCCATTACACTTAACTATTTTTGGCAAAATTTCAGACACGTAGCTGTAATAGGTACAGAAAAATACTCATATAAAAAAGGAAGTTGTATGGCAGCTACCCGAACCCATGGACCAAAATGGCTGAATTTAAATAGCGATGACGGCTATTGCAAAAAAACGAATTTGCAAAAATTTCAAGATCCTAGCTCCTTTTGTTTTTGAGTTATCGTGTGTTTAGTGACGGACATACATGGCTAAATCGATTTTTTTTTCGATTCTGATCCGATCCATACACTTGAGTCTATATCTACCCCCCCTCCTTCTCTGCGTCACAAACGTAATGGCAAATTTATTATACCCTTTGACTATATAGTCATACGGGTATAAAAAGTTGTTAGTTACAAAGCCGTGTATGCTGAATATAAAATTATTTGACTTGGTATTTGGTATTTATCAAAATAATTTAATTAAATATATGAGTTTCATCATAGAATCAATTTTATCAGAAGATCGTGGAAGATATTAGGTAGGTACCATCTTTTTTTTGTAAGTGCTAACTGTTTAACTGTTAACCTATTTAACCAACATGTCTATAGTTATATGCGCGTGAAAACGGTGGACTTATTATTCTCTTTATTTTAGATTGGATCTTAATGAATTTCACATACAATTAATATATGAGATATTAGTGATTGGCCATATAACATGTAGAAACGTCTTAGATTTTCAATAGATACATTTCTTTTTGATAATTTTATATTTGAATACTTAATAAGGTATTTCCTATATCTGATAAAAAGCTTTTTTCTTCAATTTTACTGGGATTCGAACCTGAGCCTCTCGAATGAAAGATCGACACTATAACCACTCAGCTTTAAGTCTAAATTGTAAGTTTAACAATTCAATTCAATAATATGTAAATAGTAATAAACATTCTTAATTGATGAATAGGTATTCGGAGTAATTGCTAAATTAGATTCATAAAATTACTACCTAAGTATTTTATATTAAAAACCCCTACGATTCTATGGCCAAACAAGATTTTTCAGTTAAATAATAATTTCATTCTAAATAAATACTTTAAAAATTGAATTTAAAATTTGAATGTTACAAAATTTTCTCGATTTGCACTCCTATTTTCTTGATGATTCTTTATCTCTTCCTATACCAAAATCTTTATATCTATTAGACGAAATTCTTAAATTTTCTGAATTAAATACAACTTTCCTTTATTTTCAGACTTGGCGGATCTATTCATTTTATTAATAGTATTATTTACTCTGTTTATATCAAATATTTTATATTTTACTATAGATATTTGATCACCATGGGGATTTGTAAAGAAAAATTATTTTTCACTCATTTAGTTTCAATTAAAAATTCATGAAACGTACGGGAATCGAACCCAGTCCCCTTCGATTAGTAAGCTAAATACTTACCCACCAAGGCGCCAAAATACATTTGATATTTAGCTGAAATTCTAAAAATTTAAAATATTTTAAAACTTTCCAAAGCTTAAAATACATTCATCACAAAAAAACTATAGAAATTAATTTTAATTCTATCCGATTATATACCTATATATAGGTATATACATTACAACTTGCAACTCTAATGTATTATCACACATATTAAATCATATATTATACAAAATCCAATCAATGTCAAAAAATCAATAAATTCCAGATTATTCCATTCTTCTGTCATAAAACAAAAAAAAATCGGAAAAATCATTTCTAAGCAATTATTAACTACTCGTACTATACGATATTTATGACTCCAAAGAAATTCTTTATGTAACAACCGCTACTTATAAAATTGCATCACTCATATAATAGACATATCCATTTTACATATTCAAGTGTCCTTACGACATCTATCATAAATTTCAAAAGAAGTTTTTGATAGACTTTTGAATTTTTTTTTTGAAGAGACATGCTTTGCCCTCCTCGCACTTTAAAAAAAAAAAATACCGAATGCTCTGTGTGCTAATAGATAAGAATTTTTTTTTTAAATAAAACTAAAACTGGGTGGTTCTTATGTCTGAAAAAAAAAAAAAAAACTTAAAAAAAGATCAAAAAACATTTTTACACATTTTATATGTGCAAATTTTTATGACAACAACAGCCAGTCCAGCCCAATCATAAGATAAATTTAACTATAAAAGAATATTTTTGAAAAAAAAATAAATAAATAAAAAAACCTCAAATTTAATACCCTGTACTTATTCATGCATATACAAATACATATACGCATACATAATTTGTGAATTATTTGTCGGCTTTTTTTTTCAAGTTCATAGAAAAATGAATGCAGACATTTTTTTTTTTTTTTGAAAAATTTATTGTTATTAAAAAATGGGAATAAAATGTCCGGGATTCTATATTGGAATTCATCATAATCAATATTATTATCATCATCAGAAAAATTCATCATCCAGTCAAACTATCTATATATATATATATACAGTTATTTAATACACTACAAACATTAAGCTATAACAAATAATTCTCAATGTGTTAAAAGTATTCTATTCTGATTTTTAAGTGCTTGACAAGTTATGATCTTCTGATGTTTACTGTGTATACACTTGTATTGTGTTAAATACTCGTATATATATGGTAACTCCTACCACAATTTAAAAACGATGAAAATAAATTCATTAATACTGAACTGTACATTCATAAGAAGAAAGAAAAGGACAAAAAAAAAAGTTAAGAGAAGGCAAAAAAAAAAAAATAGATTGACATTTAAAATAATTTAATTTTACTTTCGAAACGAATGCTGTTGTTCCGTTCTTAAGATACAGATAGAGCTATATTCTTAATGATAAAGTATTAAAAAGTTTTGTGGTTTTTTTTTTTTGTTTTTTGTATATCTATAAGATTCATGTTTATGAATGTTGAATTTTTGAAAATATATATATATGTATAAACAATATATTTATTTATATGATAAATGACATTTTGAATGTTCTCTTGTTTTAATCTGATTTGCATGAGATGTGGTGTTGGTGTTTTTTTTTTTTTAAATAAAGTATAATTGAATTTGGCGAATTTACTAAAATTTGATTATTTTTATGCCGTACATATTTTGTATTTTTAATTTAATATTTCATAATATTAAATTTAAATTTTGCGAGTCATTTTAATAATGGTGGTATGATAATTGAAACTTGAAACATATTTTTTGTTTTATTTAAATTGGATTTTATTATTTAGATATAAACTAAAAATTATCTTGAAATTTTTCAAAATGAAAATTCGATTATAAAAGCTCCACCGATTTAAAAAGAAACCAAAAGAAACAGTTCAATTGTTAGGCCAATAAGCCTGTTAGAACAGAGTGTTATATTATATTCGTGTTATTAGAATTGATTTTAATGGATTCCACATACAATTTAAAAATCAGATTGTAGTAAACCTTATAACATGTAGAATCGTCTTAGATTTTCAATAGATACAATTCTATTTTTGTTCATATTGTAATATTTTTCATTTTAGTTATATTGTATACTTTATCTGTGAGTTATATTTTTCAATTAAATTATTTATTTCGCATTTTTATACATTTTTATATTAATGTATTTTTTATTAAAGATATATAATTATTAATTATTGATTAAGCCATTTATTTAAACCCAATGGTGAATGGTAGCTGAGTCGACTCGAAAACCAGAAAAGTTTTTTCACTTTTACCGGGATTACGAATCTAGCCGTCCTAGTAAGGACACCTAGCCTAGCCGTCAATTGTAAGAATTATTTGTGAAAGATTGACCATTTAAAAATTTCTGCTAAAAACTCAAAACATTATTTTGTTACTCAAAACTTCGAAATTTTAAAAAATACGTTTCACTCAATTGTAAATAAAACTACAAGGCTAGGCGCCCACAAAATATTGCATGCAATTTTCATTTAAAAAAAAAGTTAAAAATAAACCTATCAATGACTGTCAAAGTCAATTATTGAGAAAGTTAATTTTAGTTCAAAAAACTTTGGGTTTAAATTAGTAGTGACATCTATAGGACTGTTAAGAACTAAATTTTAAGCCAAGACATATTTAAAATATTATTTATTTATTTTTTTTTAAATTTGCCTTCTGATAAATTTCAAATATGGATGCCTGGTAAAATATAAATATTAAAATTTAAATTTTGAGTGACAAATTTTTTTTTATTTTTTTTTGGAAATTACTGAAATGTCAAGTTTGACTAATTGAATGAATGTCAAAAATGTATTTTATTATTATTTCTGTAGTTTAATATTAAACTTTTTTTTTAAATTAAAACTAACATTGAAATAGAAACCAATTGAAATGTGAAACTATGAATAAAATTTCATTTAATCAATAATAAAAATAATAAAAAACATTATTAAAAATTAAAAAATAATATATATTTAAAAGCATAGAATATCACAGACAGTATTATTAATTTTTTTTTTTATACCCGTGTGACTATATAGTCAAAGGGTATAATAAATTTGCCATTACGTTTGTGACGCAGAGAAGAAGGGGGGGTAGATATAGACTCAAGTGTATGGATCGGATCAGAATCGAAAAATAAATCGATTTAGCTATGTATGTCCGACCGTATGTCCGTCTGTCCGTCCGTCCGCACGATAACTCAAAAACTAAAGGAGCTAGGATCTTGAAATTTTCGCAAATTCGTTTTTTTTCAATAGCCGTCATCGCTATTTAAATCCAGCCATTTCGGTCCATGGGTTCGGGTAGCTGCCATACAACTTCTTTTTTTATATGAGTATTTCTCCGTACCTATTACAGCTGCGTGTCTGAAATTTTGTCAAAATTAGTTTAGTTTTATGGCCAAAGTTTCTGTAAAATTTGGTTGGTCTCCTGCAGTAGGTTCGTGTAGCTGTCATACAACTTCTTATTTTATATGAGCATTACTCTCCACCTAATTAAGCTGGGTGTCTGAAATTTTGCCAATAATAGTTTAGTGTAATGGCCAAAGTTACAGCAAAATTTGGTTGGTCTACTGCAAAGGGTTCGAGTAGCTGCCATGCAACTCCTTCTTTTATATGAGTATTTCACTACACTTAATAAAGCTGTATGTTTGAAATTTTGCCAAAAGTAATTAAACGGATGATATAATGTATATGTTACGGTCTTACGGGTATCCCAGAGTTGACACAGTCTACTCTACTACACTCTTCCTCGTTTTTATTATAATCAATTTTCTATAATCAATTTTTTTTTTTAATTTAAATTCAACCAAAATGGCCTCAATACAGAAAATCCAAACAAATTTTACTATATGGTCTGGTAATCTGGTATTGTGGCCAAAATATATTTAAAAAAAAAAATTTAAGTTCAAATTATTGTCTGGAGAATGATTATAATTGAATTATTGTTATTTTATTTTTTCGTTATCCTGTATTTAAATTCAAAATACATGATTAATATGGTTTATGGATAATCCTTTATCCGTTTTATTATTATTTTTAAAAAAATTTTAATTTCAATAGGATAGCTAAAATATTCTAAGTTAAAGTTTCAGGATTTAAAGCTCACTGTATTCTAAATTTAATTGAACAGTTTAAAAATTAGAACATTTTCATCAATTTGAATCCCTTTTAATTTTGATAAAAATTAATTTTGATTAATTTTGATTTTGATTGAAGTAGGATTTCTATTTAGAATTTTCAATTCAACTTTCATACACTGAACATTATTCGGAAGAATGCCCCAAAAAAATTTAAAACTAATACAACTATCAGTTTTAATATTAGAATTAATTTAAATGCAAAAAATAATATAAAAAGTAACGTTCTATAATTCTATTTTAAAGGATATTTAGAAAAACTAAAAATTAAATTTCCAATTTTTCCTTAATATAAAGTACATACATAGATACATACATAAATACATACATACATAATGTCTATTCAACTCACATAGAATACTAAAATAGATACAAAACCAAAATGTAGAATTGAGGAGCATAAAAAAAAATCTTAAATCCTGGCATTTAATTTTTAGTCATTTAGAAATTTTATTGCAAGAGCACAAAAATTTACATTTTTACTGAAAAAATTTTTCAAATATATATTTTTTTTTTTTTTGAAAAATTTAATTCAATGCAAAATTGAAAATTTTAGAGTTATACAAAAAATACTATACTCTGTATATTCTGAAATTTTCTTAATCTTTTATGCATTTAATAAAGTTTGAAATATAAATGAAATGTGCAAAAAATTAATTTTAAAATATTTTCTGTTAAATTTAATATATAATTTTGAATTTTGTGATATATTGTTTATATTATTATAAAAGTCAATGATTTATATGTCACTCTATATATTATGTTTTATGAGAAATTAGAGCCATTTAGTATTAATATATTTTTTTTAAATGACATCAGAACATTGATTAAACTTCAACGTAAATTCAATAACTAATTGATATTAATCACCTTCATTGCACAAAATTCTTAAAAAAGATTGTTTTTTTTAATTTTAAATTTATTTTAATTTTAATTTAGTTTAATGAAATTAAATATTATAGCAGTTGAAATACACAAATAGCAGTTAATCTTAAGAAAAGTTACATATTTACAAATATTATAAGAAAAATTGGGGAAGTATTTTATTTGAAAAATTTACAAATTCAAACGACATTAATACAATAAAGTGCAGTAATGCCTCAGTAAACTGTTTAAGCATCTTATTTAAAAAAGAATTACATGTTTTTTTATTAAAAATTAGCTTTTGTTTTAGTTAAAAAATTAATTTCAATAAAATAAAATCTAAAATTTGAACAGTTTTGGGCTAAGGCTGCGAAAACTATTTTCGCTAAAACTTAATTTTAACTCTTAAAATAAAATAAAACAAAATATTATTATCAATATATACTTTTATTAAAGTAAAACTAGCCCCCTAAAATGCAGAAAATAAAAAATTTATGCTAGATCTTGGACATTTGTTACTGTTTTAATATAAAAGTAAATTGTTTGTATAAGAAACAGTTCTTTTAATGCTAGAAAACTTTTGATGTAAAAGTAAACAGCTGGATTAAGGTTAACAGAAAGAAAAACTGTCTCTCATTTCAAGTGAAAATATTTTTATTTAAAACGACGATTCGTTTTAAGTTATTGAAATAATTTATAAATTACGCTATCCAATTGACTTAGAACCAATTTTTTTTTTGCTTCACAACCTCTAATTCTAATGCTGTTATATTGAAAATCTTTCACCTTTAACTTGAATAATTGTATTAGAAAAATTTGGAGACAGTAATTATTAACAGCCATATTTTATTAATATAAGTTACTATTTTTTAACTAGATTTTATTCTGTATTGTAATTGTTTTATTTAATTGTTATTTGGGCATTTGTAAATTCTACAAATTTTCTTACCCAAAATTACTTAAAATTATAAATTAAAATATCATTTTATTCAGTAAAGTATATCATAACTCAGAATTTCTTTAAAAATCTCCATGGTGACTGAATGTAATTTAAAATATACAAATATATAATATAAACAAAATAAATAATATTAAAAAAAAAAAAAAAAATATCCCAAAAACCCGAAAAATTAAATCATTCCTGTCATATTTGGTTTTAACCAAATTAAAATTAGGAAAAACTAACTTTAATTGAATAAAGAATTTTTAAAATATTGTATATTTGTACAAAATTTAAATATGTCCATCAAAATAAAATACAATATAATTGAATTAAGCACCCATACTTTTCCTAAATAATTATACCTACATATGGATATGTATGAGTTGTATAAATTTACTAAATTATATTAAATATTAAATAAAATTTTGTTATATTTGCTATATTTGAATTTTTATATAATTAAATATTTCTCTTTTTTTGCAAATTTTTTCAACAACAAATTTCCAAACCCTTATAACAAAACAGCCATTATCCTGTTAAAAAAAAAATTTACTAATGTGTCACATTAAATTTAATTTTTTTTAAATTAAAAAAAATATATATATTTAATATAATAAAATTCAATTTAATGAAAACTTTCTAATAATAACGGTAAACAAATTTTGATTATCTGTTTTTTTTTTCTTTTTTAATTATTTTTCATTATATAATTAAATTTATTTTCTATATCCTGTTTTTTATATGTATATAATAATAAATACATATATATATATATATATATATATATATATATAGGAAAAATATAATTAAGGTAATAATGTTATCATACTATGTAAATTAAGTTTTGTAAATTATAAATTGTGCAATGAAATAAAGTCATACGATATAATGCAGAATTGACAAATTAACGATCAATAAATACAGTTAATAATGAAAAGTTGTGTTATTTAAAATAGTAATAGTTATTTATAATAAGAATCGCCCGTTAAATCATATATAATCCAAAAATTGTGATTAAAAAAATTAGGATTGCCCCTTCAAACGGTATAATGTAGAATTGACAAATCAACGATTAATTAATACAGTGAATAATGAAAAGTTGTGTCATTTAAAATAGCAATAATTATGGATAATAAGAATCGCCTTTTAAATCAAATATAATCCAAAAATTGTGGTTACAAAATTAGGATTGCCCCTTTAAATGATAAAATGTAGAATTGACAAATCAACGATCAATTAAAACATTTAATAATGAAAATTTACGTTATTTAAAACAGTAATAGTTATTTATAATAACAAACGCCTGGTAAATCAAATTTATTCCAAAAATTTGTGATTTCAAAATTAGGATTGCCCCTACAAACAATATAATGTAAAATTGACAAATCAAAGATCAATTAATACAGTTAGTAATGAAAGTTGTGATATTTAAAATAGCAATAGTTATTTATAATAAGAATCGCCCGTTAAATCATATATAATCCAAAAATTGTAATTAAAAAAATTAGGATTGCCCCTTCAAACGGTATAATGTAGAATTGACAAATCAACAATCAATTAACACAGTTAATAAAGAAAAGTTGTGTTATTTAAAATAGTGACAGTGATTTATAATAAGGATCGCCTGTTAAACCAAATTATAAAATTAGGATTGTCCCTTTTTCCATGATATTACGTCTTAAAGAATATTCTTTTATTGTAAACTTTCTTTTTATGAGCATCAGTCCTAACTGCATGGTTACTAACTAGGCTGATAATGTGAATTAATTTTTTTAAAAACCTCTTAGACCTCTTAAATTAATAAGGAATTGGACTTTATTTCATTTAGTAACAAGTCGATTTAATTTTTTAAGAAAATGAAGTGGACTTGTGTAACAAATTCGAATGGATTTTTTTAAGAAATAAACTAAAATTGCTCTTTCGACTTTATTGCCTGGCACAATAGGAATAACTTAAACTGGATTTTATTTCAATTGGCTTTATTGCACCACACCTTTATGTACATATCTAAAATATCTGACCATTTCAGATAGTTATACATACAACAATTAAAAAAAAAATTTTGCTTTTATTTTTTCTTTGTTTTTATTATGGGGAAAACCAGGATTATACAGGACATTTATTATGAATTAAAAAGGGACTGGATATAAAATATTTAAAATACTTTTAAAATTTTGTTTTAATTTTTTTTTTGTTTATTTTTTATTTTAAAAAATCGATCGATGGATTTTTGTTGTTGTTGTTTTTCTGTTTGTTTTTTTTTTTTTGTAATTTATTTTCCAGGATATAACGATAAAAGAAAAACACGATTATAAACTTTTTTTTTTATCATTTTACTCTGTATATTCCGGAAATTAGACCGCCAGCCATTTTCATATTTAATTAAAATTTGAAAAATCTGGAAAAAAAAATTCGGAAAATAAGGAAAAAAAAATTAAAAATAAAATCAATTTCGTTTCATATTTTTTTGTGTGTGTATTAAAATATATATTAAGTATACACGCGCTTTACATTGAACAAAATTGTTAGGATGAGTATATTTGGTCCTTGTTATATTTGATATTATATTAGCTATAGTTAATATGTGACTGAAGTTCATTGATGGTAATTATCACGGTTTAAATTTGTTTAGAAAAGAATAAAATGCCGTTGTATATATATAATTTTTGGGAGTTTAAGAGTTGACAAAATTTGAGCCTTATGAGGTCTTTAAAAAAAGTCGCATTAGGTCGTCAAATAGATTAAATGATTAAACAGCAAACTTAGGTACTCAAAGTCTCAAACCCAAAAATAGGAAACATATTTAAACCGCACCGCACTTGGAGTAAAAATTAAAATTAAACAATTTAAACAAAGTAGCTGATGCATACTTTTGTATGCAAATTTTTAAATAAATTAATATTGATATATTGATTTTGTCCAGCTATAGTGCATTGACTGTGTTACAATTGTTTCGTCTGCCGGATTCGCTTATTTTGTATTTTATTTTTTGTATCAGACAATTGCTTAAATCAAGCCAACACTACTGAGCCAAGCATTACAAACATGCAAGTTAAATTACAAATGCTAGATCAGTCATACAATATATAAGAGCTACTCATGCTCGCGTAAAGTCTGACTCTCAATGTTAATTTGTTAACGTTAGTATCAAAAAGTTTAGACCTTAAGTTAATGTCTCTTAAAATACAACGAAATTGGCTTAGTCTGTGGAATGGTGTGAGATGTTAAAAAGCTCAACCGATCTGAAAATATTCAAATTTTCCTTAAATCTCATTTGTTCACGAATAGCAGATCAATTAGTTCCACTCTGATTTCGAAACCCATTTCTAAAATACCTTCCAACTTTTATTTTAAATCCAACTTTTAAAAAGAATAATAACTTGCAAACGCAATCAAATGGCACACAGTGGCACTACCAATTAAATATAAGTATATGATACATTCTCCTTCTAATAAGATAATTTAATATAGCATATGTATAATTTCCATGCTTTTGGGCAACTGATTTACTCTTTCACTTACAAATCAACTACTTAATCCGTTGTATAATCCGGGTAACCGTTGTATTTTTAGATTGTAACTCCTTAGGTAATTTGTTAGGGATCCTCTTCATTGTCCTAAAACATTGTTAATATTTTTTTATCCATGTGAAAGGTTTAAACTCTCTCTTATTTATGAACTTAATCTTAGACCATATTGGATTTTCGAGATTTTCTTGTTTTATTTTTGTTTTAGTGGAGTCTATTTTACAAAGCTTCAAATGATTTACATATGAGTAAAACTTTCTAGATTTATTACATCATATTGCGTATAAATGTCGGGACACAGGATATTTACCTTTAGAAGTTCTTTTTAATTTTTGATTTAAAATTAAATTTATAATATAAACTATGAACCTAGACTCTAGTTTAAAAATAAGTAGCCTCAGTTCGTTTAAAAAATAAAAAAAAAAAAGAGGAAGTGTAGACTGTGTCAATTCTGTAATACCCATATGACAGTAATATATATTTCACAAAACTTTAGATACATAACTTATTAGGCTTTCATTTATGTACAAAATGAAAATATAAGTTAAGGCAGTGCAGCTCTTCAAATCTCTTCCACTACACCGACAATATTTTATTCAGATGTTAGATATTTAAGTTAACTACCATTGACAAAATTTCAGTCATCCACCTTTATTAGGTATAGAGTAAATGCTCATATAAAAGTTGAAGCTGAATGGCAACTACTCGAACCCACTGCAGTAGACCAACCAAATTTGTATGGACATACATTTCTAGCACGGTTTACTTTTCGATTCTGATCCAATCCATAGCTTTGCGTTCATATCTACCACTTCACAATCTCTTTTCTGTGCCACAAATGTAATGGCAAATTTAGTATACCCTTTTGACTTACGGTTTTAAATTTAAAAAAAAAAAACAAAGAAATGGACAAATAGAAATACAATGGACTTAAAAAAAAGGTACTCGTATATGTTAAGAAAAAAAAACTTATATTATAAGGAAATAAAACGATATTTTTCAATTGCTATAATAAAACATTTTAATTTAATTTAAAAAATAAAATATTTCAATTTCAATGCATTTTTAATTTAAAAATTTTCATCTCAATTAAGATTCAACAATTTATCATTCAACGTACAATGTATTTTTTCAATGCCTATATAATATGAACTCTTTTATTTGAAACTTCATTTGTAATATTTTATTAATTCTATTGATTTGAATAGAATAAATGGCGCCACTTGTAGATATGATCATCATTTGAACAATATATTGTAAGTACCCTAATAAAAAAATCAAACAGATCCGAACAAATGCGTAAAACCACTACTCGTATATCAATAAACTATGAAGAAACTCTTGATATACTAAAGAGGTTGTATTCTAAAAGGGAATCCGCGATAACTTTTGTGAGCTCTAAAACTTTTGTTTAGCACCATATGATTCCACGTCGTCTAATTTAAAGGGTAAAGTAGGAAAGAACTTTTTTTTGTAACCCAATCCATTACGAAGTTACAGCACTCCAATATCCAGAAAATTTTACATTTAAGAAAAGTTTTTATACCAGTGCATAATAATAAGGGCACGAATATATCAAAATTACCCCTCCTTTTATAACACATCGAACTGAACATGCTAGATATTGTGTCAAGGGTATAAATCGGATCAGTATCGAAAAGTAAATCGATCCCACAGAATGATTCTGTCTATCCGTCCGCCGTCTGTCCGTGTGTTAGCACTATAAATGAAAAACTTAAAGGGCTTAGAGTTTTGAAATTCACACAAAGTCATTTTTTAGATTTTCGGTGGCTGTCACACAAAGTTGTGAATATTTATAACTGTAAATTTAATAAAGCTACGATGTTAAAATTAAAACTGGGCAAGTTACTTAGCAAAGTTGGACATTATTCGGACCAGCTTTTAGGGTGGGCCAATTTTATTTTTTTATATAATTTTTTTTTAATATAATAACTGAAGGGAATTAATTAACGGTTTATTTTATTTTAAGCATCATATTGAGTATGCACAGGTATCTAAAAGTTGACAAGAGCAACTATAATTTTTCTCGTTTAAGATATATTTTCAATTTGTAAGCGCTTAAATACATCTGCATACAGCATTTTATGCGCTTGAAAAATATGCTATAAGATATTTTAATTTATCATTATACGAAATTCAATTTTTGCATAGATGTTCATCTTTTATAGTTTCAAAACGATTTTAGATAGAGACTTGAAATTTTAGGAGCTATTAGGTCCGTGGAAATAAATATATGAGACATTAAAGAAAATATTTGTGCACGGTTTAGGATGTGTAATAGTTCAAAAATTGAATAGCCATAATTTTTAAACATCTGTTACCTAAATACCTGTGCAAACTTGTAATACCTTTGAAACATAATAACACACCTTTCTACTTTTAAAACTAATATACAAAATAATATGCAAAAGAGTCCAAACTTATTTTAACATGGGGTATGACAGTTTTTCTTAATTAAAATGAGTTTTCCCTTGATTATATAAAATTCTAAGGAAAGTTCTTGAAAATTATTATAAATTTATATTTCTCTTATAGACAATTATTTAATTTTGGAAATGTGCTTTTTTAAAAACTCTTGATTTTTCTGCATTACTTGTTTAAAATCTCATACTATGTAATCAATTGTCAATTTGAACGCTTGCAATACTAGCATACATTACAAGTTTTGTAAAAATTTAATTAAAAAATATATATATATATATGTATATGTATATCTCCAGAATTGAATAGAATCTTAAAAAAACAAAAATGCATATGAACTTAAAGTCAATTGATTTTAATTTATTTTTATTTCTAATTTCAAAATACAAAAACAATTTTAATTTATTAATTTTTTTTTTTTTTTTTTGTACAGTTATTTTCTTACATTATTTCAGTAATACTTAAATACAGATAAAAGAAATGTTATATATATTTTTTTTTTTAATTTATCTATATATAAATATTAATAAATTAATTAAAACAAAAATAACAAATATTAAATTATTTAATTATTAACATTTAATTAATTTTAGTGTTTTTTTCTGTTACATACAAAACGATTTTTCAATAAAAATTTTGTTTTATTCGTTTCGAGTTTATTTTGCAATGAATATCGTTTAAATCTTTCATAAAGTTTTAAAATTTGACATTTAACACAATGACAATTCTCATCATGATCTTCTGTATCTTTTAAATTTTTTAAATGAAAATTACAACTAACACTAGCATAATTAGATGGTTTATTAATTTTCATTTTTGCTAATAGGTTTGTATGAGTAGGTTTTTTTTGCCTTTTAACTTTTTTCAGAATAAATAATTTTCTACGAATAGTTTTAACATTTTTCGGAATAGTTTTAACATTTTTCGGAATTGTTTTAACATTTTTCGGAGTAGTTTTAACATTTTTCGGAATAGTTTTAACATTTTTCGGAATAATTTTAACATTTTTCGGAATAATTTTAACATTTTTCGGAATAGTTTTAACATTTTTCGGAATAGTTTTAACATTTTTCGGAATAGTTTTAACATTTTCAGGAATAGTTTTAACATTTTCAGGAATAGTTTTAACATTTTTCGGAATAGTTTTAACATTTTTCGGAATAGTTTTAACTTTTTTTAGAATATTTTTTCTATTTTTATCTTTAACATTAATTCTCTTTTGTTTATTTGATTTTAATTTTGTAGATTTTCCTTTACTAGATGTTCTATTACTTTTATTTACTTTTACTTCATTTTTATTTTTATTATGGTTTTTTACCTTACCTATTATTTTTTTTTTTTTATTTTTAATATTTTGCGATTTTAATAAAGATTTAAATGTTTTCTGCTTTTCATTTATTTTTTCTGGATAAGTTTCATTTTCATTATTTTCATCTTCTTGGTAATGTAAATTAAGTTTTTTCTTATTTTTATGTTTTTTAATAATTTTTATATTTTTAAAATTTTTTTCAAAAATTTTTTCATTTGCATCCTTTTCTTCATTTTCTGAATTTGTAATATCTTTCACGACATTTTCATTATTTTCATATTCTGGATATCTTACATTTTTTAAATCAATTCCATTTTCGGAATCTTTTCCAATATTGGAATCTGCTCCAACATTGGAATCTACTCCAACATTGGAATCTACTCCAACATTGGAATCTACTCCCACACTGTAATCAATTTTAGAATCTATTCCAACATTAGAATTTATTTCAACATTGGAATCCATTCCAGTATTGAAATCCTTTCCAACATTGAAATCCTTTCTAACTTTGGGATTTTTTTCATCTTTCGATTTTTTTTCATCTTTCGATTTTTTTTCATCTTTCGGCTTTTTTCCATCTTTTGGCTTTTTTTCATCTTTCGATTTTTTTTCATCTTTCGGCTTTTTTCCATCTTTTGGCTTTTTTTCATCTTTTGGTTTATTTTCATCTTTTGGTTTTTTTTCATCTCTCGGCTTTTTTTCATCTTTAGGTTTATTTTCATCTTTTGGTTTTTTTTCATCTCTCGGCTTTTTTTCATTTTTTGGTTTTTGTTTTGTTTTGTCTTTAATGTCACTTTTAGGAAGGCCATGAACAATAGGTTTAGTCGATGCATTACCATAGTTCCTCATTGTATTAAGTATAGAATTATTTGATATAAGGCTGCTGGGCTTCGCGGCTACAGAACTACCTGATGCATTACCATAGATACTGGGTTTCGTGGCTATAGAATTACCTGATGCATTACCATAGATACTGGGTTTCGTGGCTATAGAATTACCTGATGCATTACCATAGATACTTGGTTTCGTGGCTATAGAATTACCTGATGCATTACCATAGATACTGGGTTTCGTGGCTATAGAATTACCTGATGGATCAGCAATGCTATGTATATTAATTACTTCAGAATGTGATACTGTGAGTTGAGCCTTGGAATTTTGTTTAAGTTCTTTCCTAGATTCATTTGTTAATTGTATTTTTTCATGTTCAAAATCACAATTTTCAGCGGGATTTCCAACATATTTAATATTTACAAAGCAATTTTTATTTTTTTTATCTTGATATACAAAGCCTTTTCCTCCAACATCAGTTTTCTTTGTATCTATGTTAAAAATATTAGGTAGCTCATAATTAACACAAACGTGACAACAAACATATTTCCTTCGATTTGCATTTTGCATAGTTCAAGATTTTTAATTCGTTGGATTTTTTATTTTTAAATTGTTTTCGTTTTTTTTGTACTTTAAAATTAATTAAATAAAACAATTTGTGATTAGTACGAACTTTTTTTTAAAAATAACGAACGTTTCGATCGTAATGAACGGTATTTTTAAAAACAATAATTCAAATTAAGTAATTGTTTATATTTAAGCTTAGAGTATGTTTTTGCCTAATTTAAAATTTAACACTCTAAATTTAAAAAAAAGTTTAGGACAATTTTGGAAAATTTAATAATAAAAAAAAAAACAACATTTAATTTACTTTTGTTTTTTGTATTTAAGTTTTCAATCTTTTGACAGAAAATAGAATTTTTTGAAATTCTGATGGCATATTAAGGCCTCAGTTATATGAAACATATCATGCGAATAGAAATAATAAAGCATGTTTGAGGTATACCTGAAACCAATTAATAAACACATCTATTTATCATTTCTATTTATCATACGGTTTTATGGACACCTTATAAAATTTTCAGTCATCTGACAATACAAAATGACAAAATTTAATAATTTAATAACTTACTTAATGCGTCATAACTCAATAAAAGACTTATGACCATTGAACCACTCGTTAATGGACTTATTAATGTCCCACGTAAATATTTTAAAGTTAGTCATTAGTCCCTTAGCGACTTATTACCCACTAAGTAAGTCATAAGTCCCTGAAGGGCTAAAGGACTTATGAAACTACGGGTTATGACCCTGCGCCTCAGGAATCATTTCATTACTTATTTTTAAATTTATACTTTCATTATAGTAATTTTGTTAAGGATAATAACTCTGTGACAGTCTGATTCCGATATTATAAAGCTAATTTTTATTTCTATTTTATAATATTTTAGATTTTTTAAGAGTTTTTATTAAAAAAATCTTAGTGTCACTCTATATATTCACTATAACATTTCACTTGTTATTCCGGCTGTCTTTCCATCTATTAATATTTATTAAACTAAACTTTCAATTATTAAACTATGTTGGATTGTTGTTTATAAGAATATAACTTTACTCTAGATTATATTAGATCAGAAACGAAAAGTGAGTCCATTTAGTCTTCTGTATCCGTCCGTCTGTCCGCCTATTCGCTCGGTTGAATATAAAATCTATAAGAGCTAGGATTTTGCAATGTACAATATATGTAAGAACCATTTGTTTTAGTGAAATTGAACCAGCTTTCCTCTACGGTTCGAGTAACTGTAATACGACTTCAATACAATTTTTTCTAGGTGCCTGAAACTTTCTAGAAATTAGTTAAGTTTTATAGCCAAAGTTGGTTTAAAAATTGAATAATACAATATTCATTATACCCGTATGACTATTAGTCAAAAGGGGAGGGGAGGGGGTAGATATAGACTCAAGTGTATGGATCGGATCAGAATCGAAAAATAAATCGATTTAGCAATGTATGTCCGTTCACCCGTCAGTCCGTCCCCACGATAACTCAAAAAAATAAAGGAGCTAGGATTTTGAAATTTTCACAAATTCGTTTTTATGCAATAGCCGTCATCACTATTTAAATCCAGCCATTTTGGGTCATGGGTTCGAGTACCTGTCATACAACTTCTTTTTTTATATGAGCGTTACTCTCCACCTAATGAAGCTGGGTGTCTGAAATTTTTCCAAAAATTGTTTAGTGTAATGGACAAAGTCACTGCAATATTAGCTTGGTCTACTGGAGAAAAACTCCTTCTTTTGTATGAGCATTGCACTACACCTAATAAATCTGTATGTTTGAAATTATTTAACCGGATGATTGTGTTTATATTACGGTCATACGGATATACCAGAGTTGAAACAGTCTACTCCACTACACTCGTCCTCGTTTTTTATTAAAAATAAAACAAAATAATGGGAGATTTTTTTTTAAATATTTGAAATATATTTAAATGGAACTTTTATAAATATAGGTATGAAGTTTTAAAATGGTACACTTATTACAAATACATTTTTCCTCATGTAAGGTTGAATCTTTAAAATGTATGCTCGTTGATTATAAATATGAGTTGATTTTTGATTTTTTTTAGTTGTATTTGACTTTTTGCCGATCTTTTTACATATTTTACGTTTACGAATTTTAAATTTTTCGGTTTTTTGTAGATTTTTAAAATTTTTAATTTTTTGACTTTTGTTGGATTTTTGTTTATTTTGTGATTGTAATATTCGTTTTTGTTCAAAATTTTTAGAATTTTCCTCTAAATCATTTTCATTTTTCTTCAATATATTTTCAATCCCAAACAGAAATGCGTTTTGATCTTCGTTCATTTTACTTTTATCTAGATTATTTATATCTTGAATGAACAATACATTTCTATTTTCATCATTGTCATTTCTATTTTCATCTTTGTCATTTCTATTTACAACTTTTTCATTTTTATTTTCATCTTCGTTCTTTCCTTTTTCATCTTCGTTCTTTCCCTTTTCATTTTTCATCTTTTCATTTCCATCTTCGTGCCTTTTATTTTCATCTTCATACTTTCTTTTTTGATCTTTATGCATTATACTTTCATCGTTGTCCTTTCCAATTTCATTTTCTTCATTACTATTTTTGCTGTTATCACTTTGTAGGCTTTCAGATTCATATTGTTTCAGTTCCACTGATTCCAAAAATGAATCTACTTTATCTCTTTGAATATTTTTCGAGATTGTAAGTAAACTAACATTTCCATCTGTTCTAACTAATTCTAAAGAATCTTTTGACAATGACTTAATGCTGTGTCTTGCAAAATATTCAACCTTTTCTGAGAAATAATCGGGACCTGCACAATTGAAATGTCTATTTGTAACATATTTGATATTTACTATACAATCATTTCGTTTTTTATCGCGAAACGTAAAACTTTTGCATAAACATTTAATTTTTTTTGACTTTAAATTTAAAAAATTTGGAAGGTCATAATTAAGACAATCATGATATTTATCGTAGTCAATTCTTTTTGGACCAGTAAGAATTGGTACGAAATCTTTCATTATTTGTAATAATGCTTTACGCCGAAAAATTTTTCTTTAATTAACTTTATTCTCTCTTAAGTAATTTGAATAATATCTGCCGATGTTTTTTTAATTATAGCACATCTTGAAGCTGTAATAAGAACATCCTTAGTCCTTCAATTCCTTGGTTCAATTTTGTTTCCTATAAGAAAAAAAGTCTTTAATTATAAAATTTAGTTTTTTTTTTTATTAACTGAAAATTTAAAAATTTTTTTTTTAAGTTTTTAAAAAAATTTAATTTGACAGCATATTGAAAAAAAAAAACTAAGAAATCTAGAATTATAATCTAAAAGATACTTGAATTATATATACAAAAAACAAATTATAAAAATTAAGCAATTTACAATAAATTGAAAACAATACTACAGGCTTTGATTAGATTATATTGTAAAAAAATACTTTTAACAGTATTATGTAAATTAATGTCTTACTCATCTATTTTCGAGAGCTTATTACTTAAAAATCTCATCTATTTTCGAGAGCTTATTACTTACAATTCAATCAGAAAAAACGAGAAAAAATATAGTTTTCCTTATCAACTTTAAGATGCCCGCGCAACTGTGATGCTTAAAATAATATAAAACATAATGTCCTCATAATATTACAAAAAATATAATTTAATCCACCCTAGTCCAAAGCTCTTTTCAATAAAAAGAATCAAAAACAAAAAAAAAAAATTTCACGAAATTTGGCCTACCCCAAAAGTTTGTCCCAATAATGTCCAACTTTGCAAACCTATTTGCCCTATTGCTTTACTTATCCATTTTCAATTTTAATCTTCTGACCTCATAACCTCATTAATTTTTCAATGGAATTGAGAACTTTGCTGAGCTTCCAAAAAATGGGTTCTAAATATTTCAAACTTCTCAAAATAATTGCTGACCATATTTTATTGCATACCAATTTTTGATTTCAACCATTTATTTTTATAAGTTGTAAAAGTATGTATTCTGATTCCAGCAATATCTCAACGGCAGTTGCATTTTTGCTTTTCCCAGATAAAACTCAAAATTTGCAAACGATCTATTCAAATTCTATTTAAACTTTATATTTGAGAAATGTAGATTTTTAAACTAAAAATTGTTAGTTTTACTAGTTGACCTGTTATGGATTAGCACGCGCACTACCCCCAGTTAATTATGAATGACCCACTTAATCACTGTGGGGCTTCTAAAAGATTATGTGAACGGTTTACTGCATATGAAATAGTTGACAATCTTAAATAGAGTTGTTAACACATCAACTAAAATACTTACCACAATATAAAAATAAAATGACAAGTTCATAGTCTACTATAGCGTTAACGCGTTCCCATTGCTGGATATCATTTCCGTTTTAATTTCCAAGAAAAAAACAAAATAAGGTATACACAATTAAATAAATTTATTCTTAATACACCAAAATCCCAACAAAAACAATAAATTAGCGTCTATAGCTGAAAAAGAAAACAATGGGTATCCAAAAAAAAAAAAACAAAAAAAATATGTTTTTGTTTTTCTGTAAACGTTCGAAAATGCGCGTGCTTAAATTGCAATTTAACGGTTTGAAACATGAGCTTTTTGAAAAAAAAAACTTCAAATTCAATTTATTTACTTTTTTAATTTTTTTTTTTTTTAAATAATATGCGCCTTTTAATATTGTACTCATTTCATATATTATATATAAATTAATATATATACAGTGTGTCCCACATAATCCGAAATATAATCATAATCCAAATACATATATATAATCCATATCCGAAATAGAAAGTAAAATACACAGTAAAAAATTGTACGAGACGGACGGGCGGTCTATTGTGAATCGTTTTTAAGATACTCAGCTACTTTTCATTAAAAACCCAAAATAGACACCTGCAGTTCTATAAACTTTTTTGCATAATTTCTGCTATCTGCTTTATAACGGATATGATGCCTATGCGGGGCACCCTGTTAATATATATTTATATGTAATTTAAGATTATGTTAGTTGGGTTTTATTTATTTTATTTAGTTTTTATACTACTAATGAAACTGAAAATTGGTGGAATTTACTTATTGTTTTTTTTTTATTTATTTTTTTTTATAAAATTTGAAATTAGAAACTTGCGCTGTTGATGTTCGCGCAATCATGCATTTATTTGGTGTCAGTTTTTTTTTCTAAGTAAAAAATTTTTTTGTTTTAATTTTTTTTTTATTGTATATGACTTTTAATTTTGAAATAATTCTTTTTTTTAGTTTATAAATTGATGTACTCCCACGATTTTTCATTATTTCATATAAAATAAGTAGGTACAAATACAATAAAGATTAAAAACTTTAACGTTTGTGGGATTGAAGTTTTTCTTAAATATAACGATATATGTTAACGGTATGTTATGCTTTACAATATTATGTTATCAGCTGGCAGCTGTAATAAAAGAAATTTTAAACTTTTGTTCTTAGCAATTTAATAATCATGTTTAAATTACAAATAAACCCATACTTTATACAAATCGATTACATGTCAAAGCTTGTTGAGATTTCGTTATGTGAATTTGGCTTACGCGTGATTGACTTATGGTTGTTCCTGTTCAAAAACTATAATTAATGTACCGATTTTAATTACAATTAATGCTAGAGTTATACACTCTAATAAAAATCGCATTAACTCTTAACTCTTAGTGCAACTTTTTTAAATGTCAAATTTTCCACAGCTACCGTCGCGTTAACAGTAATCGGCTGCATATATTTGCATAAAATTTAAATTGTATTTGAATTACTTTTCTTTGTCATTTCCAAATGTCACCGGAAAGTCGCCAACATCGGAAATAATTCCTCGTGTCCATTATGTAATTCCTAAAATGTCCATTATGTCCTATAAATGTAACAAAATCTACAAACAGTTAGCGAAAAACACTAAAACCAATTTCTATCGTTAATCTTAAAATTAAAAATTTTAGAACTTGAAAGTTTCAACTCAAATCATTACACTTGAAATACTTTTCAAAACGCTAATAATCAAGTCCATTTTAGAAATGCTTTGCATAAATACTTAAGAAAATATAGAAAAAGGTGCGGTGACCGATGATCTAGATCTTTTTTATAGAACTTTTTACATATATAATTTTATAAAATATAATAAACAGTCATTGCAGCAAAAAAATCTTAATTGATTGAAAATAATTTTAATTAAAACAGACAAAATGAAGGTTGTGATCACTACTAAATATTTTATTAAAAAAAAACAAAAATTTTAGCAAAATTAAAAAGAAAAAACAATGACATATTTGATATCTAAAGTAAATGACAGGTGTCATATTTTTGTCTGATTATAATTTTTATACGAATAATATGTTAGCACTCAGCAATATCATGTATGCTTATAATTTAGTGCGGTTTTAAGCTTTCATTTTCTTTTGTTCAGAAATTGATTGCCATTTGATCATTTAATAAATTACTAATTCTTATCAGAAATTTATATCTAAAAAAATTTAGTAAAATAATCAGTAAATTTAATATTAAATTAAATGAAACTGATATACACCCTAATTAATTCAATTAATTTTTAAAAGTTACTTTATGTACTT
Organism: Dolichopus griseipennis; assembly: GCA_963082915.1. Classification (NCBI taxonomy): domain Eukaryota; kingdom Metazoa; phylum Arthropoda; class Insecta; order Diptera; family Dolichopodidae; genus Dolichopus; species Dolichopus griseipennis. Next base: position 30,734,579 of record OY720444.1, read on the forward strand.
TATAAATACGAATTTAAAATTTTATGTGTTGTAAATTTTTTGACAGGAGCAACTCTTACTGGGAAAAACCAAAACATATAATGCTTTATCATCGTTTATTACATAATGGCCTGTGTTTTGAAAGTTATTAAGGGCGTGGAACAAAATTTAATTAACAGTAATATATGCTACTTACATACCCATACCAACCCTTTTAATACAATCTAATTAAAAATCTTGAGATTGAATATAAAAAGATAACGTAAATTATAATTATTTAATTTTCAATTTTTGAATTTAGTGACATTTAATTCAATTTGACATGACATGAAACATTTTTGACATTTTCAAATTTACTTAGGAATTATTTTCAATCCGTGGGCGATTAGAAAATTTTTATTTTTGAAAAACCTATAGAATCAACATAATATTACATAAGACTTTAATTTTAATTTTCTAAATCAGGAAGTTGGGCTTTGGTTTTTACTTAAGCCGGCTTAGGTTGTCAGATGAGTGCTATGAATTTAAAAAAAAAATAATAAAAGCAATTTTACCTTTTGTCAAAATCAGAAAATGTACTAGGTGCCCATAGACTGACATTTGCAGCAGGCAAATTTAAAAATAAATCCAAAATAAATTGCCTATTTTTTGGAGTAGATATTTTTGACATTTCATTTAATTTCAATATGATTTGAAAAATGTTGATATTCATAATTGTAGACTGATACTTAATGACATTTAATTCATAATTTTTATATGGCATGAAGTTTGACATTTTTAATTTTTTAATTAGTTTGCTATTAAATAAATTTTTTAATTAATCAGTAAATATTAATATTTTGAAAGAACCTCAGTAAATATTAATATTTAGAAAACTTAGAATCATATTAATAAATGCAAATATATATAATATTTTTAGAAATACTTAAAACTTCAAAAGAATTCAATCATTTGTCAAATTAACTCAGTGTAAACAATTGTGCAGTGTAGAAATGAATTTGTGAATTAAAAAATAATTTTTTTAAATACCTTGAAACTTATTAAATTACAGGAAGAACCAAAAAAAAAAAAAACATAAACTACAGATTGATAATGATAATATAATAGTATCACACACATTAAAAATCTTAAACACATAAAACTTGACAGTAAAAATTTAATTCAAAAATTTTGTTATTTATGTTCTTTATATAAATACTTCTTTAAATACTAAAATGTTTATTGTGAATTAAGGAAGGTTTTGAACAATTCACAATAACTTATCAAAAAAAAAAAACAAAATTATATATTAAGTAATTTCAAGCTTTTACATAAAAACCTAGTTAAATTGCTTTTAATTTAAAAAATTTTAAAAGACTTGGGAATTAGGTTAAGGTTTATTAAAATTGTTTTTGTAACAAAAATACTACAAAAATTCACAATAAATTTTTAATAAAAACTGAAATAATCATATTTATGAGAATTTATATTTTTTAAGTTAAATTTTTAACGCTATCAACATCATCAACAACATCAATTTTTTTAATGAAACCACCTTCTCTCTGAAAATTATTGTACACTATATACAACATATGGTCAAGAATATTTTTTATTATCTAAAATTTAAAGTTCACATCCACGTTTTGTTTAAAACATAAAATAAAATTATTTAAAACAAAAGACAAAATACGATATTAAATTCATTATTACTACAAAAACCGTGGTACTAGGTTTTTATGGTTCTAAAACATAATCAAATTATAAAAATAATAAATAAAATAAAAATAAAAAATGTTTTTAATTAAAAAAAATAAAATTTTAAAATTACCATGAATTAAAAAAAAAAAACACATTAGAGCATAAATAATACACTGAACTAAAAAGCATAATATTATAAAATGTATTGCATAAATCGAGTTATGTTATATTCGTAATGTTCATGCATATTTACATATGTACATCACATACATTTATAATAACTTATAAATATATATATATATATATATATATATATATATATATATAATAAATAAAGTTCGCTAGTTTTTATTATTGTTGAAAATGCAAGAAAAATATCTAAGATATAAAAAAAAAAATTAAAAATAAGATAAAAAAAATCCTTGAAATCAATTTGTCAAAGTATTTAACAGATACATTTTTTACAATTGTATAATTTTCTTTTTACAAATTCACTATAATTTACTGTGGGAAATAATATGAAAAACCGTTATTTTGCCATATAGATTATAATTTTTAATTTCAAAGTTTCTATTTAGGGCTTAAATTATCTGTTGGTTAGATGGAACATAATTGATCTTGAGATACAATTTAAGCTTTAAAATTCGTAAAATAATCTATTATAACTTAAAAGCTTATAGGATTTTGGGATTAAAGAAAAGTCTATGTCGAAAACTCAATTTTTGACTTTAAATCAATTAGAGAATACATATACTAATTTTTACTTAGTACAATTGTTAAGGCAGCTATCAAGGAATCATATTTTTTCTCTAAAATTTGTAATTCTCAAATTTTCTTAAGTTCTATTTTCTCTAAAGTTTGTAATTCATATGTATACGATAAGATGAAATTTGATAAGAATATTAATCTTTCATCCAAATATCCATCCAAATTTCGGTCTTTGTAATTCTTTAATCATGAACTCTTGACATTTTCATTAAAGTTTACATATAACAGGGCTATGTTAAAATAGTACAATTAATAGAAGGATCATATGTATAAAAGTTCAAAACTATATACCATTAAAAAGCTTCATTCAATGAATTCAGCGAACTGACTTCCTATTAAAACTAAATCTTAAAACTAGAGTAAACCTCCAGCTAAAGAGTGTTTATACCCGTATGACTATATAGTCAAAGGGTATAATAAATTTGCCATTACGTTTGTTACGCAGAGAAGGAGGGCGGTAGATATAGACTCAAGTGTATGGATCGGATTAGAATCGAAAAATAAATCGATTTAGTTATATATCCCGCCCGCCCGTCCGTCATCACGATAACTCAAAAAATAAAGGAGCTAGGATTATGAAATTTTCACAAATTATTTATTATGCAAAAACCGGAATCGATATTTAAATCCAGCCATTTGGTCCATGGGTTCGGTTAGCTGCCATACCATTTTTTTTTTTATATGAGTATTACTCTGTACCTATTCCAGCTAGATGTCTGAAATTTTGCCAAAAATAGTTTAGTATTATGGCCAAAGTTACTGCAAAATTTTGTTGGTCTACTGCAAAAGGTTCGAGTAGCTGCCGTACAACTCCTTCTTTTATATGAGCATTACTCTACACCTAATAAATCTGAATGTTTGAAATTTTGCCAAAAGTAATTAACCGGATGATATAATGTATATGTTATAGTCATACGGATATCCCAGAGTTGACACAGTCTACTCTGCCACACTCTTCCTCGTTTTAACATGTGTTTGACAAATCAACGAAATGCTTGTTTATTATTTAACAAGTTTTACGATAAACTATGTAAGGGTTGAAAAATTTAGTTAGCGATGGATATTAGGTCGGACAAAACACTAATCACAATTGGGGGGTATTTTAATTTTAAATATCAGGGACCTATTTAAAAAATTTGCAATCTTACAATTTTCCAAAAAAATTTACAAATTAGTTAAACTAATTTAAGTTAATTAAGTTAACTAATTTGTAAATTTTACTTAAATTTACATGTATTTCTTAAAACAAATTTATAAAAATTGTTGTAGAAAAATAGTTGTTGTAAAAGAGTTGTAGAATTGTAAATTTGGTAAAATAGGTCCAAGATTAGTGATTTACAAGGTCTTTTTAATATTAAGCACTCATGTATGTCTTTTTTTTTATATGAAACCAAAAAGTTAATGAAAAATTAAAATACAATTTTGGGTTACAAGTCAAATAAACATTAACTGAACAGACTTTTAAATAATGAAATTTAATTTTTTATTAAATATTATAAAATGTTCTAAAAATTCATTGAACTAAGAGAATTGCAGCGGAAGAAAAAGTACAATAGAATAACTATCATATTAATACAATTTAAATTTAAATATGTTATATTAAATTTAATATATAATTTAGTCTATACATTTATATGTTTATTTTATATAAAAATCAATATTTTTATATTTTATATGCATATATATTTTATTTATATATTTTAATAAGGCAAAATTTGTAATTTAGTTAGTGCTAGATATTTCAAAATATTTTATTTAATATTTAAATAATATTGAAACATAACTTTATCATTTCCCAGTATTAAAATTTTAAATGATCAGTATTTTGATTTCATTGATCAGTTATCAATCATCAGTGTACTGATCATTGTCGGTAATTTCAATAAGTAATCAAAACTGTGTTGTAGTTATTTCAATAAGTTCAGAAATGTTTCAGTTATTTCATTTCAATACTTTCAAGTAATTTATGTTGAAAATATCAGTAAAAACGTTTATCAGTAAAAATACTTCTTTTATAAGTATTTGAATATTATCAGTAGTTATTAAAACTATATTAATAATTAATGATAATTACATTGTAATTAGAAAATTTTATAATTACTTTTTACATAAAAAAATATACTTACATAAGATATAATATTTTACAAATAATATTTTTCCATCAATTAAAAAAAAGTAATTTTTCTGTAATAATGTTAGTTTAAATACTGTCAATTTTTAATTTAATAATGATCACAAAAATTAAAAATTAAATTCAAATAATAAAAACTTTTTTTGAATAGTTTGAGGAAAATTTAAATTAAGTAGGTATTGATAATTGCTGTCATTTCCATTTAGAATATAAAATATTAATTTAGTATTTATTCTTATTTTTTTTTTATATTTTATATTTTAAATATTATAAAAGAATATTGAATGATAAATTATATTTCTGGACAATTAAATTATCATAATTATTTGTATAAAACTATTATTACATTTTTAAATAGGTTGAAACTTTCATATAGTACAAATATATTTAAAATTTTCGGATCTTCACAGAAAAATTAAAAATATTTAATGAATTGTCAAAATTACAAAATCTTAAAATAAATTGCCTGCTTTTAGGCTAGAAATTTTTGACAGTTTATTTAATTGTGACATTATATAAAAAAAAATATAAGTTTGACGTTTGTTAATTAGCAAATTTTTGTGCTATAATTTTTCGGTGTGTCATGGACGATCAATATTTTATAAATTCCGTTTTGTATTTTTTAAACCTGGAAATTGGCTTTTTAGGATTTTGTTCTAATTTAATTGTCTATAGGGTTTTAATGAAATGCTCTGCGTTTTATTAGAACTCTTCACATAGTAAAATTATAATATGAATATAATTAAAACGAATAGTTTGAAATAATAGAATATTATTCATTTAAATATTGTAAACTTTCAATTTACAGTTTCTTTATTTTCAAATTCCGTTTTTATTTTTAAACACAACTACTTCTAATATCATATTTATTTAATTGTAGTACCACACCATAGTAAATATTGCCTGATAATATTAATCCTTTGCCGATTTGACATTTGCACTTATTATTAAATTATTGTATTATATATTTTTTATTAGATATGATCCGACCAGGATTGGAATCCAAAACTTTTCGATTGGAAAACTGCCACTTTACCACTGAGCTTATCGGTCAGATTAATGTCATATATTTGAAACATCTAATGTCAACGATCTGCCAACAATTTTGATTTAAGAAATAACATAAAAAAATAACAAAAAATGTGTTAATTAAACTTCAAAATTAAATTTATAATAAATATCACTTAGGTAATTAATATCTAATTATCAGCTTTTTAAAGCAAACTCTATATTATACACACTTAAATAATTACATTATATTAATAAATTAAATCTAATTACTTAATAATTTTAAAGTAAATGATTAATTAATTACATTTAAAAAAAAAACAAATTTTAAATAAAGTTCAAATTTAAAAAAAAAAAAAAAAAAAAACCCAAGCATACTTATACTAAACGTTTCCTATATTTGTCATCAACCTTGCATTTGTCAATTTATATATAATTGTCACAAAGCATTTTTTGTCAACATTATTCATTATTTTTACACACTTAGAATTTATTATCGGGGTTTTTTTTTTGTCAAATTTTCCGTACGCACCCAACTTCTAATTATCAGTTTAATATTTAAATTGTAATTTAATGTGACAAGAATTAAAAAAAAAAAAATAACATTTTAACTTAATAACCTTCAATTAATTTATAAATTTTTTTTCAAATAAATTTCAAATTCATAAGAAACTTTTAAAGTTTATAATATGACTTAAATAGTTTTTAGTATATAATATATTAGACGTATGAAATGAATATAAATAGAGAATTTGGAGGGTTAATTCTAATATTTTAGACCCTTGAAGTATAAGTATATATATTATTCATTATGAATGTTTTTTTAAATTAATTATAATGCTTAAACGATCCTACAATCTAATTAAATACACATATACAGTCCTATATTCTAACTCATCCTTCAGATTACAAAATATTTAAACTTCAGAATATTTTATAATTCTTTTTAATTTTCTAACCTTTTATGTAACACTTTGAAAAATCCCTACAGCATAAGTACTACTACAATACTGCTATTACCTCATAAAACAGCATAAAACCCCTACACCTCGGAAGTAAAACTCCTAAATTATTATAAGTTAGCGATCAATCAGGAACATATATAGATATCCGAGATAAATGTCAAATTAAGTCATTATAACCTAATATGCGAGTCTCTAAAAGAAGCATCATAATCAATGTAAGAAATGTTAGGGGGGAGGAGGAGATATTAGAGAAAGATGGAGTCCTACTCTTCATATTGGGAAAACAAATTTAACGTATAACTAAGTTAAAGTATAAACTTACAATTGCTTTATACGATTTGATTAATTAAATATGATCTGATAAAGTACCTAATTTTGTAAGTACTCATTATTTAAATGGCTTACTACCTTACATACTACCTTATCACAACATCCAACAAAACTCCAACAGAAAACTTTTCATATGATTAATTCATAGTCTGTCAACAAAATGCAACTCCAAGTACAATGACCAACTACTTAATTACTTAATTAAATTCATATCTTATAAGTAACAAGACTTTTTGTATTTTACAGCACCTCATAAATATTGGTAATTTAAAATATATTAAAAATTAAAGTTTTCATTTATAATTTACACCAATCTGTCAAAATTGTATAATTTAAAATGTTGAATAAAAAAAAATTAAATAAAAAAAAAACGTGTTAAACAAAATATTTACCAAAAATATATATATATATATATATATATATATATATACATATTTTATTTAATAATAATAGAAAAAACAAAATCATTTATACAAACTTAAATATTGCTTCTAGCAACATTTTTTGGGTATCTATCTACAACTCATATAGGTATATAATATTATCTATACTTGTACCTATATTTACATTATTATATACTTCTCTTCTCAATTTTAAATAAAAATGTTTTCTCACTAATTATATTTAACAATATTCACACATGTTGATTTCAATTTAAAGTCGTTGACGCTTAAAGTTATTTTTATAATTTAAATGAAATACACACACACATACACACGTGTGTATTTATTTACCTATTAAGAGAATAGAATTATTGTACAAGGTTAGTTCCTAAAGCTATCAAATAAACATTTTAATAAAGACGGAAGCATTCTTCTATAATATTTGAATTCTTTATTATAAGTAAAAAAAACAGTTCATTCATTTATTTTTTTTTTTAATTAATTAATTGTAGTTTGAATCGGTTATCAAATTAAAAAAAAATATATATATATATATACATATATATAATATATAATGGGGGGTATTATGTCAAAGCAAACAACCTGTTAAAAAGAGTTTTAAATATGTATTGAATATATATTAATATAATAGTCATAGTATTAAGAATTGAAGTTTAAATATTTCAAAATATTGTATACAAAGGGAATCAATTTTTTTTATACAAATAAAATAGGATTTAATATCTTGGATTTCTTTTCAATATCTAAAAAAAAATAAGATAAAGTTTAATGCGTGAGTTATCATTGAAATAAATTATACAATATCTTTGCCATCACAATAAATCAAAAAGATTATGTGAAAACTCCTAGTTTAGTGATTGTCAAATGGTTTACTCTCACAAAATACATAGTATAGAATCTAATATTCGAAAGCAAATTTTAAACTACAGAAGAGATTTTCAATGGTTCCCTATAATACACATAACTTATTCAAATTCTAAATCTGACCGATAGCTCAGTGGTAAAGTGGCGGCTTTTCAATCAAAAAGTCTCGGGTTCAAACCCTGGTCGGATCATGTTAAAAAAATAATATAGTACATATTACAATAATTTAATAATAAGTCCAAATGTCAAATCGGCAAAGGATTAATATTATTAGGCAATATTTATTATTGTCTGGCACTACAAATAAATAAATAAATGTAATTCTAAGAAAAAGTCATCTACTACTGTTAGAATTTTGATTTAATTCAATTTCATAAGTTAATTAGTCTTATAGAAATTTGAATTCCACTTTGCATTGCATTTTCATTTGATTTTTTTTTGGTTTTTAAGGGCTCTCTATTAATTTGTTAAAATAACAAGACCCTCGAAACCATAGGGATATATTGGAACAGGGGGACATGTTATTTTCTTATTATTAGAATATTGATCTTAATGAATTCCACTTACAATTTTAACATGAGATAGTACTAGGCCATAAAACATGTAGAAACGTCTTAGATTTTCAATAGATACAATTAACTATTTGTAAAAATTTATATATAAATTTATGATATTTCTATATATCTGTGAGTTATATTATTAAATCAAATTATTTGTTTATATTTATTTGTATTTATGAATATTTTTATACGAATCTATTTTTTATTTAAAATGTATATTAATATTAATTATTGATTACGCCATTAATTTGAACGCAATGTAGAATGGTAGCTGAATCGATTTTGAAAACCTAGATAAATGTTTTGTTAAAAGATCATTACTCAAACCATTATTCAAACATATATCAGAATTAAAAACAGGTTGTTTATCTTTTCCAAGCTGTGGGAAACGTGTAATTAATGAATAATAAAATATTTAATGAAGGAATTAATTAATTTATGTTTAAAATCAAAATGTTTTTTGAATATTGAGTTACTTTTGAAAAAGTAGCACTCAAAAATATTTTGGTAAAACCATATTTATTGATAAAGAGCGAATTTAAATGGTTTATCATCCGCTCATAGGTATTATAATATGAATAAACATTATGATAGAAGAACAACATTTCAAAGGTTTCGAGGATTTAAAACATGTCTTGGGAACCTAATTACTCAAATATTAAAAAATTTAGATACACTTTTTATTCGTAATTATAAAATTCAATAATTTTATTATTTATTTTTTTATGTACAGTCCCCTAACACATACAATGTGATAAGTGAATGAATCTGCCCTTCTTTTTCAGGTGTGGCAGTTAAATTTATTTTATACTATGGTATAAAACTATTTATGTATATAAATTTTAAATTATATTTTTCTTATTAGATATGATTTGGACCAAGATTTGAGCTCGAAACAATTCGATTGAAAAGCCACCACTCTAGCCACTGAGCTATCTGTCAAATACAATAATTTTATTAATTTCAACATAAAGTTTTGAAACATAATTTTATAAAATATATATAATATTACTCCTCAACTCCGGGTAATTAATATCTTACAATTATAATAGTAATTATGGAATTAAATTACAATTTAAATGCCTAAAATTAAATTATGGCATTTAAAAGAATTTCCAGTGCTCATTATTAAAATATAAAAGAGAGAAGGATTTGCATAAAAATTTCCAAAAATTTAATTAAGTAACTAAAGTACCTACAAACCTGTGAAATAAATATTCTAAGATAAGATCAATGATACCTTTGTTTTTCAAACCAAAAATTAATCGAACAAATCATTTTCGAACAATTCTCTATGACCCTTTTTCAAATATATCATATAACAATATCATAAATAATACTAATAAATAAAAAAAACTTATAATTACACACTTTTTTTCACACAATTTTTTTTTTTATTAGATTTTTTTATTTAACAAAATAAAAAAAAAAAACTTAATAATAGTTTATAATAAATATGAGTAAATAATGATAGAAGCACGTATCTTAAATAATAACAATAATAATTAAAATATAAAAGAAAAAATTAAATAAAATAATATTTATTAAATATTATTATATAGTGGCATTTTTCCTGATTATGTCAGAATTAATTTTAACAATCATTATTTAATTCATAAATTAAAAATCTAATATTTAATTTAATTTCATTTTTATTTTTTTTTTTAAATATTTAAAAATTAAATAAAAAGAAAGAGAAAGACAATTAATACAGAAGAAAGACAAAGAAAAAATAAATAAATTTATTAAAACCCACGTGTATGTAAAGTATGAGAAAAAAATTTTGATTAGCAAATAATTTTAGAAAAAAAATGATAAATGATTTCCTATATAATTTATGTAATAATAAAATTTATATTTATTTATACATATATATATTTAATATTTATTATAATTTTTACTTTTTATTTTATAATATAATTAAAAGATTTATTAAGTTAAAATCTTTTAATTGTTTACGTAATAGTAAATTTAAAAAAAAAGAAAAAAAACAAATCTTAAGATAATTTTTCATGAAAACCTTAAGATAATTTATAATTAATGAGGTTAAATGTTTGATTTGATAGTTATTTTAATTAATCATACCGGTTATATTATATATATTAATCTTTTAATGTATAGGTATATTAAAGTTTTAAAATATCTGGATTTATTTTAAAAGAGTATCAATTTATACTTCTAGTCTAAATATTTAAACTAATAGATAATATCTATTAGATATGTAGGTATATGATTCACACAAAATCTTCAGATCTTAAGACATTCTAAACAAAAGAATTAAATTTATAATATGTATTAGTAATAATATAAACAATATTAAACAAAATATTTACTTTTAAAAATATAGGTTAAATTTTTCACCTATTTAAACAATAAAATAATTTTAAAATAAAAGAAGGAATTTAGAAGATTAAAGACAAACACACTCCCCGATTTCGGCAATTGACAAAATGTTTGTTCTCTATTGAAATTTATTTAAATTTGTCATTCAGAACTTTATCTTGGTTTTATCAGAAGATGTTTTGCATTTGTTGGTTTTTAATTGATATTTTTGGTAATTAATCATTTTTGGTAATTAATCTTAACTATTATTACACTTTTTATCTCCTAAAGGATTCTTGCAAATCTATCTCTATCATTGCTTTAGATTTATTTATACTTACTTTTTTTCTAACAATTGTATTTAAATAATGTTTTAATAAACTTTGAACTAATAGTACTGATAGTACTAGTAGGACTAGTAGGACTAAGAATTTTTAGAATTCCATTTTTCTTAACCTCGTATTTATTTCTTCAAAAAGCATCACGAAAAATCGCAAAGGTCAAAGATACAGTATTCCAGACTTATTACCCTAAAAAATTAAATATTTGAAATTAATAAAACCAATGATAAACTCGAAATACTCTAAATATAGTTATATAAATAGTTATATATATAAAATATAGTTTTTTTTGGATTTTGTTTTGACTAAATTTTTAAATGAATTTTACACTGAATAGCTTCAAAACCTGGAGTCTATTGCACCAACACTTTATCACTAATCAAAAATGATTTTTTTGATAAGTTTGTGCTTTTTACTATCCAAACTTCATCAAACTTGATTTGTGGTCAAATATGTTTTTGGTACAACATAAATTTATCAAAATAATGATTTTTTTATTATTTGATTCGTAAGAAGTTGTTAGGGCAATAAAGCCCTAATAAGAATGCTGATCCAAGCTCCCACTGCAAGAAAAATCTACTAAACAATTAAATTAACCAATTTATAAAAATTTCTATATTTAAAAAGAACATTTAGCATATATATATTTATTATTCCAACTATTTTATACAAGTATTCTCGTATCTGATGGATTCCTTTATAAATACACTTAAACTCATCAATGTAAGATTTTAAAATCTTTATATTTTATTTAATTCAGAAATAAATTCTAAAAATAAAAAAAAATCCAAAAAAATTAGATTCGCATTTTCTAAATGATTTTACTCATTACTTGATTACTAAAACACTCAACAGACAAGTCCCACTTCTTTTTAAAACCTAACATTATATGCATAGGTAACCTTCTAATCATAAAGGTACTTCTATGGTTAAGCAACAATGTCATGGTATTCTTTTAGAATTAACCTCTTTAAATATTTTTTTTTAAATTCAACTAAAACCATCAATACTTTACAAGAACAACAAAAATGCACTTAACGGTTGTTTTTTTTTTAGCTTTTAAAAAATTAAAGTTTTTTTATGCAAATTTTATATTAAAAAAATAATAAGTAAAACAAAGCTATTCAATTGTACAATAAAAATAAAAAACAGAAAGTCTAAATGTGCATAAATATTAAATAAATATTTTTACTTTTAATTTATTTTTATTTTTTTTATTTCCAAAGATTTTTAAATACAAATAAAACAAAAACAAAAAACTCAATAAAATTATTCAATTATGATGGCCATATTAATTTTTATTTTTATTTTTTTTTTTTTTCTTTAAATTATTATATAATTTTTTTTTGTAATGGCAGTCAGTCATTATATGTAAGAATTGAGTACTTGTGTACTTTTTTTTTAAATTCAATAAATTTTTTATAATTTCATTTGTAATACCACCCTCTTTTATGTTAGTGCTATATTCTAGCTTTAAGCATATTTTAAAAATAATAAAAAATGTAAAAAGTAGAGGACCCCATCTAAGCTCTAAGTCAGGGCATCATTAGATTTCAATACTCTAAATTATTAGTAAGATTGTACAATGTTCGGGTATATATAATTGTTCAATTCAAATATGTAAAATGTATAAATATCTGTATAAAGTAAATAAGGGGAAAATTTCGAATCTTTTTAAGGGGTTTTGAACCTCTTAGGCAAATGTAATTGCTAACAAGTGATAAGTCTTTCGGATAGGGTACTTTTAAAGAATGATAAAGATGAATCGAAAAAAAAGAGTATTATTAAGTTCTTTATGGTAATGTCCTTCTTTAGAAGCTTTTGAGACGATTACTACGTTCCACCTTTTATTCAAATGATATTCATTTCGTATCATACAATCAAAACTCTAAAATCAGAGGACAGTTTTTTGATAAAAACTATTATTCTTATTTACAGGAAGCATTAAAACCAATTTAAAACAAAAACTAGTCCGAAAATATATTATATTAATATTAAATACAGTACACTATTTAATACAGTATAATACAATATATTATTTAATATGATAATAATGAAAAACAGGCCCCAGGTCTTTTAACGTTTCCCAAAATCCCAACATCATTTTAAGATCACAGCTTTTCCCATACAAAATAATAAAACAACAGTAATGTAATAAATGTAATGATTTGTGTACTTTAAAATATTCCATCAGTTAATTTTTTATTTGCTGCTTCCTTCATATTATTAAATATTATTACAGAACATCTTTTATTTAATTTTACATACATAAACCACGCTTCAAGCAGCCGAATCCGAACCGAACTCTTTCAAACTCATAAAATATTGAAGAGCATATCCAAATTCCAAGTAACTATGAAAATTCCATTTGTTTTGACAATTATAATTCTAGTATAGTTATGATGACACGACAGGTGTTATAAAATTTGATTGAAATGTTGCACTGAATCAAATGACATTTGAATTTTGTTAGCAACTTTGTTCCATGTATTTAAAAGAACACAACAATTGCATTTTATCAAAGTCAGTATTACTTGGTATTAATGGAACTTCAGACGTGCTAACAAATCTCTTCATGCATTCGATGAACAAATAATTCATATTAATATCTTAAAGATATTATATTTAACCCATAAAATATTGAAGAGCACATCAAAATTCTAAATGATAATGACAATCCCATTTTTTTTTTTTGAAACTATTCAATCAAATATTATAATGACATGACAGATGTTATAAATTTATTTAATGATTGAAATGTCAAAATGAAATGTTGCACTGAATCAAATGACATTTAAATTTTGTTAGCAACTTTATTGCATGTATTTGAACGAACACGACGAATGTATTTTTGTTAAAGTCAGTCAGTATTCTTTGAACTTTAGAAGTGTTAGCAACTCTGCTCATGCATTATATAAACAAATAATTCAAATTAAAATATAATTTAATGGAGTAATATCTTATAGATATCATATTTAACTCATAAAACATTGAATAGCATATCCAAAACCCAAAAGTGACAATTCCACTTTTTTTTTGAAACTATTCAATCAAATATTGTAATGACATGACAGACGTTATAAATTTGTTTATATAATGATTGAAATGTCAAATTGCAATGTTGCACTGAATCAAATGACATTTAAATTTTGTTAGCAACTTTATTGCATGTATTTGAACGAACACGACCAATGTATTTTTGTCAAAGTCAGTCAGTATTCCTTGAACTTCAGAAGTGTTAACAACTCTGCTCATGCATTAGATAAACAAATAATTCAAATTAAAATATAATTTAATATAGTAGTATCTTATAGATATCATATTTAACTATTTATTATAAAAAATACATTTTTTTTTTATATTTAATTCTTTCTTATTTTTATTTTTATTGCCTTGTAAGAATTTAAATAATATTTCTTAAATTTTCCTTGTATTTTTTTATTATTTAATATTCAATATTAAATTGAACATAAGAATTGATATTGAAATTAGCATAAATTGCATTTTCTTCATAATTTTTTTTTTATTTTATGATCCAAAAGAAAAATGAATTTGGTTTTTGCAAATAAGGAGTGGGTGTCATTATTCAAAAAAAAAACAAAAAATAAAATAAGAAACCTATTCAACCATTAAAATGATATTAAAATAAAAAAAACGAAAATATTTAATATTTATGGTCATAAAAAATGAATCTGAATTGCCTGGTACTGATGGTGGCACTAAAAAAAAAAAAAAAAACAACCAAAACTTTAAAGTAAAAACAAGAAGCTATAAATCTTTTTTTATATACATATATTTTTTAGTTTTGGTTCTTTAGTGTTTTAATTTTTTTTTTTGGAAAATAATTTGTTATAGATGCAAATCACATAAAAATTAACCTATTCATCATGGTACGGAACAAACTAAAAAAAAAATTAAGCATTTAAAAAATAATTTAAAACTTAAAAAACTGGGATCATAAAAAAATTTATATATAAAAATATTAGGTATAAAGAATTTGTTTTTTTTTTTTTTTTTAATTCTAATTAAAATAAAAATTACGATATAAATTAAGTATACGGCATATTGCATAAAATCTTTAAATAAATTTCTGTGTTAATCATTTAAACAGTAGCCATAATTTATATATATCTTTAAAAAATTTTATGAATCTTTACAGTACTAATAAAATTACTGTACTTGAAAAAATCATTTTTATAATTCCAGAATTTATAGATTGGAACAGGACTTTAATTTGAAATTATCTTTTAAAAATCTTTTACTATGATAATGGATTTTAGAGTACTCATACAATTACCATACCATACAATTACTAAGTTAGACAGTACTCAGTTCTTTTCACATAAAATGTCTGAGATTCCAATTAATACATTTATATTTGTTTAAATATTGTACTCATTTTATTTGGAGTATTTATTTTAAAAGTCCTTCCATGGTTTATTTTTATATGGTTCCCAATAAAAGTATTGATTACTATTAGTACTTTATAATAATCGGGCTCAAATTTTTTGATTACAATTAATAGTAATTCAAAATTATGTTCAATTACAATTATGTATTATTATATAATTATATTGGATAATTACAAATAATTAAAAATTACTGGCCAAAATCAAAAGTAATCAAAATAATCAAAAGTAATCGAAAAAAAATCGAGACTATTTTTTTGATTATTTTTAAATAATCTAAAAGATTATTTTTTGATAACTAAAAATTATAATAAAAAATTTTAGTATTGAAACTTTTGTAAGCAATATCAATTTTCAAGTACTGCAGAAGAAAGTAATTATTATTTAAACAGGTATGCTTGCACTAATTCAGTACAATGATTTTAAAATATCTTATAATATTTAAACTATTTCTTATATCAATCAAGCTCAATCGATTGACAAACGAACAGACAAATATCAAAACTATTGCAATATCAAAATATGAATAAATCTCAATCCAAAATAATTTTAAAATTATTTTAATATTAAAAATTTATTCAAACAATTGTAACAGACTATAAATATATGATTTATTGGTAAAGATTTTTAATAATATTCTTTAATATTAAAAAGAATGTCATAATTTTTATGTTGCTCCATTTTTTTATATTTTTTTTATAATATTAAATCTAAGATTTTTAAAAAGTAATAATTTCTTCAACAAAAAAAAACTAAAGATGAAAAGTTATTTCCGTAAAAAATTGATTTTATATTTTTAGTACCATGTGGTTTGATGGTCATCCCTTTGTTATAAAATATATATATTATATATTTTTAGTTGTGTAATGATTTTAAAGTTCATTAAACTAAGATTTATTATACTAGCGCAATAATTGTACTTTTTTTTATTTTTGTAATATTCAAATTTGATCACTTGCTTTTCAAACATTTAAAATAAAAAATAATATATAGTAGAACAAAACAGTGTATAAAGTCAAGAGTTTTTAAAAAGGCACGCGTTTCTAAAGCACAATAATTGTTTCTGTACTTGCATAAGAATTCATTAAAATAAAAAATGATTAGTCAATTACAATGCACAAGCTTAAGAATTTATAATATATAGTTACAACTTTATTATATAGCTTGTTTCAAGCAAAATGTTGAGATCTTACTTTGTAACAGTGATTAGTACAACATACAAATTAACAAAATATATATTCTAATTCGATATTTTTGCATCTAATCAATAAACCGATTTTCATTCTAAACTTGCAGGCTTTAACAGTCTAAAAAAATGACTTATTTGATTTGATTGCTTTAGCTGAAGTGATATAGAATTCCAAAATTAATAAACATTCGAATATTTCGGAACCTTCTTTTTTTTATTTCTTTTCCACTCCTTCAAGAAGTATAGGGCATTCACCATGTCATTAGTAATAGGCTTCGGTTTCTTTTACCGTTATATTCACTAAGCTATTCACTAATTACTAAGCTGTAGCTTTTGTATACAATGAGTGATTCAGTCTTTCCTTTTCAGGCGTAGCAGGTATATATTATGATATAAACTATTATTGATATAAATTATAAATTACATTCTTTTATTAGATATAATACGACCAGGGTTTGAACCCGAGACCCTTCGATTTAAAGGTCGACGTCCTAACCACTACGCCACTGATCAAATACGATATTTTTATATTTTTTTTAATTATAGCTGTTTACGATATAATTTTACAATTTTACGATATTATTAGATACAATCTGGTTTGAAATCGAGACCTTTAAATTTCGGAACTATTACGTCATTGGTCAG
This sequence comes from Dolichopus griseipennis, assembly GCA_963082915.1. Lineage (NCBI taxonomy): Eukaryota > Metazoa > Arthropoda > Insecta > Diptera > Dolichopodidae > Dolichopus > Dolichopus griseipennis. Next base: position 30,752,171 of record OY720444.1, read on the forward strand.
ATTCCGATTCCGAAATCCGAGCATTCTATATTAATTAATAAAATTATTACAACAAAGGTTTAAAAAGTTAATGGAATACGCAAGATTTTCCTGAAAACAACTGCACTCAAAAAAAAATATATTGAAATATGAACTAACTATATAATAACTCATAGATTATCAGATTCTAAAAGATATTTAGTGAAATAAAACTGATAAGTGATTAGATTACAATTACTCTTTGTTTAATGAAATTCTACAGATATTAATTATTATTTCTCTATTGTAAATTTAACTACAAACGAGGAAGAGTGAAGGAGAGTTGACTGTGTCAACTGTGGGATAGCCGTATGACCATAATATGAACATTATATGATCCGGTTAATTACTTTTGGCAAAATTTCAAACATACAGCTTTACTAGGTGTAGTGTTATGCTCATATAAAAGAAGCAGTTGTATGGCAGCTATTCGAACCCACTGCGGTAGACAAACCAAATTTTGCAGCAAATTTGACCATTAAACTAAACTATTTTTGGCAAAATTTCAAACATACAGCTTTATTAGATGTAGTGTTATGCTCATATAAAATAAGAAGTTGTAAGCCAAGTACTCGAGCCCGTAGATCAAAATGGCTGGATTTCAATAGCGATTACGGCTATATCATAAAAACGAATTTGTGAAATTTTCAAAATCCTAGCTCTTTTAAATTCTAAGTTATCGTGATGACGGGCGCACGGACGACCATACATAGTAAAATCGATTTATTTTTCGATTCTGATCCGATCCATACGATCCATACCCTATATAAGTCTATGTCTACCCCTCCTCATTCTGTGCGTCACAAACGTAGTGGCAAATTTAGTATACCCTTTAGACTTATAGTCTTACGGGTATAAAAACACAGTCTTTATTTAGTCTAAATTAAAAAAATTTTTATTAATCATTCCAATTTGTATTACTACCTTAAAATATTTTATATTTAAGCAAATTAAATTGATAATACTAGCAATATCAATTTAAATAAAAACTAATCTTATCTTTATTTTTAAATAATCTTTATATAATTCAAATAAATTTAAGCACCCAAAAAAAGGCCATATTAAAGGTGTCAAATATTTTGATCTCATTTTTACAAAAGAAAGGTAATAATAAAATTTAAAATAAAATTTAAATACGCAATTATTTTGATTAGCTTTTTTTTTTAACTGATAAGAAAAATGTTAATAAGTGAAATTTAATATAAATGTGAAAATAATTCACACCTTCATACAACGAATATATAACTAAATAATGAGTAATAAAATAACTAATAATATATTATAGTATAAATACTAAATATATACACTTGAATAGTATAAATACTAAATATATACAATATATATGTATATAAAGGTAGTAATAATTAGAACGCAAAAATTTTAAATAATTAGATATGGAAATTTTCTATTTATAAAAACTTGAATCATATTTTTTTTTTTAATAATACAATGAATTTTAAAAAGTAGAACTTATCACTTTCAATTAAGAAAAGGTTAAGTTACTGTTGTAGCCCACTTTAATTAAAATATTATTTATTAATTTAAATTGATTATATATACATATATACTTTCTAAAAATTATAAAAAAATTTATTTTCTTATTATATAAATATTATATTAACCTATATAAAATTTTTAGTTACCACCTTTTGATTAATTTAAAATGTGGTAAAAATTTTTTAATTAAAATTTTTTAATCAAAATATAAAAAATTTTTAAAAAATAATATTATATTTAACTAATTTTTTTTTTATTAATTTTTTTCCAGGTGAGTTTTATCATTTTAATTATGTGGAACTACAATTAAACGTTGCATCATAGTAGTAAGTTACTTTATGTTTAATTTATGTTATATATTTTAATATATATATGTATCTATATATCCGTAAAATTGTATTAGGTACCTAATAAAATAATTATTGATATAATATATTACTTATATTAATAATTGTATATAGATAATTAATTTAATAATATATAATAGGAATTTATTTAAATCGCTTGATTAAATTAATTATATTATATGTTTATTAAATAAGTTTTTTAGAAAAAATTAATTTGTTAATAAGCAGTTATCATTTATCTATCTATCTGACCAATGACGTAGTGGTAAAGACGCCGCCCTTCATGCGGAAGGTCTCGGGTTCAAACCCCGGTCAGATCATATCTAATAAAAAAATATCGTAAAATTATATAATTATATCGTAAATAAGATTTAATAAAAATATATAAATAATTCTTGTGTAAGATAATAGATGGCGCACAAAGTTAACATTTACGCATTCATATTACATAGCCTTATACAATAGCTACAGCTGATCAGTAATCAACGGCTTAGTGAATATTATGATTAAAAACAAGCTGAAGCCAAGTTTAAAAAATAAACTTGGTGAATGCCCTATACTCCTTAAAGGAGTGGAAAAGGAATAAAAAAAAAAAAATTTATCCATCTAATTTTCTCTATTTGAAACTTTTTAATTTCAAAAAATCTATAGATCTCTTAATTTATCAGTTTTAACTCTTTATACTTGATATATCCGCGATAGCCAGTGAATGCTATGAATATCCTAATTTTAAACTAATCAATCAAAGTTCTCAAGTAAATGAAGCTATGTACTAGTTTTAATACGAGTGTACACATCAGTTATTAAATTTGATATATATATTAGATATTATAAGATAGTAGTTTTACAAATCATATCTAATAATTCTGAATTGTTATTTAGTAAAGTTGTACATCCATACTTGTATAAAATCCAATACCTCTATATTAATTACATTTGCTTTTTTCAAATGATCTTTAAACTTTAAAATGATTCAATTTTTAAGAATCTGTTTTAATTTTTTAAGAAAACTGGCCCCAATTATAAAGTTTATTATATTATATTTATTTATACTTCTTCTTTAAATTTCAATAAACGCCAAATTTTAATTTTTTTTACTAATATTTTCTTTTCCTTAATTTTTTTTTTTTTAAATTCAAAACAAACATTTAAAAAATTATAATAGAACCTATCAATTATATCAAAGCGTATCTATCTCTATGTAATATGCATAGAAACAGTGAATGACAAAAAAAAAAGTAAATGTTTTATATAAAATTTAAAGTCAATTTATAATTAAAATTCATTATATAAATTTGTAATACCTATTACCTATGAATTATTTAACTTTAAAACTTTCGTAAATGCTTAAATATATTATTTGGGAGCGTTCTATAATCTCGATTTAGTAAATCTTTTTTTTTAAATCTTGTTTTTAGAAAATCTCGTATTTTATTGAAAAATCTAAAAAATTTTGAGTTGGATAGAAAACCAGAATTATCAGCTTTTTCGAGAATATAAAAAAAGAGATTTTCTAAAACGTTAATGGTTAGATTAGATTACAGAAAGTAGTGACAGGTCCAGCATTCAATTCAAGTATTTTGTACAACCATTTTTGATTAAAGATAATAACTCGAATATAAAGCTGTTGCAGTTAAAAATGTTTGCCTTTATAGACATTTTTAATTAAATTTCAAAATATCTTACATATATCTTGAATTCTGAGCCCTATTGCACCAACCATTTATTACTAATGAAATACTAATGAATTCTGAGCCCTATTGCACCAACCACCTATTACTAATGAAATAATAATTTTTTAGACAAGTGTTTTTTTTTACTAATCAAAATTTTATTGGTTTGTTGTCAAATACGGTATTGTTGTTTTATATGGGGGATAGCATAGCCTCACTAAACACACTTACACCTAGGCCTTGCTACCTGTTGTGAATTTCACTTCCAATAATTGTTATTAATTTTATAAGTCATATTATTTATTTTGTTTATGTTATATAATTAAATATATTTTAAACTATATTTGGTTGTCAAGGAGATTTTGCATAGAAAAATTTTTTTTTTACAATTAATTTTTTTATAATTAAATATTTTATGACCTTTACGAGAATCAAACCCAAATATTATTTGGGTTAATAAGCCAAATGCTTAACCACTACATCATTGAGGCCCGAATTATGGTTATTTAGGATATTATTAGTAAATTAAAAGTTAGTGCAATCTGATATTCTATTTTGAGCGGGACTTTGATTAATTATTTTGTAACTGAACTGATAAAGTATATTTATATTCCAAATATCGTCACTTTACAGCAAAAAGTGACCATCTACAAAAATGGCATTTTTTTTTAAATATGCGAAATTCAAGAGGAAAGTTTAATTTTTAATAATAAAAAAGAAATTTAAGAAAATCTTCGTTGGAAAAGGGGGGAAACCTTAAATTCCATAATTGACTATCTTCAAAGCCATACATTTTTTATAGTTGCAAAAATTTTGAAGACACTTTATAAAAAACTATGTTTTTTCAGATGGACAGCTTTTATTGTAAAGCAACGATATATTTCCAGCTTTTATTACCTTCTCAGTTCTCTCGTACCAGAGAACAAGAGATTTAAGAGAACTCTTTAACAAAATTTTCTTAATACGATGAGAAATATAAGATTTTCAAAATGTTTATTTCCATTTTTCGATTTTTTGGATAATTAGATATTTATTCAAAACATTTGTATTTTATTTGTTCTACAAAATAGATGAAATTCTCATACACCTCACTTTTTTTTGGCACTCACAGTACCTATAACACTTTTAGACAAATGTATCTACAAAATTTCAAATAGAATTTACTGTAAAGAATAAAAACAAAAAAAAAAAAAAATTCTTTAAAAGCTTTGTAAACAAAAACACAGACCTGAAAACAAAACACGTCAAAAAAAAAAAAAAATGAAATGCAATCTTAAATAATTGAAGAAAATCGATTTTATATTCTTTATTTTCTTAAAAATTTTCATTTTAATTTTAATTTTTTCTTTTTTTTTTTTTAAATAAACAGTTTCTTTTTTTTTCTATCTTTTTCTATAATTTTTTTTTGGATAAAATTTATCTTAAAAATATTTACTCAAGTCGAACTGAATGATAATGCTTTTGATGATGAGATGATGATGATGTTGATGATGATTAAAGTCTATATAAAAGATAAAATGGAATATCCACCATATAAATGTATAAATCAATATTTTTATTATTTCATATTCCATGAAAAAGATAACATAATAAAACGAAACTCAGATAGATAAACTGTAGATACTATATATAGATAGAATTCATATATTTTATGGAATACCATATTGATGTTCTATTTTATTTTTTTTTTCTTTTGTGTTTTTGTAAAAGAATCGATGGGCGACGAACCATTACCAAAAACATCTATTGGTGAAAAAAAAATATTAAAATTGCAATTTTGAACGTGTTACCAGTATATATGAAATAGGAACTGAACAGTAAAACCAATATAAAAAAAAAAACTTAAGAATATAATATAGTTATATAAAATCATGACATATTTACTTTAATTTATCTTTTTATTAATTTTAAATTTAAATCGAGAGGTTGAAGCTTTCAAAAAGATTATTCATTTTGAAATTGAATTAAATTTTATAATCATGTTAAATTGATAAATCCGGGTGAGAAGGTCGAAAGTGATTTAAATTCATTAATTTAAGGTATTTGACCTGTTTCAAATTTGTTTTATATCTGAAATTTTGAAAAAAATCCCATTAGATAAAAAAGCAAACTTTAGATGTTTGTGACAAATGACTTTTACATATAACTATGACTTTAATTACATAACAAGTATACTAAAGGGGACATAGCCCTAATCCTTTAAGAAAAAACATTCAAAAGGCAAATAAACCCTCGGATAGTGTGAGAATCCTACTCAATGAAAAATCTTCCCCCGAAATCAAAATAATGGAATGAGCATCTAACCTGCTTGCGTAGGTATAAGTTGACCTCGGAAGTAATGTGTTTCACGACTTATAAAAGAGTTCCGATATTTCAGAATTTTTCTTCGAAAAAGCTCTACAGCATATGAATAAAATGCAGAGCTGCTGAGCGTGTATTACAACAGTAGGGTTGGATTTTTGGACATAATATTTAAAATATTTACTGAAGTGTTATTTAATAGAGGCTTATAAAACAGAAGAGGTTTGTAAGTCACCTCGAAATGTAGGATTAGAGCTTAAATATTTTGTGACCTGCCTCTGCAAATATGTGAGAAATATATAGTCTCTAGTTTCGGTCGAATATATTTTTCATATATTTGAAGTAGATTTGGAAATGTAAAGTATTTCTTACTCCTAATTAAGAACGCCGCGCATTCCCCCGCATCTTTTTCGCCGAATATATGTGATCGTTCCACGAAATATTTCATGCACCTCCATGCCTTTTTTTTTTTTTTTTTTTGCCCGCACCTCTACGTGCTAACTGTTCACTGTGATAGGCTAAACAGCCTGACTATATATGTGCATGTCGGAACAGGGGAGATATATTCATATATTAGAACTGATCAAATGAATTCCATATACAATTTAAACATGAGATAGTACTACGCCTTATAACATGTAGAAATGTCTTAGATTTTCAATAAATGCAGTTCTATTTTTGTTTATATTGTAATATTTTGTATTAGATTTATATGGTATTCTATATCAGTGAGTTATATTATTTAATTAAATTATTTGTTTACATTTTGTATTTATTTATATTATTATATTTATGTATTTTTTATTAAAGATATATAATTATTAATTAAGCCATTAATTTGAACCCAAAGGCGAAATGGTAGCTGAGTCGAGTTGAAAACCAGATAAAAGTTTTTCTTTTTCACTGGAATTCGAACCCGGGGCCTTCCGCATGAAAGGTTGGCACTCTAACCACTGTGCCACCCAGCCGATCATAAACTTCAAAAGAAAAATAAACCAACACCTCTTGTACTAATACATATTTTGCAAACTCAGTTTTAATAGAATAATATGTATTAAGAAATAGTTGAATAATTGATTTATATACCGTTATAAAATTTTATATAATAAAATTATTTACTGCATTTATATAATATAACACGCACACTTACTTCTACATATTGATATACATATATGATAAATACCTATGTAATATGTATATATACTTATATTATGTACCTATATTTAGAAATGAAAAGGAAGTTGGAAAACAGTGAAAAAATGCAATATCAGCAAAATATTGTTTTATTTTTTTATTTTTTTTTTTTATTACTTTTTCCATTTTTGTGTTTTTTTTTTTATAATTTTATTGCGAAAATTATGCAATGACATTAAACTTTTGTTTGATTATTTTAAAAGTGTTTAAAAGGAAAAACAAATAATTTTTCTTTTTAAATTTTATTTTATTATTATTATTATTATTATTTTAATGAAAAATACTAAAATTTTCAAAGAAAATGAAAATTTAAACAAATAAATTCAATTATAAGCAAGAGAACGCAGCAAAAAGAAAATGAAAATAAAAAATATTTATTAACTTAAAAATAGATTGGTGTTGCAATTTTCTTTTATTTTCTTATGTAACTTTAAATGATTAAATAAATAATTTAATTAAAATTTTAAAGATTTCGAAAATTGAATTATATGTATACTTAATTTCGAATTTTAGAACACTTTTGTGGTATAATATTAAACAATTAAAATTTAGAAAGGTAAAACCTGTTACTTATTAAAATTGAATTAAAATTATCTGAAGATACTTTTTTAAATTTAATTTTAAAAATTTAAATTAAAGGTTTTAAATTTAATATGTTATTCGATATAATATAAATGATAGTTATATTAATAATCTTATACTTAAAGTAATAATTATTAAATAATATAAAACTCTTTTTAGCTTTTAAATAATAATAGTAGCTGTGTTTGACGGAATAGTGCATTTAATAATAACTTATAATAAACTTTTAATAGATTTTTAAATAATATATAGACTATAATTATCATTAATTATATATTGTAATATAATATAAAATTTAAGTTGTATTTTAAATTAAAGTTTTGGAATCGACAATTTTAATCAATAATAATATTGTAAGAGAATATAACTTAATAGGGTTGATGACTAAATCCACAAAAAACAAAATCCATAATGACTTTTGCCAAAAAAAAAAAAAATCCACAAAGACTAGCAGGCTGAATAAAAAAAATTATTATGCCCTTTTCCAGAATATTCATAATATGAAATTGCATTTATTTATATTTCGGAAAAGGGCAAAATTTGAATTTTGAATTTATAGATTTTTTAATCTTAGATTTCGGTTTTTGAATTTAGTCACCAACCCAATATAGGTTTATGCCATTAAACAGTTCCTTACTTAAATTAATTTATTAAAATTATGCAAGAGATTATTAACTTAGGATTAGCTTTGTGTCATTAAAAAGTACCTTACTTAAATTAATTTATTAAAATCTGTGTTATGTACAGGTTGTCTTAAAGAAAAAAACTTAATATTAAGTTGGGAGTACATAATCTGAACGGTTTTCGGGATAAGAAGAAGCCTTATAGATTTTATATTCTTTAAAATTCTTTCAATTAGTTTTTTTTTTATAATTTAAGAACAAATCACATTTTTGAAAACTTAATTAATTATCTATTTAATAAATTCAGCATTAAATGAAATTGGGCGGCTTTTATATGATTTAGCATTATTTTATTCTAAAATGTTTCATTTAAACAGTTTTATTAAAAATAAAGCGGTTTTAACCTAAAATTTCTATCCAAAAAAAAAAATTGTATCTCTTATCTTTTACTGCACACTTGAAATATAAAAGCAATCATGTATTAGAAAATTGTTAAAGTTAGAATTAATAAATAGTTTAATAATTGAGAACCAAATCCCCAATAGTTAATCAATTATTCAAAACAATATTTACTCGCGAGGCATCCTGTATATTCTATTTATAAAAATATTCTATATTAATTTCAAATATCTTGTTAATACCGTCATTTTGTATATTATGTAAATTTATTAATAATTGCTTTAATTAAAATTAAATTATTTTTTTTTTTACTGCTAACTGTTCAACTGTTAGGAAATAAGTCTGTTTATACCATAGGTACATGTTGGAACAGGGGGTCATATTATATAAATGTTATTAGAATTGATCTTAATGAATTTCACATACAATTTAAACATGAGATAGTACTAGATCTTATAACATGTAGAAACGCCTTAGATTTTCAATAGATGCAATTCTATTTTGTTTTTGTATCGAAATAATTTTGTATTTGAGTTATATGGTATATCTGTGAGTTATATTATTCAATTAAATTATTTGTTCACATTTTGTATTTGTTTATTCTATTGTATTAATGTTTTTTTTATTAAAGATATATAATTATTAATTGTTAATTAATTATTTATATATAATTATTAATTGAACCCAATGGCGAATGGTAGACCTCTCTATACCATAGGTACATGTTGGAACAGGGGCTCATATTACATTAGCGTTATTAGAATTGATCAAATAAATTTCACATAAGATTTAAACTTTAAATAGTACTAGACCTTATAACAATTAGAAAAGTCTTATATTTTCAATAGACACAATTCAAGTTTTGTTTATATTGTAATATTTTAAATATCTGTGAGTTATATTACTCAATTAAATTATTTGTTTATATTTTTGGATTTTTTTTATATTGTTATAATAATGTATTTTTTATTAAAGATATATAATTGTTAATTATTAATTAAGCCATTTTTTGTGAAGGTTTTTTCACTTTCATCGAGATTCGAAACCAGGTTTTTCGTATGAAAGTTGGACACTTTAAAGACTGCACCACCCAGCCGTTTTTATTATTAATTATTTGAAAAAGTACTTGTTCTTGTGTATTTCATCTAATCAAACGAATCCTAGGACCTAAGGTTCTACTAGATATTAACTTCGAATTACTTAACTTAAAAAATTCGATTTGTAAACCATGGGCATTGTACCAATACTCTCTTCGAAACTTATTCATATGAATAATGTATATTTTAAAGCAACATATAATGAAAATAAATGTAGATATTAAAGTTTAAAGAATCTTTGTTCTTTATAAAAGATAGGAAGGTCTACTACCATATATATATACATACTTAATTAGGCAATCTAACATTAAAAAAAGATTAAATTTAAAACTATAAATATTTTCTTTATTAAATTAAATACCTACGTATAAAAGTTTAATAAATTTTGCATTAACTGCACCTTCTTTTTTTTTAATTGTCAAATTTTAATGTGTCGCTTATTCTTTTTCTAAAATTTTATACAAGTGCCAAAATTTGTTTTTTTTTTTCATTTATTAAAGTGCTAGTTTTAATAATGGTGATGACGGCAGATTTATAAACAATTTAAAAAAAAAAAACATTTAATTTAAAAAATTTAATCATCAATTAAAAAAAAAAAACAAATTAAAAAACATTTTTTTGTTTTAAAAGAAATGGGAGGAAGTTTACACCCTCATATACAAATACAGTAAAAAACAATTATTATCAGGTAATAAATATGGAGAAAAAAAAAACTTTTTCAATTCTTTTATTTATTTTTTATTTTTGTTTTTATTTTTAATTTTGAATTTGCATTTATAGTTTCATTTTTTCTTCATTTATTTATTCAGGTTTTCATAAAAATGAAATTTATTTACAATACTGATAATATTTTGTTGTTGTTTTTTTTTTTTGAAAATAATTTTTCAATTTCCATTAACAAATCATTTATCTTGCATGACATAATATTTAGAAATTTAATTTATTAAGAGTACAGTGTGTTTGTTTTTATTTTTTTTATGAAATTCAGGAGTAATTAAATTGTGTATTAGATCAGTAAAGAGTTGAACAAGTTGATATTTTATGATCCCTCTAAGAACAATGTTAGGAAATGATCTCAAAACTGTACATAGTTTATAAAAACTTGTACACATTCCAATAGGGTCTGCATTACTGTATCGATTATATTTTTATGTAAACTATATACATATATATTTTATCTGACCAGTGGTGAAGACGCATTCTTTCATGTGGAAAGTCTTGGGCTCAGCTCAAACGCCTGTGAGATCATATCTAAAAAAAAAAAATATGGTAAAATTGTTTAATTATATCGTAATAGTTAATATCATAATATGAGATAAGATTTAATATAAATATATGAATAACTTTTATGTAGTATAATAGATAGTATTCATAATCTTATTCAATAGCTAATGCCGGCTTGGCATTCAAAAAAATCAACGGCTTGGTGAACAAAAAAATTGTATATATATTATTAAATAATTTAACTTTAAAACTATATTTAAATAAATCAGTTAGGAGTTGATAATTAGTTTTTGTTAGCACCTACTGCTCTTTAAGAAATTTTGTTTGTAATTTTTCCTTTTTTTCAATCGTTTTGAAGAAAAATAGTTTGTAAGCTAATAATAATTACCATAGTAACCATTCTATTTTACACCGATTTATTGCGTTTTATTAAGGACAGTTTTTTTACTTAATTTTTGTTTGTCTAAGTGGTTGTAAATAATAAGTGGTCGAATAGAAGAGCACAAGTGAGTTTTAAATTGTATGGCCATGTGCTGTTAACAAAATTACTGGTTTATTGTCTGTGTATTCAAGGCCTTAGTTAGTTCGATTTTTTTATATTTAACCTATTATTTTGACTTTATATTTAACCTATTATTTCGGACCTATTCATTTTAGTATTCAAAATAATTTAAATTTTGTGGAACATTAGTCAATTAAAAAAAAAAAAACTTTACTAAGCTCTTAATTAAAAATGCTATTTCAAACATTTTTAACGACACAAAAAAAGAGAGAGCGTTTAACGGTTTTTATAGTTTTTTATCAAGTTTTATTTAAACAATAAATTTTTTTTATCTATCGATTATTATACTAAATCAGGTAGCCACTAGCCACCATATAATTTAAAAATACATTCAATGATTTTTGAAAATTTTGATTTAAATTTATTACTTTATCTACACGAAATTTTAAAACTAAGATAATCTTTAAATATATTTGCATATATTAAACATTTAAGCAGAATTAACATAAATTAAGCCGTAGATGATTAAATTTTTTAAAATGATAAAATTTTAAATAAAAATGATTTATTTATTTCTATTACTAAGCATTTCAAGAAAATTTATCATTGAAAATATTAGGAAAAAATCTGCGTCATAGAAATTTGCGGTTATCTTAATTAGATATACATAATTCTATTGTGAACAATTTACAACTTATTGATATTGTAGAATTTGAAATTTGAAATAAACATTGAATAGTTTTCCAAATATACATTGATATCTCCACTCTCCAGCTCTATAAACAGTTTGTTTAATTTTACATATAGAATAATAAGTAAAGGTTTACACAAAAGTACAGTTTAAAACCGATTAATAAGAACGTTTTTCTACTTCCATATATATGGCTCCAATTAATAGATTATGAAACTTTGCAGAATAGTAGGATCGGCAACATATTAATTCAAAAATTTTACTATGAGATATAGTGTCCAATTAACGGATGTCAATATAGGTATGTATGCAGGACATAAAAATACTGGAAGTAGGTACTAAGTATTGCTTTTCATGTTTTGTTCCAAGTGTGTAAACAAGTCATTATATTGATGTTCAAACAAGTCAATTCCAAGCCATTATATTGGTGTTCGAACAAGTCAATTTGCAAGTATGGTGTGTAAACAAGTCGTTTTATTCGTAATGTTTAGGTTGTTTTATTCGATTACTTCCCCTTTTCGATAAGATAACAGTTTCATGACATGAAATTACGATAAACTCAATTTTAACTAAAGAAACCATCAAGCTCAGTATTATAATCATTTGTTATAAAACTTAATAATTGTTATTTTTTTTTTGTTGATACCTTTCTTTGAGGCAGAAGTAATTACAGATATGCAAAATCATAAAATAGTTTAAAAAAATTAAAAAAAAAAAGCTCAGCGATTGAAATGGCGACTTTTTAGTCGAAAAATCTCGGGTTCAATCCCTGGCCGGATCATATGTAATAAAAAAATATAGTGTATATTAAAATAATTTAATAAGAAGTCCAAATGGCAAATAGGCAAAGGACTATTATATTATCAGGCAATATTTACTATTGTCAGGTAGGTACTACAAATAAATAAATAAATAAAGTTTAAAAAAAAATTTGCAATATAAATAAATTAAAAATTATAATTTCAAATAAATCACCCGGTATTAAAATGCATTTTTAAAAAAATTAACTCAAAAGTTTTTGTTCTGTATACAAATTGATTTTGTTTTTTTTTTTGTTTTGTTTTTTTTATTTTATTTGTTGTCAAAAGAACAATTAACGACGTGCGACCACAATTAAACAAAAACAAAAAAAAAAAAAAAATAATAATAATACAAAAGCTAATCGACAAGAAACAAATGAAAACAAAAAAAAAACACACACACACAATAACTCAGTGCCGTTCAGTTTCAATCGTTCGCAAATCTTATATTCACATTTTGACTATTTTTCATTTTTGTTGATTCGTTTAAAACAGAAACGACGAAAACGATTCGACGTGATTCTTCTAATGATCTGTCATTACATAAACGCTTGTTTTTTTTTTCTTATGTTGTTTTTGTTTTGTTTTTTTTTTTTTTTTTGTTTTATAAGACGATGATTTAATAAGAAAATATATTTTCCATTCTTGTTATTTTTATTTTTGTTTTATTCTTCGTTTTTTTGTAATTTACTCAAAAAAAAAAAAAAAATAAAATCCATAACAAAAACAACAAAATAAAAAAACGCAATCATCGCAATTAAAAAATTGCGCTTTTTATGGATTTTCAAGGGCAAGGTTGGGTCACCAGCTGCTTTTTTAATGTAATACATTTTATAATACACATTATTTAAAATTTTTTTTTTCATATAGGAATACACAAACGTACATAAATATTATACATTTATACACATATTATATTTCATTACTTTTATACTATACATATTTCTTTCTCTTTCTTTCGCATTTTAGCTGTTTTTTTTTTTATTAAATGAATTTAAAAAAAAAAAACTTAAAATATAAAAAAAATTACTTAAAAAAAAAAAAATAAATAAATAAAGATTAGATAAGCTCAACATGAGCTGAAAACTAAGTAACAAAAAATAAACTAATATGACATATATACATACCTACATACATATTAAATGATAAATGATCAAAGATCATTTAACTTAATTCGCGTCATAATTTAAAAAAAAAAAATAAAAAAAAAAAAAACAAAACAAAAGGTATACGAACGTTAAATTGAACTGAATTGAATTGTTCGTCCATATTATGACAACTGAATTAAAGGAAGTTTCATTGGGGGGTCCAAAGATTTAATTATCATATTATTAAAAAAAAAAAAAATTTTTTAGACAAAAACAAATTAAATTATACTGATTACAATTTTTTTTTTTTTAATTTGTTGATTTATTAATAATTATTAATAATAAATATTAAATAAAATTAAAATAAACAAGTATATGTATATATGTAAACAAGTTTATGTATAAAAGAATAAGATTTTTGCTCTTTTTTGAATTATTCATTATAGTAAAATCTGTCTGTCTATTTGTCAATGTTAATGTTAAATTATTTTTTTTAAATTAAATTTTTGAAAATATATTTAAATTTTTTATTCTCTAACTTGTTCTGTTAATAAATTTTCTAACTGATTGAATCATTCTTTTACAACAACGACGGTGTTTTGTTAATTAATGATGATATTGTGTAATTGAATACTAAGTGTATAGTTAATGGTTCCTGGATCAAATAAATCTCAACTTTAATACTAATTTGTTGAAGGCATATAACTTCAAAAAGCTTAAAAGCTAAAGAAATTTCTGTACAGCATCTGTGAGTTTTTGCAATTCACCATTTACAATTAATTAAAAAAACCAGAACTTCAAAACTCCCAACAAGCTAATTTTTATTTCCTCTTTTTTGATTTTACATTTCGGATAAATTTTAATTCAGTTTAATTCAAACAGATGTAGCCATAAAATACAGAATTATTTTAATTAAGAATACACCTCTGTCAAAAAGAAGTCAATGAACTAAGTGAATTTTTAGAATCAATTTAGCCTGAAAATATGCAATCGCAGAATTTTTTTACTAAATTTTTTGTTGAGAATTTTGATATTCAAAATTGAAACATTAAATAACATAAAAACGTATTTTAAACAAAATGTTAATATTAAATGAACAATAAAATTTAGATATAAAACATGAATTAAAAGATTAAAAAATTGTTAAATAATTAAATTAAATAGTATATAGATTAGTTAAGAAATCTAGAAAGCAATCTCAAGATTGTAACTTAGAAACCATAATAAATTTAAATAAGTGTATTGATTATATAAGATACATATCAAAATAGTTATAAGATACAAATTTAAAAAATGTAAGATAAATTAAAATTAGCCAATAATGACCCTGGCAGCCGAGGGCTTTACTAATAATTCAGTGTAATAGATAATATGCAAAAAATTAAATAAATAATTAATTTTTATATCGCGCATAGTAATTAAAGTGTTTTTGAAAAATGTGTTCTTAAATTAGTTTCAAAGGAGTGTGTTTGAAATGTTATTGCTGTTATTTATTTTGATTTAATAAATTTTTATTTATAATTAAAGCATAAGTATTTGCATATTTTCTTTAATTCTTTAACAATCATTTTTTTTTTATATTCTGTTATTAAAATTAAAATTAATTGATTATTTCAGTCGTAAAAATTAAAATTATTAAAATAAGTTGTGTATATATTAAAAATCCCACGCATCCTTAAGAAATTTTACAGCTTCTCTAAGAAAGCTAATACACAATTGTAACCAACTCTCAAATGAAAAATTATAAATTAATTTTTATTAATATTAAAAGTTAATAAATTCTACTACGTCTGATAAGTAAATATATACTTTTAAATACAAATGATAAGTAAATTGAAATATTATTGCATAGTCTTCTATATATTTTACCATAGAATATTCTTTCAAACCACCTTAACATTATTCTCCATTTTATGGCAACAACCACCCACTATACAATTGCTAATATAATAATAATATTTCATAAAATAAAAAACAATATAATAATTGCTTAACTTGCCAATTTAATTTGATTTTACTGAATAAAGTGATGAAACTATTATAATAATTTCATTCAGTTTTTATATTTTATTAAAATGTGGTTTTTTCTTTTTGTAAAAAAAAGTCGTAATCTCTAAATTGATTTATCTTATTGTCTGGTTGCCCCCTATTAAATTTTTTTTTTTTTTTTGTCAGATTTTAACAATCATTTTTGTAATCGTTTTTTTTCTGATTTTATAAAATTCCAAAAAAAAAAAATTATTATTTTGTTTAAAAAAAATTTAATTAAAAAGTCATCAAACATTATTTTAATGACAATGTGAAATGTAATATAATATAATATGTATAGTGGCCTAGCTGTGAACAAAAGAATGAACAACATAGAGCAAATATCATATAAAATGATGAATAAAAATGAAAATTGAAAATTTTAATTTAAAAAAAAAAAAAAAAAAAAAAAAAAAAACCAAAACAATGGCAATTAAATCAGATGTGGTCGGTTTTTTGGTCATAATAGATTCATAATCCCAGAAGAAGCGAGTATATAAATATAATAAATTAATAATAATAATAATTTTGCTACTTATATAAACTGTGTGAACTAAAAACTAAAAATAAATATCATATATAAATGATTTATAATAATAATATAATATATTTTATTAATTTTTTTTAGTATATAATATTTATTTTGAGAAATCTGCTATTCTTTGTTTTTTGGTATATTAAAATTGAAAAACCAATAATTCAGCCGCATTCATTCAGAAACCTATATGACTAAGGCTATAAAAATTAAAGGCTTGACAGGCAATGTGTTAACTAAAAATTGACGTTTTTTCATGTCGTACTTAAATGTTAATAAGAATTTGGAAAATATCCAAAAGCAATTTTAATCTCATTTAATTGTATTAAGGTTTGCAAAACTCTTGGGTGCCTACAAAAACCACTTATTTTACATACTGCTTTAACTAGGTTTAGGTTAGGAAATAAAACCAAGCCTTAGTGGTGCAGTAGTTAAGCTTTTAGATTATTAACCGTGGTATAACGGTTTCGATTCCAATAAACTATAAAATATATGATATTGATTTATTTATTTAGTTTAACTCAAACTTTACAAAGTTTTTTACAATTAATTATACACAATTTAAAAAAAAATAATTAAGCTTATGAATTAAGTTACAAAATCATATATCTTATTTTAAATATAAATAAAATCATATAGTATTAATAATAAGTTTAAAAAAAATTAATAATTAATATATATATGCCACACCTGAAAAGGAAAGGCATTCTTTCACATTGTATGAGGAAAGGAACCGATATAAATTTTTAATTAAAAAAACGTTAATGTCATGTCAACTATCATTCAGAGTATAATATCATATAAATATTCAAAAATATAATGAATTATTATCCACACTCCGTTTGTGGTTATTCATTTAATATATGTATACCTTGAAATCAGTGAATGATATTTATTTTATCTACAATTAACCGACGCCAAGAATCGACATTGTTATTTTTAAATAATAAATCGAATAAAAATCAAAATATTTATTATTTCGAAAGTACAGTGAAAGTACTCGGAATAATGAAAAAAATTAAATATTTAGTACAAATATTAACCTCCATAACTACCTAATAAAACAAAAGAAGTAACATACACTACAATAATTTAATAATAAGTCCAAATGTCAAATCAGCAAAGGATTAATATTGTCTGGTATTACAAATAAATAAAATAACCTTCACTAAGGTTCGTAAATTTTAGTAAATTATTAGTAAATTATATACTTAAAATGAAATCAATCTTTAAACTTCATTTTCTTTATCTTTAAGCATTCTAAACTTGAACAACAGTTAGCATAAGAACATGTAATGAATTTCCCATTTTTCCTTTCAATTTTTATTTTTATTTATGATTACTAGCAGTATCGTTTTTATAATCTTAAACCTTTTGTTAACATAATTGAAAATCACTAAATTAATTGCAATTCAAATATGGATATTGGCTCTTCGAATATATTTAACTTTCAATTTATTTATGTCAAAAAGGATGAAAAATATTACTTATATAAATACTTGTTGACTTGTTGAAGAAGTATAGACTCCTGTCAAAAGCATGACAGTTTTCATTCTTAAAATGTAAAATACCTTTACAATTTTAAAATATGACTTAATTGTTGCTAAATTTGCTAATATTTATTAATCTCTATAAAATTATTCTAAAATAATATTTAGATTAAATATACTCAGAAGAAAAAACGTAAAATTAACTGAAGAGATAATAGCATACAATTATTAGCACTATATAAATATCCTGTCAAATTCATATACATACATATGTACATTCATCAAACACAAATAATTACCAAACAATAAAATTTCACCCCATACAAACAGAATCTTTTTCAAAAAAAAAAGTGATTTCAAATTACTGCTTCCCTTTTATATTCTAATCCAAAATTCGAATACTGAATCTGACATATTTATAGAAAGGTTTGAGATATAAATTTTACATTGAAAACTATAGGATTTACTAATTACTTGTTATTTAACTTATAATTTGTCAAGAAAACCTGATTTACCTTCAGTAATTAAGGATAGAAATATATATACCCTTTTTAATAATTATTATATACTATATATATAAGGCTTGTATGATGGATATTTACATGTTATTTGAAAATTGCATGATGAAAGAATGACTAATATTTTGTAACACGTGTACAAATATTAATTTTTCTCAAACTTTTACAGGTCAAATAAATATCTATAAAATATAAACTTTTCAAGTTTTATATTTACTTTTTTTTTTAATATTTCATGAAATTATAGAAAAAATAAATATAATTTTCAATTTTTAATCAAATATTTATAATATAATTATTTATTTTAATTAAACATGACTATAGTATTCTTTTTACATCTATCCACAATACATTTATTTTTTTTTTTTGGAATTTCCAGACGATCAGACTTTTTTAACATACTGACGTCATACTCAAAGAATTAAATGAACCAACTTTTAAGAACTATTTTCTTAACTAATTAAAATAGGTCAATATATTCAAGTATGTATATACCATTTCTACTATAAGAAAAAGTTTTTTGATTTTAAGTGCAATTAGTCTTTTAACAGCAAGTTATTGAATATTAATCTATTATTGAGCGTTTGAATGAAATGTACATGAAATGTAAAGGAAACTACCTATTTTTTATTCGTTTCAGCGAGTTATTGTTTTTAAATGAAAGATTGAGCTTTCATAGCAAATTTATGTTCATATTTGATTTCAATGAAAACTTGCATTTTAATAAAAACTTGCAAAAAAACTGGTATATTTCAGTCAAATGGTCGGTACAAGGTAGTATCAACCCCTTTCAAGGATGAAAATTCCTTTACTACATAATAATCTATAATTATGAGGCCCAAAAGCTAATTTAAAATTGTTATTTATAATAACGGTTCTTGCTAAAAATCATTTCGTATTAATTGAATTAAGTTTGACTATGTGGATGAGTGTTTAAGTAACTTTTGTACTGTAAAAGTTAATTATAATTATATATACAAATATCTAATACTTGGCATGTACAGCATATATATATTTATATATATTAAATATATTTATATACATATAGCATTAAAAGAAATTTATATAACTATATAAAAATGTATAAACCTTATGTTTTATACAGAAACAACCTTATATAAATTACAAACACATGTTATTTTAAATAATAAAATAAAAAATGCAATGGTGGTGTTACTTTTCCATAAAGGATTTTTTATATTTTATTTTTTATATGTGTTTTTGTTACCTATATGTGTGGAAAAAAGGATAATTGTGTTTGTATTAGAACAGTCTTTTACTTTAGCTTCATTGTTAAAATGTTTAAAATTATTACGATCAGTTGAATAATTATAATATCGAATAAAATATTTTCTAAACAAATTTAAAATCATATTTAATGGAATATTTCAAATCAAAAATGGAATTTTTTTTATAATCTTATAAATTTTTTAAAGTTAGGATTAGAAGATTAGTTTAATTAATTAGATCTATAATAAGTTTTCCATTTTTTCTTAAGTTTAAGCATTTTCGGACTAACGTACTAGACTTTAATTACATTTTGGATTTTAATTAGCAGTCTATACATAATTATATTTAGATCTATAATAAGTTTTCCATTTTTTCTTAAGTTTAAGCATTTTCGGACTGACGTACTAGACTTTAATTACATTATGGATTTTAATTATAAGTCTATACTCAATTCAAGACCTACAACTCATTCATCTTAAAAACTAGACGGAAATGATACTTTAAATTTTTTCTAACTAGATAATTTGTATAAAATGAAAGATATTTTTTAAATAATTCTATTAAAGTTAAGTTTAGAAATAAATTAAAAACGCATAACTATTTCTATGTTTCATATTATAATTGAATATTTGTTGAACAATTGATATGAATATGAATAAAATTTGTTCCAACTTCATGATTTAGGATCTTTATATATTATACTATATACATATGTATTATAAAAGTTTATTATCAATATGAAATTTATAGTTCCTTAACCTTGCATTTTATAATGCAATCAATCAATACATATGATATAAAATATACAAATTATGTAACCACAAGTCTGTATCATTTATTTACAATTAATAATATCTATATATATTTTATGATAATTAAAAAATACATTTTTTTTTTACATATTTAATTCTTTTCCTTGTAAATATCGTAAATACAATCCACCTTCAGTAATGGAATTTTTTTTTTGTTTTTTTTAATTAAAATTCATACACTAATATTAAAAATTTACTACAAGTGAATTTATTAAAATTATAGGTAGAAAACCTCAACCTCAATCAGCTCATTTACCATTTATACCTAGTCATAATATACTAGTCATAGACCTAATAAAAATTTGTAATCATTGTATAGAATATTCAATTTATTCTTATTACAAATTATTATTGTATATTTAATTCTAATTTTAAATTTGCATTTCACATTTGTTTTGATTACAAACCACGAATTTGAAAATACGTTTTTATATTTAATTATAAAATTATAATTTAAAATAATATTACTTGTATATTGTCACCTACAATTTTACCACTTAATATCCGTTATACTATTTTATTAATTAAATATTCACAACAAAAGGTTAACTTAATCAAGTCACACCCTATTAAAAATATTGAAAAAATAAAAATGGCAAAAAATTTTGAATCACTTATAATTTGAAGTGCAAACATAATCTTTTAAATATTAAAAAAAAACACACTTCCAATTTAAAAAAAAAAAATTTAAAAATTTATTTAGAATATCTAACCATATATAATTGCATAATTATTTATTTTATAAAAATATTTTATTATTTTAACAAAAAAAAAAACAAAAAGACAATAAATACTTTAAGAAACTCATCAGATACTTTAAAATAATTAAAATATAATTTTAAATTCAATAAACGTACATAACACATGCCAGAAATTAAGTATACACATATACTTCTGTTTGTGTTAAAAATATTAAAAACAAAAATACATTGATTTGATAATTTTATAAAAAGTGTTTTGAGACACCCTGTCATTTTCTAGATTTATGTCAGTAACTTTACACAATGCTTTAACTTTATTGCAAAAAAAAAAATGTGTGTGACTGATGGTGTTAGGCGTCGTGTTTAAGCTGCAATTATAATCGACGCTAACAATGTTTAGTGACACTTTGAAATGTCAAAAATTTATATTTCATAATAAAAAAAAATTAAATATATACTTTGCGTTTATAAGTCGTGTTTACATTAGTAGTTATAACTGCTGATTGCATAAATTGGCTTCGTTTACACGTTGTTAACAGTTGTTGCTAACCTATCTTGATGTAATACGACTTATAAGCTCTTAACGTTTATACTATGTTTTTAGTTGCTGTAAGCATTGGATTTTTTTAGATATATTGGTAACATACTCACGTAAAACAGCTAAATTTTGATTAACAAAAATGTTTTCGGGTGTTAGACGCGTTTTCGTCGTTCTTTATCGTTTAAAAGCTTTTTTTTAGAACAACTCAGGAAGTTTGAAGGAAAAAGAAGAAATGACAACTGACGATTGTGTGAACGCACAGACTTATTACACATACTCTTTCAGTACATAATATCAAAAGCTTTGTAAGGATGTTGATTTGTTGCGTATAGTGAAACGTATACAAAATTTTCCATTTAAACGACTAATGGAAACAATGACCATTAATTTAACGATCTAAACTTTTATTGCAATCTTAATTTAAAATACAAAAAAAAGACGATATTTATCTAAATAGTACTATAATTTATTTTTATTACTAACGAGTTTTATAATAATTTTTATGGAAATTAATTCAAGTAACGTTAACATCAATTTTTTTTTTTTGTGCTTTTGTTAGAATTATTAATTAAAAATAGTATTGAATAAAAATCGATAAATTAAAAAACCGCTACCGCAAATTGTTTTTTTGTACAGACGTCATGTATACCTACATGTATAACCTACCTTTATATTATCATTCATAAAAGTCAAGTAAATCAAAATAGTTCGTTGAATAAACAAACTGTGTTATACTCTGTCATCACTCATCAGTTCAATCAAATTATTGCAATCTTTTTAATTCTAATAAAAATTATATCTAAATAACTATATTAAAAATATTTTAAAGAATTGAAAACAATCTTTTCTTTTTATAAAAATTATTCTATAAAACAAAAATAAATTTAAAAAAAATTTTTCAAATTTCTTAAAAATACTTTAATTTTTGCCCCACTTTTAAACGCAACCTGACTGAACCATCACTTAAAATATAAAACTTGACTCTCTTTTTTTTTGTAAATTTTGCTAATATCCCAACCCTAAAAAAAAACTAAAGTTTTTTTATTCATTTATTCTACAGAGTACAGTACTATCGTATAATATACAACATTAAACATAGAGTGCACATAACACACTAGCGGTTTTTTTGTTAAATTGTTTTTTTTTTCATTTTTTTTCTTAATTTTTTAATAACCCGGACAATTCGTTTTTTTTTTTTGTATTATTTATTGTATTCTGTATTCAGTTTAAACTTTTTATTAAAAGAGTTGTTAGTTCATTACCTCTTTTCTGTATTAATTTTTTAAAATTTTGTTTCTTTTGTTATTTATTTTAAAAATATGTTGTAATGTAATGTAATAATTTTAATTATATTTTTCTGTTATAACTTATTATAACGATTAATTTATTTAAAAAAAAAAAAACAAAACTAGTTAAAAAAATATTAATATATGCATACATACATATGTACATATTAAAAATTAGAATAGAAAAAAAATTAAGAATAATTCAAAATCAAAAAAAAATTATTTACACATTTCTATATATGTAATATATTTTATAGTTTATATTTTCCAATACTTGTGTGTTTGTTTGTATTTTCTATAAGTAAATTTAACTGTTAATATACTCCTACAGAATACAACACAGACAATATGAATTGCAAATTGCAATGTAAAAAACTTTTGCAGTATAGTGTAATAATTTGTAATAGACTGTAGTCTCTGCACTCTGTCTGTAGAAGAGAATAAACATTTGAAATAGAAACGGTTTATTTTTGACATTTAAGTAATGGTTTACAATTGAGATGGAATGAAAAATAAAAAATATGTAAAACGTGTGCGGTAATATGAAAAATTTTAAAAAAGAAACAAATGTTGTTGTGAAATGTCAATTTAACTGGATTGATTATTAAAAGAAAATAATGGTGTTACCAGATTTCTATTAAAAGTATACAGATTATTATGGATAAATAAATGTATAATTAATACATTCAATGAATATTGAATTTCATAATATTTGGATTAACATACAATGTGTATTAGTTTGTTTTTTAAATCAAAAATTTAGTTAGTGGTTGTTTTTTTCTAATTAATTAATTTTAAAGTGATTTTAAAATAAATTTTATAAATTTGTTTTGTTTAATAATTTTTATTGAAAAAGCAATTTAATAAAAATTAGAAATATTATTTAAAAAAAGTTGGTTATTTTTTATTTAACTATTGTTATTTTAATAATGTGTTCATTAAAAAATTGTTGTAAATTACAGAAAAAATTACAAAATATAGAAAATGAAATTAAATAAAAATAATACTGAAAAAATTTCATATTACAAAATTAAAAAATACAGATTTTGAAATCAATTTTAATTTTTAACTAAAACTAAAAAAATAAAAACAATTTAAATTTAGATTTAGAGAAGAGAATAATAATTCAAGCGTTAGTTACTTTTGGTTTTTAATTTTTTTTTTTAAATATATATAAAAAGAATACAAAAAAAATTTCATAAGTTAAAAAGTTAAAAATGCAAAAATAAAATATAAAAACATAATTTAAAAAAAGTACTTTAATAAAAAAAATAACATAGAAAATATTATTACCGTAAAGCATGATAGATATAATTTTCATGCAATAAAATTCAATGTGATCTACATTAATACATACAAGTTATATAACTATAAACAAGTATTACGCTTACAAAAATATTTAGGTACATTGTTTATGAATTATGAATGTACTGCATAGTGCATAGTAGTAGTCGGTAGCTGTATAAATGTAGCTGCAACTTTTTTACATTTATATCAAAAGTCATATTTCGAATGTCATGATATAAAACCGAAAATAAAAAAATCAATTTCTAATAAAATAATAATTTTGGATATGCACATTGACTTTATCCAATTTTTTTTAAAAACATATGGAATATGGATGGACTTTGTTTGTATGTTTGTTTGTATGTATAAATATACTTTTATATTTAAAATATATCATTAATTTTTATTGTTATAATAAAATTTGAATTGTTAAAAAAAAATAAAAACTAAAATATTTTTCATTATAAATAATTTAAATAATATTTTTTGCCGGTTTTTTATTGTTTATTTTATAATTTTAAATATTAGTTTTTGTTACAAAAACAATTGAAAATTACGATGCTATTCAAATTGTTTTTACTTTTTTTTTTGTATTTTAGAAATAGAATATATTAATTTAGTAATTTGAATATAATTATATAAATGCAATTATTTAATTTTATATAGCAATTTTAATATTAATGTATACCAGATTTTTAATTTAATTTTAAAGCAATTGTACCAAAATGTTGAAAATAATTGTGTGTCTATATTCTCTAGGTACTGTACAGTTTAGTGTAGGTACATAGATATTTGACTGCATAGGAAAATTAATGTGTAGTTAATTTACTATATTACTCTGTTTTGTTTGTACTACTCTATACTAATGTATATTTTTTTAATTATAGTACGAGTAACTGCATATATACTTTATAAAGTAATTTTTGTTTTTAATAGTGACTATCTGAATTCTAATGTGGCTTTGATTGAATTTAAATGAATCACAAAATTAATTAAAATTTATAGTATAAAAAATTCACATTCTTTAAATATTATAAGTTATTAATTATTTTTGAATTGAAAACTTCATAACGTTTATTTATGTAGGTAATGTATACAAAGTTAATATTCATATTCACAGGGTCGTCTTAAAAGAAGCGTTGTACCTATAATATTAAAAGTACCATTTTGATAATTTGTAAATTGTACTTAACTTTTTTATATATAAAATTACATTTTATTGACAATTGACAACTTGGGTTTTATTTTTTTATAAATTTGTACGTAAACGCAGTTACTTTAATTTGCTTACTTCTATTTTTTATTTGTTATAATGAATTTTAACATATTTTTATAAATGTCGTCACTATTTGTTATCAGAGAATTTTCTTTAGGATGATTGTACTGTCTTTTTTGGGGTCTGATTTTGGTTACAAATCTGTGAAATATGTTTTCCTGAAATCATATTCCTAAAACATTAGTAAATATAAGTTCCATTATCACCTTTTCTAAAAATTCATCAAACATAACAGGATACTTATCTAGATATAATATTTATATAAAATACATATTGTGTATGTATATACATATATATATAAAATAAAATAAACGAAGGTTCTTTAATAATAAATATAAAAGTATGTAATATGATTCAATAAAATTTTTCCATTTAGTTTTGGAAGAAATTTCATAAAAAATTGATTTCGAAAGAAGGAAAAACCGGTTTATGAGTCAAAGTTAAAAATATTTTATTACGGAAAATGATGTTGCATTTAATTTTTTTTACATTAATATTGAAATTACAATGAAATAAATTAGTATAAAAAATTGCCAAAAATTGTGTCATACAGTTTATTAAAACGTTAGCAATTATTAAAAATAACAACAAAATCGTGTATTTAAAAGCTATAAATAGTGCAAGTTCATCCACTTCAGAAACTTCTGCAGAGTAGTATGCAGTCCAATTCATACACGCAGTACACGACATATACTATATAGTATTGTTAAGAAGAGTACTATTAATATTAAAATTTATAAATTATAAAATATTAATTAGAAATTTATTTATTTATTATATTTCTTTCTTTCTTTGAATTAATTATCAATTGAACTTTAAAATTTAAATTAAAAAACCGTTTAAAATTGAAAACAACGTTTAGTACAATTGTCATTTAAAAATTTGTACAAGATTATGAAATTAAACAGTATAGCCATGATTAAAATCTATTTTTAAAAAAATATTCAAATTAAATACATCATTGCTTAAAATATAAATAAAAATATCTCTTCTCTTTATTGCTTACATTTAACTTTTTTTTTAAAACTGAAAAACTATTATTTTTTGACTATTAAATTAGTTCAGTTGAAAATTTAGCTGATATATGCTTAATTTAGCTAAAATTCCAAAATAATTTTGCTAAAATTTTTTAAACATTGGCAACAATTTAATGTCACACCACTTTTCGTCTATTTCAATTTTTATATTCAAATTTTAAATTTAATTTCATCATCATTCGATTTCGATCAAACCAAAAGCGAAGATAAAAAATTGAAATTAATTATTGAATTTAAACAATTAATATTGTTCCAATAAAAAAAAATTCTTTTGTTTTTCCAATGTGATTAATAAAATATTAATTTTGTCCTTTTGAATTATTCGGACAAAATTAAAAATAAAATATTATTCATTTTAAAAATGAAGGAAATTGCCTTAATTTTGAACTAATTTAAGTTCAAAATCTAAAAGCTGTCTGTAAATTGGATTTATCAGATTGAAAACGAGAAGAAAAAGTTCCACCAGATAAAACCAAATTTCTATGGGGAGAACATTTTTTGGAATCGTATTGTGTGAGTTATAATTTAAGTCAAATTTTTGATAAACCAATTGGATATACGCATGTAAATTTATATGTAGGTAATTTTATATGCTTAGAAAAGCTACACAGAAATTACAGAACCAGTTTTTCCTGGTCCCTTCTAATTTTCTAATTGTATTACCTTTATAGGATTCCAGTTGGATATCCAAACTTATGTTATTTCGAATAAGACTGACAAGAGTTTTTTCCAACTTAACTAAGAAAATACCTATGCTAAAATAGTTCATCAGTAACTTCAAAGAAAATTAAAATAAAAACCACACCAGCCATGATCACTATTTCAAAAGTTTTGAGAATAAATTTAATTACATATAAGCACATGTTGAAACATGTTCAATGCACATGCTTTCAGTTGATTACTTCTTCATTTTCTCTTTAAATAACCTGAGGAGCATACATTAACATATTTTATTTTGTGAATTTTTGTAATTTTGATAATGAACTTTCAATTATTTTACTTAAAAATGTTAATAAATCATTAAATTTTGTTTTTCATTGGTTACTATTTCATACTTTAAATAGAATGTTTAAAAATTCGTTATAACTTAACGGTATGATTTTATAAGCACAAAATTTGAAATATCAGAGTAGGTCTACAAAAACATTTTCATTATAACTTTTTATCAGGAGACTTAATCGTTGAATATTTTACAGTAAACGTTTATAAGTTTGCATTAACGTTATCACAAAAATATATTTAGCTAGACAATATCAAATAAGTATATTACCCAATTTATATTGTAATACCTACTGCAATTTTCTTTTTATTAATTTTTTTATTTTTATTTTCAGGTTTATTACGAAAAATCGTCAGAAACTATTTTATAAGTGTCGGAAGTGATATGTTACAAGCTAAACTTGAAAAAAATTGTATGAATGTTGACGACATCTGCTAAAAGTACAAATAAAAACCATTTTTTTTTTTTTTTTAATTAACAAAATATCTAATATTCTAACAAACAATATATTTAATGTAATAATCAAATTCATAAAAAACAAAACGGTCAAAATTGGATATTAGATTATTTTATCATACATACAAAAAATGACCGATTCATTGAAATTGGCTGAAATGCAACGCACAAGTATTGAATTTGAAAGACAACGTCATTTGGCCAATTGGTTCATAAAATCTGGTCCACATATGGCAACTCCATCTTTAAATATAAATGGTATTAATAAAAATTCAATTTCTAATATAAAAACTTCTAATTCATAATTATATAATGTTTAAAATTAAATAATTAAGTAAGATATATATAAATATATATAAACAAAATAATTAATCAAAAATTTTACTAATCCAATACTAACAGTTAATAAAATTGTATATAAAATAAAAATAAAAAAGAATTTTTAGATAAAAAAAGAAAAACAGACTTACAGACTTGAATTAATAAAACAATTAGATGTATATAATTAAGTAAAACTTAAATTAAAATGTTATATCCATGTTAAATTGGAATTTTTTTTTAATAAATAATAGTTTAAAGTATAGGAAAATTTAAAACTTTGCACTAATTTGGAATTATAATTTTTTAAAACAAAACAAAATAAAAATCATCAACATATAGTAATATTTTTATATAAAAACCAAACAAAAATAACCCACAGGTGGAACAAAAAATGGGACAATCACTGCTGCTAACGGTAATCCATTATTTTTTGTAGTGTCAACTGGTCAAATTAAACACCAACCAATACCACCATCTGGTATTGGTGTACAAACAAATCCAAATGGTACAGCAATTACATCAGCTGGTACAGTATCAGTAAATGCTAGTAAAACTGGTTTATCTAGATCACAAGTAATATCTTCACAAGAAAACTTTCCATTACAAATTGTTACAACAACTTCATCACAAGAGGGTGGTCGTAAATCCAAATTAAGACGTTTTAATTCGCACGATACAAGCGCCAATATGTTTTCGGTAGCCGATTTTGAGAATGCAAGATTAGCAAGACGTAATGAAATTGAAATGAAACAACGCCAACAGCGTTTAAAAATGAATTCTTTAAGTTCAGGCGGTGATTGTTCAACTGGTGATAGCAAAGGATCCAAATATAGTAATGAGGTAATTATTATAAATTTTTTTAATAAGAATAATTTTACAATCGTTTTATATATATATATATATGTAAATATTTTTTTTATATTTTATTCCTTTTTAATAGTCACAAACAGATCCATTATCAGCTGAAGTATTCTTAGATCGATATTCATTACCAAGAGTTGTAAGAATTTCATATAAACAAAAATTTAGTCATGAAACTTTACAATCATCATCTTCAAATGGTTCATCATCAACACAATCTTCAGTATCTTTAAGTAAAACAGATGGATTAAATAAACAAAACGGTGAATTATATTTATTGTATCGACATTTGAGGCAACGATATGTATATCATGGTTTCAATACAAAGACTGGTATGACAAATCGTAAAAAAGGTGTGATAATACCACAAGAATTTCCAGGTAATTAATATTTTTATGTAATGGCTTTAAAAATATATATTTATTAATAATTTTTTTTTAAATAAATAAATTAATGAATTAAAAATGTTATATAATTAGTAATTACTAATTACGATAAAAATGAAAAAAGCACAAGCACTATTGTAACTTTTATTTATTAAAAAAATATATTAAATTTAACATTTTATTTCTTGTAGGATAGAATTAAAATAGTATTTCGGTTTTGTTTTTTAGTTTATAATGTAAAAAGTTCTCAAAGCATGATTTTCGTAGGCCGAAGCTATGTAAATTCAATTTAAAATAACCAGTTTTTTAAACGGATAAATTGAATATTAAAAAATTAATTTTTTAACCATTCTCTTTAAATTTCTTAGAATAGGAATAATAACTAATTATTAAAAAAATTTTAACCTTGTTGAGAATACCACGATTTGTTTTAATAGTTTTATTTACCCTGAGTTACTTTAATTGTCTTTAAATACGTAGTTTTGTTCAATTCACGTAGGAAAAATTTACGCATTGTTAAGGTTAAATAATTTAAAAACGCACATTTATTTGAAAAAAATACCTTATTCATTTTTATATACATTTTTTAAGTTTTTTTAATTATATTTTATGCTTATTACATACTCACTTTTACATAGTATCATCATTATCATTCTTTTAATTTATTATGAAAACCATCACCTTTGTTTATATGTAAACGAATTCGGTTAAAATTGTTGGTTAAATGAAAAAATTCAACAACAATGTAGCAAAACGAATATTGAAAAATATTTTTCTGAACAATTTTGGTTAATTTTAAATTTCTAATTTTTTCTCTTAATTAACTTTAAAAGTATGTAACTGAAAGAAAATTAAATAATAAATTTTAATTTTATAATATAAAAAATATTATAAAAAATAAAGAATATTTTTATTAATCAATTTATTTATATATTTATGCTGATTCATTTAGCTTCTAATTTAAATTCTTGGATCATCTAGTCTAGGTATTAAATAATTTTTTTTTATATTAATTAAAAAAAAAAAATACTAACTCTTTACTCTTATCAAAAAAATTTTATTAAAAAAAACCAAAGATCACTATGTTAATTTCAGAAGGTCATCAACAATTTTCCCCTGCATTAATTTTAATTATAATTTGTAAAAAAAAACCTTATCTTTACATTTGTCTTGTTTTCTTGTGTTGCCCTTTATTTTAACCTAAGTCGTTCGTAATACTTTGAATTTAATATTTTTTTTAATAATTAATTATTAACGAACAGTAACAACAAAATTTTACAATAATTAAATTATTTTACAATATTACAACACAGTATCAATGAGTCATTAAGAGCTTCATTATAAATTTTGAAAATTTTAGTTTATATGTTTTCGCAGCAATTAAATTTTTTGTTTAAATATTTATTGCAAAATGCTTGGGATCAAATAAATGTAGTATTTGTTTTAAATTAAAACTTAGAAAAATTTCTTTAAAAATTAAGAAAATAAGTTTCCAGAAAATTTTTCAATGATCAAGTCATGACCCGGAAATAATATCTTTTCGATGTTAATTATCAACAAAAATATAAAATTAAAAATAAGAAAAATTGAATAATAAAATAATTTATTGTTACTAAATAATTATTAATTTTTCGTGACAATATTAAGTCATAGCCTAAATATTGTCCCTCCTTATTGTTTCAAATAAGTTAAAAACCTCAAAGTAAGTAATTTTAAAGTTCCTGAATTCATGAATTTAAGTTTATCATTTACTTACCTCTGAAAAAAAGTTTTTGTTTTTAATAAGAGAAAATAAATTTAAAAATAGGTTTGTGTGACTGAATATAGTAAAAGCAATATTTTTCTTGATGTTGTTGGGGTATTGCAGTATTTAGGTATCATACAGTAAAGTTGGTAAAGTGTTAAAACATTTATTTGTCACATATGCCAGTTGAAAGTAATTTACATACACAAAAAAAATAAATTATGGTTATTAAGTAGAGTATCCCATATTATTATTGTCATGCGACAATATTTTATAAATATTACATGAAAAATGTTTTATTATTATTTTTGTTTTTTCTTTATTTAAAATTTGTAAATTCGAACTGATTGTATATTGTCAATAAAGTATAAATGAATGAATGAAGGCCAAGTTATTCGCATTCAGGTCGTTCGCATTATTATTATTTATTTTTACTTTATTTTATATATATATATATATAAATAATTAGTCGTTCAATGAAGACTCTTCTCTTTTATAATCCTGTGTACTAGTAAATGTTTGTATCTAGAAAAATTCATTTAAAATAATTATTAAAACTATATTACTTCATTGTCATGCTTTTGTTGTTGGTTTTGTCTATTACATATGATGAATAGTATTTTAACAATTGTCATTTCATATTTATCTATAGAAGATATCTGTTGAAATTCTCGGCTATTTAATTAAATAAAATTGACGACCTACTTTTAACTTATAATTAATATTAGTAATAAAAATTTACTATATCATGCTACAATTATTTGTAAAAAGGAAATGTAATATACTTTTACTTGGAAAGAAAGATTAAACTGTAAAAAATTAAAGTATACGGACAAAAGAATGCTAAAACAAAATTATAAAGGGCAACTCTTCGATTCTGAAAAAAAAATATAATAAAAGAATATTTAACAAAAGGTTGATTAAAAATTATTATTAAAAAGATTTTGTATAAATTGACAAAGTCTACGGCAAATAAAAAAGTTCAATGTACTTGGGAATAAAGAGTTGAATGTTCCTCGTGGGAATATAAAGTGATTATAAAAAGGGTATAATGTATAATATTATATATTTGTTAATCAAATACTTAAAAAGATTTGGTTATCTAATAATTTGTTTAAGAGTTTTACAGTCTTATGGACTGACTTAGTGCAATTGTTCCCAGAAAAGTGATTTAGTGCTTGTATATAAATTAGTTTCTTAGTCAAACCAGTTCAGAACAGACATATGTATTCCAAATGATCAGAGATTTGAGATTAACACAGGATTTACTAAAGCCAGCTTAAATTATTTTTGCCTAAAGCTATGCATATTATAACTTAAATAGAAATCGAACATTCCTGAAAAATTCATAATCTAGTTTATATTCATTTGAATAAAATAAATTAATGCTGACCCAATGCCCGCCCGCGTAGTCTCTTTCGCTACTTTCACATAAATATAACAAATTTAAATAGAAACAACTTCATTGTGCTCAAGAAAAAACCGCAACTGTACAATTAGAATAGCTTTTTAATATTTTATTCAAAAGTTTTATCAAATACAAAACCATAATGCTACGATTTTATTTGAAAGCGATCTAAAGGTAACTCAATGATTCGACATAAGTTCCTACTTTCCAACTATTATGTTATCTACATCAAAATTTATATACATATATACATATACCATTTTCACAGTAAAATATTGTATTATTAAAGTTTTGAAAATATTTTCAATAAAATTGAAAATCTAAAATTTTCATCTTCTATAATTGAGATAATTTACCTGTCTGAAATTTTAATTGCTTTTAAGGGATTTTTGTTTTATAACATTATTTTCATGTTATTTTGATGCCCAAACGTTATTGCCAATAGGGTTTATAAATTATTTTAAATTGATTGCAATTAACATGTCTATAGCTTAAAGTTGATTAATTCTTTTTTTTTATTCTTTCTATTTTGATTAAAAAAAACTTACAGATTGATTTTATAAACATATATAATAAAAAGGTATAAGTAACAAATAAAAGGAACTTTAATTTGTAAATTTTTTTTTTGTTAGCTTTAGGTATTTTATTGGGAAATCTAGTAGAAAAGAATATATGTAAGTAAATATCTATGTGAATAAGTATAATATGTTATCGAGATTTTTAAAAACATTCTTGAAGATATTCAAATAATTAAACAACTGGTTCTATTAAAAAAAAACTGGAATAAACTTAAGTTTTTATGTAAAATAATTATTTAAAGTGTCTAAATTTACAGAAATAATGTGTATAATATTAGTACTATCATTCTCATGTTATTTGTGCATTATCCTATTTGAAGTTCAAGAGAATAATTATTACTATTTAATAGAAGATAGAAAAGCAAAATTTTGAAAAGATATAATAAACATGCTAAGTTAATCAGTAATCACTAATTGTTTTCAAACTAAAGAAAATTGAAAGACAATATTTAATTTTTGTAAGGCATCATCATGGTTTAATCTACATAAACTAAATGATTATACGGATTTAATAATTTCTTGGTTATAATAATAATTGAGTAAATTTAGAAGTGTGGTTTAAAATGCCTTAAACAGACAGATGGGCAGGTATAAAGTATATTTTAATTCCTTGATTATCCAATTCTTTCAAAAGT
Organism: Dolichopus griseipennis; assembly: GCA_963082915.1. NCBI lineage: Eukaryota > Metazoa > Arthropoda > Insecta > Diptera > Dolichopodidae > Dolichopus > Dolichopus griseipennis. The sequence continues at coordinate 30,786,337 of OY720444.1, forward strand.
TCAAAATGTAGTATTTTTAAGGTATTCTAAATAGATAAAGATGTAACCTTTGATACAACTAAACCATTTTAATGATACTAAACTTTAAAGTAACAAAATTATATAAAATAGTAATGTTTAATGTACATTTAAGAGATCTTTTTTAAAATAATTTTAAAAAATAATTTATACCACATTTTTCTTCCTCTTAATCTGTTTATTTAGTTTATTTTTTTTTATTCTTCATTATTTTAATTTTTAAAAATTGTAATTCTCATAACACTATCACCATTTTCATTTATTTTATGAAAAAAACAAAAGTTTTTTTTTAAACAGGTGTAAGTTTTTTCTGTCACTAGTTTTTATATATTTTTTTAGTTTTATTTTAAATTATAAATTTTCTTTTACTTGTAATCCTGTTGGAATAGACTTTGGAAGAAAAAAAAAACAACAAAACAAAATTATGCAAGACTATAAATATCAGAATACCTTAAAAAAATGTAACACACATTTAAGTTATGTACTTTTACGTGAACGTTACAGAAAACTTCAGCATCAATTTATTTTTATATTCTTCTGGTTTTTGTTTTTTGTTTTAAAGAAATGTGCAACATAAGAGTATACATATCACTTTTACATTTTATTTTACTTTTGATACTCCGGATGTTTTATAATAGTCACATTTATACCTAAGAGACGCATGCTGCATTCACATATCAAAATCTCACATTAGTAGATATGCAAAAACTATAAAAAATAATATTATATTCAACTCAGATGATGTTGCTTTTATATTTTACAAGTTGTTGTACTTTTTGGGTAGATTCGAAGGAAAGTAAGAAAAAAAAAAGATGCATTGCAAGAATTTATATATTTATTGAGGTGTCATATAAGAAGATTAGGTGTGCAACAACATACAATATAATAAACTGTAATATAGACTAGGTATACAGATATACAGCTATCACGTTTTTTGGCTTAAATGTAATGAAAAGTAAATTAAAAAAAAAAAAGAAAAAATATCTGAAAAATTAAAACGATTATGTAATACATACACATAGTTTTTTTATGATGAATATTCAAATTTTTTTTTTCAGTTCACCCAATCTTAATGGAAGTTAAAAAAATAAAAATATTAAAGGAAAATATTAAGAAAAAATATAAATTCAAGCTTAAATACTTTTTAGGACTATAAATAAAAAAAATTTGAATTTTCCTCTTTTCTTATACATAAATTTGAAAAATTTTAATAACTTAAAATGATTTACTCATTACTGGGTTTTTTAATTTTAACTGTTTAATACTTATTTATAAGGGATTCTAAAGGTGTGATGACCCAACCCAATGCTTCCTTTATTTATCTTTACCTCGTTTACCAACGGAAAGCAAACTAATCAAAGTAAGCGTAGACCCTTTAATAACTACTTTGATATTTCTCATATATCTCATATTTCTCGTATATTTTCATATTTATCATATATTTTGTGTAAAGTAAGAAAAGAATTTAACATAAAAATGAAACTTGTGAAAATATAAAAATGTTAAATATTGAAAGTATTCAAGACAAAATATCGAAATAATATCATTACTTTGTTGCGTTCAGGGGCACTTTTGAATAATCAAGAAGTTAGTCTTAGAAAATAATAGCTGTGGGCCTCAGAGGCCCCACTTGCCCGTTTAAGGGTTAATAGTTGCGAACATATGTACACATATTATATATTTTTAATTTTCTTTATAAATATAATTTATCTAAATTGACAGGTGATATTTTAACAATGGTTTATCAACCTCTTTAATTATAACTAAATTAATCTTCGTTAATCCTATAAACAAGATGGTTTCATTTCTGTAATCATTTCTTCATAATCCTCTAACAAGATGATCTAAATAACATATATTATTATTTTCAATTAAAATACATTGTATTTATTTTCTATATCTTATCATATCATATTATATAATCCATAGTATTTTTATTACAAAAAAAGTTTTTAATTTTTTGTTATTTTAAATCCTCATTATCCTATAATATACAGTTATTAAAGTATTTACTTTACAAGTAATTTTTTATTACTTCATAGTAATTTTACTTAGCTTGGTATTTTTATTTTTTGCCTTTGATAAGTATTATCGAAAACTTAACAATGAAATATAACTTAAAACAATGAAAAGTTTTTAATGCATCTGCTTGTCACTATTGTTATTTAAGTTTTCTTCTTTTTTTATTTTATGTTATTGAAGATTATGTATACATATAATATGTTGTGTATGTTGTTTATGTTGCAATTTTATTTCATTATTTATATACGATATCATAAGTAAAAACACACGTATGTCTTGTGCTTTTTAATTTTAAATACTTCTACTTATTCTTTAGCAAAATAAAAAAAAAAAACTTAAGTTTTCGTAATGGACGACAAAATACGACATTTGTTTTAATTTATTTTAAAAGAAAAATGATTTTTCACTTTTCATTAAATGAAAATTGTTATAAAATAAAATGAAAATTACTTTGGAAAATTTATCCATTAAACTTATATTGAAATTGTAGAAAAAACTGTTTTTTCCACTATTACTAAATTTTTTTTGTTTGTTTGCAAAATTGCTTTTGGGTGATGAGAAAATGCTTTTATAATAATGGAATGAAAAATAGGAAAAATGTTTTTCCTGGCTCTTGTTTTTCTATTTTTGATATTTTTTTTTTTTGTTTTTCTAATTTACCTGATGCAATAAATAATAGCATTATAATAAGTAATTCATAATACATAAATGAATGGGTTGTAAAATATAATATCAGATTTTCTAAGAATGGAAACAAAAAGTAAAATTTTTTGTTAACAATTAAAATTATTATCTAAACTAGAGATGTTATAAATTCGTATAAAAAAACAGATCAGATTATGCAAATTTCTATTAAATAAGAATGTATAATAATAATTGCAGTTAGTATTTGATTATAAATCTTGATTTTATTTGAAAACGTGAAACTAAAGAAAGCCCGTTTTTTTTTTGGTTTCCTTGAAATAAAGGACTTTAATTTGTTGTCTCCTTTACTTTTGGTTTGTTGGTGCATTTATTTTTTCATTTTGTTTTCTGTTTGCAATTAATTAATTTAAGGACATTCCACATATGTTTTTAGTTCTTCAAGCTCAGTACATATTTATATGTTGTTGGCCTTTCTTTCCTCCTGGATCCACCGACATTTATATAACTAAACTAATAATCATAGAATGACTGCATATTATATCGTCATATTCGTTATATGATTGCCTGAATTCCATCCATTTTCTTTTGGTAAATTGGATTTGTTGGCTCGCTTTGTTTTCCCAATTCTATTTGGCCAAAATATAATATACGGAATATTATTTTAAATTTTTTAAATAATATAATTTGAACTAAATACAAATTTAAAAATAATTTTAATTAAAACGAGTTTTTTTTTTTTTTTAACTATTTCTCCATAAATTAAATTTGTATTGCTAAATTATTTTAAGAATTATTAAAATGATTAAAATATTTTTTTATTCACTCCATGCTTTTAATGAAAAATTAATGTTTTTCAAAAAAATGAGAAACAAAACTAATGGAAACATTTCCGGTATTAACAAATAAAATTCAAAATTAATTTGAATCATTTTCATTTCCCTTTTATATTATATAAATAACTTATATATTTGCAAGAAAATGTACATTTACTTTACTTATTAATTTATTTGTTTATTCAAAAATGTATCCTATAGGTTTTTTGAAAATTTTCTTTTGAAAAATCTACACATTTTAATTTGCAATATCTAGCCATATTCATTTTAGTATGTTATATAACGTATTCTGTTAATAAAATAAACAAAAAAATAGTTTTATTATTTCTCTAAAATTTTCATATTTTATTAAGAGCTGAGTTGCAAGTTGCTTCTGGTTAATAAAACAAAAAACAATAGATTTCTAAGAACATAACTTTATATTTATTTTATTATTATAATTGATTTCTTTAATTTTAAATTACTTGTTTATTTTAGGTTATTTTTCATTAATTAATGATAAAGGATTACCATGTGCAACACAATATACATCTTTAATTCAGCTAGTCCGTGAACGTGTACACAAATTTATATCAGTTGATAACTTACCAGCTTTTACAGAATCTCAAAGTACAAACAATACCCCAGATGGTTTTGTTGCACAACGACCACATTATGTTAAAAGTACAGCACGTGGGGGTCAAGTATTTCGTTTGTTAGCTGTGTTTGAAGATGGTAATCAACAAGATTCATCAAATACAAAATTTTCATCATCATTGACATCATCATCATCATCATCAGGAAATAATAATTCCGGACGAGAAAAAGAAAAAGGACGTTATGCTCAGTTATTTAATGAAAATCGACAAATTTTATATGTTTCTTTAACAGCAAAAGGAAAATTTTATGAAATTGAACCAAGCATTCCACAAATATTACAAAAAGTTGGTGGTTTTAATTGCAGTTCAACAACAATATCGCAAACAAATTTGGAACATAATAATAAACAACGTAAAATAAATCCAGATTGTGTACATCGTATTAATAATTTAATAAGTATAGATAAAGAATTTCCAATTAATTTAAAGTTTATATCAGCATCATCCGGTGGAATGACAGGATCATCATCCACTTCATCATCTTCAGTATCAATACCAGAAAATTTAACAATAACGCATGTTACAAAAGAAAATATATTAATTGCATGTCCAATTGATGACGCAACAATTGATTCTGGACAAAATTTATCAAGTCTACAACTAAAAAAACTACCAGTTACAAATGAAATGACTTTTATGAAATGTTTATTAGGTTTTGAAAATGAACAAAGAATGTTAAGTAATCCAAACGTACAAAATATATTAAAATTTTGTCAATTTAATTGTGATCAATTTATAAAAACAATTGAAGTTGAAGTATTTAACAGACCAGAACGTTCAAGTAGTAAATCCCGTGTTGATGGTTTAAAAAAATTAAAACCTTTAAATTTTCCCCGTTTATTAAGACGTGAAAAAACGACAATTGCACATGAAAAAGAAGATTCAATCATATTTTTAAGTAAAAATGATTTAGCAAACTTAGAAGCTAAACAAGAACAACAGCAGCAACAACAACAACAACAACATCAACAAAATCAACAAAAATCGGAACTACAAAGTCAAAATCAACAACAATCAAATGAACAACAAATATCCAATCAACAACAACAAAATAATCGTATGTTCTCAGATAAAATGAAAGTATTTCAATCGACTAAAAAGAAATGGTTTAGACGAAATGATAAAAATACGTCAATGACATGTTTAGATATTGATATTCAAGCAAAACGTATGAGTATGCAACGATATAATGACATGTCAAAATTATTGCAAGAACGTTTTGGTGAAGAAATTTTAGCAGCTAGTAATAGTCCAACTGATAGTGATAGACCAGCTTCAGAAATTGGTGGTACAATTCGAATTTTAAATACAAATAGTGCTGATCGTAATTTACCATTTTCAAGTGATATTTTAACTAACCAAAAGAAAATCCAAAAAAGTCTTAGTTTACAAGATGTTGATTTAATTGATAAACAACCTGATTTATTACCATCAAATTATACAACTGAGACAACAACATTAGCTGAAAGTATGACCAGTATATCGAGCGGTTTAAATTTAAATCAATCAATAAATCCATTTGATGATGATCTTAGAATTGGTGAAGAAATTTCAAATAATTTAACTTCAAATAATTCTAAATATGATGGTAATCAATGTACAAATAATTTTAATAAACAAAAACAATTTATCAGTGAAAAAATGTATTCAGAATTTCATGTTAAAACTAAACAATACAGTAAATCATCATCTAGTCTACATCAATTGTTGCATTTTGCTGTACCACAAAAAATGAATGTTGTTGAAATGAAAAAATCAAAACCAATTAATACAGCAAATTTAAATAAAAATGATTTAGAAAATTCTTTTCGTGACTTAGATTTGATGCATAATAGTAAAAAAATTGATTTTCTAATTGGTGATCCTGTTTCAAATAATTTAAATGGTAAGTTTTTAGATAAAATATAATTAAAAAAGTAAAATACTTCACTTGAAATTATTTAATTTTTTATTTTCAGATGAATACAACAGTACAACAATTATTGATGATTTACCATACAGTAGTGTTAGGGATTCATTATTAGTATCTGAAGCAAGTACAACAACAAATGGACAATTACATCATCATAATTTAAATGCTGAAAGTTATAGTAGTATTATGATAAATAGTGGATTACTTAATAACAATGATTTTAGTTATCCAAATTGTTCATCAAATGTTGGAAATAATTCTTCTTCAAATAGAATAACAAATAATAATTTAATTGAAATATTTGATGATACAAAAGAAAATATTTATGCTGAAATATGTCATAATAATATTGATAGCTGTAATGGTGATAGTTGTAGTGATATTACAACAGCCGGTGCTGCAATAAGTCGTATACAAATTAATGGTAATTCAAATTTTATTGATAATCATGATATTGATGTTATAAATAATACCGATAAAAATGATGATGGTGATGGTAATCATCAGTTTCAACAACATCATCAAAATCATCATGAACAACTTAACTATCCAGAAATTGTAATAAAAGGAGCAAGTGTTGTTCAAGCAACAACGAGTTATCATAATAATCGTAATGGTTGTAATATCACTGGAAATATTAATAATTTGGATAAATATAGTAATGGTGGTGCTGGTGCTGGTGCTAGTACTACTTTAAATGGAAGTGATAATAATAGTTGTGGTCGTGTAGTTAGTACTAGTGGAGTTTGTGATGCTACTAAAAATATAATAGATATTAATGGTGCTACAACTACTATTGATACCACTAATACTAATACTACAACTGCTACTGCTAATACTACTAATAACATTGACAATATATATAATACGTTAAAATGATGATTGAATGCAATGCGATATAAATTTTGGAAATTTTTTAAATACAAAGAGCAAATTTGAAATTTAATGATTATAAATATTTTTAGAGTATATTATTTACCCAATTTTAACGTTTCTTTTGTTACATTGTTGTGTAAGATGGTGAATTTTAAAAATTTAAAATTTTGAAACAATTCTGTTAAAATTCTTCTGTTATCTTTCTTTTTCTTTTTTTTTTTTTAATTTTATGATTTAATTAATTTTTTTTTTTGTAAACAATATTTACTTAATATTTAATTATTATCTTTATTATAAATGTTAATTAAATTTAAATTTAAAACAAAAAAAAAACTTAGAAAACAAAAATAAATTCATCAAAGAATTTAAATAAAAAATAATATAATTTGTTTTAATTTCAATATTCTGTATTAATAGAATATTTTTTTTTTTCAGTGTAATTTATCATCAGTGTAAAAATTAATAGAAAAAAATTAAAAAAAAGAAAAAAAATAAATGTCTAAATAAATCAAATTTTTAATTAATAAATTAAATGGATATTACCAAAGTATTTTAAAACTCAGTATATATATTATATATTAATTTCCTTTTTTTTTTTTTAGTTTTTGTTTTTGAAGAAACAATAGTAGCACAGTTTTATAAAATAGCAAATAATATGGAACAAAAATTTAAACATTTTTGCAATATTAATTAAACAACTAAAATTTAGCACAAAAATTAATATTTAAATCTTAAAAAGCAATCAGAATTCAAGTAAATTAATGAGAAGGAAATATGTATAGGACCAAAATATTATTATAAAAAAATCATATTGTAAAACATTCAAATAAAAATGGGGTTTTCTGTTCATGTTTATTTAAAATGAAACTAACAAGACTTTTACATAAATTATTGCCAAATAATGAGTTATAAAGTGAGAATATCCAGGTTCTTCTATTAAACGATCATTTAAATATCAAGGCAAAATTTAACTCTTGTTAAATAAAGCTTTAAAAATATTGAAAGAACACATACACTTTCTTTTTGTTTAAAAGTCTTTGACTAACCTCTTCATACAAATTCACATGAGCAGTAAATCCCATAATTATGGAAGAAAACTCTCGAGGAAATTAATTATTTTGAAGTTTAATTTCTAGTAGTTTTATGCATTCTTTTAAATTTTTATAATTTTCACGCAAATTTTAAACTGAATGATGATAAATGAGGATAATGTTAATAGATGATGAAGAAAATGTTGATAATTATGATTATGTGGTATAACGAGTAATAGGTTTTAAGCATTGAAAAAAAAAAATCTTTTTGTAAAAAATAAAATGTGATACATACCACAGGCTGTAAATAAGTTTTTTAATAACATTGAAATAAAACTCATTACAAAAAAAAAAAATTAAAAAAATAGCAAAACGAAAATCCAATGATTAGAAAATAAACGAAAAAAATTATTAAATCTTAGCTATTTTCATAAAAGTTAATAATGGTATAAATGTAAAGCTTAAATTTCAATTATGCAAACACCGTAAAATAAGAAAAAATATGATGCCATTGTTTTTTTTTTATATTTTATATTTAAAACTTTTTTGTAATTTAATTTGTTAAATAAAGTACGGTTTAATTAAAGCAGTTAAAATTACATAATAAATTAAAGTTTTTATAAAAAATATTTTAATTTTTAAATTTTTTTTTAAATTTTAATAATTTTTTATTTAAATCAAAAAAGTGTTGGCCGATTTCAAAGCAGAAAAAAAAACTGAATTCTTAATCCTGTTTAATTTTAACATTATGACAAAAAAATTTTAATTAAATTTTGAGGCAGAGAACCTGATGGAAAAAGAATGATTGTCAAAAAATACTTTGGATGATTTATTGAAATGCATGTATAACTTTTACATAGAATGAATTCATATTATGATTTCATAATGGCCTAATTTTAGAGTTTTTTTTTTTAATATTTTACTGATGTTAAAATAAAAGAACTGTAACTCAGAATTATGCATACTTTAATTCAGGTTCTTCTATTCACACTTAAGTGAATAAGACTTTTAATTATTTTCCCATCCCTTCAATTTCTTTTTTAATTGGAAAAAAGAAAACTTAATATAGTAATAAGAAATTTTAATATAGTAAAACAAATGAATATATATTTTTTTTCAAATATTAGTTTGGTTATTTAAATATTAAATAGGTCAATAACTTTTTTAACTAAATATTTTATCAATTGCTCTTTAAGGTATTTTTATTTTGTATCTTTAGTTATTTTTTTTTATATTCAAATATTTTCTACTAAGTTATGCAATTTTTTTTCTAAATTATTTGATTACTTTTCAAATATTTAATCCATTATTGCACAATAAAAATTAGAAAAAATCAATACATTTACAATAATTATAAAAATCAAGTTTAAATATATGGTATATGTATGTCAAATAGTAGCAAAACAAATTATTAAAAATAAATATTACGTAAAAAACTATTAATGAAAAAAAACACAAAAAAAAAATATTCTCATTCGCTTAAAATACAATTAGTAACCGTGTATAATCATGTCCTTTAAAAAAATAAAACGGCGACAAAATCATTTTTTCTTTTTTTTTTCAAGAAATAGGCAAAAGTACATAATATATAAAATAAATAAATAAGCATAAAACATAGCCCTCCATTTAACCATAATAAAATCATAATATAAATATAAACATAAGTTTTATATATATACTAACAAAAAATCTAACAAGGTTATTAGATTTTCAGATTCCAAATAAAATTAAATATACTTTTGGTATATAATTAATAAAGGAAAGAAACTTGCAAATATAGAAAGGATCCTTTACAATTTAGTATTTTAGGCTTTAGTAGAGATAACTTAGAACTTTTTGTTGGATTGCAGATCAATTCTATATATTAGTTTAACAGAGAATTATTTAGAGTTAAAATAGTTAAAAAAGAGTCAGGATCAATTGAAAAAGTAAAATTATAAATGTCAAATGAGAAAATGTTAAAATGAGGAAAATTTTGGATTAATACATTGATAATATTAACTGAAGATTGAAAAATTTTAATATCATGGAGTACCGATATTAAAAATGGATGTTATTAGAAGAAAGATATTTTTCCGGATTTTTTTACAACTAAATTTTCTGAGTTGATGTAGTGACCCAGATCCTTGTTAAAAAAATAAATTATATTCAATCATTCAATCTTAATTTCCTATTATTCATTTGTCTAACGAAACATTTTATCCCTTTATTTGGAACACTAAAATATTTAGTAATAAAATTAAAATAAATTACTGAGAAAATAAATTTATTTTAATATTAAACATATCTTAGAAAATAAAAATAATGAATGTATTAAAAAAAATAATTCGAAAAAATTTCTATTATAAATTTCTATGTTTTGTATTCTTATTTTATTTAATTATTTATTTTAATTTTTATTTAAATTTGTAGAGAAATAAATTATTCCTTTCAGTAATTTATTTTAATTTTTTTTAAATATTAATTTAAACAAAAAAAAAAAAAAAAAAACAGAAATAAAAATAAAAAAATATCTAACATAATTACATTAAAAAAAAAAAAAATTAAATAAAAAAAATGGTAGTAAATTTATCATAAATATTGAAAAAATAAAATGTTAAAAATTAAAATAAAAAATAAACAAATAAGTAAAAGGTTAATAATTCTATGGTTGACATTATTTACCCATTTTTATATAATTTAATGTTATGTTGAAATTTAAAATTGAATGTTGTTACCAAATTTTATTGAGCAGTCCGGTGCTATCCCAACAATGTAATTATTCATTTTAAAAAGAATAAAAGAATTCTTTAATTCAAATAATTACAATAAAATCAACTAAAGCAAAGTAATGGTAAAAAACTGCCTTTTTAAGTTATACATTTTTGATATTTGAACAATTTTTAGCAGGAAATTTATATTTTATAATTTAAAATATTATAAGGTAATAAAATATGCAACAAAAAAAAATTTAAAAGTTGTATAACTTTAGGCGATTTGACAAAAAGCTAAAGAAAATGAATAAGATTTAACTAATTCAAAAGTATTAGTTAAAAACTAATAAATATATATTAAATTTATATAGAATTTGTTCAGCATTTTAGTTTTTAGAAAAGCTATGGATAAAGTGTTAATATACCCATAAAATGTCATACCTGTCGTATCACTAAAATTTATCATTTGAGGTGGATTTGTTAATATGGTTTTTAATATTTTTTGAACACAAAATCTTTAAATACATGCTAGAAAACTAATTGAGCCAAAATGAATTAGGAATTTTAAATATCAAGGCGATCGGTGGAATGAATTACGAGTCCAATATCAGGTCAAATTATAAAATTAATGATTATTATCTCTTCTTACTTTTAAATATACATATATAAATTTAAATATATATTCATAAGTGCAACCTATTTTGTCAACCAAAGAAATTATTTTCCGAAATTAAAAAATGTGATACAAGTATAAAATGAAAACAAGAATATACTTAAATAACAAATATTAATTCTCTTTTTTTCATATAAATAAATATAGAATATATTAAATATAGATAACAAAGATAAAAAAATTTAACAAATTTTAAATTATAATTAAATATTACAAAACAAAATATTAACTAATTAAAATGAATGTATGTAGATTAGATATATAACAAATTACAAAAATTATCCAATAAAATAAAAATTTAAAACAAATCAAGATTAACAACAAGTAAACTTTATAATATTATAAATTAAATTAAATAAAATTAATTAACAAAAACCAAACACAAAAAATATTTTTTTAAAAGCTAAAATAAAAAAAAAATTAAAATTTAAAAAAAATTTTTAAAATGAATTTTTAGGCAAAAATAAAATTTGAATTAAAAAAAAAATTTAGGCAAAACAAAATTAATCAGAAACCAAAGACAAAACAAAAAGAATGAAATTATTTAAGAAAACTTTGTTTTAAAAGAAATTTTTAATAAAATATTTCAAAATTTAAAAGAAAAAAAAAAATGAAACATATTAGGTTTTAAAATTTTTAGGAACATTTTTATTAATATTAAACAAATTAAACAAATTCATATAAAATACATTTAAATTTAAAAATAAAATACCCAAAAAATCAATAAAAATTAATATGTAATTATTATTAACATAGAAGTTTTCATTTATATGTTTAATGATTTTCATTCAACAATTTCTTATGTTATAATTGTTTATTTTAAAACAATCATCATATAATATATATATATATATATATATATATATACATGTATTTATTTTTTGATTTTCTTTTTTGTTTATTTAATTTATTTTAATTTCTTATAGTTGTGTTCAAAATATTATTCTGTATTAAAATAGTATATATTCCCTTGTCGAGCCGTAGAAAATATTCTTTTTCTAGTAATTATTTTTGTAATCAAAGTTTTTACTGAAGTCTTGTAATATTAAAAATTTTGATTTCGAAAATCTTTCCTGCTTAGAAAAAATCATCAGGTTAAGATGGCATAGTATTGAAATTCAAATTAGAAATCATCATTTGGATTATCTTTCAGTATCGAAAGTATAGCACTTGGATTATGCGATTATCAAACTTGATGCAACCATTTATGATAAATGTTTAGATAAATTAAAAAATAAATTTAAAATATAGATTTATTTTAAGATATATAAGAAAACATTCCACCGATTTTAATTCAGTTTAAAAAAATTGGAAGAACCAAATTAAAATGGAAATGTATTTATCAAATATGCATATATACATGCATGATACTTTTATATGATAAAATAAATCATATAAACCAAATGAGTAATATTAATTATAAAATAATATTGGTATTCTATTAATAATGATCATATTGCATGCTCTAAAGATCTGCTAATTTTAAATTTAAAGTAAGTGAAAAATTTAAAAATAAACATTGCATATATTTAGGAGGGTGAAAAAAAATTAAATGATTATTTTAATTTTAAAGTCAAATTTTAAACTTAGTGCTTTAAGCTATTAATAATTTTGTATATTATTCAAAATATACTTATTATTTTGAACACAACCAATATTTATTCAATTCAGTTTTATTTCAATAATCCCATATAATAAAACAATACAGTGTATATCAAAAACTATATTAAATTCATATTTGAAAGCAAAAAAAAAACAAAAAAAATAAATTAATTAATTATTAAGCAACCCAACAAAACAAAATTAATATTTTTAAAATTAATACGATAGAAAAATTACAAATAAATTAAATTATTAATTAAAATTATGAATTTTATTGTATTTGCAAAAAAAAAAAAAAAAATCATTAAATGTTATATGAATTTATAAAAAATAAAATAGAATAAAAATCTGAAAAATATAAAGCAAATAATTAATAATAATAAATTTTAATTAATTTGTAAAATGAAAATGTGATAAAAAAAATTTTGTTTTTTAAAAGAATTATTAATTTATCAACATTTAAAAATTAAATTATTTTCTTTATTACAAAATAAATTTAATCATTTTTCAAATTAATTACTATTAATTATTACTATTCAGAAAAAAAAAAAAAAATAATATATGTAATATGATAAAATTTTAAATTTATTAGTACCTATTATTAAATTAATTAATTTATTTAATCAAAATTCAATAAAAAGTAGCAACCACAAAAAAAAAAAAAAACAAAAAAAAATATGAAAAATCTGTGAAATTCAATTGTATAATTATGATACACTTAATATCATACACTTAAAATTAAAATAATTAAAAATTAAAAGAAAGTCTAGTATACATAAATCATTTCTTAAAAAATATTAATCCTAAATAAAGTATACGTCTATAGTATGATTATGATAAAGCACTATCACACATAAGCTAATCATACTTTACACCTAGCTTGAACAAAACAAAAAATTCACGATTTATCAAAAGTTTTAATATAGAGCTTTTAATCATTGTTAAATCTTTTTATTAATATTAGTTAGTTCTTTTTACTTAATATGAAATTATAATAATATACTAGCGATTAATCAAAAGGATTATAGAAACGTTAGTAATTGAAAAAATCGGAAACCGGATATAGCTGAAAAAAAAAAAACAAAAACAAAATTATAAAAAAAAAAATTAATTCGGAACAATAAGATTTAGAAGTAAACAATTATACAGTTACTAAGACTGATGAAAATTTGTGATAGTGAATAATCATTTAATAAAAAATAAATTGTTAATTATGTTTACTATGTGATAAAAATGACAAATTCAAAAAGAAACTGTTACCGGCGAGATAAAATATAGTTGTTTTTTAATTAATTAAAGCACTAATTGTAATAAAAAATATATAATTATTACATATATATATATATATAAATACTTATAAATACTAAATGCTATTAAATTAAAAGATAACAATGATAGTAATTTGAACTATATTTTAACTTAGAAAATTGCTTACTAACTACTAATAAACCTTTTTATATAAAAAAAAAAAACAAAACAAAATCCAAATTTACAAAATTATAAAATTAATTAAATGTATAATTGAAAATGTTTATTAATAGAAAATAAATTCTGACCATAAAAAAAACCTTTATTTATAAAAATTTTAAGATTTTGAACACGTAGACAACGAGTATGGAATTGAGAGTGATGAATGAACGTAAAATTATAATTTTTTGCAGAAAAACCTTTCACTCGCTGTCTAGATGTTTGAAGCCTAAAATCGAAACAAAATGAAATACTTCAACAATACAGACACTAAATGTAAATGCTAAATAGCATAATCTAAATATAAATAATCTTAACTAAATGGAAATTATTATGGTATTATTTTATTATGGTATATATATTATATATGGTATGGTATCATGTTATTATGGTATGATATATATATATATATAATATATATATCCGGTATATTTCATTTTACAAAAATATAACATTTACATGTTTCGAAGTTTCTCATTTTGGTTCAGTTAATGTAAATAATAAGGTATACTGCATTCCGTTAATTATAGGTTTTTCTTTTTCTAGGATCATTTAAAAAGTAAAAAGAGTATAGTTTTAATAAAACATCTTGATAGCTAACATGCACTGACCTCAAAATTTCATAAAATATAGTTTCACTATATAAAGTTTAGATTGACTTTATCCCAAAAATTCAATAATTAGTTTATTTTTTAGTTTTATAATTTAATTTAATTTTAAGGTTGTTTCTAATCTAATTAGAGAATAAATGTTTAAATTGACTGGCTATCATTCATTGCTTTTTTTTATAAATAGTACATATAATCCTTCACAAACAAT
The DNA here is from genome assembly GCA_963082915.1 of Dolichopus griseipennis. Taxonomy (NCBI): domain Eukaryota; kingdom Metazoa; phylum Arthropoda; class Insecta; order Diptera; family Dolichopodidae; genus Dolichopus; species Dolichopus griseipennis. Next base: position 30,801,566 of record OY720444.1, read on the forward strand.
AATATTGTAGCTACAATTAACTACACTAATCAAATTATATTTGTTTTCTTGATAAATGGGTGTTTTTACTAATCAAAGCTTTCTTAAGTTATTATCAAATATAATTTTAGCCCAACCAAAACTTTTTTAAAAAATAGTTATTTGATTAGCTATAAATGATTGATGCACTAGTTTTTTTTAAAAACAAAATTAATTACAAAAAAATATTTTAAATAAAAAACATCAATTATGATTTTCACGAAATTTTATTCAGTATTGAAAGATAATTATTTTCTAGCGGAATGCAGTTTAATCTTTTTTTTTTTAATTTTTTGAATTTATGGTAAGTATGTATTTTATAAGTACGTAACGCTCAAAAAAATGTTCGTATACTTTCAATTAAAATTAATAAAGTATTGTATACTAGGCTTCAAAAACAAATCATTAAAAATATATAAAATGAATATTAAAAAAAAAAAAAAATTAATTTTATAAAAAACAACAATAATAACATCATAAAAAATATATGTCTTCAACAATATTTTTTAAATTTTAAATTATTATGTTACATAAGAATTTATTATTAATTAATTAATTCATTAATTTTAATATAAAAAAAATTATAAAAAAAAGAAATATTTAATTATATTTGTTGATTATTATTATTCATTATAATTATTATTATTACAACATTATAATATTTATCAATTTGTATTTTATATAGTAATTTAAAAGAAAAATAATAAGTATTATACTATACAATAACAATTATTAATTTTTTTCTTCTCTAATTTCTAAAAAAAAATAAAACATCTTTTAATTAAAAAGAAAACATTATATATTATAAATTACGTAATTTAGTATTTTAATATTGTATTTATTAAATTTATTTTATATTTAGCATTATAACTAATTTAAAATATATATATGTTATAATTTAGTTTGATTTTTTTTGTAAAATAATTTAATATACGTATCATAATCCTATGTATTTAAAAAACAAATGTACAATTTTGTAATTATTATTTTATTTTTAAGATTATTTTTTTATTATTTGAATTAATTTTTTAACTATATATTTTGATATATAGAAATAAAACATATTCCTTAAGTTACTTTTTTTTTAATTTTTAATTTTAAATATATATATATATATCTTGCTTTATATGAAGTTACCTTTAATTGTTTGGGTACCACAAAAAAAAATAAAGCTCAATATTTTAATTACTTTCACTTTTAATAAATAAATAAAAAAAGATTTGTAAAGTTTTTCTAATAGATTCTAGCTGTATTTAAAAAAAAAATACGTTGCGTTCAGTTAAATGGTATAATACATCACTTAACCATTATTAAATTGTATATTTCAATTAGATATTATCCTGGTATTACATTAAACTTATTAAAATCTTTGAGCTCTTTTGATCGATTAGATTTTATTTGTATACAAGGCTTTTAAAGTTAGTATATACCCATGTTGTTATATTAATTAAAAGATTAAATTAAAAAGTCTGTAATGGATTTTTCAAAGTTGTAAACATACTAGTTTCAAAAGTACACTTCAAATTAGTTACAAGCTAGAGCTGAATTTTTTTAAAAAACAAAAAGGCTACTTAAACTCAATTTGTCTTCAAACAGAATTCAATTAAAGTAACTTTACAACTGTTTCATATTATAAAAAAGGGCCAATTAGTTAAAAATAATCTAAAAATTTGCATTGGAAATAGACTTTGTGTAGATAAGAATTTTGAAAATTTTGTACTTCAGTTTTAAGCTTAGTTGCTTTTTGAATGCTTCCTTGCGTTAATATTTTTTAAATTTAACGAAAGGAAAGCTCCACAAGATATTTAATTTAAAAGAAGTTTTTGGTTTTGTAATACCTAAACATTTAATCTATCAATTTATTATACATTTTTCATTTTTCAATTTTTTAATATTAATTTATTTTTTAATTCTTTTAATGAATACTAATTAAAAAAAATTTAATTTACAAATTTTTTTTATTTTAAACAAAATTGTTTTTAAAATATTTCAAAAATTAAAAATAAAAAAAAAAAAATAACGAAAAAAACCACAAAGTTTTACATAAAATTACTATCTGTGTGTATAAAATATCTTTAAATTAAATGTAAAACAATTGAAAAAAAAAAACAAAAATAATGATCAAAAATTTAAAAATGAAGAAAAAAAAATTATAAAATTACAAAAAAACAATATAAAACTATTACTAAAACATAATATGAACAAGAAAATAAATATATATATATATATATGAAAAAAAAAATTTGCTACTAATTCAAGAAATTATAAATCATGTGTTTTTATTTATTTTAAAAATTTTCAGATACCCTGTATTTTTTTTTTTGAAGTTTCTAAATACTCCATGACCCGGTCCTTAAAAATTAAAAATCTTTCAATCCTCTTTAAACACCAAAAATCCTAGAATTGAAAATTTGAGCATACACGTATTTTTTTTTTATCCAGGAATATAATGAAATATTAATTTATATGACTCACATATATTAAAAAATGATTAAAAAATATATTAAAAAATCTAGAAAAACTGATTCACACACATTAATTGTTAAATTTAGTCAATAACCATCCCCTCCCTCTTTTTTTTCTTTTTAAATCAAACATTTTCAATTTGAAAAAACATCATTTATACCAGGCAAACAAAATCGATAGCACGCAAATTTTCTTAAAAAAAATCTAAAAAAAAAATTCTACTATATTGTCTTCGCTAAATTTATCATTTTTTTAGTTCAAATAGATGTCACTCAAAACATTAAGTTTATATTAAAATTAATTCAGCACTAATTTCCTTTTTAAGTTTGAACACGAACCTCTCAAAATTTTCAACCGCTTGCATACATTTAGGAGGAATCAGAATTATTCAGCCTGAAAATATGCAAAATCCAGCGCGAAAAAAATTTGACAAATTGTTACTGCATTTTCTGATCGCCTAGTAATTTTTTAAAATTTTTAAAGAAAAAGGATTGTAAAAATTGTTTGAAAAAAGCGAATAAGGGTGTGAAAAATATGAAACTCATAGAATATAATTTATTAAAAAAAATATTAAACATATTTTTATTTAAAATATTTTTATCCATATTAAAATAAATTAAAAAAATATTTCAAAATATATTAAACAATTTATTATTATAATATATTATCATTATACCTCTATTTTATTTTAAATAAAATGACATCTATAAGTACCAAACGACATAATTAAAACTAACTAATTAATAATTATATTAATAAATTATTATAATTATTAATAAAATTTTATTTTTATTTTAATTAAAATTAACACAATTCATTTCCTAATTTTTTGTCTTCGCTAAAATTGTACAAATTTTATATTATAATTTCGGACAGATGTCTCTCAATCTTATTTTTGGTTTTTATCAGTTTTTATACTGTTAATATATTTTTAAATTTTGATTTACCTAATTTTGTATTAAAAATAATAATATACATGTGGAAATAAAAATAAATTTTTAGCTGCTCCTTTATTAATACTTACTTTGTGGTGTGTGCGTAAAGGGTAGTTATATACTTTATCCAATTTCATATAGTTCAAGTAGTTAAATAAAAATATTTTTTATAAAATAATTTTTGAATTAATTTATTTACTCTTCCTTTATTTACTTTATGGTCTTTAAAAAGACCTTTAATCAATTTTTTGAATTTCAACATTAAGTTTATTTCATATTTAAAATATTGAGTTTTGATATTATTTCATAAAAAATATATATTCGCTTGGTTAAAATTTAAATTTTAGTTTTCAAACAGTTTTTTTTGCTTTCTAATTAATCTGGCCCATGAGTGCCTGGTTAAAGTTTAGATTTTAAACTTTAACCACGCACTCATTTGAGAATTCAAATTTTAGATTTCAAACAAATTTGTTATCAAATTTCAAAGTCAATTTAACAAAATTTCCAGTCATTTATTAATTATTATTTAAATACTTTTTTAAGCAAATTTGCCTTCTAATTAATATCGTCTATGGGCGCCTGGTAGAAATTTAGATTTAAGAATTCAAATTTTTAGTTATCAAACAAATTTTTTGTCGAATTTCAAAGTCAATTTAAGAAAATCTCTAGTCATTTATTAATTATTATTTAAATACTTTTTTTTAGGAAAATTTGCCTTCTAATTAATCACGTCTATGGGCGCCTGGTTAAAATTTAGATTTTAGAATTCAAATTTTAGTTTTCAAACAAAATTTTTGTCGAATTTCAAAGTTAAATTAATAAAATCTCTAGTCATTTATTAATTATTATTTAAATACTTTTTTTAAGAAAATTTGCCTTCTAATTAATCACGTCTATAGGTGCCTGGTTAAAATTTGGAGTTTAGATTTCAAATTTGAGTTTTCAAACAAATTTTTTGTCGAATTTCAAAGTCAATTTAACAAAATCTCTAGTCATTTATTAATTATTATTTAAATACTTTTTTTTAGGAAAATTTGCCTTCTAATTAATCACGTCTATGGGCGCCTGGTTAAAATTTGGATTTTAGAATTCAAATTTCAGTTTTCAAACTAATTTTTTGTCGAATTTCAAAGTCAATTTAACAAAATCTCTAGTCATTTATTAATTATTATTTAAATCCTTTTTATAAGAAAATTTGCCTTATAATTAATCACGTCTATGGGCGCCTGGTTAAAATTTAGATTTTAGAATTAAAATTTTAGTTTTCAAACAAAATTTTTGTCGAATTTCAAAGTTAAATTAATAAAATCTCTAGTCATTTATTAATTATTATTTAAATACTTTTTTTAAGAAAATTTGCCTTCTAATTAATCACGTCTATAGGCGCCTGGTTAAAATTTAGATTTTTGAATTCTAATTTAAGTTTTCAAACAAATTTTTTGTCGAATTTCAAAGTCAATTTAACAAAATCTCTAGTCATTTATTAATTATTATTTAAATACCTTTTTTTTAGCAAATTTGCCTTCTAATTAATCACGTCTATGGGCGCCTGGTTAAAATTTAGATTTTAGTCTTAAAATTTTTAGTTTTCAAACAAATTTTTTGTCGAATTTCAAAGTCAATTTAACAAAATCTCTAGTCATTTATTAATTATTATTTACATACTTTTTTTAGGAAAATTTGCCTTCTAATTAATCACGTCTATGGGCGCCTGGTTAAAATTTAGATTTTAGAATTCAAATTATAGTTTTCAAACAAATTTTTTGTCGAATTTCAAAGTTAATTTAATAAAATCTCTAGTCATTTATTAATTATTATTTAAATACTTTTTTTTTAAGAAAAATTGCCTTCTAATTAATCACGTCTATAGGTGCCTGGTTAAAATTTTGAGTTTAGAATTCAAATTTTAGTTTTTAAACAAAATTTTTGTCGCATTTCAAAGTCAATTTAACAAAATCTCTAGTCATTTATTAATTATCATTTAAATACTTTTTTTTAGGAAAATTTGTCTTCTAATTAATCACCTCTATGGGCGCCTGGTTAACATTTAGATTTTAGAATACAAATTTTAGTTTTCAAACAAATTTTTTGTCGAATTTCAAAGTCAATTTAACAAAATCTCTAGTCATTTATAAATTATTATTTAAATATTTTTTTTAAGAAAATTTGCCTTCTAATTAATCACGTCTATGGGCGCCTGATTAAAATTTAGATTTTTGAATTCAAATTTAAGTTTTCAAACAAATTTTTTGTCGAATTTCAAAATTAATTTAATAAAATCTCTAGTCATTTCTTAATAATTATTTAAATACTATTTTTAAAGAAAATTTGTCTTCTAATTAATCACGTCTATGGGCGCCTGGTTAAAATTTAGAGTTTAGAATTCAAATTTAAGTTTTCAAACAAATTTTTTGTCGAATTTCAAAATTAATTTAATAAAATCTCTAGTCATTTATTAATTATTATTTAAATACTTTTTTTTTAAGAAAATTTGCCTTCTAATTAATCACGTCTATGGGCGCCTGGTTAAAATTTAGATTTTTGAATTCAAATTTAAGTTTTCAAACAAATTTTTTGTCGAATTTCAAACTCAATTTAACAAAATCTCTAGTCATTTATTAATTATTATTTAAATACTTTTTTTAAGAAAATTTGCTTTCTAATTAATCACGTCTATGGGTGCCTGGTTAAAATTTAGAGTTTAGAATTCAAATTTTAATTTTCAAACAAAATTTTTGTCGAATTTCAAAGTCAATTTAACAAAATCTCTAGTCATTTATTAATTATTATTTAAATTCTTTTTTTTAGGAAAATTTGTCTTCTAATTAATCACGTCTATGGGCTCCTGGTTAAAACTTAGATTTTAGAATTCAAATTTTAGTTTTCAAACAAATTTTTTGTCGAATTTCAAAGTCAATTTAACAAAATCTCTAGTCATTTATTAATTATTATTTAAATTCTTTTTTTAAGAAAATTTGCCTTCTAATTAATCACGTCTATGGGCGCCTGGTTAAAATTTAGATTTTTGAATTCAAATTTAAGTTTTCAAACAAATTTTTTGTCGAATTTCAAAATTAATTTAATAAAATCTCTAGTCATTTATTAATTATTATTTAAATACTTTTTTTTTAAGAAAATTTGCCTTCTAATTAATCACGTATATGGGCGCCTGGTTAAAATTTAGATTTTAGAATTCAAATTTAAGTTTTTAAACAAATTTTTTGTCGAATTTCAAAGTCAATTTAACAAAATCTCTAGTCATTTATTAATTATTATTTAAATACTTTTTTTTAAGAAAATTTGCCTTCTAATTAATCACGTCTATGGGCGCCTGGTTAAAATTTAAATTTTTGAATTCAAATTTAAGTTTTCAAACAAATTTTTTGTCGAATTTCAAAATTAATTTAATAAAATCACTAGTCATTTATTAATTATTATTTAAATACATTTTTTAGGAAAATTTGCCTTCTAATTAATCACGTCTATGGGCGCCTGGTTAAAATTTAGATTTTAGAATTCAAATTTTAGTTTTCAAACAAATTTTTTGTCGAATTTCAAAGTTAATTTAATAAAATCTCTAGTCATTTATTAATTATTATTTAAATACTTTTTTTTTAAGAAAATTTGCCTTCTAATTAATCACGTCTATGGGTGCCTGGTTAAAATTTGGAGTTTAGAATTCAAATTTTAGTTTTCAAACAAAATTTTTGTCGAATTTCAAAGTCAATTTAACAAAATCTCTAGTCATTTATTAATTATCATTTAAATTCTTTTTTTTAGGAAAATTTGTCTTCTAATTAATCACGTCTATGGGCTCCTGGTTAAAACTTAGATTTTAGAATTCAAATTTTAGTTTTCAAACAAATTTTTTGTCGAATTTCAAAGTCAATTTAACAAAATCTCTAGTCATTTATTAATTATTATTTAAATTCTTTTTTTAAGAAAATTTGCCTTCTAATTAATCACGTCTATGGGCGCCTGGTTAAAATTTAGATTTTTGAATTCAAATTTAAGTTTTCAAACAAATTTTTTGTCGAATTTCAAAATTAATTTAATAAAATCTCTAGTCATTTATTAATTATTATTTAAATACTTTTTTTTTAAGAAAATTTACCTTCTAATTAATCACGTCTATGGGCGCCTGGTTAAAATTTAGATTTTAGAATTCAAATTTAAGTTTTCAAACAAATTTTTTGTCGAATTTCAAAGTTAATTTAATAAAATCTCTAGTCATTTATTAATTACTATTTAAATACCTTTTTTAAGAAAATTTGCCTTCTAATTATTCACGTCTATGGACGCCTGGTTAAAATTTAGATTTTAGAATTAAAATTTCAGTTTTTGAACAAATTTTTTATCGAACTCAAAAGTCAATTTAAAAAAATCTCTAGTCATTTATTAATTATTATTTAAATACTTTTTTGTTAAGAAAATGTGCCTTCCAATTAATCACGTCTATGGGCGCCTGGTCAAAATTTAGATTTTAGAATTCAAATTTTAGTTTTCAAACAAATTTTTTGTCGAATTTGAAATTTAATTTAATAAAATCCCTAGTCATTTATTAATTATTATTTAAATACATTTTTTAAGAAAATTTGCTTTCTAATTAATCACGTCTATGGGCGCCTGGTTAAAATTTAGATTTTTGAATTCAAATTTAGGTTTTCAAACAAATTTTTTGTCGAATTTCAAAATTAATTTAATAAAATCTCTAGTCATTTATTAATTATTATTTAAATACTTTTTTTAGGAAAATTTGCCTTCTAATTAATCACGTCTATGGGCGCCTGGTTAAAATTTAGATTTTAGAATTCAAATTTTAGTTTTCAAACAAATTTTTTGTCGAATTTCAAAGTTAATTTAATAAAATCTCTAGTCATTTATTAATTATTATTTAAATACTTTTTTTTAAGAAAATTTGCCTTCTAATTAATCACGTCTATGGGTGCCTGGTTAAAATTTGGAGTTTAGAATTCAAATTTTAGTTTTCAAACAAAATTTTTGTCGAATTTCAAAGTCAATTTAACAAAATCTCTAGTCATTTATTAATTATCATTTAAATACTTTTTTTTAGGAAAATTTGTCTTCTAATTAATCACGTCTATGGGCTCCTGGTTAAAACTTAGATTTTAGAATTCAAATTTTAGTTTTCAAACAAATTTTTTGTCGAATTTCAAAGTCAATTTAACAAAATCTCTAGTCATTTATTAATTATTATTTAAATACTTTTTTTAAGAAAATTTGCCTTCTAATTAATCACGTCTATGGGCGCCTGGTTAAAATTTAGATTTTTGAATTCAAATTTAAGTTTTCAAACAAATTTTTTGTCGAATTTCAAAATTAATTTAATAAAATCTCTAGTCATTTATTAATTATTATTTAAATACTTTTTTTTTAAGAAAATTTGCCTTCTAATTAATCACGTCTATGGGCACCTGGTTAAAATTTAGATTTTTGAATTAAAATTTAAGTTTTCAAACAAATTTTTTGTCGAATTTCAAAGTTAATTTAATAAAATCTCTAGTCATTTATTAATTATTAATTAAATACCTTTTTTAAGAAAATTTGCCTTCTAATTATTCACGTCTATGGACGCCTGGTTAAAATTTAGGTTTTATAATTCAAATTTCAGTTTTTGAACAAATTTTTTATCGAACTCAAAAGCTAATTTGATAAAATCTCTAGTCATTTATTAATTATTATTTAAATACTTTTTTGTTAAGAAAATGTGCCTTCCAATTAATCACGTCTATGGGTGCCTGGTTAAAATTTAGAGTTTAGAATTCAAATTGTAGTTTTCAAACAAAATTTTTGTCGAATTTCAAAGTCAATTTAAAAAAATCTCTAGTCATTTATTAATTATTATTTAAATACTTTTTTGTTAAGAAAATGTGCCTTCCAATTAATCACGTCTATGGGCGCCTGGTCAAAATTTAGATTTTAGAATTCAAATTTTAGTTTTCAAACAAATTTTTTGTCGAATTTGAAATTTAATTTAATAAAATCCCTAGTCATTTATTAATTATTATTTAAATACATTTTTTAAGAAAATTTGCTTTCTAATTAATCACGTCTATGGGCGCCTGGTTAAAATTTAGATTAAGAATTCAAATTTTAGTTTTCAAACAAATTTTTTATCGAATTTCAAAGTTAATTTAATAAAATCTCTAGTCATTTATTAATTACTATGTATATATTTTTTTTACGAAAATTTGCCTTCTTTAATCTCTCTATAAGTACCTGGTATTAATTTAGATTATAGAATTCAAATTTTAGTTTTCAAACAAATTTTTTGTCGAATTTCAAAGTTAATTTAATAAAATCTCTAGTCATTTATTAATTATTATTTAAATACTTTTTTTTAAGAAAATTTGCCTTCTAATTAATCACGTCTATGGGTGCCTGGTTAAAATTTGGAGTTTAGAATTCAAATTTTAGTTTTCAAACAAAATTTTTGTCGAATTTCAAAGTCAATTTAACAAAATCTCTAGTCATTTATTAATTATCATATAAATACTTTTTTTTAGGAAAATTTGTCTTCTAATTAATCACGTCTATGGGCTCCTGGTTAAAACTTAGATTTTAGAATTCAAATTTTAGTTTTCAAACAAATTTTTTGTCGAATTTCAAAGTCAATTTAACAAAATCTCTAGTCATTTATTAATTATTATTTAAATACTTTTTTTAAGAAAATTTGCCTTCTAATTAATCACGTCTATGGGCGCCTGGTTAAAATTTAGATTTTTGAATTCAAATTTAAGTTTTCAAACAAATTTTTTGTCGAATTTCAAAATTAATTTAATAAAATCTCTAGTCATTTATTAATTATTATTTAAATACTTTTTTTTTAAGAAAATTTGCCTTCTAATTAATCACGTCTATGGGCACCTGGTTAAAAATTTAGATTTTTGAATTCAAATTTAAGTTTTCAAACAAATTTTTTGTCGAATTTCAAAGTTAATTTAATAAAATCTCTAGTCATTTATTAATTATTATTTAAATACCTTTTTTAAGAAAATTTGCCTTCTAATTATTCACGTCTATGGACGCCTGGTTAAAATTTAGATTTTAGAATTCAAATTTTAGTTTTTAAACAAATTTTTTATCGAACTCAAAAGCCAATTTGATAAAATCTCTAGTCATTTATTAATTATTATTTAAATACTTTTTTGTTAAGAAAATGTGCCTTCCAATTAATCACGTCTATGGGCGCCTGGTCAAAATTTAGATTTTAGAATTCAAATTTTAGTTTTCAAACAAATTTTTGTCGAATTTGAAAGTTAATTTAATAAAATCTCTGGTCATTTATAAATTATTATTTAAATACTTTTTTTAAGAAAATTTGCCTTCTAATTAATCTCGTCTATGGGCGCCTGGTTGAAATTTAGAGTTTAGAATTCAAATTTTAGTTTTCAAACAAATTTTTTGTCGAATTTCAAAGTCAATTTAACAAAATCTCTAGTCATTTATTAATTATTATTTATATACTTTTTTTAAGCAAATTTGCCTTCCAATTAATCTCTTTTATGGGTGCCTGGTAAGAATTTAGCTTTTAGTCTTAAAATTTTTAGTTTGCGAACACATTTTTTATCGAATTTAAAAGACAACTTGATCAAATCTCAACTCATTTATGAATTATTATTTAAATACATTTTTTATGAAAATTTGCCTTCTAATTATTCACGTCTATGGGCGCCTGGTTAAAATTTAGATTCTAGAATTCAAATTTTAGTTTTCAAACAAATTTTTTGTCGAATTTCAAAGTCAATTTAATAAAATCTCTAGTCATTTATAAATTATTATTTAAATACTTTTTTTTAGAAAATTTGGCTTCTAATTAATCTCGTCTATGGGCACCTGGTTGAAATTTAGATTTTAGAATTCAAATTTTAGTTTTCAAACAAATTTTTTGCCAATTTCAAAGTTAATTTAACAAAATCTCTAGTCATTTATGAATTATTATTTAAATACTTTTTTTAAACAAATTTGCCTTCTAATTAATCACGTCTATGGGCGCCTGGTTGAAATTTAGATTTTAGAATTCAAATTTTAGTTTTCAAACAAATTTTTTGCCAATTTCAAAGTTAATTTAACAAAATCTCTAGTCATTTATGAATTATTATTTAAATACTTTTTTTAAACAAATTTGCCTTCTAATTAATCACGTCTATGGGCGCCTGGTTAAAATTTAGATTATAGAATTCAAATTTTAGTTTTCAATCAAATCTTTTGTCGAATTTCAAAGTCAATTTAACAAAATCTCTAGTCATTTATTAATAATTATTTAAATACTTTTTTTTAGAAAATTTGGCTTCTAATTAATCTCGTCTATGGGCACCTGGTATTAATTTAGATTATAGAATTCAAATTTTAGTTTTCAAACAAATTTTTTGTCGAATTTCAAAGTTAATTTAATAAAATCTCTAGTCATTTATTAATTATTATTTAAATACTTTTTTTTAAGAAAATTTGCCTTCTAATTAATCACGTCTATGGGTGCCTGGTTAAAATTTGGAGTTTAGAATTCAAATTTTAGTTTTCAAACAAAATTTTTGTCGAATTTCAAAGTCAATTTAACAAAATCTCTAGTCATTTATTAATTATCATTTAAATACTTTTTTTTAGGAAAATTTGTCTTCTAATTAATCACGTCTATGGGCTCCTGGTTAAAACTTAGATTTTAGAATTCAAATTTTAGTTTTCAAACAAATTTTTTGTCGAATTTCAAAGTCAATTTAACAAAATCTCTAGTCATTTATTAATTATTATTTAAATACTTTTTTTAAGAAAATTTGCCTTCTAATTAATCACGTCTATGGGCGCCTGGTTAAAATTTAGATTTTTGAATTCAAATTTAAGTTTTCAAACAAATTTTTTGTCGAATTTCAAAATTAATTTAATAAAATCTCTAGTCATTTATTAATTATTATTTAAATACTTTTTTTTTAAGAAAATTTGCCTTCTAATTAATCACGTCTATGGGCACCTGGTTAAAAATTTAGATTTTTGAATTCAAATTTAAGTTTTCAAACAAATTTTTTGTCGAATTTCAAAGTTAATTTAATAAAATCTCTAGTCATTTATTAATTATTATTTAAATACCTTTTTTAAGAAAATTTGCCTTCTAATTATTCACGTCTATGGACGCCTGGTTAAAATTTAGATTTTAGAATTCAAATTTCAGTTTTTGAACAAATTTTTTATCGAACTCAAAAGCCAATTTGATAAAATCTCTAGTCATTTATTAATTATTATTTAAATACTTTTTTGTTAAGAAAATGTGCCTTCCAATTAATCACGTCTATGGGCGCCTGGTCAAAATTTAGATTTTAGAATTCAAATTTTAGTTTTCAAACAAATTTTTGTCGAATTTGAAAGTTAATTTAATAAAATCTCTGGTCATTTATAAATTATTATTTAAATACTTTTTTTAAGAATATTTGCCTTCTAATTAATCATGTCTATGGGCGCCTGGTTAAAATTTAGATTCTAGAATTCAAATTTTAGTTTTCAAACAAATTTTTTGTCGAATTTCAAAATCAATTTAATAAAATCTCTAGTCATTTATAAATTATTATTTAATACTTTTTTTAAGCAAATTTGCCTTCTAATTAATCACGTCTATGGGCGCCTGGTTAAAATTTAGATTATAGAATTCAAATTTTAGTTTTCAAACAAATTTTTTATCGAATTCAAAGTTAATTTAATAAAATCTCTAGTCATTTATTAATTTTTATTTATATACTTTTTATACCCGTGCATACATATATGACATCGGGTATATTAGATTTGCTCCTCCGTTTGTAACGCATCGATCTAGACGAGCTAGATATAGTGTCAAGGGTACGTATCGGCTCAGAATCGAAAAATTAGTCGATCTAGCTATGTGTGTCTGTCCGTCCGTCCGTCCGTCCGTCCGTGTGTCAGCACGATAACTCAAAAACTAAAAGGGCTAGAGTCTTGAAATTCACACAAAGTCATTTTTAGACAATTTCTAGGTTCCCTATTGTTTTTGGTTAAAATCGGACCAAGGCTTCGGGGAGCTGCCATACAACTTTTTTGCACCAATATGAATTTCTTCAAAACTATTTATACTACGGGGATGAAAATTACACACGGTTAGTTTTATAATAACTCCGGCACTTATATGAAGTTTCAAAATGTTAGGGCCCCATTTTCGGGGGGCTGCCATACAACTTCCTTGCACCAATATGAATTTCTTCAACACTAATTATACTACGAGGCTGAAAATTACATACGGTTAGTTATATAATGAATCGAGCACTTATATGAAGTTTCAAAATGTTAGGGCCCCATTTTCGGGGGGCTGCCATACAAAGTTTTCGATTCAATAACTGTGAATCTAATGAAGCTACAAGGTTAAAATTAAAATTGGGCAGGTAAATTAATAGGGCAAGTTACTTGGCAAAGTTGGACATCACTCGGACCATCGGACTTTTAGGGGGGGCCAATTTTTTTTTTGTTTTTTTTTCTTTTTTGTTTTTTTTTTTTTTTATTTTTTTTTTTTTTTTGTAAGCTAAAGTTATGGGACAATGAATGAAAATTTTGTTTATTTTTTTTTGTGATTTTTTTTTTTTTTTTTAATTTATTTTTTTTTTTTACGTCAAAATTAAGGGGTAATGAGTTAAACGTATAGGGGAAGTAAATTACGGTTTATTTTATACGCCATAGTGGGTATGCACGGGTATCTAAAAGTTGACAAGGGCAACTATAATCTTCCTCGTTTTAAGCAAATTTGCCTTCTAATTAATCTCTCTATAAGTGCCTGGTATTAATTTAAATTTTAGTATTAAAATTTTTGGATTTCGAACAAATATTTTATCGAATTTAAAAGACAACTTGATCAAATCTCTGGTCATTTATGAATTATTATTTAAATACATTTTTTATGAAAATTTGCCTTCTAATTATTCACGTCTATGGGCGCCTGGTTAAAATTTAGATTCTAGAATTCAAATTTTAGTTTTCAAACAAATTTTTTGTCGAATTTCAAAGTCAATTTAATAAAATCTCTAGTCATTTATAAATTATTATTTAAATACTTTTTTTTAGAAAATTTGGCTTCTAATTAATCTCGTCTATGGGCACCTGGTTGAAATTTAGATTTTAGAATTCAAATTTTAGTTTTCAAACAAATTTTTTGCCAATTTCAAAGTTAATTTAACAAAATCTCTAGTCATTTATGAATTATTATTTAAATACTTTTTTTAAACAAATTTGCCTTCTAATTAATCACGTCTATGGGCGCCTGGTTAAAATTTAGATTATAGAATTCAAATTTTAGTTTTCAATCAAATCTTTTGTCGAATTTCAAAGTCAATTTAACAAAATCTCTAGTCATTTATTAATAATTATTTAAATACTTTTTTTAAGAATATTTGCCTTCTAATTAATCACGTCTATGGGCGCCTGGTTAAAATTTAGATTATAGAATTCAAATTTTAGTTTTCGAACAAATTTTTTATCGAATTTAAAAGACAACTTTACAACTTTTATTTAAATCTCTAGTCATTTATGAATTATTATTTAAATACTCTTTTTAAGAAAATTTGCCTTCTACATAATCACGTCTATGGGCGCCTAGTTAAAATTTAGATTTTAGAATTCAAATTTTAGTTTTCAAACAAATTTTTTATCGAATTTCAAAGTTAATTTAATAAAATCTCTAGTCATTTATTAATTATTATTTAAATACTTTTTGTAAGCAAATTTGCCTTCTAATTAATCACGGCTATGGGCGCCTGGTTAAAATTTAGATTATAGAATCTAAATTTTAGTTTTCAAACAAATTTTTTATCGAATTCAAAGTTAATTTAATAAAATCTCTAGTCATTTATTAATTATTATTTAAATACTTTTTTTAAGCAAATTTGCCTTTTAATTAATAACGTCTATGGGCGCCTGGTTAAAATTTAGATTTTAGAATTCAAATTTTAGTTTTCAAACAAATTTTTCATCGAATTCAAAAGCCAATTTGATAAAATCTCTAGTCATTTATGAATTATTATTTAATACTTTTTTTAAGCAAATTTGCCTTCTAAATAATCACGTCTATGGGCGCCTGGTTAAAATTTAGATTATAGAATTCAAATTTTAGTTTTCAAACAAATTTTTTGTCGAATTCAAAAGCCAATTTGATAAAATCTCTAGTCATTTATAAATTATGATTTAAATACTTTTTTTAAGAAAATTTGCCTTCTAATTAATCAAGTCTATGGGCGCCTGGTTAATATTAAATTGTAGAAAAAAAATTTTAGTTTTCAAACAATTTTTTTATCGAATTTCGAAGTCAATTTAACAAAATCTATAGTCATTTATTAATTATTATTTATATACTTTTTTTAAGCAAATTTGCCTTCTAAATAATCACGTCTATGGGCGCCTGGTTAAAATTTAGATTATAGAATTCAAATTTTAATTTTCAAACAAATTTTTTGTCGAATTCAAAAGCCAATTTGATAAAATCTCTACTCATTTATGAATTATTATTTAATACTTTTTTTAAGCAAATTTGCCTGCTAATTTATCACGTCTATGGGCGCCTGGTTAAAATTTAGATTATAGAATTCAAATTTTAGTTTTCAATCAAATTTTTTATCGAATTTCAAAGTTAATTTAATAAAATCTCTAGTCATTTATTAATTATTATTTATATACTTTTTTTAAGCAAATTTGCCTTCTAATTAATCAAGTCTATGGGCGCCTGGCTAATATTAAATTGTAGAATCCAAATTTTAGTTTTCGAACAAATTTTTTATAGAATTTAAAAGACAACTTCACCAAACCTCTAGTCATTTAATAATTATTATTTATATACTTTTTTTAAGCAAATTTGCCTTGTAATTAATCACGTCTATGGGCGCCTTGTTAAAATTTAGATTATAGAATTCAAATTTTAGTTTTCAAACAAATTTTTTGTCGAATTCAAAAGCCAATTTGATAAAATCTCTAGTCATTTATGAATTATTATTCAATACTTTTTTTAAGCAAATTTGCCTTCTAATTAATCACGTCTATGGGCGCCTGGTTAAAATTTAGATTATAGAATTCAAATTTTAGTTTTCAAACAAATTTTTTATCGAATTTCAAAGTTAATTTAATAAAATCTCTAGTCATTTATTAATTATTATTTAAATACTTTTTTTAAGCAAATTTGCCTTCTAATTAATCACGTCTATGGGCGCCTGGTTAAAATTTAGATTATAGAATCCAAATTTTAGTTTTCAAACAAATTTTTTATCGAAATCAAAGTTAATTTAATAAAATCTCTAGTCATTTATTAATTTTTATTTATATACTTTTTTTAAGCAAATTTGCCTTCTAATTAATCTCTCTATAAGTGCCTGGTATTAATTTAAATTTTAGTATTAAAATTTTTGGATTTCGAACAAATATTTTATCGAATTTAAAAGACAACTTGATCAAATCTCTGGTCTTTTATGAATTATTATTTAAATACATTTTTTATGAAAATTTGCCTTCTAATTATTCACGTCTATGGGCGCCTGGTTAAAATTTAGATTCTAGAATTCAAATTTTAGTTTTCAAACAAATTTTTTGTCGAATTTCAAAGTCAATTTAATAAAATCTCTAGTCATTTATAAATTATTATTTAAATACTTTTTTTTAGAAAATTTGGCTTCTAATTAATCTCGTCTATGGGCACCTGGTTGGAATTTAGATTTTAGAATTCAAATTTTAGTTTTCAAACAAATTTTTTGCCAATTTCAAAGTTAATTTAACAAAATCTCTAGTCATTTATGAATTATTATTTAAATACTTTTTTTAAACAAATTTTCCTTCTAATTAATCACGTCTATGGGCGCCTGGATAAAATTTAGAATATAGAATTCAAATTTTAGTTTTCAATCAAATCTTTTGTCGAATTTCAAAGTCAATTTAACAAAATCTCTAGTCATTTATTAATAATTATTTAAATACTTTTTTTAAGAATATTTGCCTTCTAATTAATCACGTCTATGGGCGCCTGGTTAAAATTTAGATTATAGAATTCAAATTTTAGTTTTCGAACAAATTTTTTATCGAATTTAAAAGACAACTTTACAACTTTTATTTAAATCTCTAGTCATTTATGAATTATTATTTAAATACTCTTTTTAAGAAAATTTGCCTTCTACATAATCACGTCTATGGGCGCCTAGTTAAAATTTAGATTTTCGAATTCAAATTTTAGTTTTCAAACAAATTTTTTATCGAATTTCAAAGTTAATTTAATAAAATCTCTAGTCATTTATTAATTATTATTTAAATGCTTTTTTTAAGCAAATTTGCCTTCTAATTAATCACGTCTATGGGCGCCTGGTTAAAATTTAGATTATAGAATCCAAATTTTAGTTTTCAAACAAATTTTTTATCGAATTCAAAGTTAATTTAATAAAATCTCTAGTCATTTATTAATTATTATTTAAATACTTTTTTTAAGCAAATTTGCCTTCTAATTAATCACGTCTATGGGCGCCTGGTTAAAATTTAGATTCTAGAATTCAAATTTTAGTTTTCAAACAAATTTTTTGTCGAATTTCAAAATCAATTTAATAAAATCTCTAGTCATTTATGAATTATTATTTAATACTTTTTTTAAGCAAATTTGCCTTCTAAATAATCACGTCTATGGGCGCCTGGTTAAAATTTAGATTATAGAATTCAAATTTTAGTTTTCAAACAAATTTTTTGTCGAATTCAAAAGCCAATTTGATAAAACCTCTAGTCATTTATAAATTATGATTTAAATACTTTTTTTAAGAAAATTTGCCTTCTAATTTATCACGTCTATGGGCGCCTGGTTAAAATTTAGATTATAGAATTCAAATTTTAGTTTTCAATCAAATTTTTTATCGAATTTCAAAGATAATTTAATAAAATTTCTAGTCATTTATTAATTATTATTTATATACTTTTTTTAAGCAAATTTGCCTTCTAGTTAATCACGTCCATGGGCGCCTGGTTAAAATTTAGATTCTAGAATTCAAATTTTAGTTTTCAAACAAATTTTTTGTCGAATTTCAAAATCAATTTAATAAAATCTCTAGTCATTTATGAATTATTATTTAATACTTTTTTTAAGCAAATTTGCCTTCTAATTTATCACGTCTATGGGCGCCTGGTTAAAATTTAGATTATAGAATTCAAATTTTAGTTTTCAATCAAATTTTTTATCGAATTTCAAAGATAATTTAATAAAATCTCTAGTCATTTATTAATTATTATTTATATACTTTTTTTAAGCAAATTTGCCTTCTAATTAATCAAGTCTATGGGCGCCTGGCTAATATTAAATTGTAGAATCCAAATTTTAGTTTTCAAACAAATTTTTTGTCGAATTCAAAAGCCAATTTGATAAAACCTCTAGTCATTTATAAATTATGATTTAAATACTTTTTTTAAGAAAATTTGCCTTCTAATTTATCACGTCTATGGGCGCCTGGTTAAAATTTAGATTATAGAATTCAAATTTTAGTTTTCAATCAAATTTTTTATCGAATTTCAAAGATAATTTAATAAAATTTCTAGTCATTTATTAATTATTATTTATATACTTTTTTTAAGCAAGTTTGGTTAAAATTTAGATTCTAGAATTCAAATTTTAGTTTTCAAACAAATTTTTTGTCGAATTGCAAAATCAATTTAATAAAATCTCTAGTCATTTATGAATTATTATTTAATACTTTTTTTAAGCAAATTTGCCTTCTAATTTATCACGTCTATGGGCGCCTGGTTAAAATTTAGATTATAGAATTCAAATTTTAGTTTTCAATCAAATTTTTTATCGAATTTCAAAGATAATTTAATAAAATCTCTTATTTATATACTTTTTTTAAGCAAATTTGCCTTCTAATTAATCAAGTCTATGGGCGCCTGGCTAATATTAAATTGTAGAATCCAAATTTTAGTTTTCGAACAAATTTTTTATAGAATTTAAAAGACAACTTCACCAAACCTCTAGTCATTTAATAATTATTATTTATATACTTTTTTTAAGCAAATTTGCCTTCTAATTAATCACGTCTATGGGCGCCTGGTTAAAATTTAGATTCTAGAATTCAAATTTTAGTTTTCAA
This sequence comes from Dolichopus griseipennis, assembly GCA_963082915.1. Taxonomy (NCBI): domain Eukaryota; kingdom Metazoa; phylum Arthropoda; class Insecta; order Diptera; family Dolichopodidae; genus Dolichopus; species Dolichopus griseipennis. Next base: position 30,821,085 of record OY720444.1, read on the forward strand.
ACAAATTTTTTGCCGAATTTCAAAATCAATTTAATAAAATCTCTAGTCATTTATGAATTATTATTTAATACTTTTTTTAAGCAAATTTGCCTTCTACTTTATCACGTCTATGGGCGCCTGGTTAAAATTTAGATTATAGAATTCAAATTTTAGTTTTCAATCAAATTTTTTATCGAATTTCAAAGATAATTTAATAAAATCTCTAGTCATTTATTAATTATTATTTATATACTTTTTTTGAGCAAATTTGCCTTCTAATTAATCAAGTCTATGGGCGCCTGGCTAATATTAAATTGTAGAATCCAAATTTTAGTTTTCGAACAAATTTTTTATAGAATTTAAAAGACAACTTCACCAAACCTCTAGTCATTTAATAATTATTATTTATATACTTTTTTTAAGCAAATTTGCCTTCTAATTAATCACGTCTATGGGCGCCTGGTTAAAATTTAGATTCTAGAATTCAAATTTTAGTTTTCAAACAAATTTTTTGTCGAATTTCAAAATCAATTTAATAAAATCTCTAGTCATTTATGAATTATTATTTAATACTTTTTTTAAGCAAATTTGCCTTCTAAATAATCACGTCTATGGGCGCCTGGTTAAAATTTAGATTATAGAATTCAAATTTTAGTTTTCAAACAAATTTTTTGTCGAATTCAAAAGCCAATTTGATAAAACCTCTAGTCATTTATAAATTATGATTTAAATACTTTTTTTAAGAAAATTTGCCTTCTAATTAATCAAGTCTATGGGCGCCTGGTTAATATTAAATTTTAGAAACCAAATTTTAGTTTTCAAACAATTTTTTTATCGAATTTCGAAGTCAATTTAACAAAATCTATAGTCATTTATTAATTATTATTTATATACTTTTTTTAAGCAAATTTGCCTTCTAAATAATCACGTCTATGAGCGCCTGGTTAAAATTTAGATTATAGAATTCAAATTTTAGTTTTCAAACAAATTTTTTGTCGAATTCAAAAGCCAATTTGATAAAACCTCTAGTCATTTATAAATTATGATTTAAATACTTTTTTTAAGAAAATTTGCCTTCTAATTAATCAAGTCTATGGGCGCCTGGTTAATATTAAATTTTAGAAACCAAATTTTAGTTTTCAAACAATTTTTTTATCGAATTTCGAAGTCAATTTAACAAAATCTATAGTCATTTATTAATTATTATTTATATACTTTTTTTTAAGCAAATTTGCCTTCTAAATAATCACGTCTATGAGCGCCTGGTTAAAATTTAGATTATAGAATTCAAATTTTAGTTTTCAAACAAATTTTTTGTCGAATTCAAAAGCCAATTTGATAAAATCTCTACTCATTTATGAATTATTATTTAATACTTTTTTTAAGCAAATTTGCCTTCTAATTTATCACGTCTATGGGCGCCTGGTTAAAATTTAGATTATAGAATTCAAATTTTAGTTTTCAATCAAATTTTTTATCGAATTTCAAAGATAATTTAATAAAATCTCTAGTCATTTATTAATTATTATTTATATACTTTTTTTGAGCAAATTTGCCTTCTAATTAATCAAGTCTATGGGCGCCTGGCTAATATTAAATTGTAGAATCCAAATTTTAGTTTTCGAACAAATTTTTTATAGAATTTAAAAGACAACTTCACCAAACCTCTAGTCATTTAATAATTATTATTTATATACTTTTTTTAAGCAAATTTGCCTTCTAATTTATCACGTCTATGGGCGCCTGGTTAAAATTTAGATTATAGAATTCAAATTTTAGTTTTCAATCAAATTTTTTATCGAATTTCAAAGATAATTTAATAAAATCTCTAGTCATTTATTAATTATTATTTATATACTTTTTTTTAAGCAAATTTGCCTTCTAAATAATCACGTCTATGAGCGCCTGGTTAAAATTTAGATTATAGAATTCAAATTTTAGTTTTCAAACAAATTTTTTGTCGAATTCAAAAGCCAATTTGATAAAATCTCTACTCATTTATGAATTATTATTTAATACTTTTTTTAAGCAAATTTGCCTTCTAATTTATCACGTCTATGGGCGCCTGGTTAAAATTTAGATTATAGAATTCAAATTTTAGTTTTCAAACAAATTTTTATCGAATTTCAAAGTTAATTTAATAAAATCTCTAGTCATTTATTAATTATTATTTATATACTCTTTTTAAGCAAATTTGCCTTCTAATTAATCACGTCTATGGGCGCCTGGTTGAAATTTAGATTTTAGAATTCAAATTTTTGTTTTCAAACAAATTTTTTGTCGAATTCAAAAGCCAATTTGATAAAATCTCTAGTCATTTATGAATTATTATTTATATACTTTTTTTAAGCAACTTTGCCTTCTAATTAATCTCTCCATAAGTGCCTGGTATTAATTTAGATTTTAGTATTAAAATTTTTAGTTTTCGAACAAATATTTTATCGAATTTAAAAGACAACTTTACCAACCCTCTAGTCATTTATTAATTATTATTTATATACTTTTTTTAAGCAAATTTGCCTTCTAATTAATCACGTCTATGGGCGCCTGGTTAAAATTTTGATTCTAGAATTCAAATTTTAGTTTTCAAACAAATTTTTTGTCGAATTTCTAAATCAATCTAATAAAATCTCTAGTCATTTATAAATTATTATTTAAATACTTTTTTTAAGAAAATTTAACTTCTAATTAATCACGTCTATGGGCGCCTGGTTGAAATTTAGATTTTAGAATTCAAATTTTAGTTTTCAAACAAATTTTTTGTCGAATTCAAAAGCCAATTTGATAAAGTCTCTAGTCATTTATGAATTATTATTTAATACTTTTTTTAAGCAAATTTGCCTTCTAATTAATCACCTCTATGGGCGCCTGGTTAAAATTTAGATTATAGAATTAAAATTTTAGTTTTCGAAAACATTTTTTATCGAATTTAAAAGACAACTTGATCAAATCTCTAGTCATTTATGAATTATTATTAAAATACCTTTTGTAAGAAAATTTGCCTTCTAATTAATCTCGTCTATGGGCGCCTGGTTAAAATGTAAATTATGGAATTCAAATTTTAGTTTTCAAACAAATTTTTATCGAATTTCAAAGTTAATTTAATAAAATCTCTAGTCATTTATTAATTATTATTTATATACTTTTTTTAAGCAAATTTGCCTTCTAATTAATCAAGTCTATGGGCGCCTGGCTAATATTAAATTGTAGAATCCAAATTTTAGTTTTCGAACAAATTTTTTATAGAATTTAAAAGACAACTTCACCAAACCTCTAGTCATTTAATAATTATTATTTATATACTTTTTTTAAGCAACTTTGCCTTCTAATTAATCTCTCCATAAGTGCCTGGTATTAATTTAGATTTTAGTATTAAAATTTTTAGTTTTCGAACAAATATTTTATCGAATTTAAAAGACAACTTTACCAAACCTCTAGTCATTTAATTATTATTATTTATATACTTTTTTCAAGCAAATTTGCCTTGTAATTAATCACGTCTATGGGCGCCTGGTTAAAATTTAGATTATAGAATTCAAATTTTAGTTTTCAAACAAATTTTTTGTCGAATTCAAAAGCCAATTTGATAAAATCTCTAGTCATTTATGAATTTTTATTTAATTTTTTTTTAAGCAAATTTGCCTTCTAATTAATCACGTCTATGGGCGCCTGGTTAAAATTTAGATTATAGAATCCAAATTTTAGTTTTCAAACAAATTTTTTATCGAATTTCAAAGTTAATTTAGTAAAATCTCTAGTCATTTATTAATTATTATTTATATACTTTTTTTTAAGCAAATTTGCCTTCTAATTAATCAAGTCTATGGGCGCCTGGTTAATATTAAATTTTAGAATCCAAATTTTAGTTTTCAAACAATTTTTTTATCGAATTTCGAAGTCAATTTAACAAAATCTATAGTCATTTATTAATTATTATTTATATACTTTTTTTAAGCAAATTTGCCTTCTAAATAATCACGTCTATGGGCGCCTGGTTAAAATTTAAATTATAGAATTCAAATTTTAGTTTTTCAATTTTTTGTCGAATTCAAAAGCCAATTTGATAAAATCTCTATTCATTTATGAATTATTATTTAATACTTTTTTTAAGCAAATTTGCCTTCTAATTTATCACGTCTATGGGCGCCTGGTTAAAATTTAGATTAGAGAATTCAAATTTTAGTTTTCAATCAAATTTTTTATCGAATTTCAAAGTTAATTTAATAAAATCTCTAGTCATTTATTAATTATTATTTATATACTTTTTTTAAGCAAATTTGCCTTCGAATTAATCACGTCTATGGGCGCCTGGTTGAAATTTAGATTTTAGAATTCAAATTTTAGTTTTCAAACAAATTTTTTGTCGAATTCCAAAGCCAATTTGATAAAATCTCTAGTCATTTATGAATTATTATTTAATACTTTTTTTAAGCAAATTTGCCTTCTAATTAATCACGTCTATGGGCGCCTGGTTAAAATTTAGATTAGAGAATCCAAATTTTAGTTTTTAAACAAATTTTTTATCGAATTTCAAAGTTAATTTAATAAAATCTCTAGTCATTTATTAATTATTATTTATATACTTTTTTTAAGCAAATTTGCCTTCGAATTAATCACGTCCATGGGCGCCTGGTTGAAATTTAGATTTTAGAATTCAAATTTTAGTTTTCAAACAAATTTTTTGTCGAATTCAAAAGCCAATTTGATAAAATCTCTAGTCATTTATGAATTATTATTTAATACTTTTTTAAGCAAATTTGCCTTCTAATTAATCAAGTCTATGGGCGCCTGGTTAATATTAAATTTTAGAATCCAAATTTTAGTTTTCAAACAATTTTTTTATCGAATTTCGAAGTCAATTTAACAAAATCTATAGTCATTTATTAATTATTATTTATATACTTTTTTTAAGCAAATTTGCCTTCTAAATAATCACGTCTATGGGCGCCTGGTTAAAATTTAGATTATAGAATTCAAATTTTAGTTTTCAAACAAATTTTTTGTCGAATTCAAAAGCCAATTTGATAAAATCTCTAGTCATTTATGAATTATTATTTAATACTTTTTTTAAGAAAATTTGCCTTCTAATTAATCTCGTCTATGGGCGCCTGGTTAAAATTTAAATTATGGAATTCAAATTTTAGTTTTCAAACAAATTTTTTATCGAATTTCAAAGTTAATTTAATAAAATCTCTAGTCATTTATTAATTATTATTTATATACTTTTTTTAAGAAAATTTGCCTTCTAATTAATCAAGTCTATGGGCGCCTGGTTAATATTAAATTTTAGAATCCAAATTTTAGTTTTCAAACAATTTTTTTATCGAATTTCGAAGTCAATTTAACAAAATCTATAGTCATTTATTAATTATTATTTATATACTTTTTTTAAGCAAATTTGACTTCTAAATAATCACGTCTATGGGCGCCTGGTTAAAATTTAGATTATAGAATTCAAATTTTAGTTTTCAAACAAATTTTTTGTCGAATTCAAAAGCCAATTTGATAAAATCTCTAGTCATTTATGAATTATTATTTAATACTTTTTTTAAGCAAATTTGCCTTCTAATTTATCACGTCTATGGGCGCCTGGTTAAAATTTAGATTATAGAATTCAAATTTTAGTTTTCAATCAAATTTTTTATCGAATTTCAAAGTTAATTTAATAAAATCTCTAGTCATTTATTAATTATTATTTATATACTTTTTTTAAGCAAATTTGCCTTCTAATTAATCAAGTCTATGGGCGCCTGGCTAATATTAAATTTCAGAATCCAAATTTTAGTTTTCGAAAAAAATTATTTATAGAATTTAAAAGACAACTTTACCAAATCTCTAGTCATTTATTAATTATTATTTATATACTTTTTTTAAGCAAATTTGCCTTCTAATTAATCACGTCTATGGGCGCCAGGTTAAAATTTAGACTCTAGAATTCAATTTTTAGTTTTCAAACAAATTTTTTGTCGAATTTCAAAATCAATTTAATAAAATCTCCAGTCATTTATAAATTATTATTTAAATACTATTTTTAAGAAAATTTGCCTTCTAATTAATCACGTCTATGGGCGCCTAGTTGAAATTTAGATTTTAGAATTCAAATTTTAGTTTTCAAAGAAATTTTTTGTCGAATTCAAAAGCCAATTTGATAAAATCTCTAGTCATTTATGAATTATTATTTAATATTTTTTTAAGCAAATTTGCCTTCTAATTAATAACGTCTATGGGCGCCTGGTTAAAATTTAGATTATTGAATTCAAATTTTAGTTTTCAAACAAATTTTTTATCGAATTTCAAAGTTAATTTAATAAAATCTCTAGTCATTTATTAATTATTATTTATATACTTTTTTTAAGCAAATTTGCCTTCGAATTAATCACGTCTATGGGCGCCTGGTTGAAATTTATAATTTAGAATTCAAATTTTAGTTTTCAAACAAATTTTTTGTCGAATTCAAAAGCCAATTTGATAAAATCTCTAGTCATTTATGAATTATTATTTAATACTTTTTTTAAGCAAATTTGCCTTCTAATTAATCACGTCTATGGGCGCCTGGTTAAAATTTAAATTATAGAATCCAAATTTTAGTTTTCAAACAAATTTTTTATCGAATTTCAAAGTTAATTTAATAAAATCTCTAGTCATTTATTAATTATTATTTATATACTTTTTTTAAGCAAATTTGCCTTCTAATTAATCACGTCTATGGGCGCCTGGTTAAAATTTAGATTCTAGAATTCAAATTTTAGTTTTCAAACAAATTTTTTGTCGAATTTCTAAATCAATTTAATAAAATCTCTAGTCATTTATAAATTATTATTTAAATACTTTTGTTAAGAAAATTTGACTTCTAATTAATCACCTCTATGGGCGCCTGGTTAAAATTTAGATTATAGAATTCAAATTTTAGTTTTCAATTTTTTGTCGAATTCAAAAGCCAATTTGATAAAATCTCTATTCATTTATGAATTATTATATAATACTTTTTTTAAGCAAATTTGCCTTCTAATTTATCACGTCTATGGGCGCCTGGTTAAAATTTAGATTATAGAATTCAAATTTTAGTTTTCAATCAAATTTTTTATCGAATTTCAAAGTTAATTTAATAAAATCTCTAGTCATTTCATAATTATCATTTATATAATTTTTTTAAGAAAATTTGCCTTCTAATTAATCTCTCTATAAGTGCCTGGTATTAATTTAGATTTTAGTATTAAAATTTTTAGGTTTCGAACAAATATTTTATCGAATTTAAAAGACAACTGTACCAACCCTCTAGTCATTTATTAATTATTATTTATAAACTTTTTTTAAGCAAATTTGCCTTCTAATTAATCACGTCTATGGGTAACTGGTGAAAACTTAGATTTTAGTCTTAAAAGTTTTAGTTTTTGAGCACATTTTTTATCGAATTTAAAAGAAAACTTGATCAAATCTCAAGTCATTTATTAATTATTATTTAAATACTTTTTTTAAGAAAATTTGCTTTCTAATTAATCACGTCTATGGGCGCCTGGTTGAAATTTAGATTTTAGAATTAAAATTTTAGTTTTCAAACAAATTTTTTGTCGAATTTCAAAGTTAATTTAACAAAATCTCTAGTCATTTATTAATTATTATTTATATACTTTTTTTTAAGCAAATTCGCCTTCTAATTAATCACGTCTATGGGTGCCTGGTATAAATTTAGATTTTATTCTTAAAATTTTTAGTTTTCGAACACATTTTTTATCGAATTTAAAAGACAACTTGATCAAATCTCAAGTCATTTATGAATTATTATTTAAATACTTTTTTTTAGAAAATTTGCTTTCTAATTAATCACGTCTATGGGCGCCTGGTTGAAATTTAGATTTTAGAATTAAATTTTTAGTTTTCAAACAAATTTTTTGTCGAATTTCAAAGTCAATTTAACAAAATTTCTAGTCATTTATTAATTTTTATTTAAATACTTTTTTTAAGAATATTTGCCTTCTAATTAATCACGTCTATGGGCGCCTGGGTAAAATTTAGATTTTAGAATTAAAATTTTAGTGTTCAAACAAATTTTTTGTCGAATTCAAAAGCCAATTTGATAAAATCTCTAGTCATTTATGAATTATTATTTAAATACTTTTTTTTAAGAAAATTTGCATTCTAATTAATCACGTCTATGGGCGCCTGGTTGAAATTTAGATTTTAGAATTCAAATTTTAGTTTTCAAACAAATTTTTTGTCGAATTCAAAAGCCAATTTGATAAAATCTCTAGTCATTTATGAATTATTATTTAAATACTTTTTTTAAGAATATTTGCCTTCTAATTAATCACGCCTATGGGCGCCTGGTTAAAATTTATATACTTTTTTTAAGCAAATTTGCCTTCTAATTAATCACGTCTATATGTGCCAGGTAAAAATTTAGATTTTAGTCCTAAAATTTTTAGTTTTCGAACACATTTTTTATCGAATTTAAAAGGCAATTTGATAAAATCTCTAGTCATTTATGAATTATTATTTAAATACTTTTTTTAGGATTATTTGCCTTCTAATTAATCACGTCTATGGGCGCCTGGTTAAAATTTAGATTCTAGAATTCAAATTTTATTTTTCAAACAAATTTTTTGTCGAATTTCAAAGTCAATTTAATAAAATCTCTAGTCATATATGAACTATTATTTAAATACTTTTTTTTAAGAAAATTTGCATTCTAATTAATCACGTCTATGGGCGCCTGGTTGAAATTTAGATTTTAGAATTCAAATTTTAGTTTTCAAACAAATTTTTTGTCGAATTCAAAAGCCAATTTGATAAAATCTCTAGTCATTTATGAATTATTATTTAAATACTTTTTTTAAGAATATTTGCCTTCTAATTAATCGCGTCTATGGGCGCCTGGTTGAAATTTAGATTTTACAATTCAAATTTTAGTTTTCAAACAAATTTTTTGTCGAATTCAAAAGCCAATTTGATAAAATCTCTAGTCATTTATGAATTATTATTTATATACTTTTTTTAAGCAACTTTGCCTTCTAATTAATCACGTCTATGGGCGCCTGGTTGAAATTTAGATTTTACAATTCAAATTTTTGTTTTCAAACAAATTTTTTGTCGAATTCAAAAGCCAATTTGATAAAATCTCTAGTCATTTATGAATTATTATTTAAATACTTTTTTTAAGAATATTTGCCTTCTAATTAATCACGCCTATGGGCGCCTGGTTAAAATTTATATACTTTTTTTAAGCAAATTTGCCTTCTAATTAATCGCGTCTATGGGCGCCTGGTTGAAATTTAGATTTTACAATTCAAATTTTAGTTTTCAAACAAATTTTTTGTCGAATTCAAAAGCCAATTTGATAAAATCTCTAGTCATTTATGAATTATTATTTATATACTTTTTTTAAGCAACTTTGCCTTCTAATTAATCACGTCTATGGGCGCCTGGTTGAAATTTAGATTTTAGAATTCAAATTTTTGTTTTCAAACAAATTTTTTGTCGAATTCAAAAGCCAATTTGATAAAATCTCTAGTCATTTATGAATTATTATTTATATACTTTTTTTAAGCAACTTTGCCTTCTAATTAATCACGTCTATGGGCGCCTGGTTGAAATTTAGATTTTAGAATTCAAATTTTTGTTTTCAAACAAATTTTTTGTCGAATTCAAAAGCCAATTTGATAAAATCTCTAGTCATTTATGAATTATTATTTAAATACTTTTTTTAAGAATATTTGCCTTCTAATTAATCGCGTCTATGGGCGCCTGGTTGAAATTTAGATTTTACAATTCAAATTTTAGTTTTCAAACAAATTTTTTGTCGAATTCAAAAGCCAATTTGATAAAATCGCTAGTCATTTATGAATTATTATTTAAATACTTTTTTTTAGGATTATTTGCCTTCTAATTAATCACGTCTATGGGCGCCTGGTTAAAATTTAGATTCTAGAATTCAAATTTTATTTTTCAAACAAATTTTTTGTCGAATTTCAAAGTCAATTTAATAAAATCTCTAGTCATATATGAACTATTATTTAAATACTTTTTTTTAAGAAAATTTGCATTCTAATTAATCACGTCTATGGGCGCCTGGTTGAAATTTAGATTTTAGAATTCAAATTTTAGTTTTCAAACAAATTTTTTGTCGAATTCAAAAGCCAATTTGATAAAATCTCTAGTCATTTATGAATTATTATTTAAATACTTTTTTTAAGAATATTTGCCTTCTAATTAATCGCGTCTATGGGCGCCTGGTTGAAATTTAGATTTTACAATTCAAATTTTAGTTTTCAAACAAATTTTTTGTCGAATTCAAAAGCCAATTTGATAAAATCTCTAGTCATTTATGAATTATTATTTAAATACTTTTTTTAAGAATATTTGCCTTCTAATTAATCACATCTATGGGCGCCTGGTTGAAATTTAGGTTTTAGAATTGAAATTTTTGTTTTCAAACAAATTTTTTGTCGAATTCAAAAGCCAATTTGATAAAATCTCTAGTCATTTATGAATTATTATTTATATACTTTTTTTAAGCAACTTTGCCTTCTAATTAATCTCTCTATAAGTGCATTAATTTAGATTTTAGTATTAAAATTTTTAGTTTTCGAACAAATATTTTATCGAATTTAAAAGACAACTTTACCAACCCTCTAGTCATTTATTAATTATTATTTATATACTTTTTTTAAGCAAATTTGCCTTCTAATTAATCACGTCTATGGGCGCCTGGTTAAAATTTAGATTCTAGAATTCAAATTTTAGTTTTCAAACAAATTTTTTGTCGAATTTTTAAATCAATTTGATAAAATCTCTAGTCATTTATAAATTATTATTTAAATACTTTTTTTAAGAAAATTTGACTTCTAATTAATCACGTCTATGGGCGCCTGGTTGAAATTTAGATATTAGAATTCAAATTTTAGTTTTCAAACAAATTTTTTGTCGAATTCAAAAGCCAATTTGATAAAGTCTCTAGTCATTTATGAATTATTATTTAATACTTTTTTAAGCAAATTTGCCTTCTAATTAAACACCTCTATGGGCGCCTGGTTAAAATTTAGATTATAGAATTCAAATTTTAGTTTTCAAACAAATTTTTTATCGAATTTCAAAGTTATTTTAATAAAATCTCTAGTCATTTATTAATTATTATTTATATACTTTTTTTAAGCAAATTTGCCTTCTAATTAATCACGTCTATGGGCGCCTGGTTAAAATTAAATTTTAGAATCCAAATTTTAGTTTTCAAACAAATTTTTTATCGAATTTCAAAGTTAATTTAATAAAATCTCTAGTCATTTATTAATTATTATTTATATAATTTTTTTAAGAAAATTTGCCTTCTAATTAATCTCTCTATAAGTGCCTGGTATTAATTTAGATTTTAGTATTAAAATTTTTAGGTTTCGAACAAATATTTTATCGAATTTAAAAGACAACTGTACCAACCCTCTAGTCATTTATTAATTATTATTTATAAACTTTTTTTAAGCAAATTTGCCTTCTAATTAATCACGTCTATGGGTAACTGGTGAAAACTTAGATTTTAGTCTTAAAAGTTTTAGTTTTTGAGCACATTTTTTATCGAATTTAAAAGAAAACTTGATCAAATCTCAAGTCATTTATTAATTATTATTTAAATACTTTTTTTTAAGAAAATTTGCATTCTAATTAATCACGTCTATGGGCGCCTGGTTGAAATTTAGATTTTAGAATTCAAATTTTAGTTTTCAAACAAATTTTTTGTCGAATTCAAAAGCCAATTTGATAAAATCTCTAGTCATTTATGAATTATTATTTAAATACTTTTTTTAAGAATATTTGCCTTCTAATTAATCACGTCTATGGGCGCCTGGTTGAAATTTAGATTTTACAATTCAAATTTTAGTTTTCAAACAAATTTTTTGTCGAATTCAAAAGCCAATTTGATAAAATCTCTAGTCATTTATGAATTATTATTTATATACTTTTTTTAAGCAACTTTGCCTTCTAATTAATCACGTCTATGGGCGCCTGGTTGAAATTTAGATTTTAGAATTCAAATTTTTGTTTTCAAACAAATTTTTTGTCGAATTCAAAAGCCAATTTGATAAAATCTCTAGTCATTTATGAATTATTATTTATATACTTTTTTTAAGCAACTTTGCCTTCTAATTAATCTCTCTATAAGTGCATTAATTTAGATTTTAGTATTAAAATTTTTAGTTTTCGAACAAATATTTTATCGAATTTAAAAGACAACTTTACCAACCCTCTAGTCATTTATTAATTATTATTTATATACTTTTTTTAAGCAAATTTGCCTTCTAATTAATCACGTCTATGGGCGCCTGGTTAAAATTTAGATTCTAGAATTCAAATTTTAGTTTTCAAACAAATTTTTTGTCGAATTTTTAAATCAATTTAATAAAATCTCTAGTCATTTATAAATTATTATTTAAATACTTTTTTTAAGAAAATTTGACTTCTAATTAATCACGTCTATGGGCGCCTGGTTGAAATTTAGATATTAGAATTCAAATTTTAGTTTTCAAACAAATTTTTTGTCGAATTCAAAAGCCAATTTGATAAAGTCTCTAGTCATTTATGAATTATTATTTAATACTTTTTTTAAGCAAATTTGCCTTCTAATTAAACACCTCTATGGGCGCCTGGTTAAAATTTAGATTATAGAATTCAAATTTTAGTTTTCAAACAAATTTTTTATCGAATTTCAAAGTTATTTTAATAAAATCTCTAGTCATTTATTAATTATTATTTATATACTTTTTTTAAGCAAATTTGCCTTCTAATTAATCACGTCTATGGGGCCTGGTTAAAATTAAATTTTAGAATCCAAATTTTAGTTTTCAAACAAATTTTTTATCGAATTTCAAAGTTAATTTAATAAAATCTCTAGTCATTTATTAATTATTATTTATATAATTTTTTTAAGCAAATTTGCCTTCTAATTAATCTCTCCATAAGTGCCTGGTATTAATTTAGATTTTAGTATTCAAATTTTTAGTTTTCGAACAAATATTTTATCGAATTTAAAAGACAACTTTACCAACCCTCTAGTCATTTATTAATTATTATTTATATACTTTTTTTAAGCAAATTTGCCTTCTAATTAATCACGTCTATGGGCGCCTGGTTAAAATTTAGATTCTAGAATTCAAATATTAGTTTTCAAACAAATTTTTTGTCGAATTTCTAAATCAATTTAATAAAATCTCTAGTCATTTATAAATTATTATTTAAATACTTTTTTTAAGAAAATTTGACTTCTAATTAATCACGTCTATGGGCGCCTGGTTGAAATTTAGATTTTAGAATTCAAATTTTAGTTTTCAAACAAATTTTTTGTCGAATTCAAAAGCCAATTTGATAAAGTCTCTAGTCATTTATGAATTATTATTTAATACTTTTTTTAAGCAAATTTGCCTTCTAATTAATCACCTCTATGGGCGCCTGGTTAAAATTTAGATTATAGAATTCAAATTTTAGTTTTCAAACAAATTTTTTATCGAATTTCAAAGTTATTTTAATAAAATCTCTAGTCATTTATTAATTATTATTTATATACTTTTTTTAAGCAAATTTGCCTTCTAATTAATCACGTCTATGGGCGCCTGGTTGAAATTTAGATTTTAGTCTTAAAATTTTTAGTTTTAGAACACATTTTTTATCGAATTTAAAAGACAACTTGATCAAATCTCAAGTTATTTATTAATTATTATTTATAAACTTTTTTTAAGCAAATTTGCCTTCTAATTAATCACGTCTATGGGCGCCTGGTGAAAACTTAGATTTTAGTCTTAAAAGTTTTAGTTTTTGAACACATTTTTTATCGAATTTAAAAGACAACTTGATCAAATCTCAAGTCATTTATGAATTATTATTAAAATACTTTTTTTTAGAAAATTTGCCTTCTAATTAATCACGTCTATGGGCGCCTGGTTGAAATTTAGATTTTAGTCTTAAAATTTTTAGTTTTAGAACACATTTTTTATCAAATTTAAAAGACAACTTGATCAAATCTCAAGTCATTTATGAATTATTATTTAAATACTTTTTTTTTAGAAAATTTGCCTTCTAATTAATCACAACTATGGGCGCCTGGTTGAAATTTAGATTCTAGAATTCAAATTTTAGTTTTCAAACAAATTTTTTGTCGAATTCAAAAGCCAATTTGATAAAATCTCTAGTCATTTATGAATTATTATTTAATATTTTTTTAAGCAAATTTGCCTTCTAAATAGTCACGTCTATGGGCGCCTGGTTAAAATTTAGATTTTAGTATTAAAATTTTTAGTTTTCGAACAAATTTTTTGTCGAATTTCAAAGTCAATTTAACAATATCTCCAGTCATTTATTAATTTTTTTTTAAATACTTTTTTTAAGAATATTTGCCTTCTAATTAAACACGTCTATGGGCGCCTGGTTAAAATTTAGATTTTAGAATTCAAATTTTAGTTTTCAAACAAATTTTTTGTCGAATTTCAAAGTTAATTTAACAAAATCTCTAGTCATTTATTAATTATTATTTATATACTTTTTTGTTAGCAAATTTGCCTTCTAATTAATCACGTCTATGGGCGCTTGGTAAAAATTTAGATTTTAGTCTTAAAATTTTTAGTTTTCGAAGAAATTTTTTATCGAATTTAAAAGCCAATTTGATAAAATCTCTAGTCATTTATGAATTATTATTTAAATACTTTTTTTTAAGAAAATTTGGTTAAAATTTAGATTCTAGAATTCAAATTTTAGTTTTCAAATAAATTTTTTGTCGAATTCAAAAGGCAATTTGATAAAATCTCTAGTCATTTATGAATTATTATTTAAGTACTTTTTTTAAGAAAATTTGCCTTCTAATTAATCACATCTATGGGCGCCTGGTTAAAATTTAGGTTCTAGAATACAAATTTTAGTTTTCAAACAAATTTTTTGTCGAATTTCAAAGTCAATTTAACAAAATTTCTAGTAATTTATTAATTTTTATTTAAATACTTTTTTTAAGAATATTTGCCTTCTAATTAATTACGTCTATGGGCGCCTGGGTAAAATTTAGATTTTAGAATTCAAATTTTAGTTTTCAAACAAATTTTTTGTCGAATTCAAAAGCCAATTTGATAAAATCTCTAGTCATTTATGAATTATTATTTAAATACTTTTTTTTAAGAAAATTTGCATTCTAATTAATCACGTCTATGGGCGCCTGGTTGAAATTTAGATTTTAGAATTCAAATTTTAGTTTTCAAACAAATTTTTTGTCGAATTCAAAAGCCAATTTGATAAAATCTCTAGTCATTTATGAATTATTATTTAAATACTTTTTTTAAGAATATTTGCCTTCTAATTAATCACGTCTATGGGCGCCTGGTTGAAATTTAGATTTTACAATTCAAATTTTAGTTTTCAAACAAATTTTTTGTCGAATTCAAAAGCCAATTTGATAAAATCTCTAGTCATTTATGAATTATTATTTAATACTTTTTTTAAGAAAATTTGCCTTCTAATTAATCTCGTCTATGGGCGCCTGGTTAAAATTTAAATTATGGAATTCAAATTTTAGTTTTCAAACAAATTTTTTATCGAATTTCAAAGTTAATTTAATAAAATCTCTAGTCATTTATTAATTATTATTTATATACTTTTTTTAAGCAAGTTTGCCTTCTAATTAATCAAGTCTATGGGCGCCTGGTTAATATTAAATTTTAGAATCCAAATTTTAGTTTTCAAACAATTTTTTTATCGAATTTCGAAGTCAATTTAACAAAATCTATAGTCAATTATTAATTATTATTTAATACTTTTTTTAAGCAAATTTGCCTTCTAATTAATCACATCTATGGGCGCCTGGTTAAAATTTAGATTATAGAATTCAAATTTTAGTTTTCAAACAAATTTAGTATCGAATTTCAAAGTTAATTTGATAAAATCTCTAGTCATTTATTAATTACTAGTAAAAAAGCCTGTCGGACGACAGGTATAATTTTAATTTCTCTTTTTATATATATTCTTTTTTCCTGCTATTGCGCTACTGAATCAATAAAAGGAAATTCGTTACCTAAAGAACATTAAGTTAACATTATAATAGTTTGTTTTAGTTTTGTAAGTGATAATAAAATAGAAGTATGCATACTAAAGTGTAAAAAATTTCTTTAATGTTTTTATTAAAATTTTCTGTATCTACCTGTTAACAGATTTCTCATACGTTTTGATTTTTTTTTTTTCTGTTCATAATTTACATTTTATCAGTTTCATTTTTTCTTTCTCCTTTGTATATAAGAATTTGTAATTAGAAGTATGTTACATTTCATGTGCCAATAACACTTAACATTAACATAATTAAAGAGCAGAAGCATCTTTTATTATATTTATAAAAAATTTTCTGTATCTACCTGTTAACAGATTTCTCATACGTTTTGATTTTTTTTTTTCTGTTCATAATTTACGTTTTATCAGTTTCATTTTTTCTTTCTCTTTTGAATGTAAGTATGTATTTGTAATTAGAAGTATTTTACATGTGTGAATAACACTTAACATAACATAAGGGCACGCTGGTCAGCAGCAGCAGCAGCAGTTTGTCTTTTATTATATTTAGATTATTTATTTACTTTTTTTTAAGCAAATTTGCCTTCTAATTAATCACGTCTATGGGCGCCAGGTTAAAATTTAGATTATAGAATTCAAATTTAAGTTTTCAAACAAATTTTTTATCGAATTTCAAAGTTAATTTAATAAAACCTCTAGTCATTTATTAATTACTATTTATATACTTTTTTTAAGCAAATTTACCTTCTAATTAATCACATCTATGGGCGCCTGGTTAAAATTTAGATTATAGAATTCAAATTTTAGTTTTCAAACAAATTTTTTATCGAATTTCAAAGTTATTTTAATAAAATCTCTAGTCATTTATTAATTATTATTTATATACTTTTTTTAAGCAAATTTGCCTTCTAATTAATCACGTCTATGGGCGCCTGGTTGAAATTTAGATTTTAGAATTCAAATTTTTGTTTTCAAACAAATTTTTTGTCGAATTCAAAAGCCAATTTGATAAAATCTCTAGTCATTTATGAATTATTATTTATATACTTTTTTTAAGCAACTTTGCCTTCTAATTAATCTCTCTATAAGTGCCCGGTATTAATTTAGATTTTAGTATTAAAATTTTTAGTTTTCGAACAAATATTTTATCGAATTTAAAAGACAACTTTACCAACCCTCTAGTCATTTATTAATTATTATTTATATACTTTTTTTAAGCAAATTTGCCTTCTAATTAATCACGTCTATGGGCGCCTGGTTAAAATTTAGATTCTAGAATTCAAATTTTAGTTTTCAAACAAATTTTTTGTCGAATTTCTAAATCAATTCAATAAAATCTCTAGTCATTTATAAATTATTATTTAAATACTTTTTTTAAGAAAATTTGACTTCTAATTAATCACGTCTATGGGCGCCTGGTTGAAATTTAGATTTTAGAATTCAAATTTTAGTTTTCAAACAAATTTTTTGTCAAATTCAAAAGCCAATTTGATAAAGTCTCTAGTGATTTATGAATTATTATTTAATACTTTTTTTAAGCAAATTTGCCTTCTAATTAATCACCTCTATGGGCGCCTGGTTAAAATTTAGATTATAGAATTCAAATTTTAGTTTTCAAACAAATTTTTTATCGAATTTCAAAGTTATTTTAATAAAATCTCTAGTCATTTATTAATTATTATTTATATACTTTTTTTAAGCAAATTTGCCTTCTAATTAATCACGTCTCTGGGCGCCTGGTTAAAATTAAATTTTAGAATCCAAATTTTAGTTTTCAAACAAATTTTTTATCGAATTTCAAAGTTAATTTAATAAAATCTCTAGTCATTTATTAATTATTATTTATATAATTTTTTTAAGCAAATTTGCCTTCTAATTAATCTCTCTATAAGTGCCTGGTATTAATTTAGATTTTAGTATTAAAATTTTTAGGTTTCGAACAAATATTTTGTCGAATTTAAAAGACAACTTTACCAACCCTCTAGTCATTTATTAATTATTATTTATAAACTTTTTTTAAGCAAATTTGCCTTCTAATTAATCACGTCTATGGGCGCCTGGTTGAAATTTAGATTTTAGAATTAAAATTTTAGTTTTCAAACAAATTTTTTGTCGAATTTCAAAGTTAATTTAACAAAATCTCTAGTCATTTATTAATTATTATTTATATACTTTTTTTTAAGCAAATTCGCCTTCTAATTAATCACGTCTATGGGTACCTGGTATAAATTTAGATTTTAGTCTTAAAATTTTTAGTTTTCGAACACATTTTTTATCGAATTTAAAAGACAACTTGTTCAAATCTCAAGTCATTTATGAATTATTATTTAAATACTTTTTTTTAGAAAATTTGCCTTCTAATTAATCACGTCTATGGGCGCCTGGTTGAAATTTAGATTTTAGTCTTAAAATTTTTAGTTTTCGAACACATTTTTTATCGAATTTAAAAGACAACTTGATCAAATCTCAAGTCATTTATGAATTATTATTTAAATACTTTTTTTTAGAAAATTTGCCTTCTAATTAATCACAACTATGGGCGCCTGGTTGAAATTTAGATTCTAGAATTCAAATTTTAGTTTTCAAACAAATTTTTTGTCGAATTCGAAAACCAATTTGATAAAATCTCTAGTCATTTATGAATTATTATTTAATATTTTTTTAAGCAAATTTGCCTTCTAATTAATCACGTCTATGGGCGCCTGGTTAAAATTTAGATTTTAGTATTAAAATTTTTAGTTTTCGAACAAATTTTTTGTCGAATTTCAAAGTCAATTTAACAATATCTCCAGTCATTTATTAATTTTTTTTTAAATACTTTTTTTAAGAATATTTGCCTTCTAATTAAACACGTCTATGGGCGCCTGGTTAAAATTTAGATTTTAGAATTCAAATTTTAGTTTTCAAACAAATTTTTTGTCGAATTTCAAAGTTAATATAACAAAATCTCTAGTCATTTATTAATTATTATTTATATACTTTTTTTTTTAGCAAATTTGCCTTCTAATTAATCACGTCTATGGGCGCCTGGTAAAAGTTTAGATTTTAGTCTTAAAATTTTTAGTTTTCGAACACATTTTTTATCGAATTTAAAAGCCAATTTGATAAAATCTCTAGTCATTTATGAATTATTATTTAAATACTTTTTTTAAGAAAATTTGGTTAAAATTTAGATTCTAGAATTCAAATTTTAGTTTTCAAACAAATTTTTTGTCGAATTCAAAAGGCAATTTGATAAAATCTCTAGTCATTTATGAATTATTATTTAAGTACTTTTTTTAAGAAAATTTGCCTTCTAATTAATCACATCTATGGGCGCCTGGTTAAAATTTAGGTTCTAGAATTCAAATTTTAGTTTTCAAACAAATTTTTTGTCGAATTTCAAAGTCAATTTAACAAAATTTCTAGTCATTTATTTATTTTTATTTAAATACTTTTTTTAAGAATATATGCCTTCTAATTCATCACGTCTATGGGCGCCTGGGTAAAATTTAGATTTTAGAATTCAAATTTTAGTTTTAGTTTTTCAAACAAATTTTTTATCGAATTTCAAAGTTAAATTAATAAAATCTCTAGTCATTTATTAATTATTATTTATAAACTTTTTTTAAGCAAATTTGCCTTCTAATTAATCACGTCTATGGGTAACTGGTGAAAACTTAGATTTTAGTCTTAAAAGTTTTAGTTTTTGGACACATTTTTTATCGAATTTAAAAGAAAACTTGATCAAATCTCAAGTCATTTATTAATTATTATTTAAATACTTTTTTTAAGAAAATTTGCTTTCTAATTAATCACGTCTATGGGCGCCTGGTTGAAATTTAGATTTTAGAATTAAAATTTTAGTTTTCAAACAAATTTTTTGTCGAATTTCAAAGTTAATTTAACAAAATCTCTAGTCATTTATTAATTATTATTTATATACTTTTTTTTAAGCAAATTCGCCTTCTAATTAATCACGTCTATGGGTGCCTGGTATAAATTTAGATTTTAGTCTTAAAATTTTTAGTTTTCGAACACATTTTTTATCGAATTTAAAAGACAACTTGATCAAATCTCAAGTCATTTATGAATTATTATTTAAATACTTTTTTTTAGAAAATTTGCCTTCTAATCAATCACGTCTATGGGCGCCTGGTTGAAATTTAGATTTTAGTCTTAAAATTTTTAGTTTTCGAACACATTTTTTATCGAATTTAAAAGACAACTTGATCAAATCTCAAGTCATTTATGAATTATTATTGAAATACTATTTTTTAGAAAATTTGCCTTCTAATTAATCACAACTATGGGCGCCTGGTTGAAATTTAGATTCTAGAATTCAAATTTTAGTTTTCAAACAAATTTTTTGTCGAATTCAAAAGCCAATTTCATAAAATCTCTAGTCATTTATGAATTATTATTTAATATTTTTTTAAGCAAATTTGCCTTCTAATTAATCACGTCTATGGGCGCCTGGTTAAAATTTAGATTTTAGTATTAAAATTTTTAGTTTTCGAACAAATTTTTTGTCGAATTTCAAAGTCAATTTAACAATATCTCCAGTCATTTATTAATTTTTTTTTAAATACTTTTTTTAAGAATATTTGCCTTCTAATTAAACACGTCTATGGGCGCCTGGTTAAAATTTAGATTTTAGAATTCAAATTTTAGTTTTCAAACAAATTTTTTGTCGAATTTCAAAGACAATTTGATAAAATCTCTAGTCATTTATGAATTATTATTTAAATACTTTTTTTTAGGATTATTTGCCTTCTAATTAATCACGTCTATGGGCGCCTGGTAAAAATTTAGATTTTAGTCTTAAAATTTTTAGTTTTCGAACAAACAGCCAATTTGATAAAATCTCTAGTCATTTATGAATTATTATTTAAATACTTTTTTTTAAGAAAATTTGGTTAAAATTTAAATTCTAGAATTCAAATTTTAGTTTTCAATCAAATTTTTTGTCGAATTCAAAAGGCAATTTGATAAAATCTCTAGTCATTTATGAATTATTATTTAAGTACTTTTTTTAAGAAAATTTGCCTTCTAATTAATCACATCTATGGGCGCCTGGTTAAAATTTAGGTTCTAGAATTCAAATTTTAGTTTTCAAACAAATTTTTTGTCGAATTTCAAAGTCAATTTAACAAGATTTCTAGTCATTTATTAATTTTTATTTAAATACTTTTTTTAAGAATATTTGCCTTCTAATTAATCACGTCTATGGGCGCCTGGGTAAAATTTAGATTTTAGAATTCAAATTTTAATGTTCAAACAAATTTTTTGTCGAATTCAAAAGCCAATTTGATAAAATCTCTAGTCATTTATGAATTATTATTTAAATACTTTTTTTAAGAATATTTGCCTTCTAATTAATCACGTCTATGGGCGCCTGGTTAAAATTTATATACTTTTTTTAAACAAATTTGCCTTCTAATTAATCACGTCTATGGGTGCCTGGTAAAAATTTAGATTTTAGTCCTAAAATTTTTAGTTTTCGAACACATTTTTTATCGAATTTAAAAGACAATTTGATAAAATCTCTAGTCATTTATGAATTATTATTTAAATACTTTTTTTTAGGATTATTTGCCTTCTAATTAATCACGTCTATGGGCGCCTGGTTAAAATTTAGATTCTAGAATTCAAATTTTATTTTTCAAACAAATTTTTTGTCGAATTTCAAAGTCAATTTTATAAAATCTCTAGTCATTTATGAACTATTATTTAAATACTTTTTTTTAAGAAAATTTGCCTTCTAATTAATCAAGTCTATGGGCGCCTGGTTAAAATTTAGATTCTAGAATTCAAATTTTATTTTTCAAACAAATTTTTTGTCGAATTTCAAAGTCAATTTTATAAAATCTCTAGTCATTTATGAACTATTATTTAAATACTTTTTTTTAAGAAAATTTGCCTTCTAATTAATCAAGTCTATGGGCACCTGGTTGAAATTTAGATTTTAGAATTCAAATTTTAGTTTTCAAATAAATTTTTTGTCAAATTCAAAAGCCAATTTGATAAAATCTCTAGTCATTTATGAATTATTATTTAAATACTTTTTTTTAGGATTATTTGCCTTCTAATTAATCACGTCTATGGGCGCCTGGGTAAAATTTAGATTTTAGAATTCAAATTTTAGTTTTAGTTTTTCAAACAAATTTTTTGTCGAATTTCAAAGTTAATTTAACAAAATCTCTAGTCATTTATTAATTATTATTTATATACTTTTTTTTAAGCAAATTCGCCTTCTAATTAATCACGTCTATGGGTGCCTGGTATAAATTTAGATTTTAGTCTTAAAATTTTTAGTTTTCGAACACATTTTTTATCGAATTTAAAAGACAACTTGATCAAATCTCAAGTCAATTATGAATTATTATTTAAATACTTTTTTTTAGAAAATTTGCCTTCTAATTAATCACAACTATGGGCGCCTGGTTGAAATTTAGATTCTAGAATTCAAATTTTAGTTTTCAAACAAATTTTTTGTCGAATTCAAAAGCCAATTTGATAAAATCTCTAGTCATTTATGAATTATTATTTAATATTTTTTTAAGCAAATTTGCCTTCTAATTAATCACGTCTATGGGCGCCTGGTTAAAATTTAGATTTTAGTATTAAAATTTTTAGTTTCGAACAAATTTTTTGTCGTATTTCAAAGTCAATTTAACAATATCTCCAGTCATTTATTAATTTTTTTTTAAATACTTTTTTTAAGAATATTTGCCTTCTAATTAAACACGTCTATGGGCGCCTGGTTAAAATTTAGATTTTAGAATTCAAATTTTAGTTTTCAAACAAATTTTTTGCCGAATTTCAAAGTTAATTTAACAAAATCTCTAGTCATTTATTAATTATTATTTATATACTTTTTTTTTAGCAAATTTGCCTTCTAATTAATCACGTCTATGGACGCCTGGTAAAAATTTAGATTTTAGTCTTAAAATTTTTAGTTTTCGAACACATTTTTTATCGAATTTAAAAGCCAATTTGATAAAATCTCTAGTCATTTATGAATTATTATTTAAATACTTTTTATACCCTACACCTATAGAATAGGTAAAGGGGTATATTAACTTTGGTATGGTGTTTGTAACCACCTAAAGGAAGCGAGCTAGATATGGAAAAGTATATATATTTGTGATCAGCGTGACCGCCTTAGTCGATATAGCCATGTCCGTCCGTCCGTCCGTCCGTCCGTCCGTCCGTCCGTCCGTCCGTCCGTAGGCACGATAACTCAAAAAATAATGGAGCTATCTTGATGAAATTTTAACTGTAGGTTACTAGGACTGAAAGTACGGCGGGGATTGCATATGGGCGAAATCGGCCCGTAGGTTCGGATTCTGGACCTTTTAATCAGTTTCAGGGCTAACGAACAAATATAAAAAATCACGATAACTCAACAACCAATGACGCTATCTTCGTCAAATTTGTGCTGTAGGTTACTAGTAATGAAACTACTTCGGGAATTGGGTAAGGTCGGGATTGGACCATGGGTTCGGAACCTAGAACTTTTTGATCGAATTTAGGCCAAACGAGCATAATTCCGAACCCAATGAAGATAGAACCTCCAAATTTGGTATCAGGGTGTCCCTTCCTATTTCCTAAATGTCTTGTGAATTTGGGCCCCATTGGAGTAGTGGGTCGAGGACCAGCCACACAGTTCCGAAGACCTTAAAGCATATCTTTAAAATTAATAAAGATAACAACTTAAAACAATGTAGAAGCTTCCAATTTGCCACAAGGGTGTTCTTTACTATCTCTTGCGTGTTCCCCTAATTTGGGATCAGTTGGAGTGGTGGTTCTGTACCCCTCTCAGACCTCCCAAGTTTTAAAGGCTTTTAATCGAAATTACTAAAAATAGTTACTTAAAATTAAGATAGGCAGTTCAAATTGTGTACAAGGGTTAACTAGTACTATAGTACAGCGCGGACTATATAAGGGCGAAATCAGCCCAACGGTTCGGATTCCGGACCTTTTAGTCGGTGTCAGGGCTAACGAGCATATATAAAAAATCACTATAACTCAACAACTAATGAGGCTATCTTCATGAAATTTGTGCTGTAGGGTATTGGTAATGAAACTACTGCGGTAATTACGTACGGTGAGGATTGGACAATGGGTTCGGAACTTAGAACTTTTTGATCGAATTTAGGTCAAACGAGCATAATTCTGAAACCAATAAAAATAGAACCTCCAAATTTGGTATCAGGGTGTCCCTTCCTATTTCGTAAGTGTCATTGAATTTTGGGCCCCATTGGAGTAGTGGGTCGGGGACCAGCCACTCAGTTCCGAGGACCTTAAAGCATATTTTCGAAATTAATAAAGATAGTAACTTGAAACAAATGTAGAAGCTTCAATTTTGGTTCAGAACCTCTCTTAGACCCCCCCAATGTGTAAAAGCTTATCATCGAAATTATTAAAACAATTAACATAAAATTAAGCTAGAACGTTCCAATTGTGTACAAAGGTTAACTAGTATTGAAAGTATGACGGGACTGCATATGGGCGAAATCGTACCATGGTTTCGGGTTCTGGAAGCCTTGAAAAGTTCAAGGACTAGCAAACATATATCTTAAAAACACCATAACTCAAAAAATAATGCCGGTATTTTGATGAAATTTAACACTAAGTTACTAGGAAAGAAAGTACCATGGGAATTGGTTCTGGTCGAGTTTAATTTCGAAGCCAAAGAATATATTTCCTATTTCCTATGTGTCCCCGAAATTTAGACTTAATTGTAGTGGTTCAGTTATGTTCAAAGGTACTTGCTGCATTTATGTAAAATTTATTTTTATATTTAAATGAATTATATGAAAAGATCCAAATTTTGTAATTGTATTTTAGAAATACATTTATTGCATATTTTGCGTTTATAAGCTTTTCTATTAGGCATATAAACTAACCATTTAAAATAATTGCAATTTTTAAAAATTTGGATTATTAAATATATTATGCTTTGATTATCTTTTTATCACAAAATTTAATAATTAGAATTTTTTCATTTTGTAATTGAATTGGAATAAATATATTTTCATTTATTTCAAGTTTGTTTGTTTTTTAATATTTTTAAATAGATAAATTAGTAAGAATTTGTAATATTTTTTAATAGATAGTGTAATTAGAAAATGTTTTTAGTATTATAAAGTTAATTTGGTTCTCTATGTCTTACGATCAAATTAATAGCAGCTTTTATGGTGTTAAAATGACTTATGAATATGTCCTTAAATTTGAACCAAATAGGTGTAGGGTATTTCTAAGTCGGTTGCACCGACTGACTGTTGCTTTACTTGTTTTTAAGAAAATTTGGTTAAAATTTAGATTCTAGAATTCAAATTTTAGTTTTCAAACAAATTTTTTGTCGAATTCAAAAGGCAATTTGATAAAATCTCTAGTCATTTATGAATTATTATTTAAGTACTTTTTTTAAGAAAATTTGCTTTCTAATTAATCACATCTATGGGCGCCTGGTTAAAATTTAGGTTCTAGAATTCAAATTTTAGTTTTCAAACAAATTTTTTGTCGAATTTCAAAGTCAATTTAACAAAATTTCTAGTCATTTATTAATTTTTATTTAAATACTTTTTTTAAGAATATTTGCCTTCTAATTAATCACGTCTATGGGCGCCTGGGTAAAATTTAGATTTTAGAATTCAAATTTTAGTGTTCAAACAAATTTTTTGTCGAATTCAAAAGCCAATTTGATAAAATCTCTAGTCATTTATGAATTATTATTTAAATACTTTTTTTTAGGATTATTTGCCTTCTAATTAATCACGTCTATGGGCGCCTGGTTAAAATTTAGATTCTAGAATTCAAATTTTATTTTTCAAACAAATTTTTTGTCGAATTTCAAAGTCAATTTAATAAAATCTCTAGTCATTTATGAACTATTATTTAAATACTTTTTTTTAAGAAAATTTGCCTTCTAATTAATCAAGTCTATGGGCATCTGGTTGAAATTTAGATTTTAGTATTCAAATTTTAGTTTCCAAACTAATTTTTTGTCGAATTCAAAAGCCAATTTGATAAAATCTCTAGTCGTTTATGAATTATTATTTAAATACTTTTTTTAAGAATATTTGCCTTCTAATTAATCACGTCTATGGGCGCCTGGTTAAAATTTATATACTTTTTTTTAAGCAAATTTGCCTTCTAATTAATCACGTCTATGGGCGCCTGGTTAAAATTTAGATTTTAGAATTCAAATTTTAGTTTTCAAACAAATTTTTTGTCGAATTTCAAAGTCAATTTAACAAAATTTCTAGTCATTTATTAATTTTTATTTAAATACTTTTTCTAAGAAAATTTGCCTTCTAATTAATCAAGTCTATGGGCACCTGGTTTAAATTTAGATTTTAGAATTCAAATTTTAGTTTTCAAACAAATTTTTTGTCGAATTTCAAAGTCAATTTAATAAAATCTCTAGTCATTTATGAATTATTATTTAAATACTTTTTTTAAGAATATTTGCCTTCTAATTAATCACGTCTATGGGCGCCTCGTTAAAATTTATATACTTTTTTTAAGCAAATTTGCCTTCTAATTAATCACGTCTATGGGTGCCTGGTAAAAATTTAGATTTTAGTCCTAAAATTTTTAGTTTTCGAACACATTTTTTATCGAATTTAAAAGACAATTTGATAAAATCTCTAGTCATTTATGAATTATTATTTAAATACTTTTTTTTAGGATTATTTGCCTTCTAATTAATCACGTCTATGGGCGCCTGGTTAAAATTTAGATTCTAGAATTCAAATTTTATTTTTCAAACAAATTTTTTGTCGAATTTCAAAGTCAATTTAATAAAATCTCTAGTCATTTATGAACTATTATTTAAATACTTTTTTTTAAGAAAATTTGCCTTCTAATTAATCAAGTCTATGGGCACCTGGTTGAAATTTAGATTTTAGTATTCAAATTTTAGTTTTCAAACAAATTTTTTGTCGAATTCAAAAGCCAATTTGATAAAATCTCTAGTCGTTTATGAATTATTATTTAAATACTTTTTTTAAGAATATTTGCCTTTTAATTAATCACGTCTATGGGCGCCTGGTTAAAATTTAAATTTTAGAATTCAAATTTTAGTTTTCAAATAAATTTTTTGTCAAATTCAAAAGCCAATTTGATAAAATCTCTAGTCATAAATGAATTATTATTTAAATACTTTTTTTAAGAATATTTGCCTTCTAATTAATCACGTCTATGGGCGCCTGGTTAAAATTTAGATTTTAGAATTCAAATTTCAGTTTTCAAACAAATTTTTTGTCGAATTCAAAAGCCTATTTGACAAAATCTCTAGTCATTTATGAATTATTATTTAAATACTTTTTTAAGAATATTTGCCTTCTAATTAATCACGTCTATGGGCGCCTGGTTAAAATTTAGATTTTAGAATTAAAATTTTAGTTTTCAAAGAAATTTTTTGTCGAATTCAAAAGCCAATTTGATAAAATCTCTAGTCATTTAAGAATTATTATTTAAATACTTTTTTTTAAGAAAATTTGCCTTCTAATTAATCAAGTCTATGGGCACCTGGTTTAAATTTAGATTTTAGAATTCAAATTTTAGTTTTCAAACAAAATTTTTGTCGAATTCAAAAGCCAATTTGATAAAATCTCTAGTCATTTATGAATTATTATTTAAATACTTTTTTTAAGAATAATTGCCTTCTAATTAATCACGTCTATGGGCGCCTTGTGGAAATTTAGATTTTTGAATTCAAATTTTAGTTTTCAAACAAATTTTTTGTCGAATTCAAAAGCCAATTTGATAAAATCTGTAGTCATTTATGAATTATTATTTAAATACTTTTTTTTAGGATTATTTGCCTTCTAATTAATCACGTCTATGGGCGCCTGGTTAAAATTTAGATTCTAGAATTCAAATTTTAGTTTTCAAACAAATTTTTTGTCGAATTTCAAAGTCAATTTAATAAAATCTCTAGTCATTTATGAATTGTTATTTAAATACTTTTTTTTAAGAAAATTTGCTATCTAATTAATCAAGTCTATGGGCACCTGGTTGAAATTTAGATTTTAGAGTTCAAATTTTAGTTTTCAAACAAATTTTTTGTCGAATTTCAAAGTCAATTTAACAAAATCTCTAGTCATTTATGAATTATTATTTAAATACATTTTTTAAGAATATTTGCCTTCTAATTAATCACGTCTATGGGCGCCTGGTTAAAATTTAGATTTTAGAATTCTAATTTTAGTTTTAAAACAAATTTTTTGGCGAATTCAAAAGCCAACTTGAAAAAATCTCTAGTCATTTATGAATTATTATTTAAATACTTTTTTTTAAGAAAATTTGCCTTCTAATTAATCATGTTTATGAGCGCCTGGATAAAATTTAGATTTTAGAATTCAAATTTTAGTTTTCAAACAAATTTTTTGTCGAATTTCAAAGTCAATTTAACAAAATCTCTAGTCATTTATGAATTATTATTTAAATACTTTTTTTAAGAATATTTGCCTTCTAATTAATCACGTCTATGGGCGCCTGGTTAAAATTTAGATTTTAGAATTCAAATTTTAGTTTTCAAACAAATTTTTTATCGAATTTCAAAGTTAATTTAACAAAATCTCTAGTCATTTATTAATTATTATTTATATACTTTTTTTAAGCAAATTTGCCTTCTAATTAATCACGTCTACGGGCGCCTGGTTAAAATTTAGATTCTAGAATTCAAATTTTAGTTTTCAAACAAATTTTTTTTTCGAATTTCAAAGTCAATTTAATAAAATCTCTAGTCATTTATGAATTATTATTTAAATACTTTTTTTAAGAATATTTGCCTTCTAATTAATCACGTCTATGGGCGCCTGGTTAAAATTTAGATTTTAGAATTCAAATTTTAGTTTTCAAACAAATTTTTTGTCGAATTTCAAAGTCAATTTAACAAAATCTCTAGTCATTTATGAATTATTACTTAAATACTTTTTTTAAGAATATTTGCATTCTAATTAATCACGTCTATGGGCGCCTGGTTAAAATTTAGATTTTAGTTTTCAAACAAATTTTTTGGCGAATTCAAAAGCCAATTTGATAAAATCTCTAGTCATTTATGAATTATTATTTAAATACTTTTTTTAAGAAAATTAACCTTCTAATTAATAACGTCTATGAGCGCCTGGTTAAAAGTTAGATTTTAGAATTAAAATTTTAGTTTTCAAACAAATTTTTTGTCGAATTTCAAAGTCAATTTAACAAAATCTCTAGTCATTTATTAATTTTTATTTAAATACTTTTTTTAAGAATATTTGCTTTCTAATTAATCACGTCTATTGGCGCCTGGTTAAAATTTAAATTTTAGAATTCAAATTTTAGTTTTCAAACAAATTTTTTGTCGAATTTCAAAGTTAATTTAGCAAAATCTATAGTCATTTATTAATTATTATTTATATACTTTTTTTTTAACAAATTTGCCTTCTAGTTAATCATTTCTATGGGTGCCTGGTAAAAATTTAGATTTTAGTCTAAAAATTTTTAGTTTTCAAACAAATTTTTTGTCGAATTCAAAAGCCAATTTGATAAAATCTCTAGTCATTTATGAATTATTATTTAAAAACTTTTTTTAAGAATATTTGCCTTCTAATTAATCACGTCTATGGGCGCCTGGTTAAAATTTAGATTCTAGAATTCAAATTTTAGTTTTCAAACAAATTTTTTGTCAAATTTCAAAGTCAATGTAATAAAATCTCTAGTCATTTATGAATTATTATTTAAATACTTTTTTTTAAGAAAATTTGCCTTCTAATTAATCACGTCTATGGGCGCCTGGTTGAAATTTAGATTTTAGAATTCAAATTTTTTTCATTTATGAATTATTATTTAAATACTTTTTTTAGGAATATTTGCCTTCTAATTAATCACGTCTATGGGTTCCTGGTTGAAATTTAGATTTTAGAATTCAAATTTTAGTTTTCAAACAAATTTTTTGTCGAATTCAAAAGCCAATTTGATAAAATCTCTAGTCATTTATGAATTATTATTTAAATACTTTTTTTAAGAATATTTGCCTTCTAATTAATCACGTCTATGGGCGCCTGGTTAAAATTTAGATTTTAGAATTCAAATTTTAGTTTTCAAACAAATTTTTTGTCGAATTTCAAAGTTAATTTAACAAAATCTCTAGTCTTTTATTAATTACTATTTATATACTTTTTTTAAGCAAATTTGCCTTCTAATTAATCACGTCTATGGGTGCCTGGTAAAAATTTAGATTTTAGTCTTAAAATTTTTAGTTTTCGAACACATTTTTTATCGAATTTAAAAGACAACTTGATCAAATCTCAAGTCATTTATGAATTATTATTTAAATACTTTTTTTAAGAAAATTTGCCTTATAATTAATCACGTCTATGGGCGCCTGGTTAAAATTTAGATTCTAGAATTCAAATTTTAGTTTCCAAACAAATTTTTTGTCGAATTTCAAAGTCTATTTAACAAAATCTCTAGTCATTTATTAATTTTTATTTAAATACTTTTTTAAGAATATTTGCCTTCTAATTAATCACGTCTATGGGCGCCTGGTTAAAATTTAGATTTTAGAATTCTAATTTTAGTTTTAAAACAAATTTTTTGGCGAATTCAAAAGCCAACTTGATAAAATCTCTAGTCATTTATGAATTATTATTTAAATACTTTTTTTTAAGAAAATTTGCCTTCTAATTAATCACGTTTATGAGCGCCTGGTTAAAATTTAGATTTTAGAATTCAAATTTTAGTTTTCAAACAAATTTTTTGTCGAATTTCAAAGTCAATTTAACAAAATCTCTAGTCATTTATGAATTATTATTTAAATACTTTTTTTAAGAATATTTGCCTTCTAATTAATCACGTCTATGGGCGCCTGGTTAATATTTAGATTTTAGAATTCAAATTTTAGTTTTCAAACAAATTTTTTGGCGAATTCAAAAGCCAATTTGATAAAATCTCTAGTCATTTATGAATTATTATTTAAATACTTTTTTTTAAGAAAATTTGCCTTCTATTTAATCACGTCTATGGGCGCCCAGTTGAAATTTAGATTTTAGAATTCAAATTTTAGTTTTCAAAGTAATTTTTTGTCGAATTTCAAAGTCAATTTAACAAAATCTCTAGTCATTTATGAATTATTATTTAAATACTTTTTTTAAGAATATTTGCCTTCTAATTAATCACGTCTATGGGCGCCTGGTTAAAATTTAGATTTTAGTTTTCAAACAAATTTTTTGGCGAATTCAAAAGCCAATTTGATAAAATCTCTAGTCATTTATGAATTATTATTTAAATACTTTTTTTAAGAATATTTGCCTTCTAATTAATCACGTCTATGGGCGCCTAGTTAAAATTTAGATTTTAGTTTTCAAACAAATTTTTTGGCGAATTCAAAAGCCAATTTGATAAAATCTCTAGTCATTTATGAATTATTATTTAAATACTTTTTTTTAAGAAAATTTGCATTCTAATTAATCAAGTCTATGGGCACCTGGTTAAAATTTAGATTTTAGAATTCAAATTTTAGTTTTCAAACAAATTTTTTGTCGAATTCAAAAGCCAATTTGATAAGATCTCTAGTCATTTATGAATTATTATTTAAATACTTTTTTTAGGATTATTTGCCTTCTAATTAATCACGTCTATGGGCGCCTGGTTGAAATTTAGATTCTAGGATTCACATTTTAGTTTTCAAACAAATTTTTTGTCGAATTTCAAAGTCAATTTAACAATATCTCTAGTCATTTATTAATTTTTATTTAAATACTTTTTTTAAGAATATTAGCCTTCTAATTAATAACGTCTATGGGCGCCTGATTAAAAGTTAGATTTATGAATTCAAATTTTAGTTTTCAAACAAATTTTTTGTCGAATTTCAAAGTCAATTTAACAAAATCTCTAGTCATTTATTAATTTTTATTTAAATACTTTTTTTAAGAAAATTTGCCTTCTAATTAATCACGTCTATGGTCGCCTGGTTAAAATTTAGATTCTAGAATTCAAATTTTAGTTTTCAAACAAATTTTTTGTCGAATTTCAAAGTCAATTTATTAAAATCTCTAGTCATTTATGAATTATTATTTAAATACTTTATTTTAAGAAAATTTGCCTTCTAATTAATCAAGTCTATGGGCACCTGGTTGAAATTTAGATTTTAGAATTCAAATTTTAGTTTTCAAACAAATTTTTTGTCGAATTCAAAAGCTAATTTGATAAAATCTCTAGTCATTTATGAATTATTATTTAAATACTTTTTTTAGGATTATTTCCCTTCTAATTAATCACGTCTATGGGCGCCTGGTTAAAATTTAGATTTTAGAATTCAAATTTTAGTTTTCAAACAAATTTTTTGTCGAATTTCAAAGTCAATTTAACAAAATCTCTAGTCATTTATGAATTATTACTTAAATACTTTTTTTAAGAATATTTGCCTTCTAATTAATCACGTCTATGGGCGCCTAGTTAAAATTTAGATTTTAGTTTTCAAACAAATTTTTTGGCGAATTCAAAAGCCAATTTGATAAAATCTCTAGTCATTTATGAATTATTATTTAAATACTTTTTTTAAGAAAATTAGCCTTCTAATTAATAACGTCTATGGGCGCCTGGTTAAAAGTTAGATTTTAGAATTAAAATTTTAGTTTTCAAACAAATTTTTTGTCGAATTTCAAAGTCAATTTAACAAAATCCCTAGTCATTTATTAATTTTTATTTAAATACTTTTTTTAAGAATATTTGCCTTCTAATTAATCACGTCTATGGGCGCCTGTTTAAAATTTAGATTTTAGAATTCAAATTTTAGTTTTCAAACAAATTTTTTGTCGAATTTCAAAGTTAATTTAGCAAAATCTCTAGTCATTTATTAATTATTATTTATATACTTTTTTTTTAGCAAATTTGCCTTCTAGTTAATCATTTCTATGGGTGCCTGGTAAAAATTTAGATTTTAGTCTTATAATTTTTAGTTTTCAAACAAATTTTTTGTCGAATTCAAAAGCCAATTTGATAAAATCTCTAGTCATTTATGAATTATTATTTAAAAACTTTTTTTAAGAATATTTGCCTTCTAATTAATCACGTCTATGGGCGCCTGGTTAAAATTTAGATTCTAGAATTCAAATTTTAGTTTTCAAACAAATTTTTTGTCGAATTTCAAAGTCAATTTAATAAAATCTCTAGTCATTTATGATTTATTATTTAAATACTTTTTTTTAAGAAAATTTCCTTCTAATTAATCAAGTCTATGGGCACCTGGTTGAAATTTAGATTTTAGAATTCAAATTTTAGTTTTCCAACGAATTTTTTGTCGAATTTTAAAGTCAATTTAACAAAATCTCTAGTCATTTATGAATTATTATTTAAATACTTTTTTTAAGAATATTTGTCTTCTAATTAATCACGTCTATGGGCGCCTGGTTAAAATTTAGATTTTAGAATTCAAATTTTAGTTTTCAAATAAATTTTTTGTCGAATTCAAAAGCCAATTTGATAAAATCTCTAGTCATTTATGAATTATTATTTAAATACTCTTTTTAAGGATATTTGCCTTCTAATTTATCATGTCTATGGGCGCCTGGTTAAAATTTAGATTCTAGAATGAATTATCATCATTTATGAATTATTATTTAAATACTTTTTTTTAAGAAAATTTGCCTTCTAATTAATCACGTCTATGGGCGCCTGGTTGAAATTTAGATTTTAGAATTAAAATTTTAGTTTTCAAACAAATTTTTTGTCGAATTCAAAAGCCAATTTGATAAAATCTCTAGTCATTTATGAATTATTATTTAAATACTTTTTTTAGGAATATTTGCCTTCTAATTAATCACATCTATGGGCGCCTGGTTGAAATTTAGATTTTAGAATTCAAATTTTAGTGTTCAAACAAATTTTTTGTCGAATTTCAAAGTCAATTTAACAAAATCTCTAGTCATTTATGAATTATTATTTAAATACTTTTTTTAAGAATATTTGCCTTCTAATTAATCACGTCTATGGGCGCCTGGTTAAAATTTAGATTTTAGAATTCAAATTTTAGTTTTCAAACAAATTTTTTGTCGAATTTCAAAGTCAATTTAATAAAATCTCTAGTCATTTATGAATTATTATTTAAATACTTTTTTTTAAGAATATTTGCCTTCTAATTAATCACGTCTATGGGCGCCTGGTTAAAATTTTGATTTTAGAATTCAAATTTTAGTTTTCAAACAAATTTTTTGTCGAATTTCAAAGTCAATTTAACAAAATCTCTAGTCATTTTTGAATTATTACTTAAATACTTTTTTTAAGAATATTTGCCTTCTAATTAATCACGTCTATGGGCGCCTAGTTAAAATTTAGATTTTAGTTTTCAAACTAATTTTTTGGCGAATTCAAAAGCCAATTTGATAAAATCTCTAGTCATTTATGAATTATTATTTAAATACTTTTTTTAAGAATATTTGCCTTCTAATTAATCACGTCTATGGGCGCCTAGTTAAAATTTAGATTTTAGTTTTCAAACAAATTTTTTGGCGAATTCAAAAGCCAATTTGATAAAATCTCTAGTCATTTATGAATTATTATTTAAATACTTTTTTTTAAGAAAATTTGCCTTCTAATTAATCACGTCTATGGGCGCCTTTTTGAAATTTAGATTTTAGAATTCAAATTTTAGTTTTCAAACAAATTTTTTGTCGAATTTCAAAGTCAATTTATTAAAATCTCTAGTCATTTATGAATTATTATTTAAATACTTTTTTTTAAGAAAATTTGCATTCTAATTAATCAAGTTTATGGGCACCTGGTTAAAATTTAGATTTTAGAATTCAAATTTTAGTTTTCAAACAAATTTTTTGTCGAATTCAAAAGCCAATTTGATAAGATCTCTAGTCATTTATGAATTATTATTTAAATACTTTTTTTTAGGATTATTTGCCTTCTAATTAATCACGTCTATGGGCGCCTCGTTGAAATTTAGATTCTAGGATTCAAATTTTAGTTTTCAAACAAATTTTTTGTCGAATTTCAAAGTCAATTTAACAATATCTCTAGTCATTTATTAATTTTTATTTAAATACTTTTTTTAAGAATATTAGCCTTCTAATTAATAACGTCTATGGGCGCCTGATTAAAAGTTAGATTTATGAATTCAAATTTTAGTTTTCAAACAAATTTTTTTGTCGAATTTCAAAGTCAATTTAACAAAATCTCTAGTCATTTATTAATTTTTATTTAAATACTTTTTTTAAGAAAATTTGCCTTCTAATTAATCACGTCTATGGTCGCCTGGTTAAAATTTAGATTCTAGAATTCAAATTTTAGTTTTCAAACAAATTTTTTGTCGAATTTCAAAGTCAATTTATTAAAATCTCTAGTCATTTATGAATTATTATTTAAATACTTTATTTTAAGAAAATTTGCCTTCTAATTAATCAAGTCTATGGGCACCTGGTTGAAATTTAGATTTTAGAATTCAAATTTTAGTTTTCAAACAAATTTTTTGTCGAATTCAAAAGCCAATTTGATAAAATCTCTAGTCATTTATGAATTATTATTTAAATACTTTTTTTAGGATTATTTCCCTTCTAATTAATCACGTCTATGGGCGCCTGGTTAAAATTTAGATTTTAGAATTCAAATTTTAGTTTTCAAACAAATTTTTTGTCGAATGTCAAAGTCAATTTAACAAAATCTCTAGTCATTTATGAATTATTACTTAAATACTTTTTTTAAGAATATTTGCCTTCTAATTAATCACGTCTATGGGCGCCTAGTTAAAATTTAGATTTTAGTTTTCAAACAAATTTTTTGGCGAATTCAAAAGCCAATTTGATAAAATCTCTAGTCATTTATGAATTATTATTTAAATACTTTTTTTAAGAAAATTAGCCTTCTAATTAATAACGTCTATGGGCGCCTGGTTAAAAGTTAGATTTTAGAATTAAAATTTTAGTTTTCAAACAAATTTTTTGTCGAATTTCAAAGTCAATTTAACAAAATCCCTAGTCATTTATTAATTTTTATTTAAATACTTTTTTTAAGAATATTTGCCTTCTAATTAATCACGTCTATGGGCGCCTGTTTAAAATTTAGATTTTAGAATTCAAATTTTAGTTTTCAAACAAATTTTTTGTCGAATTTCAAAGTTAATTTAGCAAAATCTCTAGTCATTTATTAATTATTATTTATATACTTTTTTTTTAGCAAATTTGCCTTCTAGTTAATCATTTCTATGGGTGCCTGGTAAAAATTTAGATTTTAGTCTTAAAATTTTTAGTTTTCAAACAAATTTTTTGTCGAATTCAAAAGCCAATTTGATAAAATCTCTAGTCATTTATGAATTATTATTTAAAAACTTTTTTTTAGAATATTTGCCTTCTAATTAATCACGTCTATGGGCGCCTGGTTAAAATTTAGATTCTAGAATTCAAATTTTAGTTTTCATACAAATTTTTTGTCGAATTTCAAAGTCAATTTAATAAAATCTCTAGTCATTTATGATTTATTATTTAAATACTTTTTTTTAAGAAAATTTGCCTTCTAATTAATCAAGTCTATGGGCACCTGGTTGAAATTTAGATTTTAGAATTCAAATTTTAGTTTTCCAACGAATTTTTTGTCGAATTTCAAAGTCAATTTAACAAAATCTCTAGTCATTTATGAATTATTATTTAAATACTTTTTTTAAGAATATTTGTCTTCTAATTAATCACGTCTATGGGCGCCTGGTTAAAATTTAGATTTTAGAATTCAAATTTTAGTTTTCAAATAAGTTTTTTGTCGAATTCAAAAGCCAATTTGATAAAATCTCTAGTCATTTATGAATTATTATTTAAATACTCTTTTTAAGGATATTTGCCTTCTAATTTATCATGTCTATGGGCGCCTGGTTAAAATTTAGATTCTAGAATTCAAATTTTAGTTTTCAAACTAATTTTTTGTCAAATTTCAAAGTCAATTTAATAAAATCTCTAGTCATTTATGAATTATTATTTAAATACTTTTTTTTAAGAAAATTTGCCTTCTAATTAATCACGTCTATGGGCGCCTGGTTGAAATTTAGATTTTAGAATTAAAATTTTAGTTTTCAAACAAATTTTTTGTCGAATTCAAAAGCCAATTTGATAAAATCTCTAGTCATTTATGAATTATTATTTAAATACTTTTTTTAGGAATATTTGCCTTCTATTAATCACGTCTATGGGCGCCTGGTTGAAATTTAGATTTTAGAATTCAAATTTTAGTGTTCAAACAAATTTTTTGTCGAATTCAAAAGCCAATTTGATAAAATCTCTAGTCATTTATGAATTATTATTTAAATATTTTTTTTAAAAATATTTGCCTTCTGATTAATCACGTCTATGGGCGCCTGGTTAAAATTTAGATTCTAGAATTCAAATTTTAGTTTTCAAACAATTTTTTTGTCTAATTCAAAAGCCAATTTGATAAAATCTCTAGTCATTTATGAATTATTATTTAAATACTTTTTTTAAGAATATTTGCCTTCTAATTAATCACGTCTATGGGCGGCTGGTTAAAATTTAGATTCTAGAATTCAAATTTTTTGTTTTCAAACAAATTTTTTGTCAAATTTCAAAGTCAATGTAATAAAATCTCTAGTCATTTATGAATTATTATTTAAATACTTTTTTTTAAGAAAATTTGCCTTCTAATTAATCACGTCTATGGGCGCCTGGTTGAAATTTTGATTTTAGAATTCAAATTTTTTGCATTTATGAATTATTATTTAAATACTTTTTTTTAGGAATATTTGCCTTCTAATTAATCACGTCTATAAGCTCCTGGTTGAAATTTAGATTTTAGAATTCAAATTTTAGTGTTCAAACAAATTTTTTGTCGAATTCAAAAGCCAATTTGATAAAATCTCTAGTCATTTATGAATTATTATTTAAATATTTTTTTTAAAAATATTTGCCTTCTGATTAATCACGTCTATGGGCGCCTGGTTAAAATTTAGATTCTAGAATTCAAATTTTAGTTTTCAAACAATTTTTTTGTCAAATTTCAAAGTCAATGTAATAAAATCTCTAGTCATTTATGAATTATTATTTAAATACTTTTTTTTAAGAAAATTTGCCTTCTAAGTAATCACGTCTATGGGCGCCTGGTTGAAATTTAGATTTTAGAATTCAAATTTTAGTGTTCAAACAAATTTTTTGTCGAATTCAAAAGCCAATTTGATAAAATCTCTAGTCATTTATGAATTATTATTTAAATATTTTTTTTAAAAATATTTGCCTTCTGATTAATCACGTCTATGGGCGCCTGGTTAAAATTTAGATTCTAGAATTCAAATTTTAGTTTTCAAACAATTTTTTTGTCTAATTCAAAAGCCAATTTGATAAAATCTCTAGTCATTTATGAATTATTATTTAAATACTTTTTTTAAGAATATTTGCCTTCTAATTAATCACGTCTATGGGCGCCTAGTTAAAATTTAGATTTTAGTTTTCAAACAAATTTTTTGGCGAATTCAAAAGCCAATTTGATAAAATCTCTAGTCATTTATGAATTATTATTTAAATACTTTTTTTTAAGAAAATTTGCCTTCTAATTAATCACGTCTATGGGCGCCTTTTTGAAATTTAGATTTTAGAATTCAAATTTTAGTTTTCAAACAAATTTTTTGTCGAATTTCAAAGTCAATTTATTAAAATCTCTAGTCATTTATGAATTATTATTTAAATACTTTTTTTTAAGAAAATTTACATTCTAATTAATCAAGTTTATGGGCACCTGGTTAAAATTTAGATTTTAGAATTCAAATTTTAGTTTTCAAACAAATTTTTTGTCGAATTCAAAAGCCAATTTGATAAGATCTCTAGTCATTTATGAATTATTATTTAAATACTTTTTTTTAGGATTATTTGCCTTCTAATTAATCACGTCTATGGGCGCCTCGTTGAAATTTAGATTCTAGGATTCAAATTTTAGTTTTCAAACAAATTTTTTGTCGAATTTCAAAGTCAATTTAACAATATCTCTAGTCATTTATTAATTTTTATTTAAATACTTTTTTTAAGAATATTAGCCTTCTAATTAATAACGTCTATGGGCGCCTGATTAAAAGTTAGATTTATGAATTCAAATTTTAGTTTTCAAACAAATTTTTTTGTCGAATTTCAAAGTCAATTTAACAAAATCTCTAGTCATTTATTAATTTTTATTTAAATACTTTTTTTAAGAAAATTTGCCTTCTAATTAATCACGTCTATGGTCGCCTGGTTAAAATTTAGATTCTAGAATTCAAATTTTAGTTTTCAAACAAATTTTTTGTCGAATTTCAAAGTCAATTTATTAAAATCTCTAGTCATTTATGAATTATTATTTAAATACTTTATTTTAAGAAAATTTGCCTTCTAATTAATCAAGTCTATGGGCACCTGGTTGAAATTTAGATTTTAGAATTCAAATTTTAGTTTTCAAACAAATTTTTTGTCGAATTCAAAAGCCAATTTGATAAAATCTCTAGTCATTTATGAATTATTATTTAAATACTTTTTTTAGGATTATTTCCCTTCTAATTAATCACGTCTATGGGCGCCTGGTTAAAATTTAGATTTTAGAATTCAAATTTTAGTTTTCAAACAAATTTTTTGTCGAATGTCAAAGTCAATTTAACAAAATCTCTAGTCATTTATGAATTATTACTTAAATACTTTTTTTAAGAATATTTGCCTTCTAATTAATCACGTCTATGGGCGCCTAGTTAAAATTTAGATTTTAGTTTTCAAACAAATTTTTTGGCGAATTCAAAAGCCAATTTGATAAAATCTCTAGTCATTTATGAATTATTATTTAAATACTTTTTTTAAGAAAATTAGCCTTCTAATTAATCAAGTCTATGGGCACCTGGTTGAAATTTAGATTTTAGAATTCAAATTTTAGTTTTCCAACGAATTTTTTGTCGAATTTCAAAGTCAATTTAACAAAATCTCTAGTCATTTATGAATTATTATTTAAATACTTTTTTTAAGAATATTTGTCTTCTAATTAATCACGTCTATGGGCGCTTGGTTAAAATTTAGATTTTAGAATTCAAATTTTAGTTTTCAAATAAATTTTTTGTCGAATTCAAAAGCCAATTTGATAAAATCTCTAGTCATTTATGAATTATTATTTAAATACTCTTTTTAAGGATATTTGCCTTCTAATTTATCATGTCTATGGGCGCCTGGTTAAAATTTAGATTCTAGAATTCAAATTTTAGTTTTCAAACTAATTTTTTGTCAAATTTCAAAGTCAATTTAATAAAATCTCTAGTCATTTATGAATTATTATTTAAATACTTTTTTTTAAGAAAATTTGCCTTCTAATTAATCACGTCTATGGGCGCCTGGTTGAAATTTAGATTTTAGAATTAAAATTTTAGTTTTCAAACAAATTTTTTGTCGAATTCAAAAGCCAATTTGATAAAATCTCTAGTCATTTATGAATTATTATTTAAATACTTTTTTTAGGAATATTTGCCTTCTAATTAATCACGTCTATGGGCGCCTGGTTGAAATTTAGATTTTAGAATTCAAATTTTAGTGTTCAAACAAATTTTTTGTCGAATTCAAAAGCCAATTTGATAAAATCTCTAGTCATTTATGAATTATTATTTAAATATTTTTTTTAAAAATATTTGCCTTCTGATTAATCACGTCTATGGGCGCCTGGTTAAAATTTAGATTCTAGAATTCAAATTTTAGTTTTCAAACAATTTTTTTGTCTAATTCAAAAGCCAATTTGATAAAATCTCTAGTCATTTATGAATTATTATTTAAATACTTTTTTTAAGAATATTTGCCTTCTAATTAATCACGTCTATGGGCGGCTGGTTAAAATTTAGATTCTAGAATTCAAATTTTTTGTTTTCAAACAAATTTTTTGTCAAATTTCAAAGTCAATGTAATAAAATCTCTAGTCATTTATGAATTATTATTTAAATACTTTTTTTTAAGAAAATTTGCCTTCTAATTAATCACGTCTATGGGCGCCTGGTTGAAATTTTGATTTTAGAATTCAAATTTTTTGCATTTATGAATTATTATTTAAATACTTTTTTTTAGGAATATTTGCCTTCTAATTAATCACGTCTATAAGCTCCTGGTTGAAATTTAGATTTTAGAATTCAAATTTTAGTTTTCAAACAAATTTTTTGTCGAATTCAAAAGCCAATTTTATAAAATCTCTAGTCATTTATGAATTATTATTTAAATACTTTTTTTAAGAATATTTGCCTTCTAATTAATCACGTCTATGGGCGCCTGGTTAAAATTTATATTCTAGAATTCAAATTTTAGTTTTCAAACAAATTTTTTGTCAAATTTCAAAGCCAATGTAATAAAATCTCTAGTCTTTTATTAATTACTATTTATATACTTTTTTTAAGCAAATTTGCCTTCTAATTAATCACGTCTATGGGTGCCTGGTAAAAATTTAGATTTTAGTCTTAAAATTTTTAGTTTTCGAACACATTTTTTATCGAATTTAAAAGACAACTTGATCAAATCTCAAGTCATTTATGAATTATTATTTAAATACTTTTTTTAAGAAAATTTGCCTTATAATTAATCACGTCTATGGGCGCCTGGTTAAAATTTAGATTCTAGAATTCAAATTTTAGTTTTCAAACAAATTTTTTGTCGAATTTCAAAGTCAATTTAATAAAATCTCTAGTCATTTATGAATTATTATTTAAATATTTTTTTTAAGAAAATTTGCCTTCTAATTAATCACGTCTACGGGCGCCTTGTTGAAATTTAGATTTTAGAATTCAAATTTTAGTTTTCAAACAAATTTTTTGTCGAATTCAAAAGCCAATTTTATAAAATCTCTAGTCATTTATGAATTATTATTTAAATACTTTTTTTAAGAATATTTGCCTTCTAATTAATCACGTCTATGGGCGCCTGGTTAAAATTTATATTCTAGAATTCAAATTTTAGTTTTCAAACAAATTTTTTGTCGAATTCAAAAGCCAATTTGATAAAATCTCTAGTCATTTATGAATTATTATTTAAATATTATATTTTTTCTAGCATTCAAATTTTAGTTTTCAAACAAATTTTTTGTCGAATTTCAAGTCAAAAATTTCAAATTCAATTTAATAAAATCTCTAGTCATTTATGAATTATTATTTAAATACTTTTTTTAAGAAATATTTGCCTTCTAGTTAATCACGTCTATGGGCGCCTGGTTAAAATTTAGATTCTGGAATTCAAATTTTAGTTTTCAAACTAATTTTTTGTCGAATTTCAAAGTCAATTTAAAAAAATCTCTAGTCATTTATGAATTAGTATATAAACACTTTTTTTTAAGAAAATTTGCCTTCTAATTAATCACGTCTATGGGCACCTGGTTGAAATTTAGATTTTAGAATTCAAATTTTAGTTTTCAAACAAATTTTTTGTCGAATTCAAAAGCCAATTTGATAAAATCTCTAGTCAATTATGAATTATTATTTAAATATTTTTTTTAGGAATATTTGCCTTCTAATTAATCACGTCTATGGGCGCCTGGTTAAAATTTAGATTCTAGAATTCAAATTTTAGTTTTCAAA
Source organism: Dolichopus griseipennis (assembly GCA_963082915.1). NCBI lineage: Eukaryota > Metazoa > Arthropoda > Insecta > Diptera > Dolichopodidae > Dolichopus > Dolichopus griseipennis. The sequence goes on from OY720444.1 coordinate 30,863,602, forward strand.
CAAATTTTTTGTCAAATTTCAAAGTCAATTTAATAAAATCTCTAGTCATTTATAAATTATTATTTAAATACTTTTTTTTAAGAAAATTTGCCTTCTAATTAATCTCGTCTATGGGCGCCTGGTTGAAATTTAGATTTTAGAATTCAAATTTTAGTTTTCAAACAAATTTTTTGTCGAATTCAAAAGCCAATTTGATAAAATCTCTAGTCATTTATGAATTATTATTTAAATACTTTTTTTAAGAATATTTGCCTTCTAATTAATCACGTCTATGGGCGCCTGGTTAAAATTTATATTCTAGAATTCAAATTTTAGTTTTCAAACAAATTTTTTGTCGAATTTCAAAGTCATTTTAATAAAATCTCTAGTAATTTATGAATTATTATTTAAATACTTTTTTTAGGATTATTTGCCTTCTAATTAATCACGTCTATGGACGCCTGGTTAAAATTTAGATTTTAGAATTAAAATTTTAGTTTTCAAACAAATTTTTTGTCGAATTTCAAAGTTAATTTAACAAAATCTCTAGTCATATATTACTTATTATTTATATACTTTTTTTTTTAGCAAATTTGCTTTCTAATTAATCACGTCTATGGGTGCCTGGTTAAAATTTAGATTTTAGTCTTAAAATTTTTAGTTTTCAAACAAATTTTTTATCGAATTGAAAAGACAACTTGATCAAATCTCAAGTCATTTATGAATTATTATTTAAATACTTTTTTTAAGAAAATTTGCCTTCTAATTAATCACGTCTATGGGCGCCTGGTTAAAATTTAGATTCTAGAATTTTCATGTGATTTCGAATTTCAAAGTTAATTTAACAAAATCTCTAGTCATTTATTAATTATTATTTATATACTTTTTTTTTTAGCAAATTTGCCTTCTAATTAATCACTTCTATGGGTGCCTGGTAAAAATTTAGAATTTAGTCTTAAAATTTTTAGTTTTCAAACAAATTTTTTTCGAATTCAAAAGCCAATTTGATAAAATCTCTAGTCATTTATGAATTATCATTTAAATACTTTTTTTAAGAATATTTGCCTTCTAATTAATCACGTCTATGGGCGCCTGGTTAAAATTTAGATTCTAGAATTCAAATTTTAATTTTCAAACAAATTTTTTGTCAAATTTCAAAGTCAATTTAATAAAATCTCTAGTCATTTACGAATAATTATTTAAATACTTTTTTTAAGAAAATTTGCCTTCTAATTAATCACGTCTATGGGCGCCTGGTTGAAATTTAGATTTTAGAATTCAAATTTTAGTTTTCAAACAAATTTTTTGTCGAATTCAAAAGCCAATTTGATAAAATCTCTAGTCATTTATGAATTATTATTTAAATACTTTTTTTAGGAATATTTGCCTTCTAATTAATCACGTCTATGGGCGCCTGGTTAAAATTTAGATTAAAGAATTCAAATTTCAGTTTTCAAACAAATTTTTAGTATTTACACACTTTTTTTTAAAAAAATTTGCCTTCTAATCAATCACGTCTATGGGCACCTGGTTGAAATTTAGATTTTAGAATTCAAATTTTAGTTTTCAAACAAATTTTTTGTCGAATTCAAAAGCCAATTTGATAAAATCTCTAGTCATTTATGATTAAAAACTTTTTTTAAGAATATTTGCCTTCTAATTAATCACGTCTATGGGCGCCTGGTTAAAATTTAGATTCTAGAATTCAAATTTTAGTTTTCAAACAAATTTTTTGTCAAATTTCAAAGTCAATTTAATAAAATCTCTAGTCATTTTTTGAATTATTATTTAAACACTTTTTTTTAAGAAAATTTGCCTTCTAATTAATCACGTCTATGGGCACCTGGTTGAAATTTAGATTCTAGAATTCAAATTTTAGTTTTCACACAAATTTTTTGTCGAATGCAAAAGCCAATTTGATAAAATCTCTAGTCATTTATGAATTATTATTTAAATATTATATTTTTTCTAGAATTCAAATTTTAGTTTTCAAACAAATTTTTTGTCAAATTTCAAAGTCAATTTAATAAAATCTCTAGTCATTTACGAATTATTATTTAAATACTTTTTTAAGATAATTTGCCTTCTAATTAATAACGTCTATGGGCGCCTGGTTAAAATTTAGATTCTAGAATTCAAATTTTAGTTTTCAAACAAATTTTTTGTCCAATTTCAAAGTCAATTTAATAAAATCTCTAGTCATTTATGAATTAGTATTTAAACACTTTTTTTTAAGAAAATTTGCCTTCTAATTAATCACGTCTATGGGCACCTGGTTGAAATTTAGATTTAAGAATTCAAATTTTAGTTTTCAAACAAATTTTTTGTCGAATTCAAAAGCCAATTAAAATAAAATCTCAAGTCATTTATGAATTATTATTTAAATACATTTTTTAGGAATATTTGCCTTCTAATTAATCACGTCTATGGGCGCCTGGTTAAAATTTAGATTCTAGAATTCAAATTTTAGTTTTCAAACAAATTTTTTGTCAAATTTCAAAGTCAATTTAATAAAATCTCTAGTCATTTATGAATTATTATTTAAATACTTTTTTTTAAGAAAATTTGCCTTCTAATTAATCTCGTCTATAGGCGCCTGGTTGAAATTTAGATTTTAGAATTCAAATTTTAGTTTTCAAACAAATTTTTTGTCGAATACAAAAGCCAATTTGATAAAATCTCTAGTCATTTATGAATTATTATTTAAATACTTTTTTTTAAGAATATTTGCCTTCTATTTAATCACGTCTATGGGCGCCTGGTTAAAATTTAGATTCTAGAATTCAGATATTAGTTTTCAAACAAATCTTTTGTCGAATTTCAAAGTCAATTTAATAAAATCTCTAGTCATTTATGAATTATTATTTAAATACTTTTTTTTAAGAAAATTTGCCTTCTAATTAATCACGTCTATGGGCGCTTGGTTGAAATTTAGATTTTAGAATTCAAATTTTAGTTTTCAAACATATTTTTTGTCGAATTCAAAAGCCAATTTGATAAAATATCTAGTCATTTATGAATTATTATTTAAATACTTTTTTTAGGAATATTTGCCTTCTAATTAATCACGTCTATGGGCGCCTGGTTGAAATTTAGATTTTAGAATTCAAATTTTAGTGTTCAAACAAATTTTTTGTCGAATTCAAAAGCCAATTTGATAAAATCTCTAGTCATTTATGAATTATTATTTAAATAATTTTTTTAAGAATATTTGCCTTCTAATTAATCACGTCTATGGGTGCCTGGTTAAAATTTAGATTCTAGAATTCCAATTTTAGTTTTCAAACAAATTTTTTGTCGAATTTCAATGTCAATGTAATAAAATCTCTAGTCATTTATGAATTAGTATTTAAACAGTTTTTTTAAGAAAATTTGCCTTCTAATTAATCACGTCTATGGGCGCCTGGTTGAAATTTAGATTTTAGAATTCAAATTTTAGTTTTCAAACAAACTTTTTGTCGAATTCAAAAGCCAATTTGATAAAATCTCTAGTCATTTATGAATTATTATTTAAATACTTTTTTTAGGAATATTTGCCTTCTAATTACTCACGCCTATGGGCGCCTGGTTAAAATTTAGATTCTAGAATTCAAATTTTAGTTTTCAAACAAATTTTTTGTCGAATTAAAAAGTCAATTTGATAAAATCTCTAGTCATTTATAAATTATTATTTAAATAATTTTTTTAGGAATATTTGCCTTCTAATTAATCACGTCTATGGGCGCCTGGTTAAAATTTAGATTCTAGAATTCAAATTTTAGTTTTCAAACAAATTTTTTGTCGAATTTCAAAGTCAATTTAATAAAATCTCTAGTCATTTATGAATTAGTATTTAAACACTTTTTTTTAAGAAAATTTGCCTTCTAATTAATCACGTCTATGGGCGCCTGGTTGAAATTTAGATTTTAGAATTCAAATTTTAGTTTTCTAACAAATTTTTTGTCGAATTCAAAAGCCAATTTGATAAAATCTCTAGTCATTTATGAATTATTATTTAAATACTTTTTTTAGGAATATTTGCCTTCTAATTAATCACGTCTATGGGCGCCTGGTTATAATTTAGATTCTAGAATTCAAATTTTAGTTTTCAAACAAATTTTTTGTCGAATTTCAAAGTCAATTTAATAAAATCTCTAGTCATTTATGAATTAGTATTTAAACACTTTTTTTTGAGAAAATTTGCCTTCTAATTAATCACGTCTATGGGCACCTGGTTGAAATTTAGATTTTAGAATTCACATTTTAGTTTTCAAACAAATTTTTTGTCGAATTCAAAAGCCAATTTAATAAAATCTCTAGTCATTTATAAATTATTATTTTAATACTTTTCTTAGGAATATTTGCCTTCTAATTAATCACGTCTATGGGCGCCTGGTTAAAATTTAGATTCTAGAATTCAAATTTTAGTTTTCAAACAAATTTTTTGTCGAATTTCAAAGTCAATTTAATAAAATCTATAGTCATTTATGAATTATTATTTAAATACTTTTTTTAGGAATATTTGCCTTCTAATTAATCACGTCTATGGGCGCCTGGTTGAAATTTAGATTTTAGAATTCAAATTTTAGTTTTCAAACAAATTTTTTGTCGAATTCAAAAGCCAATTTGATAAAATCTCTAGTCATTTATGAATTATTATTTAAATACTTTTTTTAGGAATATTTGCCTTCTAATTAATCACGTCTATGGGCGCCTGGTTAAAATTTAGATTCTAGAATTCATATTTTAGTTTTCAAACAAATTTTGTGTCAAATTTCAAAGTCAATTTAATAAAATCTCTAGTCATTTACGAATTATTATTTAAATACTTTTTTTAAGAAAATTTGCCTTCTAATTAATCACGTCTATGGGCGCCTGGTTGAAATTTAGGTTTTAGAATTCAAATTTTAGTTTTCAAACAAATTTTTTGTCGAATTCAAAAGCCAATTTGATAAAATCTTAAGTCATTAATGAATTATTATTTAAATACTTTTTTTAGGAATATTTGCCTTCTAATTAATCACGTCTATGGGCGCCTGGTTAAAATTTAGATTCTAGAATTCAAATTTTAGTTTTCAAACAAATTTTTTGTCGAATTTCAAAGTCAATTTAATAAAATCTCTAGTCATTTATAAATTATTATTTAAATACTTTTTTTAAGAATATTTGCCTTCTAATTAATCACGTCTATGAGCGTCTGGTTAAAATTTAGATTCTAGAATTCAAATTTTAGTTTTCAAACAAATTTTTTGTCGAATTAAAAAGTCAAATTGATAAAATCTCTAGTCATTTATAAATTATTATTTAAATAATTTTTTTAGGAATATTTGCCTTCTAATTAATCACGTCTATGGGCGCCTGGTTAAAATTTAGATTCTAGAATTCAAATTTTAGTTTTCAAACTAATTTTTTGTCGAATTTCAAAGTCAATTTAATAAAATCTCTAGTCATTTATGAATTAGTATTTAAACACTTTTTTTTAAGAAAATTTGCCTTCTAATTAATCACGTCTATGGGCGCCTGGTTGAAATTTAGATTTTAGAATTCAAATTTTAGTTTTCTAACAAATTTTTTGTCGAATTCAAAAGCCAATTTGATAAAATCTCTAGTCATTTATGAATTATTATTTAAATACTTTTTTTAGGAATATTTGCCTTCTAATTAATCACGTCTATGGGCGCCTGGTTATAATTTAGATTCTAGAATTCAAATTTTAGTTTTCAAACAAATTTTTTGTCGAATTTCAAAGTCAATTTAATAAAATCTCTAGTCATTTATGAATTAGTATTTAAACACTTTTTTTTGAGAAAATTTGCCTTCTAATTAATCACGTCTATGGGCACCTGGTTGAAATTTAGATTTTAGAATTCACATTTTAGTTTTCAAACAAATTTTTTGTCGAATTCAAAAGCCAATTTAATAAAATCTCTAGTCATTTATAAATTATTATTTAAATACTTTTCTTAGGAATATTTGCCTTCTAATTAATCACGTCTATGGGCGCCTGGTTAAAATTTAGATTCGAGAATTCAAATTTTAGTTTTCAAACAAATTTTTTGTCGAATTTCAAAGTCAATTTAATAAAATCTATAGTCATTTATGAATTATTATTTAAATACTTTTTTTAGGAATATTTGCCTTCTAATTAATCACGTCTATGGGCGCCTGGTTATAATTTAGATTCGAGAATTCAAATTTTAGTTTTCAAACAAATTTTTTGTCGAATTTCAAAGTCAATTTAATAAAATCTATAGTCATTTATGAATTATTATTTAAATACTTTTCTTAGGAATATTTGCCTTCTAATTAATCACGTCTATGGGCGCCTGGTTAAAATTTAGATTCGAGAATTCAAATTTTAGTTTTCAAACAAATTTTTTGTCGAATTTCAAAGTCAATTTAATAAAATCTCTAGTCATTTATGAATTAGTATTTAAACACTTTTTTTTAAGAAAATTTGCCTTCTAATTAATCACGTCTATGGGCGCCTGGTTGAAATTTAGATTTTAGAATTCAAATTTTAGTTTTCTAACAAATTTTTTGTCGAATTCAAAAGCCAATTTGATAAAATCTCTAGTCATTTATGAATTATTATTTAAATACTTTTTTTAGGAATATTTGCCTTCTAATTAATCACGTCTATGGGCGCCTGGTTATAATTTAGATTCTAGAATTCAAATTTTAGTTTTCAAACAAATTTTTTGTCGAATTTCAAAGTCAATTTAATAAAATCTCTAGTCATTTATGAATTAGTATTTAAACACTTTTTTTTGAGAAAATTTGCCTTCTAATTAATCACGTCTATGGGCACCTGGTTGAAATTTAGATTTTAGAATTCACATTTTAGTTTTCAAACAAATTTTTTGTCGAATTCAAAAGCCAATTTAATAAAATCTCTAGTCATTTATAAATTATTATTTAAATACTTTTCTTAGGAATATTTGCCTTCTAATTAATCACGTCTATGGGCGCCTGGTTAAAATTTAGATTCTAGAATTCAAATTTTAGTTTTCAAACAAATTTTTTGTCGAATTTAAAAGTCAATTTAATAAAATCTCTAGTCATTTATGAATTATTATTTAAATACTTTTTTTTTAGGAATATTTGCCTTCTAATTAATCACGTCTATGGGCGCCGGGTTAAAATTTAGATTCTAGAATTCAAATTTTAGTTTTCAAACAAATTTTTTGTCAAATTTCAAAGTCAATTTAATAAAATCGCTAGTCATTTATGAATTATTATTTAAATACTTTTTTTTAAGAAAATTTGCCTTCTAATTAATCACGTCTATGGGCGCCTGGTTGAAATTTAGATTTTAGAATTCAAATTTTAGTTTTCAAACAAATTTTTTGTCGAGTTCAAAAGCCAATTTGATAAAATATCTAGTCATTTATGAATTATTATTTAAATACTTTTTTTAGGTATATTTGCCTTCTAATTAATCACGTCTATGGGCGCCTGGTTAAAATTTAGATTTCAAATTTTAGTTTTCAAACAAATTTTTTGTCGAATTCAAAAGCCAATTTGATAAAATCTCTAGTCATTTATGAATTATTATTTAAATACTTTTTTTTAAAAAAATTTGCCTTCTAATTAATCTCGTCTATGGGCGCCTGGTTGAAATTTAGATTTTAGAATTCAAATTTTAGTTTTCAAACAAATTTTTTTCGAATTCAAAAGCCAATTTGATAAAATCTCTAGTCATTTATGAAATATTATTCAAATACTTTTTTTAAGAATATTTGCCTTCTAATTAATCACGTCTATGGGCGCTTGGTTAAAATTTAGATTTTGGAATTCAAATTTTAGTTTTCAAATAAATTTTTTGTCGAATTTCAAAGTTAATTTAACAAAATCTCTAGTCATTTATTAATTATTATTTAAATACTTTTTTTAGGATTATTTGCCTTCTAATTAATCACGTCTATGGGCGCCTGGTTAAAATTTAGATTTTAGAATTCAAATTTTAGTTTTCAAACAAATTTTTTGTCGAATTCAAAAGCCAATTTGATAAAATCTCTAATCATTTATGAATTATTATTTAAATACTTTTTTTTAGGATTATTTGCCTTCTAATTAATCACGTCTATGGGCGCCTGGTTAAAATTTAGATTTTAGAATTCAAATTTTAGTTTTCAAACAAATTTGTTGTCGAATTCAAAAGCCAATTTGATAAAATCTTTACTCATTTATGAATTATTATTTAAATACTTCTTTTTAAGAAAGTTTGCCTTCTATTTAATCACATCTATGGGCGCCTGGTTAAAATTTAGATTTTAGAATTCAAATTTTAGTTTTCAAACAAATTTTTTGTCGAATTCAAAAGCCAATTTGATAAAATCTCTAGTCATTTATGTATTATTATTTAAATACTTTTTTTAAGAAAATTAGCCTTCTAATTAGGCACGTCTATGGGCGCCTGGTTAAAATTTAGATTTTAGTATTAAAATTTTTAGTTTTCGAACAAATTTTTTATCGAATTTTAAAGACAACATGACCAAATCTCTTGTCATTTATGAATTATTATTTAAATACTTTTTTTAAGAAAATTTGCCTTCTAATTAATCACGTCTATGGGCGCCTGGTTAAAATTTAGATTTTAGAATTCAAATTTTAGTTTTCAAACAAATTTTTTATCGAATTTCAAAGTTAATTTAATGAAATATCTAGTCATTTATTAATTACTAGTAAAAAAGCCTGTCGGACGACAGGTATAATTTTAATTTATCTTTTTATATATATTCTTTTTTGCTGCTATTGCGCTACTGAATCAATAAAAGGAAATTTGTTACCTAAAGAACATTAAGTTAACATTATAATAGTTTGTTTTAGTTTTGTAAGTGATAATAAAACAGAAGTATGCATACTAAAGTGTAAAAAATTTCTTTATACGTTTTTATTAAAATTTTCTGTATCTACCTGTTAACAGAATTCTCATACGTTTTGATTTTTTTTTTTCTGTTCATAATTTACATTTTATCAGTTTTATTTTTTCTTTCTCTTTTGTATGTAAGTATTTGCAATTAGAAGTATGTTACATGTGTGAATAACACTTAACATTAACATATTGCAACAGTAGCAGCGTCTTTTATTATATTTATAAAAAATAAAAACTACAAATTAAAGTTAGTTATTAGTTCTGTAAGTGTATTTAAATAAAAGTATGCATACTGAAATGTAAAAAATTACTTTAAACGTTTTTATTATAATTTTCTGTATCTATATGTTAACAGATTTCTTATACGCTTTGATTTTTTTTTCTTTCTTCTTTTCATAATTTACATTTATCAGTTTCATTTTTTCTTTCTCTTTTGAATGTAAGTATTTGTAAGTATAAGTATTTTACAGGTGTGAATAACACTTAACATAACATAGGGCACGTTGGTCAGCAGCAGCAGCAGCAGCAGCAGTTTGTCTTTTATTATATTTAGATTATTTATATACTTTTTTTAAGCAAATTTGCCTTCTAATTAATCTCCTCTATGGGTGCCTGGTAAAAATTTAGATTTTAGTATTAAAATTATTAGTTTTCGAACAAATTTTTTATCGAATTTAAAAGACAGCTTGACCAAATCTCTAGTCATTTATGAATTATTATTTAAATACTTTTTTTTAAGAAAATTTGCCATTTAATTAATCACGTCTATGGGCGCCTGGTTAAAATTTAGATTTTAGAATTAAAATTTTAGTTTTCAAACAAATTTGTTGTCGAATTCAAAAGCCAATTTGATAAAATCTCTACTCATTTATGAATTATTATTTAAATACTTTTTTTTAAGAAAGTTTGCCTTCTATTTAATCACATCTATGGGCGCCTGGTTAAAATTTAGATTTTAGAATTCAAATTTTAGTTTTCAAACAAATTTTTTGTCGCATTCAAAAGCCAATTTGATAAAATCTCTAGTCATTTATATATTATTATTTAAATACTTTTTTTAAGAAAATTAGCCTTCTAATTAGGCACGTCTATGGGCGCCTGGTTAAAATTTAGATTTTAGAATTAAAATTTTAGTTTTCAAACAAATTTTTTGTCGAATTTGAAAGTTAATTTAACAAAATCTCTAGTCATTTATTAATTATTATTTATATACTTTTTTTAAAAAAAATTTGCCTTCTAATTAATCTCGTCTATGGGCGCCTGGTTGAAATTTAGATTTTAGAATTCAAATTTTAGTTTTCAAACAAATTTTTTGTCGAATTCAAAAGCCAATTTGATAAAATCTCTAGTCATTTATGAAATATTATTCAAATACTTTTTTTAAGAATATTTGCCTTCTAATTAATCACGTCTATGGGCGCTTGGTTAAAATTTAGATTTTGGAATTCAAATTTTAGTTTTCAAATAAATTTTTTGTCGAATTTCAAAGTTAATTTAACAAAATCTCTAGTCATTTATTAATTATTATTTAAATACTTTTTTTAGGATTATTTGCCTTCTAATTAATCACGTCTATGGGCGCCTGGTTAAAATTTAGATTTTAGAATTCAAATTTTAGTTTTCAAACAAATTTTTTGTCGAATTCAAAAGCCAATTTGATAAAATCTCTAATCATTTATGAATTATTATTTAAATACTTTTTTTAGGATTATTTGCCTTCTAATTAATCACGTCTATGGGCGCCTGGTTAAAATTTAGATTTTAGAATTAAAATTTTAGTTTTCAAACAAATTTGTTGTCGAATTCAAAAGCCAATTTGATAAAATCTCTACTCATTTATGAATTATTATTTAAATACTTTTTTTTAAGAAAGTTTGCCTTCTATTTAATCACATCTATGGGCGCCTGGTTAAAATTTAGATTTTAGAATTCAAATTTTAGTTTTCAAACAAATTTTTTGTCGAATTCAAAAGCCAATTTGATAAAATCTCTAGTCATTTATGTATTATTATTTAAATACTTTTTTTAAGAAAATTAGCCTTCTAATTAGGCACATCTATGGGCGCCTGGTTAAAATTTAGATTTTAGAATTAAAATTTTAGTTTTCAAACAAATTTTTTGTCGAATTTGAAAGTTAATTTAACAAAATCTCTAGTCATTTATTAATTATTATTTATATACTTTTTTTAAGCAAATTTGCCTTCTAATTAATCACGTCTATGGGTGCTTGGTAAACATTTAGATTTTAGTATTAAAATTTTTAGTTTTCGAACAAATTTTTTATCGAATTTTAAAGACAACATGACCAAATCTCTTGTCATTTATGAATTATTATTTAAATACTTTTTTTAAGAAAATTTGCCGTCTAATTAGTCACGTCTATGGGTGCTTGGTAAAAATTTAGATTTTAGTATTAAAATTTTTAGTTTTCGAACAAATTTTTTATCGAATTTTAAAGACAACATGACCAAATCTCTTGTCATTTATGAATTATTATTTAAATACTTTTTTTAAGAAAATTTGCCGTCTAATTAATCACGTCTATGGGCGCCTGGTTAAAATTTAGATTTTAGAATTCAAATTTTAGTTTTCAAACAAATTTTTTATCGAATTTCAAAGTTAATTTAATGAAATATCTAGTCATTTATTAATTATTATTTATATACTTTTTTTAAGCAAATTTGCCTTCTAATTAATCTCCTCTATGGGTGCCTGGTAAAAATTTAGATTTTAGTATTAAAATTATTAGTTTTCGAACAAATTTTTTATCGAATTTAAAAGACAACTTGACCAAATCTCTAGTCATTTATGAATTATTATTTAAATACTTTTTTTTAAGAAAATTTGCCATTTAATTAATCACGTCTATGGGCGCCTGGTTAAAATTTAGATTTTAGAATTCAAATTTTAGTTTTCAGACAAATTTTTTGTCGAATTTCAAAGTCAATTTAACAAAATCTCTAGTCATTTATTAATTATTATTTATATACTTTTTTTAAGCAAATTTGCCTTCTAATTAATCTCGCCTATGGGTGCCTCGTCAAAATTTAGATTAGAGAATTCAAGTTTTAGTTTTCAAACAAATTTTTTATCGAATTTCAAAGTTAATTTAATAAAATATCTAGTCATTTATTAACAACTATGTATATACTTTTTTTAACAAAATTTGCATTCTACTTAATCTTTCAACAAGTGCCTGGTATTAATTTAGATTTTAGTATTAAAATTTTTAGTTTTCGAATAAATTTTTTGTCGAATTTAACAGACAACATTACCAAATCTCTAGTCATTCATGAATTATTATTTAAATACTTTTTTTAAGCAAATTTGCTTTCTAAATAATCACGTCTATGGGTATCTGGTTAAAATTTAGATTTTAGAAATAAAATTTTAGTTTTCAAACAAATTTTTTGTCGAATTTCAAAGTCAATTTAATAATATATCTAGTCATTTATGAATTATTATTTAAATACTTTTTTTTGAAGAAAATTTGCCTTCTAATTAACCAAGTCTATGGGCACCTGGTTGAAATTTAGATTTTAGAATTCAAATTTTAGTTTCCAAACAAATTTTTTGTCGAATTTCAAAGTCAACTTAACAAAATCTCTAGTCATTTATGAATTATTATTTAAATATACTTATTTATTATTTAAATACTTTTTTTAGGATTATTTGCCTTCTAATTAATCACGTCTATGGGCGCCTGGTTAAAATTTAGATTTTAGAATTCAAATTTTAGTTTTCAAACAAATTTTTTGTCGAATTCAAAAGCCAATTTGATAAAATCTCTACTCATTTATGAATTATTATTTAAATACTTTTTTTTAAGAAAGTTTGCCTTCTATTTAATCACATCTAATGGCGCCTGGTTAAAACTTAGATTTTAGAATTCAAATTTAATTTTCAAACAAATTTTTTGTCGAATTCAAAAGCCAATTTGATAAAATCTCTAGTCATTTATGTATTATTATTTAAATACTTTTTTTAAGAAAATTAGCCTTCTAATTAGGCACATCTATGGGCGCCTGGTTAAAATTTAGATTTTAGAATTAAAATTTTAGTTTTCAAACAAATTTTTTGTCGAATTTGAAAGTTAATTTAACAAAATCTCTAGTCATTTATTAATTATTATTTATATACTTTTTTTAAGCAAATTTGCCTTCTAATTAATCACGTCTATGGGTGCTTGGTAAAAATTTAGATTTTAGCATTAAAAGTTTTAGTTTTCGAAGAAATTTTTTATCGAATTTAAAAGACAACATGACCAAATCTCTTGTCATTTATGAATTATTATTTAAATACTTTTTTTAAGAAAATTAGCCTTCTAATTAGGCACATCTATGGGCGCCTGGTTAAAATTTAGATTTTAGAATTAAAATTTTAGTTTTCAAACAAATTTTTTGTCGAATTTGAAAGTTAATTTAACAAAATCTCTAGTCATTTATTAATTATTATTTATATACTTTTTTTAAGCGAATTTGCCTTCTAATTAATCACGTCTATGGGTGCTTGGTAAAAATTTAGATTTTAGCATTAAAAGTTTTAGTTTTCGAAGAAATTTTTTATCGAATTTAAAAGACAACATGACCAAATCTCTAGTCATTTATGTATTATTATTTAAATACTTTTTTTAAGAAAATTGGCCTTCTAATTAGGCACATCTATGGGCGCCTGGTTAAAATTTAGATTTTAGAATTCAAATTTTAGTTTTCAAACAAATTTTTTATCGAATTTCAAAGTTAATTTAATGAAATATCTAGTCATTTATTAATTATTATTTATATACTTTTTTTAAGCAAATTTGCCTTCTAATTAATCTCGTCTATGGGTGCCTGGTAAAAATTTAGATTTTTGTATTAAAATTATTAGTTTTCGAACAAATTTTTTGTCGAATTTAAAAGACAACTTGACCAAATCTCTAGTCATTTATGAATTATTATTTAAATACTTTTTTTAAACAAATTTGGCATTTAATTAATCACGTCTATGGGCGCCTGGTTAAAATTTAGATTTTGGAATTCAAATTTTAGTTTTCATACAAATTGTTGTCGAATTTCAAAGTCAATTTAACAAAATCTCTAGTCATTTATTAATTATTATTTATATACTTTTTTTAAGCAAATTTGCCTTCTAATTAATCACGCCTATGGGTGCCTCCTCAAAATTTAGATTAGAGAATGCAAGTTTTAGTTTTGAAACAAATTTAGATTCTAGGATTCAAATTTTAGTTTTCAAACAAATTTTTTGTCAAATTTCAAAGTCAATTTAATAAAATCTCTAGTCATTTACGAATTATTATTTAAATACTTTTTTTAAGAATATTTGCCTTCTAATTAATAACGTCTATGGGCGCCTGGTTAAAATTTAGATTCTAGAATTCAAATTTTTGTGTTCAAACAAATTTTTTGTCGAATTCAAAAGCCAATTTGACAAAATCTCTAGTCATTTATGAAATATTATTTAAATACTTTTTTTAAGCAAATTTGCCTTCTAATTAATCACGTCTATGGGCGCCTGGTAAAAATTTAGATTCTAGAACTCAAATTTTAGTTTTCAAACAAATTTTTTGTCAAATTTCAAAGTCAATTTAATAAAATCTCTAGTCATTTACGAATTATTATTTAAATACTTTTTTTAAGAAAATTGGCCTTCTAATTAATCTCGTCTATGGGCGCCTGGTTGAAATTTAGATTTTAGAATTCAAATTTTAGTTTTCAAACAAATTTTTGGTCGAATTCAAAAGCCAATTTTATAAAATCGCTAGTCATTTATGAATTATTATTTAAATACTTTTTTTAAGAATATTTGCCTTCTAATTAATCTCGTCTATGGGCGCCTGGTTAAAATTTAGATTCTAGAATTAAAATTTTAGTTTTCAAACAAATGTTTTGTCAAATTTCAAAGTCAATTTAATAAAATCTCTAGTCATTTACGAATTATTATTTAAATACTTTTTTTAAGAAAATTTGCCTTCTAATTAATCACGTCTATGGGCGGCTGGTTAAAATTTAGATTTTAAAATTCAAATTTTAGTTTTCAAACAAATTTTTTGTCGAATTCAAAAGCCAATTTGATAAAATCTCTAGTCATTTATGAATTATTATTTAAATACTTTTTTTAGGAATATTTGCCTTCTAATTAATCACGTCTATGGGCGCCTGGTTAAAATTTAGATTTTAGAATTCAAATTTTAGTTTTCAAACAAATTTTTTGTCGAATTTCAAATTCAATTTAATAAAATCTCTAGTCATTTATGAATTAGTATTTAAACACTTTTTTTTTAAGAAAATTTGCCTTCTAATTAATCACGTCTATGGGCACCTGGTTGAAATTTAGATTTTAGAATTCAAATTTTAGTTTTGAAACACATTTCTTGTCGAATTCAAAAGCCAATTTGATAAAATCTCTAGTCATTTATGAAATATTATTTAAATACTTTTTTTAGGAATATTTGCCTTCTAATTAATCACGTCTATGGGCGCCTGGTTAAAATTTAGATTCTAGAATTCAAATTTTAGTTTTCAAACAAATTTTTTGTCAAATTTCAAAGTCAATTTAATAAAATCTCTAGTCATTTATGAATTATTATTTAAATACTTTTTTTTAAGAAAATTTACCTTCTAATTGATCTCGTCTATGGGCGCCTGGTTGAAATTTAGGTTTTAGAATTCAAATTTTAGTTTTCAAACAAATTTTTTGTCGAATTCAAAAGCCAATTTGATAAAATCTCTAGTCATTTATGAATTATTATTTAAATACTTTTTTTAAGAATATTTGCCTTCTAATTAATCACGTCTATAGGCGCCTGGTTAAAATTTAGATTCTAGAATTCAAATTTTAGTTTTCAAACAAATTTTTTGTCGAATTTCAAAGTCAATTTAATAAAATCTCTAGTCATTTATGAATTATTATTTAAATACTTTTTTTAGGAATATTTGCCTTCTAATTAATCACGTCTATTGGCGCCTGGTTAAAATTTAGATTCTAGAATTCAAATTTTAGTTTTCAAACAAATTTTTTGACAAATTTCAAAGTCAATTTAATAAAATCTCTAGTCATTTATGAATTATTATTTAAATACTTTTTTTTAAGAAAATTTGCCTTCTAATTAATCAGGTCTATGGGCGCCTGGTTGAAATTTAGATTTTAGAATTCAAATTTTAGTTTTCAAACAAATTTTTTGTCGAGTTCAAAAGCCAATTTGATAAAATATCTAGTCATTTATGAATTATTATTTAAATACTTTTTTTAGGAATATTTGCCTTCTAATTAATCACGTCTATGGGCGCCTGGTTGAAATTTAGATTTTAGAATTAAAATTTTAGTGTTCAAACAAATTTTTTGTCGAATTAAAAAGTCAATTTGATAAAATCTCTAGTCATTTATGAATTATTATTTAAATAATTTTTTTAAGAATATTTGCCTTCTAATTAATCACGTCTATGGGTGCCTGGTTAAAATTTAGATTCTAGAATTCAAATTTTAGTTTTCAAACAAATTTTTTGTCTAATTCAAAAGCCAATTTGATAAATCTCTAGTTATTTATGAATTATTATTTAAATACTTTTTTTAAGAATATTTGCCTTCTAATTAATCACGTCTATGGGCGCCTGGTTAAAATTTAGATTCTAGAATTCAAATTTTAGTTTTCAAACAAATTTTTTGTCGAATTTCAAAGTTAATTTAACAAAACCTCTAGTCATTTATGATTTATTATTTAAATACTTTTTTTTAAGAAAGTTTGCCTATTAATTAATCTCGTCTATGGGCGCCTGGTTGAAATTTAGATTTTAGAATTCAAATTTTAGTTTTCAAACAAATTTTTTGTCGAATTCAAAAGCCAATTTGATAAAATCTCTAGTCATTTATGAATTATTATTTAAATACTTTTTTTAAGAATATTTGCCTTCTAATTAATCACGTCTATGGGCGCCTGGTTAAAATTTAGATTCTAGAATTTAAATTTTAGTTTTCAAACAAATTTTTTGTCGAATTCAAAAGCCAATTTGATAAAATCTCTAGTCATTTATGAATTATTATTTAAATACTTTTTTTAAGAATATTTGCCTTCTAATTAATCACGTCTATGGGCACCTGGTTAAAATTTAGATTCTAGAATTCAAATTGTAGTTTTAAAACAAAATTTTTGTCGAATTTCAAAGTTAATTTAACAAAACCTCTAGTCATTTATGAATTATTATTTAAATACTTTTTTTTAAGAAAATTTGCCTTTTATTTAATCTCGTGTATGGGCGCCTGGGTTAAATTTAGATTTTAGAATTCAAATTTTAGTTTTCAAACAAATTTTTTGTCGAATTTCAAAGTTAATTTAACAAAACCTCTAGTCATTTATGAATTATTATTTAAATACTTTTTTTTAAGAAAATTTGCCTTTTAATTAATCTCGTCTATGGGCACCTGGTTAAAATTTTGATTCTAGAATTCAAATTTTAGTTTTCAAACAATTTTTTTGTCGAGTTCAAAAGCCAATTTGATAAAATATCTAGTCATTTATGAATTATTATTTAAATACTTTTTTTAAGAATATTTGCCTTCTAATTAATCACGTCTATGGGTGCCTGGTTAAAATTTAGATTCTAGAATTCAAATTTTAGTTTTCAAACAAATTTTTTGTCGAGTTGAAAAGCCAATTTGATAAAATCTCTAGTCATTTATGAATTATTATTTAAATACTTTTTTTAAGAATATTTGCCTTCTAATTAATCACGTCTATGGGCGCCTGGTTAAAATTTAGATTCTAGAATTTTCATGTGATTTCGAATTTCAAAGTTAATTTAACAAAATCTCTAGTCATTTATTAATTATTATTTATATACTTTTTTTTTTAGCAAATTTGCCTTCTAATTAATCACTTCTATGGGTGCCTGGTAAAAATTTAGAATTTAGTCTTAAAATTTTTAGTTTTCAAACAAATTTTTTTCGAATTCAAAAGCCAATTTGATAAAATCTCTAGTCATTTATGAATTATCATTTAAATACTTTTTTTAAGAATATTTGCCTTCTAATTAATCACGTCTATGGGCGCCTGGTTAAAATTTAGATTCTAGAATTCAAATTTTAATTTTCAAACAAATTTTTTGTCAAATTTCAAAGTCAATTTAATAAAATCTCTAGTCATTTACGAATAATTATTTAAATACTTTTTTTAAGAAAATTTGCCTTCTAATTAATCACGTCTATGGGCGCCTGGTTGAAATTTAGATTTTAGAATTCAAATTTTAGTTTTCAAACAAATTTTTTGTCGAATTCAAAAGCCAATTTGATAAAATCTCTAGTCATTTATGAATTATTATTTAAATACTTTTTTTAGGAATATTTGCCTTCTAATTAATCACGTCTATGGGCGCCTGGTTAAAATTTAGATTAAAGAATTCAAATTTCAGTTTTCAAACAAATTTTTAGTATTTACACACTTTTTTTTAAAAAAATTTGCCTTCTAATCAATCACGTCTATGGGCACCTGGTTGAAATTTAGATTTTAGAATTCAAATTTTAGTTTTCAAACAAATTTTTTGTCGAATTCAAAAGCCAATTTGATAAAATCTCTAGTCATTTATGATTAAAAACTTTTTTTAAGAATATTTGCCTTCTAATTAATCACGTCTATGGGCGCCTGGTTAAAATTTAGATTCTAGAATTCAAATTTTAGTTTTCAAACAAATTTTTTGTCAAATTTCAAAGTCAATTTAATAAAATCTCTAGTCATTTTTTGAATTATTATTTAAACACTTTTTTTTAAGAAAATTTGCCTTCTAATTAATCACGTCTATGGGCACCTGGTTGAAATTTAGATTCTAGAATTCAAATTTTAGTTTTCACACAAATTTTTTGTCGAATGCAAAAGCCAATTTGATAAAATCTCTAGTCATTTATGAATTATTATTTAAATATTATATTTTTTCTAGAATTCAAATTTTAGTTTTCAAACAAATTTTTTGTCAAATTTCAAAGTCAATTTAATAAAATCTCTAGTCATTTACGAATTATTATTTAAATACTTTTTTAAGATAATTTGCCTTCTAATTAATAACGTCTATGGGCGCCTGGTTAAAATTTAGATTCTAGAATTCAAATTTTAGTTTTCAAACAAATTTTTTGTCCAATTTCAAAGTCAATTTAATAAAATCTCTAGTCATTTATGAATTAGTATTTAAACACTTTTTTTTAAGAAAATTTGCCTTCTAATTAATCACGTCTATGGGCACCTGGTTGAAATTTAGATTTAAGAATTCAAATTTTAGTTTTCAAACAAATTTTTTGTCGAATTCAAAAGCCAATTAAAATAAAATCTCAAGTCATTTATGAATTATTATTTAAATACATTTTTTAGGAATATTTGCCTTCTAATTAATCACGTCTATGGGCGCCTGGTTAAAATTTAGATTCTAGAATTCAAATTTTAGTTTTCAAACAAATTTTTTGTCAAATTTCAAAGTCAATTTAATAAAATCTCTAGTCATTTATGAATTATTATTTAAATACTTTTTTTTAAGAAAATTTGCCTTCTAATTAATCTCGTCTATAGGCGCCTGGTTGAAATTTAGATTTTAGAATTCAAATTTTAGTTTTCAAACAAATTTTTTGTCGAATACAAAAGCCAATTTGATAAAATCTCTAGTCATTTATGAATTATTATTTAAATACTTTTTTTTAAGAATATTTGCCTTCTATTTAATCACGTCTATGGGCGCCTGGTTAAAATTTAGATTCTAGAATTCAGATATTAGTTTTCAAACAAATCTTTTGTCGAATTTCAAAGTCAATTTAATAAAATCTCTAGTCATTTATGAATTATTATTTAAATACTTTTTTTTAAGAAAATTTGCCTTCTAATTAATCACGTCTATGGGCGCTTGGTTGAAATTTAGATTTTAGAATTCAAATTTTAGTTTTCAAACATATTTTTTGTCGAATTCAAAAGCCAATTTGATAAAATATCTAGTCATTTATGAATTATTATTTAAATACTTTTTTTAGGAATATTTGCCTTCTAATTAATCACGTCTATGGGCGCCTGGTTGAAATTTAGATTTTAGAATTCAAATTTTAGTGTTCAAACAAATTTTTTGTCGAATTCAAAAGCCAATTTGATAAAATCTCTAGTCATTTATGAATTATTATTTAAATAATTTTTTTAAGAATATTTGCCTTCTAATTAATCACGTCTATGGGTGCCTGGTTAAAATTTAGATTTTAAAATTCAAATTTTAGTTTTCAAACAAATTTTTTGTCGAATTCAAAAGCCAATTTGATAAAATCTCTAGTCATTTATGAATTATTATTTAAATACTTTTTTTAGGAATATTTGCCTTCTAATTAATCACGTCTATGGGCGCCTGGTTAAAATTTAGATTTTAGAATTCAAATTTTAGTTTTCAAACAAATTTTTTGTCGAATTTCAAAGTCAATTTAATAAAATCTCTAGTCATTTATGAATTAGTATTTAAACACTTTTTTTTTAAGAAAATTTGCCTTCTAATTAATCACGTCTATGGGCACCTGGTTGAAATTTAGATTTTAGAATTCAAATTTTAGTTTTGAAACACATTTCTTGTCGAATTCAAAAGCCAATTTGATAAAATCTCTAGTCATTTATGAAATATTATTTAAATACTTTTTTTAGGAATATTTGCCTTCTAATTAATCACGTCTATGGGCGCCTGGTTAAAATTTAGATTCTAGAATTCAAATTTTAGTTTTCAAACAAATTTTTTGTCAAATTTCAAAGTCAATTTAATAAAATCTCTAGTCATTTATGAATTATTATTTAAATACTTTTTTTTAAGAAAATTTACCTTCTAATTGATCTCGTCTATGGGCGCCTGGTTGAAATTTAGGTTTTAGAATTCAAATTTTAGTTTTCAAACAAATTTTTTGTCGAATTCAAAAGCCAATTTGATAAAATCTCTAGTCATTTATGAATTATTATTTAAATACTTTTTTTAAGAATATTTGCCTTCTAATTAATCACGTCTATAGGCGCCTGGTTAAAATTTAGATTCTAGAATTCAAATTTTAGTTTTCAAACAAATTTTTTGTCGAATTTCAAAGTCAATTTAATAAAATCTCTAGTCATTTATGAATTATTATTTAAATACTTTTTTTAGGAATATTTGCCTTCTAATTAATCACGTCTATTGGCGCCTGGTTAAAATTTAGATTCTAGAATTCAAATTTTAGTTTTCAAACAAATTTTTTGACAAATTTCAAAGTCAATTTAATAAAATCTCTAGTCATTTATGAATTATTATTTAAATACTTTTTTTTAAGAAAATTTGCCTTCTAATTAATCAGGTCTATGGGCGCCTGGTTGAAATTTAGATTTTAGAATTCAAATTTTAGTTTTCAAACAAATTTTTTGTCGAGTTCAAAAGCCAATTTGATAAAATATCTAGTCATTTATGAATTATTATTTAAATACTTTTTTTAGGAATATTTGCCTTCTAATTAATCACGTCTATGGGCGCCTGGTTGAAATTTAGATTTTAGAATTAAAATTTTAGTGTTCAAACAAATTTTTTGTCGAATTAAAAAGTCAATTTGATAAAATCTCTAGTCATTTATGAATTATTATTTAAATAATTTTTTTAAGAATATTTGCCTTCTAATTAATCACGTCTATGGGTGCCTGGTTAAAATTTAGATTCTAGAATTCAAATTTTAGTTTTCAAACAAATTTTTTGTCTAATTCAAAAGCCAATTTGATAAATCTCTAGTTATTTATGAATTATTATTTAAATACTTTTTTTAAGAATATTTGCCTTCTAATTAATCACGTCTATGGGCGCCTGGTTAAAATTTAGATTCTAGAATTCAAATTTTAGTTTTCAAACAAATTTTTTGTCGAATTTCAAAGTTAATTTAACAAAACCTCTAGTCATTTATGATTTATTATTTAAATACTTTTTTTTAAGAAAGTTTGCCTATTAATTAATCTCGTCTATGGGCGCCTGGTTGAAATTTAGATTTTAGAATTCAAATTTTAGTTTTCAAACAAATTTTTTGTCGAATTCAAAAGCCAATTTGATAAAATCTCTAGTCATTTATGAATTATTATTTAAATACTTTTTTTAAGAATATTTGCCTTCTAATTAATCACGTCTATGGGCGCCTGGTTAAAATTTAGATTCTAGAATTTAAATTTTAGTTTTCAAACAAATTTTTTGTCGAATTCAAAAGCCAATTTGATAAAATCTCTAGTCATTTATGAATTATTATTTAAATACTTTTTTTAAGAATATTTGCCTTCTAATTAATCACGTCTATGGGCACCTGGTTAAAATTTAGATTCTAGAATTCAAATTGTAGTTTTAAAACAAAATTTTTGTCGAATTTCAAAGTTAATTTAACAAAACCTCTAGTCATTTATGAATTATTATTTAAATACTTTTTTTTAAGAAAATTTGCCTTTTATTTAATCTCGTGTATGGGCGCCTGGGTTAAATTTAGATTTTAGAATTCAAATTTTAGTTTTCAAACAAATTTTTTGTCGAATTTCAAAGTTAATTTAACAAAACCTCTAGTCATTTATGAATTATTATTTAAATACTTTTTTTTAAGAAAATTTGCCTTTTAATTAATCTCGTCTATGGGCACCTGGTTAAAATTTTGATTCTAGAATTCAAATTTTAGTTTTCAAACAATTTTTTTGTCGAGTTCAAAAGCCAATTTGATAAAATATCTAGTCATTTATGAATTATTATTTAAATACTTTTTTTAAGAATATTTGCCTTCTAATTAATCACGTCTATGGGTGCCTGGTTAAAATTTAGATTCTAGAATTCAAATTTTAGTTTTCAAACAAATTTTTTGTCGAGTTGAAAAGCCAATTTGATAAAATCTCTAGTCATTTATGAATTATTATTTAAATACTTTTTTTAAGAATATTTGCCTTCTAATTAATCACGTCTATGGGCGCCTGGTTAAAATTTAGATTCTAGAATTCAAATTTTAGTTTTCAAACAAATTTTTTGTCGAGTTCAAAAGCCAATTTGATAAAATCTCTAGTCATTTATGAATTATTATTTAAATACTTTTTTTTAAGAATATTTGCCTTCTAATTAATAACGTCTATGGGCACCTGGTTAAAATTTAGATTCTAGAATTCAAATTTTAGTTTTCAAACAACTTTTTTGTCGAGTTCAAAAGCCAATTTGATAAAATATCTAGTCATTTATGAATTATTATTTAAATACTTTTTTTAAGAATATTTGCCTTCTAATTAATCACGTCTATTGGCGCCTGGTTAAAATTTAGATTCTAGAATTCAAATATTAGTTTTCAAACAAATTTTTTGTCAAATTTCAAAGTCAATTTAATAAAATCTCTAGTCATTTATGAATTATTATTTAAATACTTTTTTTAAGAATATTTGCCTTCCAATTAATCACGTCTATGGGCGCCTGGTTAAAATTTAGATTCTAGAATTCAAATTTTAGTTTTCAAACAAATTTTTTGTCGAGTTCAAAAGCCAATTTGATAAAATCTCTAGTCATTTATGAATTATTATTTAAATACTTTTTTTAAGAATATTTGCCTTCTAATTAATCACGTCTATGGGCGCCTGGTTAAAATTTAGATTCTAGAATTCAAATTTTAGTTTTCAAACAAATTTTTTGTCGAGTTCAAAAGTCAATTTGATAAAACTTCTAGTCATTTATGAATTATTATTTAAATACTTTTTTTAAGAATATTTGCCTTCTAATTAATCACGTCTATGGGCGCCTGGTTGAAATTTAGATTTTAGAATTCAAATTTTAGTTTTCAAACAAATTTTTTGTCGAATTCAAAAGCCAATTTGATAAAATCTCTAGTCATTTATGAATTAATATTTAAATACTTTTTTTAAGAATATTTGCCTTCTAATTAATCACGTCTATGGGCGCCTGGTTAAAATTTAGATTCTAGAATTCAAATTTTAGTTTTCAAACAAATTTTTTGTCGAATTTCAAAGTTAATTTAACAAAACCTCTAGTCATTTATGAATTATTATTTAAATACTTTTTTTTTAAGAAAATTTGCCTTTTAATTAATCTCGTCTATGGGCGCCTGGTTGAAATTTAGATTTTAGAATTCAAATTTTAGTTTTCAAACAAATTTTTTGTCGAATTCAAAAGCCAATTTGATAAAATCTCTAGTCATTTATGAATTATTTTTTAAATACTTTTTTTAAGAATATTTGCCTTCTAATTAATCATATCTATGGGCGCCTGGTTAAAATTTAGATTCTAGAATTCAAATTTTAGTTTTCAAACAAATTTTTTGTCGAGTTCAAAAGCCAATTTGATAAAATATCTAGTCATTTATGAATTATTATTTAAATACTTTTTTTAAGAATATTTGCCTTCTAATTAATCACGTCTATGGGCGC
This sequence comes from Dolichopus griseipennis, assembly GCA_963082915.1. Taxonomy (NCBI): domain Eukaryota; kingdom Metazoa; phylum Arthropoda; class Insecta; order Diptera; family Dolichopodidae; genus Dolichopus; species Dolichopus griseipennis. The sequence goes on from OY720444.1 coordinate 30,887,829, forward strand.
CTGGTTAAAATTTAGATTCTAGAATTCAAATTTTTGTTTTCAAACAAATTTTTTGTCGAGTTCAAAAGCCAATTTGATAAAATCTCTAGTCATTTATGAATTAATATTTAAATACTTTTTTTAAGAATATTTGCCTTCTAATTAATCACGTCTATGGGCGCCTGGTTAAAATTTAGATTCTAGAATTCAAATTTTAGTTTTCAAACAAATTTTTTGTCGAATTTCAAAGTTAATTTAACAAAACCTCTAGTCATTTATGAATTATTATTTAAATACTTTTTTTTAAGAAAATTTGCCTTTTAATTAATCTCGTCTATGGGCGCCTTGTTGAAATTTAGATTTTAGAATTCAAATTTTAGTTTTCAAACAAATTTTTTGTCGAATTCAAAAGCCAATTTGATAAAATCTCTAGTCATTTATGAATTATTATTTAAATACTTTTTTTAAGAATATTTGCCTTCTAATTAATCACGTCTATGGGCGCCTGGTTAAAATTTAGATTATAGAATTCAAATTTTAGTTTTCAAACAAATTTTTTGTCGAATTTCAAAGTCAATTTAATAAAATCTCTAGTCATTTATGAATTATTATTTAAATACTTTTTTTAGGAATATTTGCCTTCTAATTAATCACGTCTATGGGCGCCTGGTTAAAATTTAGATTCTAGTATTCAAATTTTAGTTTTCAAACAAATTTTTTGTCGAATTCAAAAGCCAATTTGATAAAATCTCTAGTCCTTTATGAATTATTATTTAAATACTTTTTTTAAAAAAATTTGCCTTCTAATTAATCACATCTATGGGCGCCTAGTTAAAAAATAGATTTTAGAATTCAAATTTTGGTTTTCAAACAAATTTTTTGTCGAATTATAAAGCCAATTTGATAAAATCTCTAGTAATTTATTAATTATTATTTATATACTTTTTTTTTAGCAAATTTGCCTTCTAATTAATCACGTCTATGGGTGCCAGTTAAAAATTTAAATTTTAGTCTTAAAATTTTTAGTTTTCAAAAAAAATTTTTATCGAATTTAAAAGAATACTTGATCAAATCTCTAGTAATTTATGAATTATTATTTAAATACTTTTTTTAAGAATATTTGCCTTCTAATTAATCACGTCTATGGGCGCCTGGTTAAAATTTAGATTCTAGAATTCAAATTTTAGTTTTCAAACAAATTTTTTTTCAAATTTCAAAGTCAATTTAATAAAATCTCTAATCATTTATGAATTATTATTTAAATACTTTTTTTTTAAGAAAATTTGCCTTCTAATTAATCACGTCTATGGGCGCCTGGTTGAAATTTAGATTTTAGAATTCAAATTTTAGTTGTCAAACAAATTTTTTGTCGAATTCAAAAGCCAATTTGATAAAATCTCTAGTCCTTTATGAATTAATATTTAAATACTTTTTTTAGGATTATTTGCCTTCTAATTAATCACGTCTATGGGCGCCTGGTTAAAATTTAGATTCTAGAATTCAAATTTTAGTTTTCAAACAAATTTTTTGTCTAATTCGAAAGCCAATTCGATAAAATCTCTAGTTATTTATGAATTATTATTTAAATACTTTTTTTAAGAATATTTGCCTTCTAATTAATCACGTCTATGGGCGCCTGGTTAAAATTTAGATTCTAGTATTCAAATTTTAGTTTTCAAACAAATTTTTTGTCGAATTCAAAAGCCAATTTGATAAAATCTCTAGTCCTTTATGAATTATTATTTAAATACTTTTTTTAAAAAAATTTGCCTTCTAATTAATCACATCTATGGGCGCCTAGTTAAAAAATAGATTTTAGAATTCAAATTTTGGTTTTCAAACAAATTTTTTGTCGAATTCAAAAGCCAATTTGATAAAATCTCTAGTCATTTATTAATTATTATTTATATACTTTTTTTTTAGCAAATTTGCCTTCTAATTAATCACGTCTATGGGTGCCAGTTAAAAATTTAAATTTTAGTCTTAAAATTTTTAGTTTTCAAAAAAAATTTTTATCGAATTTAAAAGAATACTTGATCAAATCTCTAGTAATTTATGAATTATTATTTAAATACTTTTTTTAAGAATATTTGCCTTCTAATTAATCACGTCTATGGGCGCCTGGTTAAAATTTAGATTCTAGAATTCAAATTTTAGTTTTCAAACAAATTTTTTGTCGAGTTCAAAAGCCAATTTGATAAAATATCTAGTCATTTATGAATTATTATTTAAATACTTTTTTTAAGAATATTTGCCTTCTAATTAACCACGTCTATGGGCGCCTGGTTAAAATTTAGATTCTAGAATTCAAATTTTAGTTTTAAACAAATTTTTTGTCGAGTTCAAAAGCCAATTTGATAAAATCTCTAGTCATTTATGAATTAATATTTAAATACTTTTTTTAAGAATATTTGCCTTCTAATTAATCACGTCTATGGGCGCCTGGTTAAAATTTAGATTCTAGAATTCAAATTTTAGTTTTCAAACAAATTTTTTGTCGAATTTCAAAGTTAATTTAACAAAACCTCTAGTCATTTATGAATTATTATTTAAATACTTTTTTTTAAGAAAATTTGACTTTTAATTAATCTCGTCTATGGGCGCCTGGTTGAAATTTAGATTTTAGAATTCAAATTTTAGTTTTCAAACAAATTTTTTGTCGAATTCAAAAGCCAATTTGATAAAATCTCTAGTCATTTATGAATTATTATTTAAATACTTTTTTTAAGAATATTTGCCATCTAATTAATCACGTCTATGGGCGCCTGGTTAAAATTTAGATTATAGAATTCAAATTTTAGTTTTCAAACAAATTTTTTGTCGAATTTCAAAGTCAATTTAATAAAATCTCTAGTCATTTATGAATTATTATTTAAATACTTTTTTTAGGAATATTTGCCTTCTAATTAATCTTGTCTATGGGCGCCTGGTTAAAATTTAGATTCTAGAATTCAAATTTTAGTTTTCAAACAAATTTTTTTTCAAATTTCAAAGTCAATTTAATAAAATCTCTAGTCATTTATGAATTATTATTTAAATACTTTTTTTAAGAAAATTTGCCTTCTAATTAATCACGTCTATGGGCGCCTGGTTGAAATTTAGATTTTAGAATTCAAATTTTAGTTGTCAAACAAATTTTTTGTCGAATTCAAAAGCCAATTTGATAAAATCTCTAGTCCTTTATGAATTATTATTTAAATACTTTTTTTAGGATTATTTGCCTTCTAATTAATCACGTCTATGGGCGCCTGGTTAAAATTTAGATTCTAGAATTCAAATTTTAGTTTTCAAACAAATTTTTTGTCGAATTCAAAAGCCAATTTGATAAAATCTCTAGTAATTTATTAATTATTATTTATATACTTTTTTTTTAGCAAATTTGCCTTCTAATTAATCACGTCTATGGGTGCCAGTTAAAAATTTAAATTTTAGTCTTAAAATTTTTAGTTTTCAAAAAAAATTTTTATCGAATTTAAAAGAATACTTGATCAAATCTCTAGTCATTTATGAATTATTATTTAAATACTTTTTTTAAGAATATTTGCATTCTAATTAATCACGTCTAAGGGCGCCTTGTTGAAATTTAGATTTTAGAATTCAAATTTAAGTTTTCAAACAAATTTTTTGTCGAATTCAAAAGCCAATTTGATAAAATCTCTAGTCATTTATGAATTATTATTTAAATACTTTTTTTAGGATTATTTGCCTTCTAATTAATCAAGTCTATGGGCGCCTGGTTAAAATTTAGATTTTAGAATTCAAATTTAAGTTTTCAAACAAATTTTTTCTCGAATTCAAAAGCCAATTTGATAAAGTCTCTAATCATTTATGAATTATTATTTAAATACTTTTTTTAGGATTATTTGCCTTCTAATTAATCACGTCTATGGGCACCTGGTTAAAATTTAGATTCTAGAATTCAAATTTTAGTTTTCAAACAAATTTTTTGCCGAATTTCAAAGTCAATTTAATAAAATCTCTGGTCATTTATGAATTATTATTTAAATACTTTTTTTTAAGAAAATTTGCCTTCTAGTTAATCAAGTCTATGGGCGCCTGGTTGAAATTTAGATTTGAGAATTCAAATTTTAGTTTTCAAACAAATTTTTTGTCGAATTCAAAAGCCAACTTGATCAAATCTCTACTCATTTATGAATTATTATTTAAATACTTTTTTTAAGAAAGTTTGCCTTCTATTTAATCACATCTATGGGCGCCTGGTTAAAATTTAGATTTTAGAATTCAAATTTTAGTTTTCAAACTAATTTTTTGTCGAATTCAAAAGCCAATTTGATAAAATCTCTAGTCATTTATGAATTAATATTTAAATACTTTTTTTAGGTTTATTTGCCTTCTAATTAATCACGTCTATGGGCGCCTGGTTAAAATTTAGATTCTGGAATTCAAATTATAGTTTTCAAACAAATTTTTTGTCGAATTTCAAAGTCAATTTAATAAAATCTCTGGTCATTTATGAATTGTTATTTAAATACTTTTTTTAAGAATATTTGACTTCTAATTAATCACGTCTATGGGTGCCTGGTAAAAATTTAGATTTTAGTATTAAAATTTTTAGTTTTCGAACAAATTTTTTATCGAATTTAAAAGACAACATGACCAAATCTCTTGTCATTTATGAATTATTATTTAAATAATTTTTTTAAAAAAATTTGCCTTCTAATTAATTACGTCTATGGGCGCCTGGTTAAAATTTAGATTTTAGAATTCAAATTTTAGTTTTCAAACAAATTTTTTATCGAATTTCAAAGTTAATTTAATGAAATATCTAGTCATTTATTAATTATTATTTATATACTTTTTTTAAGCAAATTTGCCTTCTAATTAATCTCGTCTATGGGTGCCTGGTAAAAATTTAGATTTTAGTATTAAAATTATTAGTTTTCGAACAAATTTTTTATCGAATTTAAAAGACAACTTGACCAAATCTCTAGTCATTTATGAATTATTATTTAAATACTTTTTTTTAAGAAAATTTGCCATTTAATTAATCACGTCTATGGGCGCCTGGTTAAAATTTAGATTTTAGAATTCAAATTTTAGTTTTCAGACAAGTTTTTTGTCGAATTTCAAAGTCAATTTAACAAAATCTCTAGTCATTTATGAATTATTATTTAAATAATTTTTTTAAAAAAATTTGCCTTCTAATTAATTACGTCTATGGGCGCCTGGTTAAAATTTAGATTTTGGAATTCAAATTTTAGTTTTCAAACAAATTTTTTATCGAATTTCAAAGTTAATTTAATGAAATATCTAGTCATTTATTAATTATTATTTATATACTTTTTTTAAGCAAATTTGCCTTCTAATTAATCTCGTCTATGGGTGCCTGGTAAAAATTTAAATTTTAGTATTAAAATTATTAGTTTTCGAACAAATTTTTTATCGAATTTAAAAGACAACTTTACCAAATCTCTAGTCATTCATGAATTATTATTTAAATACTTTTTTTAAGCAAATTTGCTTTCTAAATAATCACGTCTATGGGCGCCTGGTTAAAATTTAGATTTTAGAATTCAAATTTAAGTTTTCAAACAAATTTTTTGTCGAATTTCAAAGTTATTTTAACAAAATCTCTAGTCATTTATTAATTATTATTTATATACTTTTTTTAAGCAAATTTGCATTCTAGTTAATCTCATCTATGGGTGCCTGGTTGAAATTTAGATTTTAGAATTCAAATTTTAGTTTTCAAACAAATTTTTTGTCGAATTCAAAAGCCAATTTGATAAAATCTCTAGTCATTTATGTATTATTATTTAAATACTTTTTTTAAGAAAATTAGCCTTCTAATTAATCTCGTCTATGGGTGCCTGGTTGAAATTTAGATTTTAGAATTCAAATTTTAGTTTTCAAACAAATTTTTTATCGAATTTCAAAGTTAATTTAATAAAATCTCTTGTCATTTATGAATTATTATTTAAATACTTTTTTTTAAGAAAATTTGCCATTTAATTAATCACGTCTATGGGCGCTTGGTTAAAATTTAGATTTTAGAATTCAAATTTTAGTTTTCAAACAAATTTTTCGTCGAATTCAAAAGCCAATTTAATAAAATTCTATTCATTTATTAATTATTATTAATATACTTCTTTTAAGAAAATTTGTATTCTAAATAATCACGTCTATGGGCGCCTGGTTAAAATTTAGATTTTAGAATTGAAATTTTAGTTTTCAAACAAATTTTTTGTCGAATTTGAAAGTTAATTTAACAAAATCTCTAGTCATTTATTAATTATTATTTATATACATTTTTTAAGCAAATTTGCCTTCTAATTAATCACGTCTATGGGTGCCTGCTAAAAATTTAGATTTTAGTATTAAAATTTTTGGTTTTCGAACAAATTTTTTATCGAATTTAAAAGGCAATTTTACCAAATCTCTAGTCATTTATGAATTATTATTTATATACTTTTTTTAAGCAAATTTGCCTTCTAATTAATCACGCCTATGGGTGCCTGGTAAAAATTTAGATTTTAGTATTAAAATTTTTGGTTTTCGAACAAATTTTTTATCGAATTTAAAAGACAACTTGACCAAATCTCTAGTCATTTATGAATTATTATTTATATACTTTTTTTAAGCAAATTTGCCTTCTAATTAATCACGCCTATGGGTGCCTGGTAAAAATTTAGATTTTAGTATTAAAATTTTTGGTTTTCGAACAAATTTTTTATCGAATTTAAAAGACAACTTGACCAAATCTCTAGTCATTTATGAATTATTATTTAAACAATTTTTTTAATAAAATTAGCCTTCTAATTAATAACGTCAATGGGCGCCTGGTTGAAATTTAGATTTTAGAATTCAAATTTTAGTTTTCAAACAAATTTTTTGTCGAATTCAAAAGCCAATTTGATAAAATCTCTGGTCATTTATGAATTATTATTTAAATACTTTTTTTAAGAAAATTAGCATTCTATTTAAATACTTTTTTTAAGAAAATTAGCATTCTAATTAATAACGTCTATGGGCGCCTGGTTAAAATTTAGATTCTAGAATTTAAATTTTAGTTTTCAAACAAATTTTTTGTCGAATTTCAAAGTCAATTTAACCAAATCTCTAGTCATTTATTAATTTTTATTTAAAAATTTTTTTTAAGAAAATTAGCCTTCTAATTAATAACGTCTATGGGTGCCTGGTAAAAATTTAGATTTTAGAATTCAAATTTTAGTTTTCAAACAAATTTTTTATCGAATTTCAAAGTTAATTTAACAAAATCTCTAGTCATTTATTAACTATTATTTGTATACTTTTTTTAGGCAAATTTGACTTCTAATTTATCACGGGCGCCTGGTTGAAATTTAGATTTTAGAATTCAAATATCAGTTTTCAAACAAATTTTTTGTCGAATTTCAAAGTCAATTTAACAAAATCTATAGTCATTTATTAATTTTTATTTAAATACTTTTTTTAAGATCATTTGCCTTCTAATTAATCACGTCTATGGGCGCTTGGTTAAAATTTAGATTTTAGAATTCAAATTTTAGTTTTCAAACAAATTTTTTGTCGAATTTCAAAGTTAATTTAACAAAATCTCTAGTCATTTATTAATTATTATTTATATACTTTTTTTAAGCAAATTTGCCTTCTAATTAATCACGTCTATGGGTGCCTGGTAAAAATTTAGATTTTCGTATTAAAATTTTTGGTTTTCGAACAAATTTTTTATCGAATTTAAAAGGCAATTTTACCAAATCTCTAGTCATTTATGAATTATTATTTATATACTTTTTTTAAGCAAATTTGCCTTCTAATTAATCACGCCTATGGGTGCCTGGTAAAAATTTAGATTTTAGTATTAAAATTTTTGGTTTTCGCACAAATTTTTTATCGAATTTAAAAGACATCTTGACCAAATCTCTAGTCATTTATGAATTATTATTTAAATACTTTTTTTAAGAAAATTAGCATTCTATTTAAATACTTTTTTTAAGAAAATTAGCATTCTAATTAATAACGTCTATGGGCGCCTGGTTAAAATTTAGATTCTAGAATTTAAATTTTAGTTTTCAAACAAATTTTTTGTCGAATTTCAAAGTCAATTTAACCAAATCTCTAGTCATTTATTAATTTTTATTTAAAAATTTTTTTTAAGAAAATTAGCCTTCTAATTAATAACGTCTATGGGTGCCTGGTAAAAATTTAGATTTTAGAATTCAAATTTTGGTTTTCAAACAAATTTTTTGTCGAATTCAAAAGCCAATTTGATAAAATCTCTAGTCATTTATTAATTATTATTTATATACTTTTTTTTTAGCAAATTTTCCTTCTAATTAATCACGTCTATGGGTGCCAGTTAAAAATTTAAATTTTAGTCTTAAAATTTTTAGTTTTCAAAAAAAATTTTTATCGAATTTAAAAGAATACTTGATCAAATCTCTAGTCATTTATGAATTATTATTTAAATACTTTTTTTAAGAATATTTGCCTTCTAATTAATCACGTCTAAGGGCGCCTTGTTGAAATTTAGATTTTAGAATTCAAATTTAAGTTTTCAAACAAATTTTTTGTCGAATTCAAAAGCCAATTTGATAAAATCTCTAGTCATTTATGAATTATTATTTAAATACTTTTTTTAGGATTATTTGCCTTCTAATTAATCACGTCTATGGGCGCCTGGTTAAAATTTAGATTTTAGAATTCAAATTTTTGTTTTCAAACAAATTTTTTCTCGAATTCAAAAGCCAATTTGATAAAATCTCTAATCATTTATGAATTATTATTTAAATACTTTTTTTAGGATTATTTGCCTTCTAATTAATCACGTCTATGGGCACCTGGTTAAAATTTAGATTCTAGAATTCAAATTTTAGTTTTCAAACAAATTTTTTGCCGAATTTCAAAGTCAATTTAATAAAATCTCTGGTCATTTATGAATTATTATTTAAATACTTTTTTTTGAGAAAATTTGCCTTCTAGTTAATCAAGTCTATGGGCGCCTGGTTGAAATTTAGATTTGAGAATTCAAATTTTAGTTTTCAAACAAATTTTTTGTCGAATTCAAAAGCCAACTTGATCAAATCTCTACTCATTTATGAATTATTATTTAAATACTTTTTTTAAGAAAGTTTGCCTTCTATTTAATCACATCTATGGGCGCCTGGTTAAAATTTAGATTTTAGAATTCAAATTTTAGTTTTCAAACTAATTTTTTGTCGAATTCAAAAGCCAATTTGATAAAATCTCTAGTCATTTATGAATTAATATTTAAATACTTTTTTTAGGTTTATTTGCCTTCTAATTAATCACGTCTATGGGCGCCTGGTTAAAATTTAGATTCTGGAATTCAAATTATAGTTTTCAAACAAATTTTTTGTCGAATTTCAAAGTCAATTTAATAAAATCTCTGGTCATTTATGAATTGTTATTTAAATACTTTTTTTAAGAATATTTGACTTCTAATTAATCACGTCTATGGGTGCCTGGTAAAATTTTAGATTTTAGTATTAAAATTTTTAGTTTTCGAACAAATTTTTTATCGAATTTAAAAGACAACATGACCAAATCTCTTATCATTTATGAATTATTATTTAAATAATTTTTTTAAAAAAATTTGCCTTCTAATTAATTACGTCTATGGGCGCCTGGTTAAAATTTAGATTTTAGAATTCAAATTTTAGTTTTCAAACAAATTTTTTATCGAATTTCAAAGTTAATTTAATGAAATATCTAGTCATTTATTAATTATTATTTATATACTTTTTTTAAGCAAATTTGCCTTCTAATTAATCTCGTCTATGGGTGCCTGGTAAAAATTTAGATTTTAGTATTAAAATTATTAGTTTTCGAACAAATTTTTTATCGAATTTAAAAGACAACTTGACCAAATCTCTAGTCATTTATGAATTATTATTTAAATACTTTTTTTTAAGAAAATTTGCCATTTAATTAATCACGTCTATGGGCGCCTGGTTAAAATTTAGATTTTAGAATTCAAATTTTAGTTTTCAGACAAATTTTTTGTCGAATTTCAAAGTCAATTTAACAAAATCTCTAGTCATTTATGAATTATTATTTAAATAATTTTTTTTAAAAAATTTGCCTTCTAATTAATTACGTCTATGGGCGCCTGGTTAAAATTTAGATTTTAGAATTCAAATTTTAGTTTTCAAACAAATTTTTTATCGAATTTCAAAGTTAATTTAATGAAATATCTAGTCATTTATTAATTATTATTTATATACTTTTTTTAAGCAAATTTGCCTTCTAATTAATCTCGTCTATGGGTGCCTGGTAAAAATTTAAATTTTAGTATTAAAATTATTAGTTTTCGAACAAATTTTTTATCGAATTTAAAAGACAACTTTACCAAATCTCTAGTCATTCATGAATTATTATTTAAATACTTTTTTTAAGCAAATTTGCTTTCTAAATAATCACGTCTATGGGCGCCTGGTTAAAATTTAGATTTTAGAATTCAAATTTAAGTTTTCAAACAAATTTTTTGTCGAATTTCAAAGTCATTTTAACAAAATCTCTAGTCATTTATTAATTATTATTTATATACTTTTTTTAAGCAAATTTGCATTCTAGTTAATCTCATCTATGGGTGCCTGGTTGAAATTTAGATTTTAGAATTCAAATTTTAGTTTTCAAACAAATTTTTTGTCGAATTCAAAAGCCAATTTGATAAAATCTCTAGTCATTTATGTATTATTATTTAAATACTTTTTTTAAGAAAATTAGCCTTCTAATTAATCTCGTCTATGGGTGCCTGGTTGAAATTTAGATTTTAGAATTCAAATTTTAGTTTTCAAACAAATTTTTTATCGAATTTCAAAGTTAATTTAATAAAATCTCTAGTCATTTTTGAATTATTATTTAAATACTTTTTTTTAAGAAAATTTGCCATTTAATTAATCACGTCTATGGGCGCTTGGTTAAAATTTAGATTTTAGAATTCAAATTTTAGTTTTCAAACAAATTTTTCGTCGAATTCAAAAGCCAATTTAATAAAATCTCTATTCATTTATTAATTATTATTAATATACTTCTTTTAAGAAAATTTGTATTCTAAATAATCACGTCTATGGGCGCCTGGTTAAAATTTAGATTTTAGAATTGAAATTTTAGTTTTCAAACAAATTTTTTGTCGAATTTGAAAGTTAATTTAACAAAATCTCTAGTCATTTATTAATTATTATTTATATACATTTTTTAAGCAAATTTGCCTTCTAATTAATCACGTCTATGGGTGCCTGCTAAAAATTTAGATTTTAGTATTAAAATTTTTGGTTTTCGAACAAATTTTTTATCGAATTTAAAAGGCAATTTTACCAAATCTCTAGTCATTTATGAATTATTATTTATATACTTTTTTTAAGCAAATTTGCCTTCTAATTAATCACGCCTATGGGTGCCTGGTAAAAATTTAGATTTTAGTATTAAAATTTTTGGTTTTCGAACAAATTTTTTATCGAATTTAAAAGACAACTTGACCAAATCTCTAGTCATTTATGAATTATTATTTAAACAATTTTTTTAATAAAATTAGCCTTCTAATTAATAACGTCTATGGGCGCCTGGTTGAAATTTAGATTTTAGAATTCAAATTTTAGTTTTCAAACAAATTTTTTGTCGAATTCAAAAGCCAATTTGATAAAATCTCTGGTCATTTATGAATTATTATTTAAATACTTTTTTTAAGAAAATTAGCATTCTATTTAAATACTTTTTTTAAGAAAATTAGCATTCTAATTAATAACGTCTATGGGCGCCTGGTTAAAATTTAGATTCTAGAATTTAAATTTTAGTTTTCAAACAAATTTTTTGTCGAATTTCAAAGTCAATTTAACCAAATCTCTAGTCATTTATTAATTTTTATTTAAAAATTTTTTTTAAGAAAATTAGCCTTCTAATTAATAACGTCTATGGGTGACTGGTAAAAATTTAGATTTTAGAATTCAAATTTTAGTTTTCAAACAAATTTTTTATCGAATTTCAAAGTTAATTTAACAAAATCTCTAGTCATTTATTAACTTTTATTTGTATACTTTTTTTAGGCAAATTTGCCTTCTAATTTATCACGGGCGCCTGGTTGAAATTTAGATTTTAGAATACAAATATTAGTTTTCAAACAAATTTTTTGTCGAATTTCAAAGTCAATTTAACAAAATCTATAGTCATTTATTAATTTTTATTTAAATACTTTTTTTAAGATCATTTGCCTTCTAATTAATCACGTCTATGGGCGCTTGGTTAAAATTTAGATTTTAGGATTCAAATTTTAGTTTTCAAACAAATTTTTTGTCGAATTTCAAAGTTAATTTAACAAAATCTCTAGTCATTTATTAATTATTATTTATATACTTTTTTTAAGCAAATTTGCCTTCTAATTAATCACGTCTATGGGTGCCTGGTAAAAATTTAGATTTTAGTATTAAAATTTTTGGTTTTCGAACAAATTTTTTATCGAATTTAAAAGACAACTTGACCAAATCTCTAATCATTTATGAATTATTATTTAAACACTTTTTTTAATAAAATTAGCCTTCTAACTAATAACGTCAACGGGCGCCTGGTTGAAATTTAGATTTTAGAATTCAAATGTTAGTTTGCAAACAAATTTTTTGTCGAATTTCAAAGTCAATTTAACAAAATCTCAAGTCATTTATTAATTTTTATTTAAATACTTTTTATACCCTACACCTACAGAATAGGTAAAGGGGTATATTAACTTTGGTATGGTGTTTGTAACCACCTAAAGGAAGCGAGCTAGATATGGAAAAGTATATATATTTGTGATCAGCGTGACCGCCTTAGTCGATATAGCCATGTCCGTCCGTCCGTCCGTCCGTCCGTCCTTAGGCACGATAACTCAAAAAATAATGGAGCTATCTTGATGAAATTTTAACTGTAGGTTACTAGGACTGAAAGTACGGCGGGGATTGCATATGGGCGAAATCGGCCCATGAGTTCGGATTTTGGACCTTTTAATCGATCGAAGGGCTAACGAACATATATAAAAAATCACGATAACTCAACAACTAATGACGCTATCTTCATCAAATTTGTGCTGTAGGTTACTAGTAATGAAACTACTTCGGGGATTGCGTAAGGTCGGGATTGGACCATGGGTTCGGAACCTAGAACTTTTTGATCGAATTTAGGCCAAACGAGCATAATTCCGAAACCAATGAAGATAGAACCTCCAAATTTGGTATCAGGGTGTCCCTTCCTATTATCTAAGTGTCTTGGGAATTTGGGCTCCATTGGAGTAGTGGGTCGGGGACCAGCCACACATATCCGAAGACCTTAAAGCATATCTTTAAAATTAATAAAGATAACAACTTGAAAAAATGTAGAAGCTTCCAATTTGCCACAAGGGTGTTCTTTACTATCTCTTGCGTGTTCCCTTAATTTGGGATCAATTGGAGAGGTGGTTCAGTACCCCTCTCAGACCTCCCAAGTTTTAAAAGCTTATAATCGAAATTACTAAAAATAGTTACTTAAAATTAAGATAGGCCGTTCAAATTGTGTACAAGGGTTAACTAGTACTATAAGTACAGCGCGGACTATATAAGGACGAAATCAGCCCATGGGTTCGGATTCTGGACCTTTTAGTCGGTGTCAGGGATAACGAACATATATTAAAAATCACGATAACTCAACAACTAATGAGTCTATCTTCATGAAATTTGTGCTGTAGGTTATTGGTAATGAAACTACGGCGGTGATTACGTACGGTGAGGATTGGACAATGGGTTCGGAACTGAGAACTTTCTGATCGAATTTTGGCCAAACTAGCGTAATTCCGAAACCAATGAAGATATAACCTCCAAATTTGGTATCAGGGTGTCCCTTCCTATTGCGTAAGTGTCTTTGAAATTTGGGCCCCATTGGACTAGTGGGTCGGGGGCCAGCCACTCAGATCCGAAGACCTTAAAGCATATTTTCGAAATTAATAAAAATAGTAACTTGAAACAAATGTAGAAGCTTCAAATTTGGCCCAGGGTGTTCTTTACTATTTCTTCCGTGCCCCCCAATTTGGGATCATTTAGAGTGGTGGTTCAGGACCTCTCTTGGACCCCCAAATGTGTAAAAGCTTATCATCGAAATTAATAAAACTAGTAACTTAAAATTAAGATACAACGTTCCAATTGTATACAAGGGTTAACTAGTATTGAAAGTATGACGGGACTGCATATGGGCGAAATCGTACCATAATTTCGGGTTCTGGAACCCTTGACAAGTTCAAGGACTAAAAAACATATATCTTAAAAACACCATAACTCAAAAAATAATGCCGGTATTTTGATGAAATTTAAACTCTAGGTTACTAGTAATGAAAGTACCATGCGAATTGGTTCTGGTCTAGTTTAATTTCAAAGCCAAAGAATATATTTCCTATGTCCTATGTGTCTCCGAAATCTAGACTAAATTGTAGTGGTTCAGCTATGTTCAAAGGTACTTACTGCATTTATGTAAAATTTATTTGAATATTTAAATAAATTATATGAAAATTTCAAAATTTGTAATTGTATTTTAGAAGTATATTTATTGCATATTTTGCGTTTATAAGCTTTTATATTAGGTATATAAACTAACCATTTAAAATAATTGCAATTTTTAAAAATTTGGATTATTAAATATATTATGCTTTGATTATCTTTTTATCACAAAATTTAATAATTAGAATTTTTTCATTTTGTAATTGAATTGGAATAAATATATTTTCATTTATTTCAAGTTTGTTTGTTTTTTAATATTTTTAAATAGATAAATTAGTAAGATTTTGTAATATTTTTTAATAGATAGTGTAATTAGAAAATGTTTTTAGTATTATAAAGTTAATTTGGTTAGCTATGTCTTACGATCAAATTAATAACAGCTTTTGTGGTGTTAAAATGACTTATGGATATGTCCTTAAATTTTAACCAAATAGGTGTAGGGTATTTCTAAGTCGGTTGCACCGACTGACTGTTTCTTTACTTGTTTTAAGAATATTTGCCTTCTAATTAATCACGTCTATGATCGCCTGGTTAAAATTTAGATTTTAGAATTCAAATTTTAGTTTTCAAACATATTTTTTGTCGAATATCAAAGTCAATTTAACAAAATCTCTAGTCATTTATTAATTTTTATTTAAAAACTTTTTTTAAGAAAATTAGCCTTCTAATTAATAACGTCTATGGGCACCTGGTTAAAATTTAGATTTTAGAAATCAAATTTTAGTTTTTAAACAAATTTTTTGTCGAATTTCAAAGTCAATTTAACAAAATCTCTAGTCATTTATTAATTTTTATTTAAAAACTTTTTTTAAGAAAATTAGCCTTCTAATTAATAACGTCTATGGGCGCCTGGTTAAAATTTAGATTTTAGAAATCAAATTTTAGTTTGCAAACAAATTTTTTGTCGAATTTCAAAGTCAATTTAACAAAATCTCAAGTCATTTATTAATTTTTATTTAAATACTTTTTTTAAGAATATTTGCCTTCTAATTAATCACGTCTATGGGCGCCTGGTTAAAATTTAGATTTTAGTATTAAAATTATTAGTTTTCGAACAAATTTTTTATCGAATTTAAAAGACAACTTGACCAAATCTCTAGTCATTTATGAATTATTATTTAAATACTTTTTTTTAAGAAAATTTGCCAATTAATTAATCACGTCTATGGGCGCCTGGTTAAAATTTAGATTTTAGAATTCAAATTTTAGTTTTCAGACAAATTTTTTGTCGAATTTCAAAGTCAATTTAATAAAATCTCTAGTCATTTATGAATTATTATTTAAATAATTTTTTTAAAAAAATTTGCCTTCTAATTGATTACGTCTATGGGCGCCTGGTTAAAATTTAGATTTTAGAATTCAAATTTTAGTTTTCAAACAAATTTTTTATCGAATTTCAAAGTTAATTTAATGAAATATCTAGTCATTTATTAATTATTATTTATATACTTTTTTTAAGCAAATTTGCCTTCTAATTAATCTCGTCTATGGGTGCCTGGTAAAAATTTAGATTTTAGTATTAAAATAATTAGTTCTCGAACAAATTTTTTATCGAATTTAAAAGACAACTTTACCAAATCTCTAGTCATTCATGAATTATTATTTAAATACTTTTTTTAAGCAAATTTGCTTTCTAAATAATCACGTCTATGGGCGCCTGGTTAAAATTTAGATTTTAGAATTAAAATTTTAGTTTTCAAACAAATTTTTTGTCGAATTTCAAAGTCATTTTAACAAAATCTCTAGTCATTTATTAATTATTATTTATATATTTTTTTTAAGCAAATTTGCATTCTAGTTAATCTCATCTATGGGTGCCTGGTTGAAATTTAGATTTTAGAATTCAAATTTTAGTTTTCAAACAAATTTTTTGTCGAATTCAAAAGCCAATTTGATAAAATCTCTAGTCATTTATGTATTATTATTGAAATACTTTTTTTAAAAAAATTATCCTTCTAATTAATCTCGTCTATGGGTGCCTGGTTGAAATTTAGATTTTAGAATTCAAATTTTAGTTTTCAAACAAATTTTTTGTCGAATTCAAAAGCCAATTTAATAAAATCTCTAGTCATTTATGAATTATTATTTAAATACTTTTTTTTAAGAAAATTTGCTATTTAATTAATCACGTCTATGGGCGCCTGGTTAAAATTTAGATTTTAGAATTAAAATTTTAGTTTTCAAACAAATTTTTTGTCGAATTTCAAAGTCATTTTAACAAAATCTCTAGTCATTTATTAATTATTATTTATATACTTTTTTTAAGCAAATTTGCATTCTAGTTAATCTCATCTATGGGTGCCTGGTTGAAATTTAGATTTTAGAATTCAAATTTTAGTTTTCAAACAAATTTTTTGTCGAATTTCAAAGTCATTTTAACAAAATCTCTAGTCATTTATTAATTATTATTTATATACTTTTTTTAAGCAAATTTGCATTCTTGTTAATCTCATCTATGGGTGCCTGGTTGAAATTTAGATTTTAGAATTCACATTTTAGTTTTCAAACAAATTTTTTGTCGAATTTCAAAGTCATTTTAACAAAATCTCTAGTCATTTATTAATTATTATTTATATACTTTTTTTAAGCAAATTTGCATTCTATTTAATCTCATCTATGGGTGCCTGGTTGAAATTTAGATTTTAGAATTCAAATTTTAGTTTTCAAACAAATTTTTTGTCGAATTCAAAAGCCAATTTGATAAAATCTCTAGTCATTTATGTATTATTATTTAAATACTTTTTCTAAGAAAATTAGCCTTCTAATTAATCTCGTCTATGGGTGCCTGGTTAAAATTTAGATTTTAGAATTCAAATTTTAGTTTTCAAACAAATTTTTTATCGAATTTAAAAGACAACTTTACCAAATCTCTAGTCATTCATGAATTATTATTTAAATACTTTTTTTAAGCAAATTTGCTTTCTAAATAATCACGTCTATGGGCGCCTGGTTAAAATTTAGATTTTAGAATTAAAATTTTAGTTTTCAAACAAATTTTTTGTCGAATTTCAAAGTCATTTTAACAAAATCTCTAGTCATTTATTAATTATTATTTATATACTTTTTTTAAGCAAATTTGCATTCTAGTTAATCTCATCTATGGGTGCCTGGTTGAAATTTAGATTTTAGAATTCAAATTTTAGTTTTCAAACAAATTTTTTGTCGAATTCAAAAGCCAATTTGATAAAATCTCTAGTCATTTATGTATTATTATTGAAATACTTTTTTTAAGAAAATTAGCCTTCTAATTAATCTCGTCTATGGGTGCCTGGTTGAAATTTAGATTTTAGAATTCAAATTTTAGTTTTCAAACAAATTTTTTGTCGAATTCAAAAGCCAATTTAATAAAATCTCTAGTCATTTATGAATTATTATTTAAATACTTTTTTTAAGAAAATTTGCTATTTAATTAATCACGTCTATGGGCGCCTGGTTAAAATTTAGATTTTAGAATTAAAATTTTAGTTTTCAAACAAATTTTTTGTCGAATTCAAAAGCCAATTTAATAAAATCTCTAGTCATTTATGTATTATTATTTAAATACTTTTTCTAAGAAAATTAGCCTTCTAATTAATCTCGTCTATGGGCGCCTGGTTAAAATTTAGATTTTAGAATTCAAATTTTAGTTTTCAAACAAATTTTTTATCGAATTTAAAAGACAACTTTACCAAATCTCTAGTCATTCATGAATTATTATTTAAATACTTTTTTTAAGCAAATTTGCTTTCTAAATAATCACTTCTATGGGCGCCTGGTTAAAATTTAGATTTTAGAATTCAAATTTTAGTTTTCAAACAAATTTTTTGTCGAATTCAAAAGCCAATTTAATAAAATCTCTAGTCATTTATGAATTATTATTTAAATACTTTTTTTTAAGAAAATTTGCCATTTAATTAATCACGTCTATGGGCGCCTGGTTAAAATTTAGATTTTAGAATTAAAATTTTAGTTTTCAAACAAATTTTTTGTCGAATTTCAAAGTCATTTTAACAAAATCTCTTGTCATTTATTAATTATTATTTATATACTTTTTTTAAGCAAATTTGCATTCTAGTTAATCTCATCTATGGGTGCCTGGTTGAAATTTAGATTTTAAAATTCAAATTTTAGTTTTCAAACAAATTTTATGTCGAATTCAAAAGCCAATTTGATAAAATCTCTATTCATTTATGTATTATTATTTAAATACTTTTTTTAAGAAAATTAGCCTTCTAATTAATCTCGTCTATGGGTGCCTGGTTGAAATTTAGATTTTAGAATTCAAATTTTAGTTTTCAAACAAATTTTTTGTCGAATTCAAAAGCCAATTTAATAAAATCTCTAGTCATTTATGAATTATTATTTAAATACTTTTTTTTAAAAAAATTTGCCATTTAATTAATCACGTCTATGGGCGCCTGGTTAAAATTTAGATTTTAGAATTCAAATTTTAGTTTTCAAACAAATTTTTTTGCCTTCCAATTAATCACGTCTATGGGAGCCTGGTAAAAATTTAGATTTTAGTATTAAAATTTTTGGTTTTCGAACAAATTTTTTATCGAATTTAAAAGACAACTTGACCAAATCTCTAGTCATTTATGAATTATTATTTAAACACTTTTTTTAATAAAATTAGCCTTCTAATTAATAACGTCAACGGGCGCCTGGTTGAAATTTAGATTTTAGAATTCAAATTTTAGTTTTCAAACAAATGTTTTGTCGAATTTAAAAGCCAATTTGATAAAATCTCTAGTCATTTATGAATTATTATTTAAATACTTTTTTTAAGAAAATTAGCCTTCTAATTAATAACGTCTATGGGCGCCTGGTCAAAATTTAGATTATAGAATTCAAATTTTAGTTTTCAAACAAATTTTTTTATCGAATTTAAAAGACAACTTGACCAAATCTCTAGTCATTTATGAATTATTATTTAAATACTTTTTTTTAAGAAATTTTGCCATTTAATTAATCACGTCTAGGGGCGCCTGATTAAAATTTAGATTTTAGAATTCAAATTTTAGTTTTCAAACAAATTTTTTGTCGAATTTCAAAGTCAATTTAACAAAATCTCTAGTCATTTATTAATTATTATTTATATATCTTTTTTAGATTATAGAATTCAAATTTTAGTTTTCAAACTAATTTTTTGTCGAATTTCAAAGGCAATTCTATCAAATCTCTAGTCATTTATGAATTATTATTATATACTTCTTTTAAGAAAATTTGTATTCTAAATAATCACGTCTATGGGCGCCTGGTTAAAATTTAGATTTTAGAATTGAAATTTTAGTTTTCAAACAAATTTTTTGTCGAATTTGAAAGTTAATTTAACAAAATCTCTAGTCATTTATTAACTATTATTTATATACATTTTTTAAGCAAATTTGCCTTCTAATTAATCACGTCTATGGGTGCCTGCTAAAAATTTAGATTTTAGTATTAAAATTTTTGGTTTTCGAACAAATTTTTTATCGAATTTAAAAGGCAATTTTACCAAATCTCTAGTCATTTATGAATTATTATTTATATACTTTTTTTAAGCAAATTTGCCTTCTAATTAATCACGCCTATGGGTGCCTGGTAAAAATTTAGATTTTAGTATTAAAATTTTTGGTTTTCGAACAAATTTTTTATCGAATTTAAAAGACAACTTGACCAAATCTCTAGTCATTTATGAATTATTATTTAAATACTTTTTTTAAGAAAATTAGCATTCTAATTAATAACGTCTATACGTAATTAATAACGTCGGTTAAAATTTAGATTCTAGAATTTAAATTTTAGTTTTCAAACAAATTTTTTGTCGAATTTCAAAGTCAATTTAACCAAATCTCTAGTCATTTATTAATTTTTATTTAAAAACTTTTTTTAAGAAAATTAGCCTTCTAATTAATAACGTCTATGGGTGCCTGGTAAAAATTTAGATTTTAGAATTCAAATTTTAGTTTTCAAACAAATTTTTTATCGAATTTCAAAGTTAATTTAACAAAATCTCTAGTCATTTATTAACTATTATTTGTATACTTTTTTTAGGTAAATTTGCCTTCTAATTTATCACGTCTATGGGCGCCTGGTTGAAATTTAGATTTTAGAATTTCAAAGTCAATTTAACAAAATCTATAGTCATTTATTAATTTTTATTTAAATACTTTTTTTAAGATCATTTGCCTTCTAATTAATCACGTCTATGGGCGCTTGGTTAAAATTTAGATTTTAGAATTCAAATTTTAGTTTTCAAACAAATTTTTTGTCGAATTTCAAAGTTAATTTAACAAAATCTCTAGTCATTTATTAATTATTATTTATATACTTTTTTTAAGCAAATTTGCCTTCCAATTAATCACGTCTATGGGAGCCTGGTAAAAATTTAGATTTTAGTATTAAAATTTTTGGTTTTCGAACAAATTTTTTATCGAATTTAAAAGACAACTTGACCAAATCTCTAGTCATTTATGAATTATTATTTAAACACTTTTTTTAATAAAATTAGCCTTCTAATTAATAACGTCAACGGGCGCCTGGTTGAAATTTAGATTTTAGAATTCAAATTTTAGTTTTCAAACAAATGTTTTGTCGAATTTAAAAGCCAATTTGATAAAATCTCTAGTCATTTATGAATTATTATTTAAATACTTTTTTTAAGAAAATTAGCCTTCTAATTAATAACGTCTATGGGCGCCTGGTTAAAATTTAGATTTTAGAAATCAAATTTTAGTTTTTAAACAAATTTTTTGTCGAATTTCAAAGTCAATTTAACAAAATCTCTAGTAATTTATTAATTTTTATTTAAAAACTTTTTTTAAGAAAATTAGCCTTCTAATTAATAACGTCTATGGGCGACTGGTTAAAATTTAGATTTTAGAATTCAAATTTTAGTTTTCAAACAAATTTTTTGTCGAATTTCAAAGTCAATTTAACAAAATCTCAAGTCTTTTATTAATTTTTATTTAAATACTTTTTTTAAGAATATTTGCCTTCTAATTAATCACGTCTATGGGCGCCTGGTTAAAATTTAGATTTTAGAATTAAAATTTTAGTTTTCAAACATATTTTTTGTTGAATTTCAAAGTTAATTTAACAAAATCTCTAGTCATTTATTAATTATTATTTATATACTTTTTTTAAGCAAATTTGCCTTCTAATTAATCTCGTCTATGGGTGCCTGGTTAAAATTTAGATTTTAGTATTAAAATTTATAGTTTTCGAACAAATTTTTTATCGAATTTAAAAGACAACTTGACCAAATCTCTAGTCATTTATGAATTATTATTTAAATACTTTTTTTTAAGAAAATTTGCCATTTAATTAATCACGTCTATGGGCGCCTGGTTAAAATTTAGATTTTAGAATTCAAATTTTAGTTTTCAAACAAACTTTTTGAAGAATTTCAAAGTCAATTTAACAAAATCTCTAGTCATTTATTAATTATTATTTAAATACTTTTTTTAAGCTAATTTGCCATCTAATTAATCTCGCCTATGGGTGCTTGGTCAAAGTTTAGATTATAGAATTCAAAATTTAGTTTTCAAACTAATTTTTTATCGAATTTAAAAGACAACTTGATCAAATCTCAAGTCATTTATGAATTATTATTTAAATACTTTTTTTAAGAAAATTTGCCTTTTAATTAATCACGTCTATGGGCGCCTGCTTTAAATTTAGATTCTAGAATTCAAATTTTAGCTTTCAAACAAATTTTTTGTCGAATTTCAAAGTCAATTTAATAAAATCTCTACTCATTTATAAATTATTATTTAAATACTTTTTTTTAAGAAAATTTTGCCTTCTAATTAATCACGTCTATGGGCGCCTGGTCAAAATTTAGATTTTAGAATTCAAATTTTAGTTTTCAAACAAATTTTTTGTCGAATTCAAAAGCCAATTTGATAAAATCTCTAGTCATTTATGAATTATTATTTAAATACTTTTTTTAAGAAAATTGGCCTTCTAATTAATAACGTCTATGGGCGCGTGGTTAAAATTTAGATTTTAGAATTCAAATTTTAGTTTTCAAACAAATTTTTTGTCGAATTACAAAGTCAATTTAACAAAATCTCTAGTCATTTATCAATTTTTATTTAAATACTTTTTTTAAGAAAATTTTCCTTCTAATTAATCTCGCCTGGTCAAAATTTAGATTATAGAACTCAAATTTTAGTTTTCAAACAAATTTTTTATCGAATTTGAAAGACAACCTGACCAAATCTATAGTCATTTATGAATTATTATTTATATACTTTTTTTTAAGAAAATTTGCCTTCTAATTAATCAGGTCTTTGGGCGCCTGGTTAAAATTTAGATTTTAGAATTCAAATTTTAGTTTTCAAACAAATTTTTTGTCGAATTTCAAAGTCAATTTAACAAAATCTCTAGTCATTTATTAATTATTATTTATATATTTTTTATTAAGCAAATTTGCCTTCTAATTAATCTCGTTTAGATTTTAGTATTAAAATTTTTGGTTTTCGAACAAATTGTTTATCGAATTTAAAAGACAACTTGACTAAATCTCAAGTTATTTATGAATTATTATTTAAATTCTTTTTTAAAGAAAATTTGCCTTCTAATTAATCACGTCTATGGGCGCCTGGTTAAAATTTAGATTTTAGAATTCAAATTTTAGTTTTCAAACAAATTTTTTGTCGAATTTCAAAGTCAATTTAATAAAATCTTTAGTCATTTATTAATTATTATTTAAATACTTTTTTTAAGAAAATTTGCCTTATAATATATCACGTCTATGGGCGCCTGGTTGAAATTTAGATTTTAGAATTCAAATTTTAGTTTTCAAACAAATTTTTCGTCGAATTCAAAAGCCAATTTGATAAAATTTCTAGTCATTTATGAATTATTATTTAAATACTTTTTTTAAGAAAATTAGCCTTCTAATTAATAACGTCTATGGGCGCCTGGTTAAAATTTAGATTTTAGAATTCAAATTTTAGTTTTCAAACAAATTTTTTGTCGAATTTCAAAGTTAATTTAACAAAATCTCGAGTCATTTATTAATTATTATTTATATACTTTTTTTAAGAAAATTTGCCTTCTAATTAATCACGTCTATGGGTGCCTGGTTGAAATTTAGATTTTAGAATTCAAATTTTAGTTTTCAAACAAATTTTTTGTCGAATTTCAAAGTCAATTTAACAAAATCTCTAGTCATTTATTAATTATTATTTATATACTTTTTTTAAGCAAATTTGCCTTCTAATTAATCACGTCTATGGGCGCCTGGTTGAAATTTAGATTTTAGAATTCAAATTTTAGTTTTCAAACAAATTTTTTGTCGAATTCAAAAGCCAATTTGATAAAATTTCTAGTCATTTATGAATTATTATTTAAATACTTTTTTTAAGAAAATTAGCCTTCTAATTAATAATGTCTATGGGCGCCTGGTTAAAATTTAGATTTTAGAATTCAAATTTTAGTTTTCAAACAAATTTTTTGTCGAATTTCAAAGTCAATTTAACAAAATCTCTAGTCATTTATTAATTATTATTTATATGTATAGTTTTTTTAAGCAAATTTGCCTTCTAATTAATCACGTCTATGGGCGCCTGGTTAAAATTTAGATTCTAGAATTCAAATTTTAGTTTTCAAACAAATTTTTTGTCGAATTTCAAAGTCAATTTAACAAAATCTATAGTCATTTATTAATTTTTATTTAAATACTTTTTTTAAGATCATTTGCCTTCTAATTAATCACGTCTATGGGTGCCTGGTAAAAATTTAGATTTTAGTATTAAAATTTTTGGTTTTCAAACAAATCGAATTTAAAAGACAACTTGACCAAATCTCTAGTCATTTATGAATTATTATTTGAACACTTTTTTTAATAAAATCAGCCTTCTAATTAATCACGTCTATGGGTGCCTGGTTGAAATTTAGATTTTAGAATTCAAATTTTAGTTTTCAAACAAATGTTTTGTCGAATTCAAAAGCCAATTTGATAAAATCTCTAGTCATTTATGAATTATTATTTAAATACTTTTTTTAAGAAAACTTGCCTTCTAATTAATCACGTCTATGGGCGCCTGGAAATCACCACAGGACAGCAGTGCAAACATTGTGCGCAATCAAATTGATTATATTCTGGTCAACAAACGCTTCAGTTCTTCCATCAGAAAAGTTTGTACATATCCAGGGGCTGACGTACCGTCTGACCACAATCTTCTTTTAGCAAAAGTAAACATAAAATTATCCAAAGCTAGAAGAAGTAACCAGCAACCGAAATTGGATATCGAAAAACTAAAAATCGATGAAGTGAAAAATCAATTGACAGGCGCAATCAATGGTCAGTTAAGTCTCGTCTTAGAAGAAAATGATAACCTCTGGGAGCGCACAAAAACTGTACTAAATGAAACGTCCAAACATATTCTAGGTACAAAAATATATAAGGCAAAGAAAAAATGGATGACAATAGAAATACTACAGTTGATGGATGAAAGACGCAATTACAAAAACAAACAACCTGTAGAATATAAACGTATTCATCGCGAAATAAGGTCGAAAATAAGAATAGCAAAAGAAAACTGGTTAAAACAGGAATGCTATGAAATTGAAAAACTACAACATCTGCACGATGATTTCAATTTACACAAAAAACTCAAAGAAACAGCAGGGGTGTACAAAAAATCACATACTTCCACACTTCTTAATGAAAACGAACAAATAATTTCTGAAATTAATGAAAAAACGAAGACCTGAGAAGAATATATTAAGAAATTGTTTTGTGATTTTACCCGTCCCGAGTACAATATTGAAACGTCTATAGAACCATCTGAAACACATATAACCAAAGATGAAATCAAGAAAGCGGTTATGTCAGCCAAAAATAATAAAGCCGCAGGACCAGACGAAACCCTGTCAGAAATATTTAAACTGATCAATGACGAAAACCTCACTGTGCTCGAAAAAATTTTCAACCATATCTATAACACCGGGAATTTCCCACAAGACTGGCTAAAGTCAACATTTGTCGCCCTTCCGAAAAAAGCTAATGCCAAAAAATGCGAAGACCACCGATTAATAAGTTTAATGAGCCATGCACTCAAAATCTTCTTGAGAGTGCTGCATAATCGTATTTACACAAATTGTGAGTTACACATGGGCAGAACGCAATTTGGATTCAAACAAGGAACTGGAACCAGAGAAGCACTTTTTAATATTCAAGTACTTGTACAGAATTGTCGTGATGTTCATAAAGATGTTTTCTTATGTTTTGTGGATTATGAAAAGGCGTTTGATAAGGTCAACCATCAAAAACTTATGGAGGTATTAAATAGAATTGGCATAGATAATAATATCATAATGTGTATAAATAGCTTATATTGGCAACAGCCTGTGTAAAGATAAATAATGTGCTGACACAAAGCATTGATATTCAAAAAGGAGTTCGACAAGGCTGTATTCTCTCCCCTTTACTGTTTAACATCTATGCTGAAGCCATTTTTCAGGAAGCAGTGAACGATTTAGATGTTGGTATAAAAGTAAATGGCACATATATAAATAACATCAGATATGCAGATGATACAGTTCTCATAACAAACAATCTAAGGGATTTACAACATATAGTCGATAAAGTCAACTAGCATAGCGAATTGTTCAACTTAAAAATAAATATATCAAAAACTAAATTAATGATCGTAAGCAGAAAAAGAACACCTTACACTGCAGCAACAATTAAAATAAATAACCGCTCAATTGAAAAAGTCTCCACATACAAATATCTCGGATGCTGGTTACACGAGGATTGGAGCTGCGAAAAAGAAATTAGATGCCGAATCGAAATAGCAAGAAATGCATTTCTTAAACACAAAAGATTCTAGAATTCAAATTTTAGTTTTCAAACAAATTTTTTGTCGAATTTCAAAGTCAATTTAATAAAATCTCTAGTCATTTATTAATTTTTATTTAAATACTTTTTTTAAGAATATTTGCCTTCTAATTAATAACGTCTATGGGCGCCTTGTTAAAATTTAGATTTTAGAAATCAAATTTTAGTTTTCTTTTTTTTTTTAAATTAATGATCGTAAGCAGAAAAAGAACACCTTACACTGCAGCAACAATTAAAATAAATAACCGCTCAATTGAAAAAGTCTCCACATACAAATATCTCGGATGCTGGTTACACGAGGATTGGAGCTGCGAAAAAGAAATTAGATGCCGAATCGAAATAGCAAGAAATGCATTTCTTAAACACAAAAGATTCTAGAATTCAAATTTTAGTTTTCAAACAAATTTTTTGTCGAATTTCAAAGTCAATTTAATAAAATCTCTAGTCATTTATTAATTTTTATTTAAATACTTTTTTTAAGAATATTTGCCTTCTAATTAATAACGTCTATGGGCGCCTTGTTAAAATTTAGATTTTAGAATTCAAATTTTAGTTTTCAAACAAATTTTTTGTCGAATTTCAAAGTTAATTTAACAAAATCTCTAGTCATTTATTAATTATTATTTATATAATTTTTTTTAGCAAATTTGCCTTCTAATTAATCTCGTCTATGGGTGCCTGGATAAAATTTAGATTTTAGTATTAAAATTTATAGTCTTCGAACAAATTTTTTATCGAATTTAAAAGACAACTTGACCAAATCTCTAGTCATTTATGAATAATTATTTAAATACTTTTTTTTAAGAAAACTTGCCATTTAATTAATCATGTCTATGGGCGCCTGGTTAAAATTTAGATTTTAGAATTCAAATTTTAGTTTTCAAACCAACTTTTTGTCGAATATCAAAGTCAATTTACCAAAATCTCATGTCATTTATAAATTATTATTTATATACTTTTTTTAAGCAAATTTACCTTCTAACTAATCTCGCCTATGGGTGCCTGGTCAAAATTTAGATTATAGAATTCAAATTTTAGTTTTCAAACAAATTTTTTATCGAATTTAAAAGACAACTTGATCAAATCTCAAGTCATTTATGCATTATTATTTAAATACTATTTTTAAGAAAATTTGCCATCAAATTAATCACGTCTATGGGCGCCTGGTTAAAATTTTGATTCTAGAAATCAAATTTAAGTTTTCAAACAAATTTTTTGTCGAATTTCAAAGTCAATTTAACAAAATCTCTAGTCATTTATTAATTATTATTTAAATACTTATTTTAAGAAAATTTGCCTTCTAATTAATCACGTCTATGGGCGCCTGGTTAAAATTTAGATTTTAGAATTCAAATTTTAGTTTTCAAACAAATTTTTTGTCGAATTTCAAAGTTAATTTAACAAAATCTCTAGTCATTTATTAATTATTATTTAAATTCTTTTTTTTAGAAAATTTGCCTTCTAGTTAATCACGTCTATGTGCGCCTGGTTAAAATTTAGATTTTAGAATTCAAATTTTAGTTTTCAAACAAATTTTTTGTCGAATTTTAAAGTCAATTTAACAAAATCTCTAGTCATTTATTAATTATTATTTAAATTCTTTTTTTTAGAAAATTTGCCTTCTAATTAATCACGTCTATGTGCGCCTGGTTAAAATTTAGATTTTAGAATTCAAATTTTAGTTTTCAAACAAATTTTCTGTCGAATTTTAAAGTCAATTTAACAAAATCTCTAGTCATTTATTAATTATTATTTAAATACTTTTTTTAAGAAAATTTGCCTTCTAATTAATCACGTCTATGGGCGCCAGGTTAAAACTTAGATTTTAGAATTCAAATTTTAGTTTTCAAACAAATTTTTTATCGAATTTAAAAGACAACTTGATCAAATCTCAAGTCATTTATGCATTATTATTTAAATACTATTTTTAAGAAAATTTGCCATCAAATTAATCACGTCTATGGGCGCCTGGTTAAAATTTTGATTCTAGAAATCAAATTTAAGTTTTCAAACAAATTTTTTGTCGAATTTCAAAGTCAATTTAACAAAATCTCTAGTCATTTATTAATTATTATTTAAATACTTTTTTTAAGAAAATTTGCCTTCTAATTAATCACGTCTATGGGCGCCAGGTTAAAACTTAGATTTTAGAATTCAAATTTTAGTTTTCAAACCAACTATTTGTCGAATTTCAAAGTCAATTTAACAAAATCTCTAGTCATTTATTAATTATTATTTATACACTTTTTTTAAGCAAATTTGCCTTCTAATTAATCTCGTCTATGGGTGCCTGAATAAAATTTAGATTTTAGTATTAAAATTTATAGTTTTCGAACAAATTTTTTATCGAATTTGAAAGACAACTTGACCAAATCTCTAGTCATTTATGAATTATTATTTAAATACTTTTTTTTAAGAAAATTTGCCATTTAATTAATCATGTCTATGGGCGCCTGGTTAAAATTTAGATTTTAGAATTCAAATTTTAGTTTTCAAACCAACTTTTTGTCGAATTTCAAAGTCAATTTAACAAAATCTCTTGTCATTTATTAATTATTATTTATATACTTTTTTAAGCAAATTTACCTTCTAATTAATCTCGCCTATGGGTGCCTGGTCAAAATTTAGATTATAGAATTCAAATTTTAGTTTTCAAAGAAATTTTTTATCGAATTTAAAGACAACTTGACCAAATCTCTAGTCATTTATGAATTATCATTTAAATACTTTTTTTAAGAAAATTTGCCTTCTAATTAATCACGTCTATGGGCGCCTGGTTAAAATTTAAATTATAGCATTCAAATTTTAGTTTTTAAACAAATTTTTTGTCGAATTTCAAAGTTAATTTAATAAAATCTCTAGTCATTTATCAATTATAATTTGTATACTTTTTTTAAGCAAATTTGCCTTCTAATTAATCTCGTCTATGGGTGCCTGGAAAAAATTTAGATTTTAGTATTAAAATTTTTAGTTTTCGAACAAATTTTTTGTCGAATTTGAAAGTTAATTTAACAAAATCTCTAGTCATTTATTAATTATTATTTATATACTTTTTTTTAAGAATATTTGCATTCTAATTAATCTCGTCTATGGGCGCCTGGTTAAAATTTAGATTTTTGAATTCAAATTTTAGTTTTCAAACAAATTTTTTGTCGAATTTGAAAGTAAATTTAATAAAATCTCTAGTCATTTAAAAATTATTATTTATATACTTTTTTTAAGAATATTTGCTTTTTAGATTTAAGTATTAAAATTTTTAGTTTTCGAACAAATTTTTTATCGAATTTAAAAGACAACGTGACCAAATCTCTAGTCATTTATGAATTATCATTTAAATACTTTTTTTAAGAAAATTTGCCTTCTAATTAATCACGTCTATGGGCGCCTGGTTAAAATTTAAATTTTAAAATTCAAATTTTAGTTTTCAAACAAATTTTTTGTCGAATTTCAAAGTCAATTTAACAAAATCACTAGTCATTTATTAATTTTTATTTAAATACTTTTTTTAAGAATATTTGCCTTCTAATTAATTACGTCTATGGGTGCCTGTTCAAAATTTAGATTATAGAATTCAAATTTTAGTTTTCAAACAAATTTTTTATCGAATATCAAAGTTAATTTAATAAAATCTCTAGTCATTTATCAATTATAATTTATATATTTTTTTAAGCAAATTTGCCTTATAATTAATCTCTTGTATGGGCGCCTGGAAAAAATTTAGATTTTAGTATTAAAATTTTTAGTTTTCGAACAAATTTTTAATCGAATTTAAAAGACAACTTGACCAAATCTCTAGTCATTTATGAATTATCATTTAAATACTTTTTTTAGGAATATTTGCCTTCTAATTAATCACTTCTATGGGCGCCTGGTTAAAATTTAGATTTTTGAATTCAAATTTCAGTTTTCAAACAAATTTTTTATCGAATTTCAAGGAATTTAAAATCTCTAGTCATTTATCAATTATTATTTATATACTTTTTTTAAACAAATTTGCCTTTTAATAAATCTCGCCTATGGGTGCCTGGTAAAAATTTAGATTTTAGTATTAAAATTTTTAGTTTTCGCACAAATTTTTTATCGAATTTAAAAGACAACGTGACCAAATCTCTAGTCATTTAAGAATTATTATTTAAATACTTTTTTTAAGAAAATTTGCATTCTAGTTAATCACGTCTATGGGCGCCTGGTTAAAATTTAGATTTTTGAGTTCAAATTTTAGTTTTCAAACAAATTTTTTTTCGAATTTGAAAGTTAATTTAACAAAATCTCTAGTCATTTATTAATTATTATTTATATATTTTTTTAAGCAAATTTGCCTTCTAATTAATCTCTTCTCTGGGCGCCTGGAAAAAATTTAGATTTTAGTATTAAAATTTTTAGTTTTCGAACAAATTTTTAATTGAATTTAAAAGACAACTTGACCAAATCTCTAGTCATTTATGAATTATCATTTAAATACTTTTTTTAGGAATATTTGCCTTCTAATTAATCACTTCTATGGGCGCCTGGTTAAAATTTAGATTTTTGAATTCAAATTTCAGTTTTCAAACAAATTTTTTATCGAATTTCAAAGTCAATTTAACAAAATCTCTAGTCATTTATTATTTATTATTTATATACCTTTTCAAAGAAAATTTGCCTTCTAATTAATCTCGTCTAAGGGTGCCTGGAAAAAATTTAGATCTTTGAATTCAAATTTTAGTTTTCAAACAAATTTTTTGTCGAATTTGAAAGTTAATTTAATAAAATCTCTTGTCATTTATCAATTATAATTGATATACTTTTTTTAAGAAAATTTGCCTTCTAATTAATCTCGTCTATGGGTGCCTGATCAAAATTTAGAATTTAGAATTCAAATTTTAGTTTTCAAACAAATTTTTTGTTGAATTTCAGAGTCAATTTAACAAAATCTCTAGTCATTTATCAATTATAATTTATATACTTTTTTTAAGCAAATTTGCCTTCTAATTAATCTCGTCTATGGGTGCCTGCCTGGAAAAAATTTAAATTTTAGTATTAAAATTTTTGTTTTCGAACAAATTTTTTATCGAATTTAAAAGACAACGTGACCAAATCTCTAGTTATTTAAGAATTATTATTTAAATACTTTTTTTAAGAAAATTTGCATTCTAATTAATCACGTCTATAGGCGCCTGGTTAAAATTTGGATTTTAGTATTAAAATTTTTAGTTTTCGAACAAATTTTTTGTCGAATTTGAAAGTTAATTTAATAAAATCTCTAGTCATTTATTAATTATTATTTCTATACTTTTTTTAAGAATATTTGCTTCTAATTAATCTCGTCTATGGGCGCCTGGTTAAAATTTAGATTTTTGAATTCAAATTTTAGTTTTCAAACAAATTTTCTGTCGAATTTGAAAGTTAATTTAATAAAATCTCTAGTCATTTATCAATTATAATTTATATACTTTTTTTAAGAAAATTTGCCTTCTAATTAATAACGTCTATGGGCGCCTGGTTAAAATTTAGATTTTAGAATTCAAATTTTAGTTTTCAAACAAATTTTTTGTCGTATTCAAAAACCTATTTGATAAAATCTCTAGTCTTTTACTAATTATTATTTAAATACTTTTTTTAAGAAAATTTGCCTTCTAATTAATTTCGTCTATGGGTGCCTGGTCAAAATTTAGATTGTAGAATTCAAATTTCAGTTTTCAAACAAATTTTTTGTCGAATTTCAAAGTCAATTTAACAAAATCTCTAGTCATTTATTAATTATTAATTATATACTTTTTTTAAGAAAATTTGCCTTCTAATTAATCACGTCTATGGGTGCCTGTTCAAAATTTAGATTATAGAATTAAAATTTTAGTTTTCAAACAAATTTTTTGTTGAATTTCAAAGCTAATTTAATAAAATCTCTTGTCATTTATTAATTATTGTTTATATACTTTTTTTATGCAAATTTGCCTTCTAATTAATTTCGTCTATGGGTGCGTGGTCAAAATTTAGATTCAAATTTTTTATCGAATTTCAAGGAATTTAAAATCTCTAGTAATTTATCAATTATTATTTATATACTTTTTTTAAACAAATTTGCCTTCTAATAAATCTCGCCTATGGGTGCCTGGTAAAGATTTAGATCTTAGTATTAAAATTTTTAGTTTTCGAACAAATTTTTTATCGAATTTAAAAGACAACTTGAATCTCTAGTCATTTATGAATTATCATTTAAATACTTTTTTTAAGAAAATTTGGCTTCTAATTAATCACTACTATGGGCACCTGGTTGAAATTTAGATTTTAGAATTCAAATTTTAGTTTTGAAAGAAATTGTCGACTTTCAAAGTCAATTTAACAAAATCTCTAGTCATTTATTATTTATTATTTATATACCTTTTTTAAGAAAATTTGCCTTCTAATTAATCTCGTCTATGGGTGCCTGATCAAAATTTAGATTTTAGAATTCACATTTTAGTTTTCAAACAAATTTTTTGTTGAATTTCAGAGTCAATTTAACAAAATCTCTAGTCATTTATTAATTTTTATTTAAATACTTTTTTTAAGCAAATTTGCCTTCTAATTAATTTCGTCTATGGGTGCCTGGTCAAAATTTAGATTGTAGAATTCAAATTTCAGTTTTCAAACAAATTTTTTGTCGAATTTCAAAGTCAATTTAACAAAATCTCTAGTCATTTATTAATTATTAATTATATACTTTTTTTAAGAAAATTTGCCTTCTAATTAATCTCGTCTAAGGGTGCCTAGAAAAAATTTAGATTTTTGAATTAAAATTTTAGTTTTCAAACAAATTTTTTGTCGAATTTGAAAGTTAATTTAATAAAATCTCATGCATTTATTAATTATTATTTATATACTATTTTTAAGCAAATTTGCCTTCTAATTAATCACGTCTTTGGGCGCCTGGTTAAAATTTAAATTTTAGAATTCAAATTTTAGTTTTCAAACAAATTTTTTGTCGAATTTCAGAGTCAATTTAACAAAATCTCTAGTCATTTATTAATTTTTATTTAAATACTTTTTTTTAAGAATATTTGCCTTCTAATTAATCACGTTTATGGGTGCCTGTTCAAAATTTAGATTATAGAATTCAAATTTTAGTTTTCAAACAAAATTTTTTATCGAATTTCAAAGTTAATTTAATAAAATCTCTAGTCATTTATCAATTATAATTTATATACTTTTTTTAAGCAAATTTGCCTTCTAATTAATCACTTTTATGGGCCTGGAAAAAATTTAGATTTTAGTATAAAAATTTTTAGTTTTCGAACAAAGTTTTAATCGAATTTAAAAGACAACTTGACCAAATCTCTAGTCATTTATGAATTATCATTTAAATACTTTTTTTAAGAATATTTGCCTTCTAATTAATCACTTCTATGGGCGCCTGGTTAAAATTTAGATTTTTGAATTCAAATTTCAGTTTTCAAACAAATTTTTTGTCGAATTTCAAAGTCAATTTAACAAAATCTCTAGTCATTTATTATTTATTATTTATTATTTATATACCTTTTTTAAGAAAATTTGCCTTCTAATTAATCTCGTCTATGGGTGCCTGATCAAAATTTAGATTTTAGAATTCAAATTTTAGTTTTCAAACAAATTTTTTGTTGAATTTCAGAGTCAATTTAACAAAATCTCTAGTCATTTATTAATTTTTATTTAAATACTTTTTTTAAGCAAATTTGCCTTCAAATAATTTCGTCTATGGGTGCCTGGTCAAAATTTAGATTGTAGAATTCAAATTTTAGTTTTCAAACAAATTTTTTATCGAATTTCAAAGTTAATTTAATAAAATCTCTAGTCATTTATCAATTATAATTTATATACTTTTTTTAAGAAAATTTGCATTCTAATTAATCGCGTCTATGGGCGCCTGGTTAAAATTTAGATTTA
Organism: Dolichopus griseipennis; assembly: GCA_963082915.1. NCBI lineage: Eukaryota > Metazoa > Arthropoda > Insecta > Diptera > Dolichopodidae > Dolichopus > Dolichopus griseipennis. The sequence continues at coordinate 30,921,978 of OY720444.1, forward strand.
AGTATTAAAATTTTTAGTTTTCGAACAAATTTTTTATCGAATTTAAAAGACAACTTGACCAAATCTCTAGTCATTTATGAATTATCATTTAAATACTTTTTTTAAGAAAATTTGCCTTCTAATTAATCACGTCTATGGGCGCCTGGTTAAAATTTAAATTTCAGTTTTCAAACAAATTTTTTGTCGAATTTCAAAGTCAATTTAACAAAATCTATAGTCATTTATTAATTATTAATTATATACTTTTTTTAAGAAAATTTGCCTTCTAATTAATCTCGTCTGATCAAAATTTAGATTTTAGAATTCAAATTTTAGTTTTCAAACAAATTTTTTGTTGAATTTCAAAGTTAATTTAACAAAATCTCTTGTCATTTATAAATTATTGTTTATATACTTTTTTTATGTAAATTTGGCTTCTAATTAATTTCGTCTATGGGTGCGTGGTCAAAATTTAGATTGTAGAATTCAAATTTTAGTTTTCAAACAAATTTTTTATCGAATTTCAAGGAATTTAAAATCTCTAGTCATTTATCAATTATTATTTATATACTTTTTTTAAACAATTTTGCCTTCTAATAAATCTCGCCTATGGGTGCCTGGTAAAAATTTAGATTTTAGTATAAAAATTTTTAGTTTTCGAACAAATTTTTAATCGAATTTAAAAGACAACTTGACCAAATCTCTAGTCATTTATGAATTATCATTTAAATACTTTTTTTAAGAAAATTTGCCTTCTAATTAATCACGTCTATGGGCGCCTGGTTAAAATTTAGATTTTTCAATTCAAATTTTAGTTTTCAAACAAATTTTTTGTCGAATTTCAAAGTCAATTTAACAATTTCTCTAGTCATTTATTAATTATTATTTACATACTTTTTTTAAGCAAATTTGCCTTCTAATTAATCTCGTCTATGGGTGCCTGGTAAAAATTTAGATTTTTTTTATCGAATTAAAAAGACAACTTGACCAAATCTATAGTCATTTATGAATTATTATTTAAATACTTTTTTTAAGAAAATATTACATATAAATAATAACGTCTATGTGCGCCTGGTTAAAATTTAGATTTTAGAATTCATATTTTAGTTTTCAAACAAATTTTTTATCGAATTTCAAGGATTCAAATTTTTTATCGAATTTCAAGGAATTTAAAATCTCTAGTCATTTATCAATTATTATTTATATACTTTTTTTATGTAAATTTGCCTTCTAATTAATTTCGTCTATGGGTGCGTGGTCAAAATTTAGATTGTAGAATTCAAATTTTAGTTTTCAAACAAATTTTTTGTCGAATTTGAAAGTTAATTTAATAAAATCTCTTGTCATTTATTAATTATTATTTATATACTTTTTTTAAGCAAATTTGCCTTCTAATTAATCACGTCTATGGGCGCCTGGTTAAAATTTAGATTTTAGAATTCAAATTTTAGTTTTCAAACAAATTTTTTGTCGAATTTCCAAGTTAATTTAACAAAATCTCTAGTCATTTATTAATTATTATTTATGTACTTGTTTTAAGCAAATTTGCCTTCTAACTAATCTCGTCTATGGGTGCCTGGTCATAATTTAGATTTTAGAATTCAAATTTTAGTTTTCAAACAAATTTTTTGTCGAATTTCAAAGTCGATTTAACAAAATCTCTAGTCATTTATTAATTATTATTTATATACTTTTTTTAAGCAAATTTGCCTTCTAATTAATCTCGTCTATGGGTGTGTGGTCAAAATTTAGATTACAGAATTAAAATTTTAGTTTTCAAACAAATTTTTTGTCGAATTTCAAAGTCAATTTAACAAAATCTCTAGTCATTTATTAATTATTATTTATATACTTTTTTTAAGCAAATTTGCCTTCTAATTAATCTCGTCTATGGGTGCCTGGTCAAAATTTAGATTACAGAATTCAAATTTTAGTTTTCAAACAAATTTTTTATCGAATTTCAAAATTAATTTAATAAAATCTCTAGTCATTTATTAATTACTAGTAAAAAAGCCTGTCGGACGACAGGTATAATTTTAATTTTTCTTTTTATATATATTCTTTTTTCCTGCTATTGCGCTACTGAATCAATAAAAGGAAATTCGTTACCTAAAGAACATTAAGTTAACATTATAATAGTTTGTTTTAGTTTTGTAAGTGATAATAAAATAGAAGTATGCATACTAAAGTGTAAAAAATTTCTTTATACGTTTTTATGAAAATTTTTTGTATCTACCTGTTAACAGATTTCTGATACGTTTTGATTTTTTTTTTTTTCTGTTCATAATTTACATTTTATAAGTTTTATTTTTTCTTTCTTTTTGTATGTAAGTATTTGTTATTAGAAGTATGTTACATGTGCGAATAACATTTAACATTAACATAATGCAACAGCAGCAGCGTCTTTTATTATATTTATAAAAAAAAAACTACAAATTGTAGTTAGTTATTAGTTCTGTAAGTGATATTGAAATAAAATTATATTTATGATATGATATTGTAAAAAATTTCTTTATACGGTTTTATTAAAATTTTCTGTATCTACCTGTTAACAGATTTCTCATACATTTTGAATTTTTTTTTCTGTTCATAATTTACATTTTATCGGTTTCATTTTTTCTTTCTCTTTGCATGTAAGGATTTGTTATTAGAAGTATGTTACATGTAAAGTAAATAATAGCTTTGTACGTTTTTATTATAATTTTCTGTATCTACCTGTTAACAGATTTCTCATACGTTTTGATTTTTTTTTCTTTCTTCTGTTCATAATTTACATTTATCAGTTTCATTTTTTCTTTCTCTTTTGAATGTAAGTATTTGTAAGTAGAAGTATTTTACATGTGTGAATAACACTTAACATAACATAGGGCACGTTGGTCAGCAGCAGCAGCAGCAGTTTGTCTTTTATTATATTTAGATCATTTATATACTTTTTTTAAGAAAATTTGCCTATGTAATTAATCACGTCTATGGGCGCCTGGTTAAAACTTAGATTTTAGAATTCAAATTTTAGTTTTCAAACAAATTTTTTGTCGAATTTGACAGTTAATTTAATAAAATCTCTAGTCATTTATTAAATATTATTTATATACTTTTTTTAAGAAAATTTGCCTTCCAATTAATCACGTCTATGGGCGCCTGGTTAAAATTTAGATTACAGAATTAAAATTTTAGTTTTCAAACAAATTTTTTGTCGAATTTCAAAGTCAATTTAACAAAATCTCTAGTCATTTATTAATTATTATTTATATACTTTTTTTTAAGCAAATTTGCCTTCTAATTAATCTCGTCTATGGGTGCCTGGTCAAAATTTAGATTACAGAATTCAAATTTTAGTTTTCAAACAAATTTTTTATCGAATTTAAAAGTCAATTTGACCAAATCCCTTGACATTTAATACAAATTATTTAAATACTTTTTTGAAGCAAATTTGCCTTCTAATTAATCTCGTCTATGAGTGCCTGGTAAAAATTTAGATTTTAGAATTAAAATTTTAGTTTTTGAAACAAATTTTTATCGAATTTAAAAGTTAATTAAAAGTAAAAACTCCTAACTCTTTCGTAATTTTATAATTATATGATACAAACATGTATGTATTAATAATTGAAATTTTACTTAACTAAAAATTAGAAGATAAAATATTCAGAAGACATTAATTATATAATAACGATATAACTAACGCAAAAGAATACAAAGGAATAAGAACTAACGTCGAAGAATAGATTTTTTGATTAGAAAATATCACATTTATGAAAAGAGACCAATATGTATAGTAGGTCTTATCCATGTATAAATAAAATATTGTGGAAGTTTGAACGGATTGTCGACGCATCTACCAACGTATAATTTTAGAAGCAATGCTAATATATTTATTGCTATTGAAAATATATTTATGAAAATAAATTATACATTTACTATGAGCAAAGACGTTCAACTTCTTGAAATTTCTCAAAAGATTGAAAACTCATTAAAAACCAGGAAGATTGTAGTAGAGTAGACTGTGTCAACTCTGGGATACCCGTATGACCGTTATATAAACCATATATCATTATTATAAACATTATTTACTTTTGGCAAAATTTCAGACACCCAGCTTTATTAGGTGTAGTGTAATATTCATATAAAAGAAGGAGTTGTCCCTAAGGGATTTATGACAAAAGGAGTTACGACATGTCACCTATTGGTTATACTATTAATATACGCCAAACAAGTCAAATGTGTAATATTATATTATATATATAATATTGTAATTTTATTAAATAAGAAAACTAAAGTATTTTTATAATTTATATATTATACAATTTTTTTTTTAAAATAGGCCAATAAGCATATACATTTTAAGATTTAATAAAACTTATTAAAAACAAATATTTTTATTATCAAATTTTTAACAAAAAAAAATCTCTTTTATAGCCATCTTTTTTTACTAATCTTTTAAATATATTATTAAATTATTTTAAATCGTATATTATTTTTAAATGTTATCGCATAACAGAAGTATAACAAAAAGTTTTTTTTTAATAAATGGGTTTTTCCCCAATTAATAACAAATTATCAAAAAAACTTTTTAAATTAATTTTAAAATTTCGGAAATTCTATACATTCTATCATTTATTTTTTTAAATATATTGTCAATATCATTTTCAATGTTATTAACAATCTTAAAATGATTGAAATTGTCATTTTTTTTACTAAATTTATTTTTAATATTCTCGATTTTATTTGTAATATCATTTTGGATGTCATTAACATTCTTAAAATTATTGAAATTGTCATTTTTATTTTTAAAATTCTCGATTTTATTTGTAATATCATTTTTAATGTCATTAACATTCTTAAAATGATTGAAATTGTCATTTTTGTTACTATATTTATTTTTTGCATCCTCGATTTCATTTGTAATATCATTTTTAATGTCATTAACATTCTTAATTTCGTCATTTTTGTTACTATATTTATTTTTTGCATCCTCGATTTCATTTTTAATATCATTTTTAATGTCATTAACATTCTTAATTTCATTTTTGTTACTATATTTATTTTTTATATTCTCGATTTCATTCGTAATATCATTTTCATTAATATCATTACAATTATTGTCATCATAATGTTCAAATACATAATTAATCCAATCTCTTAATACATGTACATTTGTATAAACACTTGGGCTATCTTTTCTAGCACAACCTTTACCCCATGATACAATACCAATTAATTTATCATTACTAACTAATGGTCCACCAGAATCACCTTCACATGCATCAGTTTTACCGTCTACATAACCAGCACAAAACATGCGACTTGTTATATCTACATATAATTTTTTACATAAATCTTGTGTAAATATTTGTAAACGAGCATATTCTAAATTGTGAACTCCACCTTTGCTATTTTCTTTAGTACGACCCCAACCAGACAATATACCATAATCATAATGAAATGGTGATTCATTAGAAATTTCAATTGATTTAATATGATATATTATACTATTATAGTATTTACTAAAATTTTTTACAGTTTTTAATAATGCAATATCATAATCAAACGTTTCATTATCATACTTTGTATGATAGTATGCATCTTGAACATATGATAATATCCCACCTTTAGATCTATGATTACTACCAGCTTTAATTATCATTCTTGAAAAATTTTTATCATAAATACAATGTGCAGCTGTTAAAATCCATTTTGGTTTTATAATAATACCAGAAAATAAAAATTCATCATCATATTCAATTGCAACTTGATACGGATGACCTGCTTCTCTTGATTTTCGACCATTTACAACTCTTTTAACCCGATTATTATTATTTGAAACAGATGTTTCTAATATATTCAAATTATCAGCTTGTATATGGTAAATAATATTAAAAATTACATTTAAAATTAATAAAATTTTTATTTTTAACTTCATTATATTTATTTTGTTTTTTTTTTTTTTTATTTTAAATTTAGTAAACTACTATAATTCTGTATAACTTCTGTATTGAGCGCTTATATTAAGTTTAAATTTCAATTTTTAATTATTGACTAAATTCTTATTTTGGGAATACCATTAATTATATATTTTAAAATTTTGAATTTAACCCCACTATCATTTGACTTAATCATCATCATAAAAAAGAGCTTTAATCTTAAATTAAAACAAACGAGGAAGAGTGTAGTATAAATGACTGTGTCAACTCTAGGATACACGTATGACCGTAATGTAAACATTATGTCATCCGACTAATTACTTTTGGCAAAATTTCAAACATACAGCTTTATTAGGTGTAGTGTAATGTTCACGTAAAAGAAGGAGTTGTCTGGCAGCAGAAACTTTGGAAGCAGAAATTTTGCAGAAACTTTGGCCATAAAACTAAACTACTTTTGGCAAAATTTCAGACACCCATCTTTAGTAAGTATAGAGTAATGCTCATATAAAAAAAGAAGTTATGTGATAGATACTCGAACCCGTATTGCATAAAAGCGAGTTTGTGGAAATTTTAGAATCGTAGCACCTTTACTTTTTGAATTATTGTGCAGACGGGCGGACAATTAGACACACATAGATCAGTATCCTTGAGCCTATATCTACCTCCCTTCCTTCTCTATGTTACAAACGTAATGGCAAATTTAGTATACCTTTTGAACTAATAGTCATACGGGTATAAAAATTACAATGTTCTACATTTAAATGAAATTATATAATTATCAATTCTAAATATTAGCTATCTCTCTTGTACTTTAAAAAAAAAATTTTTTGTTTGAACATCTACAGAATATAAATAATTATAGCTTAATTAATTATTTACCAATCTTAGAATTTATAAAGATTTCAAGTTTAAGTTTTTTTTGTTTTATTTTCCTTGAAAAAAATACCAAAATTGCATAAATTCTTTTACGCATTTTAAGTTCATAGGGAAATTTTTGTGAAGGTTCTTCTGTTAAAATCCGATTTTGGTGGACAAGTGTTAATTTTTAGAATATTTTTATACGCATAAAGCGTTGTTTAACATTAAATTTTTTTTTGGAAAACTGAAAATTTGATATTTACAATCTCCATTCTTACCAGGCACCCATTTGTGAAATTGACTTTTGAATTCGATAAAAAATTGTTTGAAAACTAAAATTTGAATTCTAAAATCTAAGTTCTGACCAGGCGCCCGTAGACGTGATTAATCAGAAGACAAGTTTTCTTTAAAAAGATATTTAAATAAAATTTAACAAATGCTAAGTGATTTTGCCAAATTGACTTTTGAATTCGATAAAAAATTTGTTGGAAAATTGAAAATTTGTATTTTAAAATCTCCATTTTTACCAGGCAACCATAGACGAGATTAATCAGAAGGTAAAAATATTTTTTTTGAAGTATTTATTTTTCCAATATTCAAATATACATTTTTTGTTTTGTTTTAAAAATAAAGACCTGAAGTAGGAAAACTTTTAGAACTAAATTTTAAGATAAATTAATATATATGTAAAGTATAGACATTTGATTTTATATATAATTTTATAACATTTTAAATATGAACTCAATGTTGAAATACAAAAAGATGAATAAAGGTCTTTTTTAAGACCATCAAAAATTATATAAAGAAAGAGTAAAACGAGGAGGAGTGTGGTAGAGTAAACTGTGTCAACTCTGGGATACCCGTATGACCGTAACATATACATTTTATCATGCGGTTATTTACTTTTGGCAAAATTTAAAATATCTAGCTTTATTAGGTTTAGAGTAATGCTTATATAAAAGAAGGAGTTGTATGGCAGCTACTCGAACCCTTTGCAGTAGTCCAACCAAATTTTGCAGTAACTTTGGCCATTACACTAAACTATTTTTGGCAAAATTTCAAACACCCACCTTCATTTGCTTTAGTGTAATCCTCATATAAAAGAAGGAGTTGTATGGCAGCTACTCGAACCCTCAGCAGTAGACCAACCAAACTTTGCAGTAATTTCGGCCATTACACTAAACTATTTTTTGCAAAATTTCAGACACCCAGCTTCATCAGGTGTAGTGTAAAGCTCATATAAAAGAAGGAGTTGTACGACAGCTACTCGAACCCTCTGTAGTAGACCAACCAAATTTTGCAGAAACTTTGGCCATAAAACTAAACTACTTTTGGCAAAATTTCAGACACGCAGCTGCAATAGGTACAGAGAAATACTCATATATAAAAAGAAGTTGTATGGCAGCTACCCGAACCCATGGACCAAAATGGCTGGATTAAATAGCGATTCCGGTTTTTGCATAAAAACGAATTTGTGAAAATTTCATAATCCTAGGTCCTTTATTTTTTGAGTTATCGTGATGACGGACGGACGGACATACATACATCGCTAAATCGATTTATTTTTCGATTCTGATCCGATCCATACACTTGAGTCTATATCTACCCCCCTTCCTTCTCTGCGTCACAAACGTAATGGCAAATTTATTACACCCTTTGACTATATAGTCATACGGGTATAAAAAACAAATTCTAAAATAAACTGAAATGTTATGTATATTATATTATCTAATAAAAAAAAGTTAATATCTAAGGTTTACATATAGAAAAGAGGTGTAAAGGTAAAAAAAAACTCTCCTTCTACGCATGCAAACTAAAGTGAGTCTCAAAAACAAGGCGGTCAAAAAATGTACAAACTTTAAAACTCTCAGCAAAACTATGTTTCTGTAATTTGAAAATTATTTGGTTCATGTCTAAATTAGAAAACACGAATGTATGAAGGTTGGTGACAAATTTTAATAATAAATTCCAAATTTTTTGTTTAATATGAATTTCTTTATTTTTATTTTTTATTCCTAAATTATTTTAAATATAAATTTTTTTTTTTTTTTTTTGTAATTATGTGTGATCTCCAATTAATGTTTTTTCTTTATACACCTTATTATACATCTGGTGAATAAATGTAGCAACTAATTTTATTCTGCCGCATTTTGTATACAGTTTTAAACTGACGAGCTGAATAAACTTTTGTTCAGCTTTATAGTATACATAAATGTTATAACAAATAATTATTAACGGTTCATGTCAAAACTATTAAAAGGATATTTGTACTTTTTTTATGTACATTTTTTTAATAAACACAGTGTTTTGAGTGACATCTATTTTACTTTAAGACAACAAAAACGAAAGCGAAAATATTATTTGGCTTAGCGAAGACAAAAAAAAAATTAGAAATTGTTTAGAATATTATTACCTGCTGGTTGTCTATGTTTGCCTGGTAAAAATTATGTTTCTTAAGAATTACGGTTTCAAAAAAGAAGTTGTTATCAGAAATTAGCGTTTAATTAATTGCATGTGGGAAGAATGGGTTGTAATGATGATAAAAATAATGTAATAATTAATAATCACATTTAATAATGTAATAATAACCCTATTGCAAAAATTTAAGTTATCATTTAATTGCAAACATTTTTGTTATTTTTGGGATCTATCTATTACAGTATTGGGGGACTAGATTAAGATTTTTAAAAGAAGTGGGTTTGATTTTCGGCTTCCAAGTTTGAAGGACTAATCTCAGTGGCTTCATCGGAAACACCTATTTATTTCTAGGCCTACTTATCGATTCTCAAATGTATTTATAATTTTAAAAATTATTGCGGATGCATTCTGATTGGTTTTTAAGTATTAAATAGCCGCCCTTGTCTGTAATCAAAACATGTCAAATCAATTTATTATGATTTTCGAACAATCATTTTATTATTAATTATTTTTCAAATAGATACTTCCAATTAAATTTTAGATTAATAAATTAAATTCATTGTGGTGGTGACTTTCTTAGAAATACATCTACTAACCAATTATTTGTATTTATTAATTTACTTTTAAATAATAATAATTACTGTACATAATTGTAATTTAAAATTTTATATATTCATTTTCAATAAATCATATTTTTACATTCAAATTTAAATTATGAAGTACTCTGGCTTAATATAAAAAAAAACTTTATTATCTGGTCTTTGCTAAATTTGTACTTTTCGAACTGTAAAATATCAAAAACTAGATGTCTCCAATATCAATTAAAATTTATTGACATTATTTTTGTACTAAAATGTCTTTGATAAAATCATTCAATATATTGTAAGCCTGTATATCTTTGACACAAAACTTAGACATGAACCTTTCAGTAATTAAGCTGAATAAGATCATTCAGCTCAATAAAAATTTGGTATGAATGTACTAAAATTGGTTTTTTTCTAAGATTTTTGTAAATTTTTACATATGTAACTTTTTAAATGGGAATGCTGGATCAATTCACTTAAAACGGAAAAGTTCACTTAAAACTTAATAATTGGAAAAATGTGGGAAAGAATTTATCTTATATTAAAATTAAAATATATATTTTCATTGTAATCCATTAGATGTCACTACTAACCATATTAACCTTATTTTAATTTTTTTAATTTAAAAATGGATTATTATTTGATTTTTTTTAGATTTTAATTTTAAATTAATTATGATTTATTAATCAAATTAATTAAATTTATTTCTTACCTGTTTTTAAGTTTTTCTTGACTTAAACCAATAGAATATTTAATAAATAAATAAAATAAAAATATATAATTAAAAGAAATAAAACTACAAATGTTTTTTTTTTTGTGTTAATTTTATATTTATGCTTTGTTATAAAATATTGCAAAAATATATTTATTAAAAATTAATTTGAATATAATATGTTTGTGAATGCATTTAATTGAATTAATTTGATATGAAATTATATTCTAATTTTTTATATAAATAATATTATATAAAAATTTTTATTTATATTTATCAGTCTTGTTTTTGTTTTATTTGATCAATATTACCTTAAATTTACATTGAAGAATTTTAAAATTAAAATCACCCTTATACGAAAAAAAAAATCTTAAATTATTAATTATTAAATATTAATTATCTTAAAATACTAAAAAATCTTATATTTAATTTTTTTTTTTTTTAAGTTAAATAAAATCGGGTTGTTGCTGTCTTCTAACTCTTTTCTTGTTGCTGTTCATTCATAATTAGAATTGGGACGGAATAGTCTCAAAAGATTTAAGAATCTATACTTGGATCTGATTTTTAAAAAAATAATTATTTTATAATTAATATAATATTAAATATAAATATTAAATAATAATAAATAAATATTTTACCTATTCCTTTTATCTGAACGATAATTTTTCTGTGAAATTAATTCTGATGGTAATTTAAAATTATTAAATTCAATATTATTAACTTCTGGATTCTGATTTAAATTACGATCCAATAAATCAGTTTCATTTTCATCATCCTTTAATTTAATAATTTTATTTTGTTGTTCAGATTTGTCAGATCTTTTATCTGATTTTAAATCTGTACCAGAGCCAGAATCAGTATCAGAATCCAATATTTCAACAATTTTAATTGATTGTTTGTTCTTGTCTTTCAATTCATTTTCATTGGGATTTTTAATGTTAATGATGGTGTCATCTTTTGAATTGTGATTTTTTGTCATCGTATCGTATTTTTCATTTTCCGAATACACTTTATATGTATTTCGAGATTCAAAATTATGTTTATTTGCATAGAGGACGGCTACAAGTATAAATTACAAATATTATTTAGTAGTTTTAATGATTATTAATAGATTATTAACTAAAGTATATTTTATTAAATAAAGCACTTACCCATCATTTCTCTACCCCATTCCTCTAAAAGTAAACGTACTGGCTCCAATTCTGGTTCTTCATATGGTGTTGCAATAATACCACCATCTAAACTAATACGAATATTTTCGGTGCCATTTTGTCGCTGATCAAAATGCAAATCATAATCATCATTATTATCATCATAAAAACCAAAAGTTTTTTTACGATCAGGTGGTCGACCTTTAACATAACATGACATAAATATAATATTTATTAATAATGTGAATATGAACAAACGATTATGATATTTGCACATTATTCTTGATTTTGGTTTTTTTTTAAAAAAAAAGTTGGTTTTATACCAATTTTTTTTTTTTTATTAAAAATAAAATTGATTTTAAAGGAACAGCGCGCACAACTGTTACCTTTGATGTTCTAAACCAAAATGAACTTATATGAAATGGAATTTTTAATTTGGAAAATAAAGTCGTTGTACTCGAATAAATTATTATCTGAAGTTTTTTTTATTTTTTTATTCTTTCCACTATCTGTTTTTTTTTTTAAAGTTAGATCTTGAAGAATTCAAGAATTTTATAAAAGAAAACCTGGGAAAGAACCAAAAGAAAAAAAGAAGTAAAAAAAAGAGTTAAAGTGTAACTTGTTTTAATTTTTTATTTTCTTCTTTGTTTAATTTTTTGTTTTTATTTCTGATGAAAATGGAAAAACTATGAAAAAAAAGAAAGAAAAAAATGAAAATTTGTTTCTATTTTTTTTTATACCTACATTAGATTTTCTTATAAAAAGTTTTTTGATTAGATTTTAATGGATTTATAAAAGAAAAATTGTTATGTAAAAAAAAGAAGCATAACATAAAATTATAAAAAAAAATGAGTGGTTAAATCCAGGAAATAAAAGTACATTGGATGTTAAGAACGTTTCTTTTTTTTTTCGAAACCTATTCGATTTTGAAATTGGTTGAAAGTTGAAGTTGAAAGTACGCTCCTCTTTTAAAGCATTTTGAAGAGATATTAATAATGAAATTTTGTTTTAAATAAAAAAAATATTATGTTAATACTATTATTTTCTCGATAAAAGGCGTTCAATTGATTTTTTATTAAAAATATTTGGCTTTAAGCTCTTATCACTTCAGACTGGGACACTCTACAGTAATGTTTGATAAATTAGCATACCTGGTTTTTTCCTATCTTATTTGGTTCCAATTTTATCGAAATAAAACTAAATTATGGTTAAAAAACAGTTAAGGCCTCATAACTTCTAAATGATTGAAAATAGACCCTCCCTCCCCACCCCCTTCAATACAATTTTTTGTTCGTCTCGACATTCCCGATCACCGATTTCAAGGAAGACCATTGAGTCGGAAACAACCTCTATACATGTAAGTTACATAAAATTTTTTTTTAAAATTAGGTATCTAATTAAGATTATTTATTATTTATTTATGTACAGTCCCCTACCAAATAAAATGTCTACTATTGTAACTTATCACGATATCAATTATATATAAGTAATATTTTTTTATCAGATATTTTCTGACCAGGGTTTGAATACAAGACTTTTTGATTGAAAAGTCGCCACTCAAAATAGTGAGCTATCAGTCAGATAATCAAGACTACATTTCACTCTCAATGAAGGTTCTATAAAGATATTATGAGTTAATATGAGATTTGATTTACTTTATTCTAATTGTATTAAAATCTATGGTATTAAAGAATTGGTTATAACATTAAAACTCTTAGTTCTATATATAAATTTTTATTAATTGGTGATCGTGTTATTAAAACACAAGTATGTATATTAATACCATTGGGCATTAGTGTATCTCTATTTCAGATTATGCTTCTTATGTCCCTCATGCACCGCATTAATTGACAAAATTAATACTAGTAGTGAATATTATTTATTAAATAAATAAAATAAAATAAAATAAATATAATGATGAAGTTTTATACTAAAGTCTCAAATCACAATCTCTTATTCAAAAGAATTAGATAAAAAAGCCCGTATAATATTATATATTATTAAGAGAGTCAACTAAATTATTATTATTATTATATTATAAGAGTCAACTATATGCACAATTGGTCGAAGATCGGAATATACTTAATACATACAAATATTCTATATTTTCCTAGATTTTCACACTTTCTGAACTCTATGGGAATAACTTTCAGTCAATTGTAATTATGTATAAGCGAAACTAAAAAAAACATTCATTTTTTCACTTATTTATCAATATAAAATATTATTAAGGGATCCAGCACTTGCCGCCAATATTTTTTTTGATAAAAACAATAAAACATAAAAATAATAAGCTACTTATAATTAAAAGAAACATTCTGGCGCATCTGAGAAAAATATTAATATAATCTGGAAACCTAACCTTCAGGAAATAGTTGGCAAAGAAAATACCGTCAAGAAAGTGAAGCGAACAAAAAATAGTCCAACGTACCTAAACTTGATTCTTCCAAGTTCCTTAGAAGTCACTGGCCGAACTTAACACTTCATATTTACCTATAACCTATAATCCTATTATTAATATCCTATAATTTAAGCAAAAAAAGGGAACTCGAAAGAAAAATAGGAAGAATTCGGTTAGACCACATCCTATACACCCAAAAATACATCTATAAGAATACTAGTCTATCAACAAGTCCGCATTGCCAAAACATAGCTACGATGAAACATACATATGTTTAATAAATGTTATATGACCAAAACTCTGGCAGACAGACACCGAATAGACCTCAAACCTTTTTTAGTACCAACCTCTGCAAATGTTTGAACAAAAAGTAAAATGTCAAACGTAAATACCTGTTCAAAAAATATGATAAATAATGTTAATATTAATAATAAGCCCATAAAATCCTCAGTAGACGAGGGTTAACACTGATATTGCTTAATTTATTTTGTAATATTAGATTTAAATAAATTAATTTTTATTTAAAAATTCGAACACTCTTTCAAATTACAAAGTTTCGTTAAATTACCATCAAGCTCTTTCTTTCTTTCTATTTATTTGATTTTTTTAAATTTTATATAAAAACGTTCAATTAAAAATTTTTATTTATATGAATGAAACTATCATAATATTAGAATTTATTCAATATATAGTACACATACATATTTATATTAAATGTTAAATAAAAAGCAAGTCATAATGCAAAACAAAAGAATAACAACAAAAAACATAATCATTATTATTATCATCCTCTAATTCACCATTTATTATACCAGTACCAGATAACTTGTATGTTCTGGTAATTTGACAGAAAGAAACGAAAAACAAAGTTAGGTAGGTACATTAAACAAGAATGGGTTAAGTTTTTTTTAGTTTGTTTTCAATATACATAGAACATACATTACATTATATTTTATACATAAATTCTATATATATTGTGGTGGTTACCACTTACCTGTCTAAGTGAAAGATATCAACAAGTATAAGTTTTTTTTTTTAATTTAATACTACCATAGGTATCTTAACTTCCCGAAAAACAACTTTCTTTTCCTTAAAATTTTGCCGCACATACTTTTATCTTATATTCAATATATCTTTCACCCATTACCTTTATAGTTTAGTATAACTGTAATATAGAAGAAAAATCTACAAAAAAAAAAAAAAAAAGTTCTAAACGTTTATGCATTCAATTAAAATTACAGTTTTGTTTGCGATTGTTTGTACATATATATATACACATATATAACATATATATATATATATATATTTGATTGCGTGGTTTATTTTCTAACAACGGGTAATAATATAAGAGAAAATCCATTTTTCCGAACATGGTATATAGTTTTTTTTTTTATTTTTAAAATGTACATCCACTAATCACTATATACAAGGTGTCTCAACAGTAAAAAAATTACTAAATATTAAGAATGATTAAGTCAAAAAAAAAAATTGATAAAGATGATAGAAATAATTTAAGGTTTATGATACTTCACATTTATACTAAACTTGAATTTACCGTTATTTTCTATTTTCTTGAAATTACCGTAATTATATTAATTAATATACAATGAGTAGACTAAGTTTATTATTTTAATATTTATAGTAATTATTCTTAAATTAAATGTTACTACACACAAACTGGAACTTGAATTATTTTATGTAAATATCCTTAAAAACCTGTAGTGGCAGTTCTGAGCGAGGCGAGTGTAATTTTATATATACAGTCATTATATAACGCCATTAATTTAATGAAATCTAATAAGTGATAATGAGTCACTAATCAGTAATCACAAATCAGTCAAAGTCTCAGTCCTAATCACTAATGAGTCGCTAATAACTATAATTTTTAGTGATTAATTCAGACACTGAGTCACTACAATCCATAGGAAATAATTAATACACTAACTGACTCACTAATCACTATTGAATATTTATATAACAGCTATAAAATACTTTACTTTTAATATAATAGTTAGCAGATGTATTTATCATTGAAACTTAAAAAACCCCCCTTTTACTTTAAATCATTAGCAACAAATCTTTTGTCAAACTATTTTATCTCTTTGAATTCCCTTATTTTTTATCATTTTCCGAATAGGCACTAATCTAATGATATCTAATAATTGTTAGTAAGTGAAATCTAATAAATGATAATGAGTCACTAATCACAAATCAGTCAAAATCTCAGTCCCAATAACTAATGAGTCATTAATAACTTTAATCATTAGTAATTAATTAAGACACTGAGTCATTAATTACTACAATCCTTAGCAAATATTTAAGACACTGAGTAACTAATAAACCTTATATACATATATATTTAATATCCCTTTTATTTAAAGTCATTAGTAAAAGAAATCTTTTATCAAATTATTTGATTTAATTGACCTATCCTATCTTAATTATTTTCCTTACTTAAAATATTTGTACACCCTGTATATAAATATTTATATACAAGTACTTTTGTAACTATTTTTTTCAATTACTTATCGTTATAACCAAAGTTATAAACATTTCTAATTCTACTGGAATATCATATACAGTTATTTTATACTATTAAGAAGCTTTACATACAACATTTGGGTAAGGAATGAAATATAAAAAAGAATGTTGTTGGTTGTACAAGAATCTTTTCCGAAATTAAAAAAAAAAATATACAGATACTTAACAAAAATTGGTTACATAAAGCTGGTTTTGAATTTGTTAATGTAGTGAAATTTTATATGAAAATAATTCACTTGTGAAAAATGAATAAGAATTTAAAGTTTGTACACAAATCAGAGTAAATAAGTAACTTACGAGTAAATTTTGTTCCTAAAAGATACTCCAGCTTTTGTATAACTTGTTCAGTATTTTTTTAACGGTTTTACTATTTATTTATTTATTTTTTTTTTTTTTAAGTGCTAACTGTTCAACTGCATGTCTATACCGTAAGTACAAGTTGTAACAGGGGTCACATTATATTCGTGCTTTTAGAATTGATCTTAAGGAATCCCCCATACAATTTAACATACAGTTTACAGTGCCATCTGCATTCTCTAAATAAGGAAACTTCCAATTTTGTGGAAACATATACTTGGACCTGAATTTAAAAGCTTGATTAAGTCCTACTTTAAGATGACTTCATTAGGGGGTCATGATAAAAATAGAATATAGTTGTTATAAGGAATTCTTAGTATTGCAGGAAGGTGCACTAGATGGAAGCTTTGGAAAATTTTAATCGAAGTCGGAGTTTAAAAAAATTTCCACATCAAATGACTTTGGAATTAAGCTTAACTATAGGAAAAAATGAATTTTCCTACAATTTTTTTTTTTATTTTTATTTTGGTAAATTCTAGCGAATGTAGCTGGATTTTATTTTATACCTACAGGCTACAACAACAAAATTGCATAATTGAATTTAATGTCGGTACTCAATTTTTTTTTCTAATATTTAAAAAAAAAATGGTAAATTTAGGGGGCAATGATCTTAAAAAATTCCAGATTTTCTTTTTTTTTTAATAGTTTTCAATAAAAAAATTAAAAAAAAAAAAATCAAATTATTATTTATGCTATAATTAATGGTGTAATTATACGCGATAGGAAAATTATTTTATTGACAAAATCTGAAGATATATAATTGAAGATTTTTTTTTAATATACAATTTATTTATTAGATAGGTATACATTTGATTTTACTTTGTTTCTATTTTCTAACTTTGATTGCACAATTGAACGGATATAAAATTGTCGCTTTTACGTTTGAAAGTTAGTGGGAAAAATTATTATTTTTAATTTTTATAGAAATTATAAAATAAAAACTTTTCTTAATTACTTTTAATATCTAAAAGATACTTTTATTTTGTATCTATATAATACAATTTAATTAAATAAAGTTTATTATAGTTTTGGGAGGACCAATGTAGTGGTCCAATTAGGGTTGCCAGAATATCTCTTTTAAAGAGAACATGTTCTCTTTTTCAACCACGATCTTTTTGTTCACTCTCTTTTTTCGTCCGGATCTTTTTTATCTCTTTTTACTCTCTTTTTATGTTAAATTTAATTTATTTTATTTTTATAAAGAAAAATATCGAAAATGTCAAAATTTGGTACATTCGCAAACGATTATTAGCTAATTTATACTGATACATTATTTGATTCGAAAAATTTGAAAATATTTTTTGAATCGAATTTGGGTAAAGCCTTTTTATGGTTCGCTCACTCAATTATGTATCAATTTCATGAAAAAACGCAGGAATTAGAAGCAGAAAAGAATTCTATTATAAAAACTGTAAGTATTTTCGAGTCTTTAATTACTATGCTTCAGCAAAGAGTTGAGCAGTCTTTCTTACCAATAAAAGTTATGAATATACTAAGAAGTGCATCGAAAGATGGTTTTCAAATTAGTGTTGCTAATTTTAAGGATGAATTGATTTATTGCTATAAAACTATGTTAGATTATATAATTTCCTGGTCTAATCAATTCACTGATTTCAAAATTTTTAAATGGATACGTCTAACTAATATACCGGAATGGCAAGAAATTGCTGAGACTATAATTTATATTACTTCTAAAATTAAAAATAATATTGATGATTCAAATTGTTTTGATCAATATTGTAATTTAAAAACATTCGTTGAAAAACATATTTCCTCCGAGGAATTTCAACAAAAATCTTTAAATTTAAAATGGATTCAATATTTTAAACAAAACAAAAATGAAGAATTTTATTCTGAAATACTTAAAATATGTCAATATTATTTTTCTATACCTGCACACAATGCAAATGTTGAAAGGCTATTTTCTATTATTGGTACACAGTGGACAAAGGAAAGGAATCGTCTAAATATAGATAGTGTTAGATCTATACTGTCCGTCACTTATAATTATAACAATACAAACTGTAAAGAATTTTACAATGAAATAAAGTGTGATAATAAATTTTTAAAAGAAGTAATGACCTCAAAAAAATATGAATCAACAAATAATGAAACAGAGGATTGTGAAATTGAAATATTGTGATTTGTCTCAGAAATTAATAAATAATATGTTTAATATACATAATAATATACGCAATATAAATTAATTTTTGGAACAAATCACAATATTTCAATTTCACAATCCTCTATTTATTATATTATATTAAATTATATTATATTAATATAAAATTAAATTAATGAATATGAAATGTTTATATTTATGTTATCTGTTATAAAGTAAAAAAAAGAAGAAATAAAGTTTTATTTATGTTTTGTAGATACAATATTTTGGATTTCTTATCTGTGAGTTATAAATTAGTAAATATTATTTTGCATATTTTCATATTACACCGTACTCTTTTTGTTCTCTTTTTTTCCTGAAAAAGTTCTCTTTTTAGACTTTCTCCTTCTGGCAACCCTATCCAATAATCAAATATTCAAAAAATTACTTTTTTGAAAAGTTAATGCTTTTGCTATAATCAAAACTCTATTAAAATATGAAAGCTATGGTTTTGATGACGATGATTAATATACGCCGCCTTTGATACGGAAGGTTTAGGGTTCAAACCCTGGTCAGATCATATCTAATAAAAAAATATCGTAAAATTGTATAATTATATCTTAATAGTTAATATCGTAATATAAAATTAGGTTTAATAAAAATATAATAACTCTTGTGCAAGATAATAGATGGCGCACAAATCTTATACAATAGCTACAGTAGAGTAATTAAGGGGTTAGTGAATATAACGATTAAAGAAACTGAAGCCTACTCCCAATAGACGTGGTTAATGTCCTTTACTCCTTAAAGCAGAGAAAAAGGATGCAAAAATATTGCCATAAATACAAAAATTGTCCAATAACTTTGCAAGTTTAATTTTAAGTTTCAAACTATAATTAATTGAATTGCCTCATAATATGCTTTAAGATTATTATATATTAAGAATTATAATATATATTAAGCGAAATATTAATCTTTAATAACTAAAAGTATTTTAAAGAACATAGCTACGCTTATAACTCATTTTACATCACACCTATTCCAAATTCCCTCGTAGACTTTCTACGAAAAATTGGCTAAGCTACGAAAAAGGAGTTTTAGTGATTCTAAACTCCCTCGTAGAAAATTAAATTTCCAATGGCAACTTCGACGTTTGAATTCATTTTTTTAAGTAAGAATGATGTTTATTATTTTCAAATTTGTAGTAGGTATCTAATAATTTTTGATTATTTTGAGAAAAAAGTATTTTAAGATTAGTTACATATAAATAAAAAAATAGTAAGATATTTCATATCATTTGTTTAATATTTTGATTATGTCTAGTTCTTTCGTTATTTTACCCTTAAAAATTTTAATATATGAAATACGAATATGCTACGAATGAATATTTCTTTCGTAGATTTTTGCACTTTTCGTAGCGTTAAGTCAGAATTGAGAATTACTTTTTCGTAGATTATCTCCGAAGTAGCTGTACGAGGGAATTTAGAATAGGGGTGCATATATATAACTTTTACTCTATATGCTAGCTTATAATCGTAGAATTGTTATTTTAGTAATATGGAATTTAGTACCTCTGGGCCCTATCGTACCAACCATTGATCACTCATCAAATAATCAAATAATCATTTTGTTGATAAGTTTTTTGCATCAAAATCATATAGTTATTATATCTTAATAGAGTTTTGATTACAAAAGCATTCACTTATTAAAAAATTCATCTTTTGATTATTTGATTCAATGGTCAGGGGAACAATAAGTTATTAATTTAATTTATATTTAAATCAATCGCTTAAATTAGAACCTCTTTGACTCCAAGCAACAAATAACATCCTTAAAAGAATAATTATAGTATGGAATTCCATATCGTGACAGAATATTAAAACCATCATCATTTATCTTTTATTATTTATAAACTTATTATATGACAAGCAAAATTAAATGATAATGCAAAATACCATAAAATTTTGAGAATTTCATTCAAAAATATATAGGTTAACAATTTTTCAAAGTGAAATATTATTCCATCACTTTTCCATTTTATTAATAACTCCCTTTTCTAGTACACCTAGATGGTTTTCAAACCATTTTACAAAGAAACAATGGCATTCTCTTTACTTAGTAAACTTTCCTTACTTATAAAATGATACTTACTTATCATAAAATGATTATTTATACTTAACTTATTATGAAAAATAAAACATAGGTATCTTTTGTTTAAGTTTTCATTATTTAAATGCATATTAAATTTAAAATTCGAAAAATACATAAAGTTCAGGTTGTTTGAGTTTTATAGAATATGATAGTACTTATAGAAAAAATCTGAATGAATACACCTATATATACTATCTTCATCTATAGGTTCTTTATTACTATTTTGGTTTTACTTACAATATCTTTAGAAGTTGTATTGTATACATGTAACTGATATATGAAATTTAATATTGTTGACCCTCATTTATTATTCTATATTAATAATCGGAGAGATGAAATAAAGTCGGACGAAATAATGCCGAACCGACTTTATTATCAAAAACAATGAAAGTAAAATCGAATTCGCAATTCAATCTTATTTCCAAAAAAAAAATAGGTAATTCTATCTTATTTTGGTAATAGAGTCGAATCGCCTTAATTACAAAATAAAATCAATAGAAATAAAGTCGAATAAGCAAGTCTATCTTATTTTCAAAAAAAATGTTAAATAACTCAAATAAATGAAATAACAAACCTAATCAAAAAACTGAATAATCAATAATTTTTAATTTTGCGTATAAAAATATAGAAATATTCCAGAAAAAGGGAATACGCTGATTTTAAAACAGTCTCAAATCCCTTCCTTACGGGGTTCTTCGTACATATATCGTCGCTTTACAGCAGAAAGTGACCATCTACAAAAATGGCTTTTTTTTTTGTTAAATATGCGAAATTCAAGAGGAAAGTTTAATATTTAATTTTTTTTAAATGAGAAATTTAAAAAAATCTTTGTTTGAAAAGGGGGAAACCCTAAATTCCATAACTGACTATCTTCAAAGCCAAACATTTTTTACAGTTGCAAAAACTTTAAAGGCGTTTTATAAAAAACTATGTTTTTGCAGATGGTCAGTTTTTTTTTTTGTAAAGCGACGATATTCTCAAGAACGCATTCGAAGGCTGATCTTAAGTATCTTACTAAACAAAATATTGAAACTTTAATTTTGCAAATAACGATAAAATCTTTCCACTTATTGTTTTATTAAATATGTTTTAGGATACTGCAAACTGTTTTGAATTTGAATTCAATCCCATTCTTTAGAGTTGGTTACATAATCAGGGTATTTCCCTCTTGCAGAATATTTATATGTATTCCCTACCTGTAATACGAGATTTGTAATTAGAGATATAAAAGTTAGATTTGAAATCAGTTGCCCCTTTTCCATTTAATTTATTTTTTCAACTATTTATTTCAATAGAATGTACTGACCAGTTCTACCTTTTTTTTTGCATTCGTCTGTAAATTTTATTGGATATAAGATATAATTTCCAATATTTTTCCATTGGTTATAAAGTCGAATCGACTTCATTTCACCCCCCCCCCCCCCTAATAATCATAAAGAATCTTTATAATAAATAATAATTAGAATTAATATATTTAAAAATATATACAATAAATATTGAATTATTTGAAATAATCTAATTAAAAATTCAACACTAAATGTATATTATTATTTAATAATGTAAAAAGAATGATTTAAATTCAAATATTTGTATTAATTACTCAATCAGGCATAGATTTAAAATTAAATAATAAAAAATTTATTATTCAATATAATTATAGTTTAAAATTTTATTTTAAAAAATTAATCACTTTTATATTTTTTTAATGATTTTATTTCAATTCTATAATTAGTAATTTCATACTATTGTCAGCTTTAATTAGAAAATTAAAGTAATTAAAAAATTTTTTTAGCACAACTATTATTTTATACATGGCTTTTCAATTTTTTAAATATTTCTTTGTAGAAAAAATGTAACACTTACTATTTTTAAAATATTTTTTTATAAAATTAGTTAGTCATATTATAACTTAAGAGTATTTTGTAAGTTGCTTTTTATTTATAGTTAAAATATATGTTAATACAATTGAAGATATTTTAAAGTAAGTTCAAATGAAACTATTCGAAGCATATAAATTAAAACTTTAGTTTATACTATTAGATTATATATTGTTCTCTAAAATATATAGTCCCTTATTACAGGGAGCGTATCAAAAGCTCGCGAATCAAAATCTCGTGTATTACAATATCGTGCTTTTATAAATCTCGCGCTTTTTATAATTTTGTATAATAGAAGTGATTTTACAGTTGGTTTCAGAGTTTTAATAATTTGTTTAACTAGAGCTTGGGGCGGTAGCCCTCACTATTTTAAAAGTTTTGTAGTTGACTATATGCAGGAAGTACAATTAGGAAGGATTTTAGAGGTGGTTTCAAAATATGGGTTTCTATATAATTGCCGCCATCAAATCCCCACTATTTTAAAATATTTTTTAATGTTTTAATATTGAAATATGTATGCAAAAAACATAATTAGGAGGAATTTTAAAGGTACAAAATTAGGAATGTACACTTTTTACAGAATATATACATATATGCGAGATTCTTAACTAGAAGAGATTTTAGGGTTGCATTAAAAATCAGGGTTATTCGCTTTTTCCAGAATATTTATAAATATGAATATATGAGATTCAGAATTGGGATGGATTTTAGATTTGGATTCAAAGTCAGAAAATTCCCTTTTGTTCCAGCATTATTTGAAAAACGCGAGATTTTTATTTTTTAAAACGCGAGAAGTTTTAAAACACAAGATTTTGACACGCGAGATTTTGTGCCCAACCCCTTGTCACATAACTGCAGAATTTTTTGATGCCTTCCAGTAAAAAATGTTTAAACTAATTACATATATATATTTATAAACTTATTCTATACATTACGCCAAGCTTCTTAACCTTGAAGTCATTGCTATTAAAAAACTTATTGTGTTTAATCGGCATTACGAACTTATCAGTTATGCTTTTGTGGTTTTCAATTCCCAAAAGTTTAAAAACATTTGTAGAAATTTGTTTTAGTCACTTGACTTTGCCAAATTAAATCCACTTCAACCTCTCACATAGTTTTTTAACCTTTTACTTTTAATCAAAAAAGATAAACTTAATTAGGCTAAAATCCCACACACATACGTATTTAATTTACTTAAAGCCAGTTTCACATCTTTTTACAACACTGACAAAATTTAGTATTATAGTCGCCCGTGAAAAAGCAGATACATACTCTTGTAAGTTGTAGATTAAAGCATGCCACGCCTCTGTTTTTTAATACAATTAGTTCATATAATTAATTATAATTGTATTCAATTTAATTATTCGGTTCGATTTAATTTTAAACCCTACATGATAAGGCAAATCTAATTCCCTTATGCTTAGATTACAATTGTCATTTGAACTTAAAATTTTTCTACGACAGAAAATACTCAATATTTCAAAAACGTAAATAAGTTTTGCCTTGAATCATTAAATAATATTTATTGTTTATAATTTATTAATAAACAACTCAGTTTAAAAAGATTGGACTTATCAATTTTAGAAGTACACGTTGAAAATAATGTTTGTATACCAGTATGACTATAAGTCAAAGGAGTATACTAAATTTCCCATTACGTTTGTGATGCAGAGAAGGAGGGAGGGTAGATATAGACTCAAAGGTATGAATCGTATCAGAATCGAAAAGTAAATCGATCTAGCTATGTATGCTAGTCCGTCCGTCCGTTAGCACAGTAACTCAAAAAATAAAGAACTAGGATTTTGAAATTTTCACAAATTCGTTTTTATGCAATTGCAACAGACTCAAAGGTATGAATCGGATCAGAATCGAAAAGTAAATCGATCTAGCTATGTATGCTAGTCCGTCCGTCCGTTCGCACAGTAACTCAAAAAATAAAGAACTAGGATTTTGAAATTTTCACAAATTCGTTTTTATGCAATTGCCGTCAACACTATTGAAATCCAGCCAATTGGCTCCACGGGTTCGCGTATCTGCCATACAACTCCTTTTTTTATATGAGCATTATTCTAGACCTTATATAGGTGGATGACTGAAATATTGTCAATAGTAGTTAACTTTAATGGCCAACGTTTGAATAAAATAAAGTTAGTGTTGTGAAAGAGGTTCGAAGAGCTGCCTTTTAACTTATATTTACTTTTGTATATAACTGAAAGCCTGATAAGTTACATGTATTTAAAATTTTGTCAAAAGAAATTAATCGGATGATATAATGTCGATATTACGGTTATACTGGTATCTCAGAGTTGACACAGTCTATTCTACTACACTCTTCTAAAAAAACTAAAATAAGTCATAAGTAAAAACACAAATTTTAAAAGATGCAAAAGTGCTTGGATTTTAAATGTCTTAATCAAGTAATGGATCCTAATAGCTGTTAGAAGGGGGTAGTAATATTTATTCTGAAGAATTTAATCTAATACAATTTCATAAATTTTCTTCCAATTATTGTTTCATAAATTTAAAAGTTTTCTAGCTGTAAGCATTTACAGGGGGGTTTAAGATTGTATGTATTTATTGGCACACCCACACTTAAAAAGTAAAGGCGGATATTCAGAATCGTGGAAAGGCGGATATTCCTTTTTAAGTGTGGGTGTGGCAGATATGTATTTTATTATATTATGATATAAGTTATTAGTTTTATTAGATATGATCTGATAATGATTTAAACCCCAGCCCCTGAGATTGATTGGTATTTAAGATTGAAAACTGAATTGAAAGTTTATGTTACTTTTAAAATTTCCAAACCAATCTTTTTTTATTGTTTGATTTGCAGAATACCTAGTGGAACATCAATTATGAACTTTTGGGTAGCAGAAGTTTTTTTTTTTGTGAGTTTGTTTTTGAGCTCCATAAAAAAGCTTGTTATCAAATATTAATGCCTTCAATCATTTATTCCGTTATCTTCAGCAATAAAAAAGTAGTGGGAAGAGACGGGCAAACAGACAGTGAGCAACAAATAAGAAAAATATTCAAGTTAATTAAAAAAATATATTTGTATATAAATAAATTAAATTAAGAATAAGGAATAAAACAAGAAATACTTAAGTAATAAAAAAATAAAAAATCTGCTGAAAATATTTTCAATACCGTTATATGCGATTTTCTTGTTACTAAAAGCAATTTATGTAATTCCGGATTAATTTTTTCTTTAAAATACTTGATAATTTTTTTTTCTTATAATATAGTTTTATTATTTAAAAATATAATTATTTTGATATTTCATTAAATAATGTATTTTTAGAATTCGTGTTTTATTAAACCCTGAACAATTTTTACAATTAACATAAAAATTTATAACAGTAAGTATATATATATTTTACAGAGAAGATTATTAAAAAAAATGACTGATTAGTAAATTAGGAATTAATTGCAGTTACATTTACTTGTTTTCCGAATAGATTCGAAATTGTTCTTCTTATAGAAAGAAATAATTAAAAATATAAAAAAAATTTTTAATAACTTATCAAAGTTTAATACGGAAAACTTTAAAACTAAATATGTATAAGAGTAAAAAATAGTCATTATCATTATTATTTTTTTGTAACAGTGAATCTTTATTCCGAATTGATTCAGAACGCGAACTAAAATATCAATTGCTATATATACTACATATATATATTTCTAAGTAAAGTATATTTTTATATATATAATGTATATTTTTTGTTTTTATGTATTATGTTTTTAACATATTAACAATAAATACTTTTCGGAGATAATTCGGAATAAAATTATATATTAATTAGAACTCAAATTTATGTTACGAAAATAAAATATTCTAAGAATTATTTAATAAATTAAAAAATTATTTATTTTACAACAAGGTATTAAGGCTTAACATCGTAATATCGAAGTAGATTCTTAGTTCCGAAATTAGTCTTTTTTCCGAATTTTTTACTACTTGATCAAGTTAGATTCAAAAAATGACTTTAAAACTTGGCTTTAGTACTTTGTCATGGAATTGATTTTTTAAGTAATGTAAAGTGATTCAATAATAGTAAATGATCTGCAGTCGGTAGCTCTTTCTAATCTTTTTTCTTCCCGGACATCTCTGACTTCAAAATTGTATATATGTAGTATAATGCAGTACTACAAATCCTAGCCTTCAATAAGGTTATATGCACAAATATCAAGTTTGATATTTCTAGATTACAGTAGAACATCTATACATTGTAGTATAAAGTAGTCTTACTGTACTTACACTGTTTTTACATGCAATTTTGAAGTGAGCCCATTTGATACTTTAAAAATCAAACCCTGCCTTTGGAAGCCTGTCCCTGCATTACATACTAAAGGTTTTACGTGATATAACTTTTAATAATCAATAAATTTCCAGGTTATTTTGTTATTCTAAAAAATTATTTCCTGTGCAATGCACCGGAAGCAAAAAAATTAAAATAAAACAAAAAAAAAAGATGAACTAATGTAAAAATTTTTATTAAAATTTGACATATTTTTTTTTTTAAATAAAATTTCTTTTTTTTTTTAAGGCACATTAATATATTTACTACATTTTATGTAAATAACTTATTTAAACTTAAAAATTACTAATACTAAAATTATTATTTCATTTTAATTTTCATAATGATTTACATAAACGTGTGTTTGTATGTATATGTTTCATGTGTAACATTCTTAAGTCTCATATTAAATTATCACTAAATTTAAATTTGAAAATAAAAAACTTTAATATTATATACTAAATATAATAAATATAATATATTATATTAAAATTTTTTTTTTTCAAAAACTTGATATTAATCGACATAC
Source organism: Dolichopus griseipennis (assembly GCA_963082915.1). Classification (NCBI taxonomy): domain Eukaryota; kingdom Metazoa; phylum Arthropoda; class Insecta; order Diptera; family Dolichopodidae; genus Dolichopus; species Dolichopus griseipennis. The sequence continues at coordinate 30,949,856 of OY720444.1, forward strand.
ACCATAACTATCTCGTACACTATCTGGACCACATTGTTCTGTAGCTCCGATTAATTTTAATTCAATATTATTATTAAATCCAGTACCGTTATTTTCAATTAAATCGCTTCTTTTAATTATCTCTTCAATATTATTTTGTTGTACATCAATATTTGAATCATCATAATCATTTAAATTATCATCTATAATACCATAATTATTATTATTATTATTATTATGAATTTTATTACCAATATTTGCATATAAATCTTGTGGACTATTCATGATTATTCTATGATATGATAATGGTGGATATAATGTTGGATCATTTGAATTTAAACTAATACCAAAAAATGTTGGTAATTTATTTTTTGTTGTTGGTATATCACGTTTAATAACAGTACTATCACGTTTTTCTAAAATATTATTATTATATATATTATTACCGCCATCACCACGTAATACATTATTATATTGGATTAAATTTAAATCGGGATCTGGTAAATAAATTAAAGAATCTCTAATTGATTTTGCATAACGTCTATTTAAATTATTATTATTATTTTTATTATTATTTTGAGTGTTGGTGTTAAATGAATAAGTTGATGTTGGATTAGTTGAAGCAGAAGGATAAAATGAACGAGAATTTGTATTAGGAAGTAGAATAGATGATGAAGTTGATCCTGGTATACCAGGTATTCCATTAGTAAAATGAGTGAAAAAATCCAAAAAATTACCTCTAGCAACAGATGCTGGATTAAATCCACCACCATTTAAAAAACTACGTTGATTTTGTTCTTGTTTCTTTTGTTGTGATTGTTGTTGTTGTTGTGGTATTGATCCTGATGATGTAGTTGAAGGATTATAAATATTTGTTGGTACTTGTGGTGGTATTGCATGTGCAGCTGTTGAATGTTGTACTGGAATTTGAACAACATGCGGTTCAATTTCTAAATGATATGGTTTCATTAAATGTTGTTGATATTTAATTGGATATGGTGGTGGTATAACATCAATTTGTTGTCCTGAATCAGATCCACTATTACTATTACTTGCTGAGTTTAAACTATTAATAGAATTTTGATATAATTTTTCTGTTGGATTGTAATCTTGTGAACCAATATTACTGGATATATCAACACGATATGGTGTACGTCCTTCAATAAAATCAAAAATTTGATTATCATTACTACCACCATGTATACCACCTAATCCACCAATATTACCAATTGAATTTTGATTTGATTGTAGAATTTTACTCAAATATGAAATATGTTGTTGTTGATTATTTTTAGATCTTTCAGATGGATAATGATTTGATTTTATTAAATCATATGCATCAGAACCACTTGCACCACCATAATGATAATGTTTTTTATTTGATTTTTTTGTATTTGTACGTTTTGATGAAGATCTGGTCAACAAGTCTAATAAACTAATGCCAGCTGTTGGATTTGGTGGTATTACAACAATCATAAAATTATCTAAATCAGCCCGAATATTATATTGTCCTTCTTGACGTTGATCAAATGTTATTAATTTTCGTGGCGGAGTTTGGGATTCATTTGTATCATTCTGATCGTCATCAGAATAATTACTATTATTATCAAAATCTTCTTCACCAGTTAATAAATTTGATGTTGTTGATTCAGAAGTTGTTGGTTTTATTGAAAATGTTGGTAATGATGTTAATGATGGTAAAGGGGATGGTGGTAACGGGGATGATGGTAATGCAGATGATGGTTTTAATGGTTGTGATGTTGTTGAAATTTCTTTATCTGATGATGTGGATGATGGTTTAATTGGTAATGGTAATGATGATGTTGATGATATTGATTCACCTAATAGATCTTCGTGTAAAGCTAACAAAGCCAGCTCTGATGCATCATTTTGTTTAACTGAAGAACTTTCTATTATCGGTTTTTCATCATCAGGTTTTTTTTTTATATTTTGTTCTGTTGCGGTCGTTTGTTGTAGTAACATTAACCCAATTAATAAAACGAAACCAATTAACCGTGTTAATTGATTCATTGTGTATTTTTGTTTTTTATTTTTTGTCGATTTTGTTTTGTTGAATGATCGGAGTCCAACAATATGAATTGTTGTTATTTTATTTTGTAGTGTCTTTCTGTTCTACTTTTTTTTTTTTAATAAAAAAATAAACTAAATTTTTTTTTTATTATGATGAAATTTTTAAGATGAGAAGATGTGATGTTTTCACTGCCAAGTTCAAATATCTACTGAATAAATTGATGATGCTCTGATCTGTGTTTTACTCTGTTTTTTTATTTTTTATATTTTATTTTATTATTTTATTTTTCACTGTTCTTATTCTCGATTTTTCTCAAAACGTATTTTTTTAATTAAATTTATAATCTGTATATTATGTTTGCATTTAATATGTTTAAACATACATACATATATAAATAAAAACATACAGAATGTATACTTAGTTGGTTAGTTTAGTATTTTTAAAAGTAAAATACTATCTTGTAGTGTAGTGAGTATTGTCGGCCATCGGATCAATGAAACGATTACTTAGGTTAAATAACGTGTGATAATAATATTTTATTACAGTTTTTTATTATTTTTTTTTTTAATAAATATTATATTTTTTATTTTTCTTTTTTTGTCTGTTTGTCAGTTTTTTTTTATTTTTATGTATCCATTAAATTGGCAAGGCACTGTGCATTTATCAACGATCAAAGAGCAATCATAGATAATAATATTTGATTATTTTACTATTAATCATATTAGAACTAATTTTCGGATTTATGTTAATACTGTAGCACCTCAATCGATTATGCTCCCCTGCGACTTACGTTCGGACCATACTTTATTAGGAGAGCAGTCAAAAATGAGACGAATGTGTAAAAATTAACATTGTAAAAAAGTACTTCACCAACATATATTTCAATTTTAAATCGGTTAAGGCTTACGGGAAGAGGATGTCCTGCAGTAGATTGTACATTTAAAAGTTATAAATGTTTTGATTATTTTTACACCAGCTGCGCCCTTTTTTTTCTTAATATGCTCTTATATATCTAAATATGCGGCCCTATAGCGTCAACGTCTTATCACTATTCAAATAATCATTTTTTTGACAAGATTTTAATCCAATGTGATCACTTACAAAGTTATGTGATGTATTTTTAAGTACTCACATTACTCATATAAGAATAAAATTATAGAACAATTTTAACGGTAAGTTTAACGGTAACTTTAGAAAAAACAAGCGCTAATTCACTTGCTTTATAAAAATTTGACTTTATTAAGTTTCACAATTTGCGTTTTGTTCTAAGGAGTGGGAATTCGGTTAAATAAAAAAAAAAAATAAAAAAAAATAAAAAAAAATTAATAAAATAAATAAAACAAAAAATTTTACCGGAATCATTAAAATTCAGATGATCACAAGTTGTTAAAATTATCTATGGAAATACACGCTAATGTACGAGTAGATATGTATACCTACTTATTTAGTTATGTGTTTATTTATATGCCCGTGTATATAATGATAATATTTAAAGAATACTGTGTTGTTATTGTACCTATATATTATTACATATTAGGTATGTGATTATTTGTTTATTTTTAATTCTAAATGCAACTCACTGTTATTTTTTGTAGAACGTTTGTAAAATTTGTACAAATTTTTTTGTTGTGATTTTTTTTTTTTTACTAATTTAGGTTTGTTTTAAACAGGACCGGCTTCAAGATATTCTAGCTTAAAAATCTTAAGATAAAGATTTTTAAGTTAAACTTTAAAATTATAAAATGAACAGTTCTTAATTAAGGAAAAATAATTAAATATTTAATAGGTACATAAAGGTTAGTTGATTGAGTTTAGAAGCTGGGAAACCTTTTACCATAACTCCAAAAAGCACGTTAGCATCGTTTTGGTGTTGTTTTGTGGTTACAATACCTATATTTGTATTTGTGGTTACAATACCTATACCAATGTTCAGAATTCTACCATAGTTCAGGTTTCTGAAACACTTGATTTTTAGAATCGTTGAAATAATTTCTAGTTAAAGTTACTCTTCTGGCCATAACCAGTGTTGGGCAACCAGTTAGGCCATAACCAGTGTGTTAAGTTTAAATCAGATAATTCTGACGTCATGTTTCCCAATTGTTATTAAAATTTTAATAATTTTAATAAATTGATTAATAAGTCTAACCGCAATTATTGAACATTTTTAAAACAGGGTTTTATATACAGTTATACGACTTATTTATTCATTGTAGTTCGAATCCCGGAATAAAACAAGATTACCGAATAATCAAAGAGTTGTTCAACAATTAAAAAGGGGGGCATCATTTTTAACTACCTTATAGATTAATTATTAACTTTTTCAGTAAAAAAAATACTACCTATATTTTATTACAATTTTATTTCTAAATGAGAATAAAATAAATGATAGGTAAGTCATACAATTGTGATTAATACCTTTAAATAAAAAAAATTTCAAATAAATAATAATGGGGAATGGGGTATCCTACCTATAATAAATTCTTTTTGAATGATTTTTATTCTACGTTTTTTTTTCTATATTTGTTTTTTAATAATGAAATATCAGATAGATGTTAATTGAAAAATTATACAAACATTCTTTTTTTTAAAATAGAATGTACTATTTTTTATTACTTTTTATTGAAATTATTCTTCAAAGAGTCCGTAGAATAGAATTTCAATAAAAAAAGTAAGTTATCGAAATTAAGTCTTCTTTTCTGGTCATTATGATTTATAATTCGAAAAAAAAAAATTCGTAAGTACAATTGAATATAACTGTTCAGAACAAAGTTTCAGAGTAAGATGGTTAAAAGTTACCACTTAAATAGAACCGAACCGAACCTATAAAGTTAATAGTTAAATTTTCTGTTGTTAAAAATTGAGCAACGGGTTTGGGAAAGCCCGTGCAATCATATAGGAAGTGTTGGATAGTTAGCGGGAATCTGTTGCAATATTAACATTGTGGTTGTGTTTCATTTTTGAGGATATATGAGTGGGTTATATTTGTTTAACCAAGTATTTGTTCATTTCATTTGTTCATTTTGACAGATGTTGATGTCGGTAGCTGAATGGAAGTACGTTTGTTGTTGATTTATATTGGTGAGTATATGCAGACCATTCACTTAGTGTAAGGTTGAGCGTCATTCTTGCTTTGCTTTAGTGTTAACAAATTTCTTGGAAAATGGCATAAATGTGTGAAGTGGTGATTTGATTGCGCATTTAGCAGCTAAGTCGGAGAACTCGTTACCAAGTATCCATATGTGACAGGGAACCCACATAATTTTTACTTTGTTCTTTAGTTGAAATAGTATCTGTTTTGCATAGTTGATCAAACCTCTCTTATTTGTTAATTTCCTTATAGCTTTGAAAACTGAAAGGCTGTCGGTGCATATTAGATATTTAATTTTATGATTTTTTGCAATTTGTAAGGCAGATAGAATATCTTGCATTTTCGCTACAAAGATGTTTACACATAATGGAAGTAAACCATGAGCTAGGATGTCCCCATTTTTAGGAATATTTGAAATGCTACAACCCTTTAAAAAATTTTTCACAAACTTATCTCTTTAAAACTTTGTTCCTAAAACAAAACTAATTTTCTTTTTTTAATTTTCAAAATTTTTTTAAAAGTTTTTTTTAAATTATTGCAAGGTAGTTGACACTATATATTTTATAATAATATGTAATATTAAATATAAATTTTAAATTTTTGGTTTAATTTTTTGTATTTTTATTTAATTATCGAAAAAAAAACTTATTCTGATATTAAAATGTTAATTAAAAGAACATTTCCGTATTTACTAATGAAATTTTATTAGTTTGATTTTTTTTTTAAATTGAAACTAATATAAAAAGATTGAATAGTAGTAAATGACTTAATTGTCCAGTAATGACGTCAATGTAGGAAAAACCATCTTCTTTTATTCTTGCTTTTAACCTTTTCGCGTTTTAACTGCATTTTTAAACCGGCTTACAAATTTTTATTCGCCGAGCGCCAGATTCTGTTAAAATACTTTTAAACAATTTTTAAACAAAAATCCAATTTAATTATTGATTATAAAATTACATAATAAAAATAATTGGCAATAAGGAGGAATACTAGTTTAATAACTCGGAAAATATATATTATTATTTTATAATATACCTCATATAAAAAATATTAACACTCTTAAATATTATTGAACTTAAGATACTTTGTCTTAAAACTATTTAAGAAAAAAAAAACTTTAGACTCTTCTTCTTTAAAAAAACAACAATTACCAACTTGTAAAAAGTATTTTAAATAACACAACAACTTGTAAAAAGTATTTTAAATAAAGATTTAACATGTACCAATTGTCCTTTATCTAAATATTTTAATAATTCCGAACGCGGAAAAACTCCTTTAGTTCCAAAATAAATTAATCGATCCCTTAAACCTTTACTGAATATTTTTTATTTATAGTAATAATGATCCTTTCTCTTTTTGAAAAAAAGTGGCACAAAATGTACTGAAATAGCACGGAAACGTATTGTAAAAATATTTGACCTACATATTGAATACGAATTAAGAAAGAATTGAAAAATCGTTTAATATTATAACTCAATTTTTTATTTCTTATAATTTGTATCTTTGACAAGAAACTAAACAAATACGTATAATTTGTAAATACCACCCAAAAGTAAAACAAAAACAAAAATAGAAATAATAAATAATACTTTCAAAAAATAAACAAAATGTAAAAAAAAAAGTAGGTTGATTCTTGGAACTTAGAATCCATTTAACATTTACTTATATTTCTGTTCTTTTTTAAACCTGTGATAGTTAGTTTTATTCTTTCTGTCCAGCCTTTCTATCTGATGTTATTTTCAATGGGGTATACACAAATCAATAAAACTTGTGACCATACGGGATTTCGACATCTATCAATAAAACTTGTGACCCATACGGGATTACAACATCTATCGTTAAATTAGTCGTATGCTAATTACCCAACACACCACAACCGAAGGTGCGTCTGGTTCTTCAAAATAACAACATTGTAGCCATTGTTAGATCTACTTTAAATAAAAAAAAACTAATTTAATGAAAGAATTTTTTAGGCTTTCATTTTGGTGGGCTGCAATTCTTAACGAGATAAATTTGAGTTTCCACCGTATTCGAGAAAACATTATTCTTAAGTCCCATTAGAATTTTTCAATCTAAATACCTTAAATTGTCTGTAAATTTTATTAAGCTAAGTACCTATAGGTATATGAATGTACGTAAATAACATACGTTATAATAAGTAATAGGTAGTAAATTTTAAATTTTGGATGGGGGAAATACAAAATATAAAACATATTTAAATGCACATATTATAAAATAATTTGTTATAAGACTTTTGACTTTTCACACTGCCTTGTTTTTCCTTCTAATTTGTAATTACATATGGCTGTTGTAACGCATTCAAACTTTTTATTTAAAGATTTCTTATTATTAGCTTAAGAAAAACCTGACTTAAAAGTAATTAACACTTTAATAATATTAGTGTTAACAACAAATAGCATCAAAATTATTATTACAATATATAGAATTCTGTTTTTTATGGTATTATGAACTAAGAAGAATTATTATTGTTACAAACTTACAAATAGGTACTACAAACAAACTACAAACGTAATACTTTAAAACCTTTTTGTTTTTTAGAGTAACATCAGGAGCAGAAGCATGTAATTTATTTTGAACAAAGTGTTACATTTCTTCTTAAACTGGTAGTTGTGAATCAGCAAAACATAAAATTATAATTTAAAGCTCTTTCTCAGTGTTGATATGATTTATTTAGTATTTCGATTAAAATGTGCTGAAGTCAAAAACGTTCGAAAACTGAAACTATATACTGAAAATGGTACATTACCCAAAGTCTCGCGTTTAAAACAAAAACAGTTATTGGTTAACATAACTTACATTTTCATATCCGGTTCCTTATGATTAATTATTTTACAATAAAATAACCTATAATTGACAGAAATAATGCAAGAATGGTTATATTAAAAAGAAAGTCACTGAAAGCCGTTAGAATCTGTAAATTTTTTTTAAAAGTAATATTTAGCACTTGTTAATTTTAGTATAATGTTGGTTAAATATTCTTTTAGTTACTTTGTATGTTTATTTATTAATTACCATGATCCATGTTTAAATGAAAAATTTCAGTTAAAGATATGATGATAATCTAGTAATTCCTGTTACTTCTTTTAAATTTTGTTGAATGTTCTCTAGAGAAAGGTAATTGGTAATGCAAGTTCAATGAACCAAGTAAGAAAAGAAACTAAAGAAAAAATTAGACAAAGTTAAAATTAAAATAAACTCGATGGTATATAAAAGTCATCTTTGATTTACATTATGGTAATTAAAAAATTATCTTGAACAATTAAAATTCTTAGTAATTTAACTTTAACTTACAAAGTTTTTATTTTTGAACTATCAAGCTTCCTTATTTCCTTTTCATTTTTAAACCAACAGGTGACAAAATACCTGTACTTTTCTATTGAAAACTGGTTGTGCTATAATTTGTAAATATAAAATATTAAAGATGGGATTTTTATTCTTAGAACATATTTAATTGATTTGAAATTATAGTTTATTGTAGGTTATTAATTATTTTAGTATCTTATTTATTAGTTTAATTCTTTAATGAATATGAATATAAGAATATACAAGATATGATAAACTTATATATGCAGCTGCTATTTATTAAAGAATGCAGAGACCAGAATTGCTTAAAAGTTTTTAATATTGCAATTCAGTTTTATTTTTCAATTATGTACAATTAAACCGATTATATTTTAAAATGTTTACAAAGAGGTAAGATTAATTATTTTATTAAGCTTTTATATTGACTTTTTTTGGTTTTTACAGCTAACCTGTTTATTGTTTTACTCTGCTTCTCTAGGGTGCGTGTTAATCCAAGATTTTCTAGGAGTTTTCTGTTTCGTTTAATACCCCTTTCCTTTTTTGAAAATTGAATCCAACAAAACTAAAGTACATAATATGAATTCTCATATTTTTTCATGAAGATTTATTGCGGCATTCTGTACTTACAAATTATACCTATATCAATTTAATAACAAATAATAAAATTCAAGAACAATTTTATTTAAGTAAGCAAATTATAGATTTTTCAGTTAAAACTTTAGTTTTAAATTGTTACTATTTAAATGCTCAAATAAAATTTAATTCGCACATTTTTAATTATTAAAAATTTTTTTGTTTCAGTCACGTTTTTAATTATCAAGATTTATAGGTCAAAACATGTCAAAATTTATTGAAACACGACTAAAAGAATCTAATTTTAATTAATATTTTTTGCAAAAATTAATATGTACTAACGCAAAAATCACTCTTGGTAAAGCTAGTTAAAAAAAATCCTTTCGAAGTCACACTTTTTGGGGCAAGTTATAAAAATTATTTTTTGCATACTATTTAGCTCTTACATATTATATTATAAAGTTAGTTGCCCTTCACTGAGATTTAATTAATTGAAACAAGTTTTCTAAATATTTTATTAGCCCGCAACTATTAAAGCAACCTTTCATTTCATTCTTAACAAATCAATTAGCTTAACTACACTTTTATATCATTTATATTAAAATATTCTAAACTTTTTAGTATAAATATAACACTTGCACTGTATCTGAAATTTTTATTGTTATAGACTATTCAAATTTATTTTTATTACTTTTTTTATAGCAATTTATTTATTGGCTTTTATAATGCACAGAAAGATATCGAATTCTCATCAATTGATTATTGATTCAAATGACTATTGAATGAATTGTAATATTAAATAATAATCAATTTATCGTTAAAAACTTCTTTTTCCGAAACATGCAATTAAAATTTATTTTTAAGTAAACAAAATGAATTAACTATAAAAACCTAAGCGAAGTCTATAAATCCTTTTAGTCCTTTGAAAAATATTAAACAAAAATATTGTCTTAATATAATAAAACACTTTGAAAATGTATTGGCAAACTAATTCTTTTGATGATTCAGGAGTACAACCAAATTTAAATCCAAATCAGAGACAATTTTTAGAAGATGAAAAACGTTTTAGAACTCGCATGCATATGAAAAATGCAGAAAGTACAGAGATTGAACAAGAACAACCAAAAAAAGAAATAATTGATAATGAAAAAAGTGATGCATTGGATAAACATGATTCATTTTATCATACAACAAAATCATTATTAGTTCTATTTCAAATAATGGGTGTAATGCCAATTAAAAGAAATCCAAGAGGTTATATAAAACGTACTACATATGAATGGATTTCAACGGTATTCTTTTATGCATTTTTTGTATGGTCCATGGAATCTATAATTGTTGTTTTAGTATTAAAAGAACGTGTCAATTCATTTAACGCTAACACTGAGAATAAACGTTTTGATGAAGTTATTTATAATGTTATTTTTATAAGTATATTATTTACACATTTTTTATTACCTATCGCTGCATGGAGACATGGTCCACAAGTTGCTATTTTTAAAAATATGTGGTCAAATTATCAATTGAAATATTTAAAAGTGACTGGATCACCAATTGTTTTCCCAAAACTTTATCGGATAACATGGGGTTTATGTTTTTTTTCATGGGGTGCCAGTATTGCACTATGTCTATCGCAATATTATTTACAACCCGATTTTGATTTATGGAATACATTTGGTTATTATCATATTTTTGCAACTCTAAATGGATTTTGTAGTCTTTGGTATATTAATTGCACAGCATTTGGTACAGCTAGTAAAGCATTAGATTTGGTTTTAGTAAATACATTACAAGCAGAAAAACCAGCTGAAAAATTAACAGAACTAAGAAAATTATGGGTTGATTTAAGTCATATGATGCAACAATTAGGTAAAAAACAATTATTTAATTACAATTTTATTAAAAAAAAATTATATATCGATTATTTTTTAAATATTATTTTTATATATCAAGGACATGCCTACTCAAATATGTACGGTATTTATTGTTTGGTAATTTTCTTTACAACAATTATTGCAACTTATGGTGCTTTAAGTGAAATTATTGATCATGGTGCTACTTATAAAGAATTTGGATTATTTGTTATAGTATTATACTGTATGACATTATTATTTATTATATGTAATGAGGCAGACTTAGGTAAAATTTAAATTATTAGAAATTTAAAATTAATAATAAACCTTTTTATACAAAGCTTCAAGACGTGTTGGTTTGGAATTTCAAAGTCGTTTACTAAATGTTAATTTAACAGCTGTAGATACGTCAACACAAAAAGAAGTTGAAATGTTTTTAGTGGCAATTGATAAAAATCCACCAACTATGAATTTAGATGGTTATGCCATAAAGTAACATATATATAGAGTATTCACGTAGAACAAAATTCGTTAGTCATTTCTTTTTAAAAATCCCGTCCCATTTTACTCAATATCCCGTCCCATTTTTACTCAACACTCAAAATTCATTTTAAAACTCAAATATTTTTACTTAAAAATTGAGAAGAGTTTTTTTTAAGCTCTAGAAAAAAAAAAATTCTTCATAATTTGAGTATTATGATATTATATGAAGAGTAAATGTATATGTATGTACATATTGACATATTTACATTTTTATGCATATTTTTATGAATGTTAAGAAAAATGTATGTGTGTACATATTTTTTTGTAATGTAACTTTTTTTATGTGATATTTTTCTCTATTTTTTTTTTGATGTATTTTTTATGTATTCTTATTTTGATATTAAGAATTATAATCAATTTAATAAAGGCGCGCATTTTTAAAAGTGTCAAGTGTTTATTTTGTTACAAGTGTTTATTTTGTTATGAACATATTATTAAGTATTAAAATTTGAATTAAAAAAATTGAGGAACAAAATTTACATGTAAGTATTAATTTATAAATTTTCTATTAGAATAAGTATTATATTTTAGACAAAAGCAATTAAAAGAGAAAAATAACATTCGCTACATGACAAGTTATCACTATTAAAGGAATTACATATTTTTACGAAATTTTTTTTTTACAAAATTTGAATTTCCAGTTAAAATTTTTTTTTCATATCCCGCAAAATTTCGTGTAATTACGAGGTATAACTTGTCACATCATAGCTTATTGCTTTTACTATAGCTTTTCTCTAAATTTCATTGCATTTTTCTTATAACTTATCATGCAAGATGTTACATTAGAAATAGTAATCATAATAATATGTATGTACCTACATACATGTAAAAAAAAATTTGGATTATGAATTTTAAAAGATAAACTTAATTGCTACATGTATTTAGGAATAAAAAATATTTTACTCATGAAACACCTTGCATTTTTATACGTTCTAATTTTCTTCATCTGAAACAATGCGGTATATTTTTATAAAGCCATGTAAAAATTTTGTCTATTAATCTTCTGAAAAATATTATAATACTTTATGTCTTTTATGTAATAATCTTATGATTATTATGTATTTGATGTATTATTATAAAATAATAAACTTTTTTTTATAAATATACTTAAATTTGGTTAAATTCTGAACATCAAATTCGGCCTGATAGATATATTCCGCATTGTCAGAAATATCTATTTTCTCTGCTTATTCCTTTTGTCATTCCTTCATTTTCTTTATGCATGTTTTAAATGAAGAATGTTTAAGGACGTAAAAGCAGATTACCGTAAGAATGGTACCCCTTGCATAGTGTGCAATAGAAGTAGACGTAATTTTGACGGTAGGCTGTATGAATTTCCAAAAGAGAAAAATTTATTCGAAATGTGGGTATCGGCATGTAGTGTAAGTATAGAAAATTTAAAAACAAAAAAATTATTTATTTGCGAAGACCATTTCGAGAAAAAATTTTTAGGGAGAAAACTAAAAAAGGGAGCTTTTCCAAGTTTGTGTTTGCCACATAATAATATTGAAATCAATCCTATAACTCCACTATCTAATTTAAACTTTCAGTCAAAAGAGTTTTCAAATTTTAATAAAGAAAATATTTTTTCTAAAACATTTAATAATAACTCAAATATTAAAGTTTATAGTCAAAAAAATCTAGAAAATTTAAAAGTACCCTTAGAAAACATTCGAACGGTGTCTCCAAATGAATTGTCGATTAATTTTTGTAGGCATTGTTTAAAATTCCAGAAAAAAGAAAATTTTTATTTTAAAAAATTTTCCACATGTCATAAAACATTAGGTCATATAAAAAAAAAAAATGTTTATTTAAAAAAAAAAATTATATCTTTAAAAATTCAGAATAGGAAATTACAATTAAAAATAAAAAAGGAAAAGCAGGATTCTTTATCTAATACAATTGATAGGCAGTCTCATTTAGCAAACGATGCCAAAACTTTTTTAAAAATGAATTTCAAAAATGGAAAGATATGGTCAAAAGATGAAAAAAAGGTAGCTTTAAATATACATTTTAGTTCTCCAAAAGGTTATTTATTTTTAAAGAATGCGATAAAGTTAAATTTACCCCATTTTAGTTCCCTTAATAGGTGGATCCCTATTAAATATTTAAATGTAGGTCTTAATGAAAAGAATATTAATGAATTAGGGATTATATTTTCAAATAAAAATTCTCTTGAAAAGGAAGCAGTATTAGTTTTCGATGAAATTAGTATTAGAAGGGATCTTAACTATAATAGTGCATTGGATCAAATTAGTGGTTTTTCGGATTATAGCTTTAAAAGAACGAAAAGCGTTGCAAAATACGTTTGTGTTTTTCTCCTAAGGGGATTAGTACATAATTGGAAGTATGTTCTTAGTTTTTATGCCACAGAGAAGGGCATTAGTGGCGAAGATCTTAAAAACATTTTATATATTAATTTAGGTGCAGCTTTTAATTTAGGTATTAATGTTAGGGCCGTCATATGTGATCAGGGTGCTAATAATAGGAAGTGTTTTAATATGTTAGGCGTTTCAAAAACAAAACCCTTTTTTTATTTTAACTTCAATCAAGTAGAAAAAAAAATTTTTGCTCTTTACGATCCAGTGCATTTAATAAAATCGCTTCGCAACACCCTTCTTAAATATGACCTTAATACAGATGATGGTGAGGTTTCTTTTAAAATTATTCGTTGCCTCTATTTCCATGAACAAAATAATAATAGAAAAATGTGTCCCAAACTTTCAAAAAAACATATCTTTCCTAATTCATTTGAAAAAATGAATGTGCGATTGGCTACTCAAATTTTCAGTAATTCTGTTGCTGCTGCAATTAAAACTCTAGTTTCAACAAAAAAATTTACTGATAGGATTTCTTGTGCTGTATCAACAGCAAAATTTGTTTCAAAAATTAATAACTTATTTGATTGTCTCAATAGTAGGAAATTATATGAAAAAAATCCATTTCGTGCAGCATTGCAGCAAGATAATCATATATCCAAATATCTTTTAGAAATGAAAAAATATTTTCAATTAATAAGGCCAATCACATCTAAAAAAGTTTATTGTATCGACGGTATGATACAAACTTTAACAGGCATTACGGAACTAAGTTCCGAAATATTTTCAACTTATAATAAACACGAATGTTATTATTTACTGTTAGCTCATTTAAATCAGGATGTTTTAGAAAATTTATTTTCTTTGATTCGGTATAGAAATGGATGTAACAATAATCCTTCCGTCCATGAATTTAGTAATATTTTAGCAAAATTAATGTCGGTTAAGTTAATTAATTATAAATTTGAAAGCTCTAACTGTGAAGAAGATGACGCTGAATTTTTAAATATAGACGATTTAAAGGATTATCAATTAGAACAAGATGATTCGGATTCAAATGATCAAATTGATGACGATTTAACTAATTTAGTTAATAATTATTTAGAGGGATTTCAATCTAAAATTTTAGAGGATAATCAAACTGAAGAGTTAAATATTGTTTCAAATAACGCCGAAAGATACATTTGTGGCTACGTTATCTTTAAATTGATAAAAAAAATTTCTTGTGATCAATGTACTTCTTCATTTTTAAAAAATTCTAATGATATATTATTGCTTGATTCGGAGCAATTTATTTATCAAAAAAATTATAAAAATGAATCAGAAATCCTGAACTTGAAAGCTCCAACCGAAAAAATTTTCGAAATTACACAATTTCATATGAGCATATTTGATCACTATTTTTATGAAAATTATCATGAAAAAAATTTAAGGAAAAATATATTTTTATGTTGTTTAGAAGCCACAAAAAAATCTGATAAATATCCTACATGGTTTAGGGAAAATGATGAATGCTACACGCATAAAATAAAGTTTTTAGAGTTACTAATTAATCTTTTGCTAAAAAAGCAAGCAAAATGGTTAAGGGAAAAGCTTTTAAAAAATGACGAAAAAAAAGCTGAGAGTAATCAAAGTAAAATTAAAATATTAAATGCATAACTTATTTTTAATATATTTCATAATATCCGTCTGTCTGTCTATTTGTCTGTTTATTTCCGTCCGTCTGTCTGCATATGTTTGTACGTCTGTCTGTCTATTTGTCTGTTTATTTCTGTCCGTCTGTCTGCATATGTTTGTACGTCTGTCTGTCTATTTGTCTGTTGTTTAAAAATTTTTTCTCATTATAGATTTAGCAAATAGATTTTTGTATGTAATTTGTAATACTTATTTATTAAAATAATTTTTATTTTTTGAATAATTTACTTGATACCTATATTATTTTCTTTTCATGAACGTGAAAATTGGATGAACACGATTGAAGTACCTAATCATAATATAATTTTGTAAATATGGAATGTAAATAACTAAATTTAAGTTAATGAATATTTTTGTTTGTTTTCGATAATTTTTTTTAGTCAATGAATTGTTTTGTTTTGTTTATACCTATGTATATATTTTATATTATATTTTTTTTTTGCTATAAGGGTTTTTTATGCCGAATGGAATATAAAATATTAAAGCTTTTTTATATATTTTTCAATAATGTAATGCAATACTTATTCCATTTGGCTTTTTCCTTTATTAACTAACTTAAGAATTAATAATAAAACAGAATTATTTAAAAAAATATTGAAATTTTATTAAATTTTATATTTTTACCTTTCATGTCCATTTAAATTTTAAAAAAAAAAATTTGAGTCAATCAAAATAACGAACTAAATTCTTCTTAAACGTAAAATTCTTATATATACTTATTAAAATGATAAGATTATTTATGATTTTACAAGCCATACAACTTTTAATAATAAACTTGCTGTCGCACATTCATTCAACATTAATATCAAAAGTTACAAATAATAAATATGAAAATAAATTTTTCTATTTTGATTTACAAGAAGAACGAAAAATACACTTAGCTGTTTTAATTTCATATTTCACACATGCATCAATAAAAGATGTAAAATCTCTATTTAGTTTTTTTAATTTCAAATCAAAGTAACGAAAAAAAAGTAAAAAGACCTTAAATATTTTATATGTGTTAATATACCTATACACTATGCATGCAGTATAGATTTAGCTTTTCATACTTTTATATGGAATAAGAAGAATAATGTATAAAAATAAATATGTATGTATGTATGTATGTATATACCCTTCATATAGTTTTTTAAAGGTATATTAATAAATACTAACAAGAAATTGAGAAGAATTTTTTTTTATTTATGAATAAATACTAACAAGAAATTGAGAAGAATTTTTTTTTATTTATGAGTTTAAAAACAAATTATTCTCAATTTTTAAGTAAAAATAGTTGTTATGAGAATAATTTTTGAGTACTGAGTAAAAACGAAAAATATTTTTTAAAAAAATTGGTAAAAAAATTTTACTCTACGTGAATACTCTATATTATATGTTACTTTATGGTTATGCTAATATAAATAGAAAATTAATAACTTCAGTAAGTAATAAATAATTTTAATTATTATTAATGGTTATTGAATTTCTTTTTATTGTTTCTATTTTTTAGAATATTTCATTTATGGCAACTTATTTAGTAGTTTTATTACAATTTAAACTGACATTACTAAGAAAAGTAAAACCAACAAATAGTACTATGATTAATGCAAATGATACTTAAATAATTTCATTCACCCTTAATTTTTTAAATATATATTTAAAGAAAAAAAAAGAAAAGAACCAAAATTAATACTATTATTTATTCTAATTTAAAATAAAAATAGTTTATTATTCAAATAAGGTATGTTGTAATAAGTTGAAAATAATCTAATTTTTAAATACATATATATTTTTGTTAATAAGAAAACTATATCTTTTTAAATTTAAGAACAATTCGATAAATATTTATTCAATAATTTAAAAAAAGAATATTATGAGATGTTCATTAAAATTGATTGCAAAATATTCTAGAGTATGGCAGAAAGTTAAATTTATTTAAGTTATGTACTTAATATTTAGGTGAAATTGAAAACAATTTTTAAAATTTTACTTTAAAAGAATTTGAAAAAGAGAGCTGCACGAAGTTTTATTTTTTTTTAATTTTTTAAATAATATAATATAATAAATCTAATAACCATTGTAACTTATTTGAAAAGTAACGATTAAAATAATCTCATATATATTGTGATATTTTTTTTATAGTTAAATTACATATTTCTTTTTTTTTAAATAAAAGTATAAGAAATTTAAGACATTTAATAATTTTTTAAATTTTAAGATCTTAAACAGATATTTGTTTTATAAAATTAATTTTAAAACGAACATCTATTTTGCATTCCATATTATGACTTATCATTTAGTACATTTTCTTTATATAAAATAGAACAATAAAAAAAAATATGTTATTTCGATTGTTCTTATTGTACACAAAAAATTAAAATTACTTTATAATACTTACTTAAAATAAACACAGCAAAATTTGTAATTATTTTCTATTTAGTTTATCTTTAAACAAATCATTGCAGACCAAAATAATAAGTATCAGTTTCAAAAAAGCAAAAAATAACGATTAAATTTATTTAAAAATATATATATTGCATTTAATTCTAAATAATTAGCATTTCATAAAAATACAAGTTAAAATACAATTAGGAACGTATACATATTAAATATGTAATAAAGTTTTGGCTATTTCTCAATCTAAATTTAACCAACTGATTATTTATGCATCAAGATTAAATAAAATATTTTTGTAATTATTCTTTTATAAAAAATAAAATATCAAATATCATTTCAATATTAAGCTCACAATTGTTTAAAACTTTATTTATTAAAATGCTTTTAAAACAAAAGCTTCTACCGTTTTCCATTAAAATTATGAACCGATAATGATTTGTTACGATAAACTAAACTACATATTATAACTTAATTATTACTTAAAACTTCTAAAATATGAACTTGCAAATTTGAATTTAACTAAGCTCATTATTATTAAATTATAATACAACTTAAATTAGATTTTTAACTAGTTTTCTTTTAGAATTATGTGACATTTAATTAATGTAAATTATAAAATAAGTCGAAAATAAATTACTACGTGAAATTATTTTAAAAATAACATGTTAAAATAATTTTTATTCTTTTTCAATTTACATAAATTTAAATTATTTTTTGATTTTTATTTGTTTGAAAATGTGATGTCTGGTAAATGAAAAATATTTTTCTTAATATATATATCTAAAATTTTATTTTACCTAATTAAAATTTTTTGTGTTTTTGTAAATTAATTGTTTTTTATTCAATTTTTATAGTTTAGAGTTTATATTATGCATCTTGTCTCCTTAAATAATCTTGTACAATAAAAATTCTGCTGTACAATTTATCTAAACATTAGATAAGAACAAAATTACAAAATTTTCTATTTGTCAATATTTAAATAGTATTATAATTTACATTTTCTTTATACTATATGATAATAATTGGTTAAATGTGAAAATAATTCACAATAAATAAATTTTTTAGTCAAAAGATTTTTTTTCAAATTTTTTTTTGTCACATCAAAGACTAGATGCATTTTTTTAAATTTATATTATATTATATACACATATAAATTATAATTTAATTTTTTTTTGTTATATAAGTATATATTTAATTATAATTAAATATAGTTTTAATAATAAAAATAAACATTTTTAATTTAATTCAATTAAAAATTTTTAAATTTCCGTTTTATTTGGAACTTGATTATGTTATTTAAAAATTTTTTTTTAGAATTAAGAATAAATTGCTAAGTTAAATATAGAATATAATAAAGAAGCTAACGTTTTATTAAATATTTAGGTTTTATTTTTTTTTTGTAATTAATTTGCATAATTTTTTTTTTTGTAATTAATTTGCATAATTTTTTATTTTTTAATTATTTTGTTTAGTTATATGGGGTCTTTTTAAGCATATTAATAAATATATGGAGCTTTATTAATTTTTTATTAATATTAAATACAATTATGATTTAAAATAAAATTTATATATTTGTTTTTGAAAATATTATATGTACATAAATAAATATTTTTGACTGAAACCTTATAAAAGTTAACGTATTGCAAATTTTCAATTAATAAAAAAAAATTGCTATCCATATTAAATATTATTTGAAATTTTTATACAAAATTGTATTTTCTTTTTTATAAATTTCAATTGTTTGTTCACAAATATTTTAAAAAAATTTTCACAACATTAATTTTGAAATTGAAAGTTTTCTTTTTTAAGAGTAAATGAAATCTATTAAAAATTCAATTAAAATATATTTATTACTGTTTATTTCAAACAGGAACAATTTGATTTTTATTACATATTTTGTTTAATTAATAATATTAAAATTATTTAACATATACATACATTTAACAATTATTTTATGTTATTGTTTTTTTATTTCTGACTTCAATTGATTAAAACAATTAAAAAAATATTATAAAAGTATATTTTTATATCAATATTAAATCTGTTATATAAATTAAGTATTTTTTAACTTAAGAAATAATATTTTATTGAAACTTAAAAACATACTTTTTTAATTAATTTTAGATTTATTTATAAATCTTTTTTAAATATAAAAAATAGTTTTTAAATTTGATTTACCTAACATTGATAAAACTTAATGTTAAAAAAAGGCGGTTTAATTCAATACAAATTCAATTTTATACTACGTCAAATAAAAAAATAAATATAAATTTATATTATAATGGAATAGATTTAACGGATTAGAATTTGGTTATTAGCAAATTAATTGTAAAATAAATAAACTTAGATAATTTCTTATATTATTTTCATTTGTCATTAAAATATTTTTTTTTTCATTTTGTTCATTTGTTTTTAAAATCATAACAAATAACTTAAGTTTATAGAAAATAAAAAAAAATAAAAATTAAAATAACATTTTCTTAACCAAGAATGATTTAAAATTATATATGTAACAATTGAGAATTCAAAACCTAACTATTTACACTAGTTAATTAGGTTTTTGAGAATCGACTATAGGTGGAGTTACCTTAAAGCAAATTCTATTAAAATGTTTACACATTTGTTGTACAACTTTTGCACCATAATGCCAATGTGTTAATGTCACACTCAAACATAATAAATATAATATTAAACGTTCAAAGAAAGATATATAAAAAGCTACAATCATTGATATAATGAATATTGGTGTCATCCAATGAAATCCTTCACAACGTGTACATGACATTTGTGATACAATTAAACGACACTGCACATTATACAAAAAAAATATTAATGATAAAAAAAATTTTAATTAACTTAAAAAATACTTACACTAATGTTACTAAATATTGTTCCACTTAATAAAAATAATATTCTAGGATCTTTTTCGATGATATTTGATGGCGATTTAAATGACCAAAATAAAAGTAAAATCATAAAAGTTAAAAATGGATACATTGGACGAGCAGCTTCACCAATCGGTCTCATTTTTCCTGTTTTATTTTTATATGAACTAAAATAAATTAAAAAAAATATTAATAATTTTTATTACGATATTATATAAATTAAAATAACTAACTAAATTATTTTATAATTAGCACTTTTAATTATTTTTAAATTTATCTAACTTAATCGCTAATATTTCAATAATTTATGCTTACAAATGTAAATTATACATTTTTTTCCATATTAAACTTTATCTATAATTAAAATATGTTAAAATTATTTAATTTACAACTTGCAAAATCTGGTCACGCCAGCTTTTTTTGTAATTGAATTTGCAATATCAATATTTTATAGAAATATGAATAAGCACAAACAAGAAATTAAAAAATAATCTCAAATACTGTTATCAGCAAAACAATCATTATTTTCACGTGAGTAATTTTTTATGAAAAATTATGTAACATTTTTGTTATGAATAGCAAAAAAAAATCTTTGAATTAAATATTAAGTATATTATATTTAAAAAAAAAAAACCAAATAAAATTAAAAAAATATTTACCTATGAACATTATAAATTACCATTGGTATATTTGACATTGCACTTATATGTAGTATTAATTCTATGGTTGTACCCAATGGAATATTATACGGAAGCTCTTTTTTCCATATGTCAATACCAAAATACCATGTTACTAAATAAAGTAATGTTGAACCCCACATACTTAAATCATATCCCCACGGTAAGTACAAAACACCAGTATTATATTTTTCCCAATGTGATACATAAAAATTAAAAAATACTGTCCAACATATAAAATACATACGCATTGGGGAAATTGATGTTTCACATCTACCAAATATACTATACAAACAAGCTGGTATCAAAACTGCAGTATAAGAATCTAAAAAAAAATATTTTTGTTATTAAGAATATTTATATAATTCAATAAAAAACTACATACCCAGACCATGATCAAATAATTCACCTAAAGGTCCTGATAATCCAATTCTTCTTGCTTGTTTACCATCAATTCCATCTAATGTATAAGCTAAAAATATATTTATAGCACATGCTAACCAAACCCATTTTGGTACTGGAACTGAACCTTCTATACCAGAACTTGCATAATAATTCCAATCATACCATGATAATAAAACAAAATTAGCCGCACTAAATAAAAAACCAACAAAAGTTAATGTATTTGGTGCAACCGATTTTGGACAAAACTAAAATACAAAAATTTAATTAATGAATAATTAAAATTAAAAATAATAACCAAATAAACTTACTCTAACGATGTAATTCCAGAATGGATGCATAAGATAAACACTAAGTGGAGATGTATCACGTGCATTGTACTAAAATATATAAATTTAAATTAATATTTCAAAAAAATATTGTTTAATTCTAAGCAAAATACAAAATATAAATAAATTACTGAAAAAGTTGATTGGCCTCTAAACAAAATTAATTAAAATTCTATTGAATAATATTATTAGATAAGATTTACATTTTAGTACGTATATTACGATTTATGATTTAATAGTTTTAATAATTTTTTAAAGATAACGTTATTTAATGAGAAACTTTTGATAAGAGTTGATAAAATAAAATTTTTTTATCAGATGGAGATATTTATGCAAAAATTTTCAATTAAACCATATTATCAATTGAAGATTAATAATATAAATATTATAATTTAATATTGAATCTAAGAATTTAAAAAAAAAATAACGTGTTTACACAAATAATACCATAAAGAAAAGTAATTTTTATCAAAAAATTATTTCAAATAAAAAGAACAAAAATTAAAATAAAAACAAATAAACATACAATACAATTGTAAACAGTATAGAGATTCCCTAAGCAAATCAAATTTAATTTAAGTGAGGGTGATATACTTTCGTCATAATAATAAATCTTATTAATCAGAATTCTGAATAATAATAAAAACAGATTTTTTTATACTACTTATTTTTGTTGTATTACGTCATTATATATGTAAAAAAAAAAAAATCGCCACTCATCTATATTTATACAGACGAAAAATGTATATTAAAAATGATGAACTAACACAATTTGACTTATTAAAAAAAATGTTCCTCCCATAGAATTATATATTTTCATTGAATTTAAAGTGAATTAATATTATCATTCAATTTTAAAAGAATAGGTGTATATATATATATAATTATATATATATTTTTATATCTATATTTATTAGATATACAGGATTCAAAATTAACTTTAAGTATAGTAATAATGACTGACTATTAATCTTATTTATAATATGTAATTAAAAAAAAGTACTTCGTATGATTAAAATTGACTTAATTTAAAATTTGTTAATTTATTAAACATGTATCTATTCAGTTTTATAATTCTTTTATTAATATATTTTGTGTGTTAAAAGTTTATATAATATAATTAATATTAATAAATTTAAATAATCTACGTTTACACATTTTTCGTTTATTTATTTTGAACCAGGTTAGTTGATTTTTTACAACACCGATTACCGGTTTCTGTGGGTTTCTGTTCTTTAATCATAATACTTATCATAGAGAAATCAGGTGCCTACCTAATTACTTCGAATTAAACTATCTTATATTATTCATTCATATCAAAATTCAAATGAATTAGACTTTACGTCATAATGTAGAATGTTCTCTATAATTTAATAATAGAAAAATTTTATTTTATAAATTGAGAAAAGAAAAAAATCAAAAGAAATAAAAAAACAATTAAATAAAAATAAAAATAAGAACAGTACTATAATCTGAAAAGATATTAAAAGGAAGGTTAAATTTAATTACCGACTGACTGGATCTGAAACATCCATACTATGTGTAAAATAATAATAATTTTAAATTAGTAGAAGTAATAGTAATTCGGCCAACTAGGTACTATAGGTTTGTTTCATTTTTTTCTTTTATTACTTTATTTTTTACCTTTTAAAATATATGAATTTTTTAAAGAAACCGAGACTGAGGTCGTTATGTCAATAGGGTTGACTTTATAATTAAAAAATAAAAAAAAAACTTGTATGTAGAACGTAACCATTTACAATCATTTTATAATTAGTTGCGCTTTTTTTTTAATAGGTAGGTAGAATTTCTTTTTTTTTGATTATCATATGTAATAAAAAAAATTTTTATAAATTAAAAATTGGTATAAAATATTTATTTTACCTTATAGTTGTCGAATCCAGACAAATGCTCCTTCGTTAAATAATCTTGTTCTAATAATTCTTTAATAATTATTTCTTTATCTTTCATATTGAATTAAAAATTGATTTTTTTTTTATTTCAATTTTTTTTCTATTTTTTCCTTAAAATTTTATTGTAAAATTTTTTTATATTTATAATTTCTCTTTTAAGATTTTCTCCACTTATTTAGAACAAAAAAAATTTTTTTTTGCCCACTGTTTTTGTTATTTTAAATTTTGCAAAAAACTCCTTATAAATTTCATTTAAAAAATATTGATTTAATATTTAAAACGTTTTAATTCACAATTCACAATATTTTCTTTTTATATAATTATAAAATTTTATTTATTTATATTTTTTATTTATCAAAACTATTAAAATTAAACTCATTCATAAAAATCGAAAAAAAGAAAATAAAAGAAACTTTAACACGACAGAACGAATAAACACAAAAGCACCACCACCGCGTTTTTTCTACTTTTTAAAAAAGTTATTTTTTAATTCAACAAACTGCAATGTTATAAAACAACAACAAAAAAACAACAGAAAAAAAAAACATTTAAAAAAAGAAACAAAAATGTCAAATGTCATATTTTGACGTATAAAAATATAATAGAAAAACAGCGGCGCATATCCAAAAATGGATAAATGTTGCTAAACATTTTTAGATATGCGTTTCATATAATATGTTTATAAATTTTGTATTGGTTCATTATTATTATATAATTTTTTGTAAATTAATATTGTATTTAATAAAAATAAATATTTTAAGAATTCGAATACAAAAGGAAAATATCTGAGTGTTTTTATCTTTTACTTTTTATAATATTTTCTTGCTATCTATTAAAATTTTGTTTTTGTATTTCTAGTAGCTGTCATTTAAAATTATCTCAAAATTTTTAATCCTTTTTTAGTCTTAAACAAGATTGTTTTAAGTAAAACTTTTAAAAACTTTGTCAATTCTATGCCAAAGGTTTATCTTCGAATCTAATATTATCTAAAATATGTACAAGAAAACTAAGATTTATTTAAAATAAAATACAGAATTCTTATTATATTTTACGAAAGTAATAAATCAATCCTAAAAGGTAGCTATTAATTTTGTATTATGTATGAACTAAAAATCACCATGACAACATAATAGAAAAAATGGGTTGGATTTTTATCGAGTTTTGCATTTAATTAACTGACTGGCCTGTCTTGTTATTATAAAAAAATTCGCACTACTAAAATTTATGTAAGCACACAGATAAATAAGTTTTCAGAGACAAAAATTATAAGTTTAAAAAATATTAAGTATTTTTCTTAAAATTGTTTATAATGAATGTTTGAATTTAACTAGTCATTAAAGTTAAAACGACATTAAATAGAAATTAAATTGAAATTAATTGTAATCAAAACAATGCAATGATATTTATTTAAGATCAATAATGACATGTAATAATTTATTTTTTAAAAAAAATCCAAGTTTAAGAAAATTATACAAATTTGAGCAACTACTTTTCCATGATTGCACTTTTAACTACTTTCTATAAAGAATTGTCATTTTATATTTTCTTTTTAATTATTTGGTTTGGATTTGAAATTTTCTCACAATAAAGAAATTTTCTCAATTCTCTATTCTTCTCAGTATTTTCTACTTCTGCTCAGCTCTCATCTCTTCTTACTGTCATTTAATTTTGTTTGTTTACATTTACAGTTAGAGAGTGTAATTATTTGTTATTATTGTTCATTTACTTTTTAAATATCAACAGTTATATTTCCACCACACACATATATTAGAATTCTTCTATATGTTGTATGTATAATGTATTGAATAAAACAAAAACACGTGGAAATTACCGTCAAAATCATATGATAACGGTATTGCGCATTTAAAATAGTATAACGACATCTTCTTCCGTTTCCCCTTTCTATTCCAAATAAATTGAACAATGATATAAAAAAATGGCCGTATATAACATTAACATTAATTTTTTTTTTTTTTTTGGAATCATTTAAATTATAAAACTGTCAGAATTTTAACATAATACCAACAGTATTTGTTAAGATTTTCATTAAGAACGTTCATGTTTAAGGGAAACTAAAAAGTGAATTTAATTTTGGTTTAATATATTTTTTTTAATATTTAGTGGAAATTTTTTTAATTAAATAAAGAAAAGGAAGAAATAATTAATAAAAAAAAATAAAATTAAATTGAATAAAAAATATAAAAATAAAATTAATAAAAAAAAGAGGAAATTAATTTAATAGAAAATTAAAAAAAAAAATTATATGCAATAAAGTAAAAATTATTACAAAAAAAAATAATGTAATAATAAAAATTAAATCAATTTTGGAAATTCTTCAAAAAATAAGTTCATTTTTGTTTTTTTAAATTTAATACTTAAAATTGGAATATGGCCAGAAAAATATCCTTTAATGTTGTTTTTGCTTCAGGTAAGTTTTTAAAGGATATTTAAAAAAAAAAATTTTTATTAAGGACATAAAGGACTCCTTTAATATCAAAAATGTTGTGTATTAAATGAAAATATCTTTAGATATTTAAGGTTTTTCAAAAATTAAATTAGTATTTAATTGATAATTAAGTAATTTTGAAGGAATTAAATTAGTTAATAGAATCATATATTAGTACTTATCCTTATTTCTAATTTTTCATTGTTGTAATTTAAAAAAAAAAAAAAAAACGAATCCTTGAATAAATCGATAATTTTCAATATTACTTCTTTTTATTTTTCTTGTAAATTTTTAAACTTCAAAATTATAGTGCAATTTCTATAGTAGTTTGAGGTTAATGGAATATTTTGTAAGCAATTTTGAACTGTATATTGAAGATTAAAGTGATTTAGGAATTAAAATATCAACTAATCAAGTTTTAAACCCTACTTCCCTTAAAATCCTCTTCCTACACTTAAAAAAATTTTAAAATTTATAGATGTGTTATGACTTTAGAACTCTATATTCTATCATTTTACGTTCTATAAATTTTTCTAATAAAATTAGTTTAATGCGAATTCCAAAAAAAAAAAAGATGATTGAATTTATGATAAGTATAAAAACATTTTTAAATAAGACGATGATGACAAAAAAAAGATTAGAGACTTTCAATAATAATATGACAAAAATGAATATTATAACATTAAGAATTAGTTTAGAAGTTACGGATGACTGAATACTGAATAAAGCAAACATTTGGTTATTTTTTTTTTTGGGGTATGTCGTGTATGTTCTTTAAGGTAATTTGGTTCTCTATTTCTCATCGGTTCGATGATTAAAGAAATATAGAAAAATCCTATATTCAAATCAAAAAGCAATAAAAGTATTGCAAACAAAAGAAATTTATAAGAAAAACAAATTTGTAGGAAAATTTGAAAAATTATAAAAAAAAAGTTTTGGGTTGGGCATAAAAATATGACAATAATTGCATTAGTAAGCAGAATATTATAATATAATTATTGTTGCATAAAGAAATATAGGTTTAATTTTTTTTTAAAAAAAACATACCTAGAACTGTAAATGTATTTATCTATGTAGGTAGATAGATATATTGATATATATACAAGAAATAAAAGATACGTGAATGAACCGAAAAAAAATAAGGTTAAACGGAAATTTAGTTTTATACTTATAATATAAGAAATGCAATTTGTACTTCATTATTATTATGTTGTACTCTGTATGAGATTATCATTAGTCATATTTTGTATATATGTATCATATTGTGTTTTATAAAGTAATTATTATAAATGATGTGCTTTTTTTTGTTTTTAATGCATTTTTTTTTCTTGAATTACATAAATAAATCTTTTAAAGTTTTTTTTATTTTGGGGTTTGGTAAACTTGGTTTTTTTTTTTACATTTTGAATACAATTTATCCCAGATTTAAAAGAAGCTTTTGTGGTCATATTCAGTTGGTCAGTTTCCATTCAATTACAAAAACCAAAAAAATAAAACAAAGGATTCCTTAATGGTGGGAAATTTAATGTATCAGACACTGTACTAATAAAACATTGAGAGAAAATTGTAATAATATAATGTAATAAATAATATTTTTTATTAGAGTGACCATATACATAGTTAGTTTTACAACAGTGGTAAGAGTCAATTTTATTTCAAGAAGCTCGAAAATCCTAAGAGGAGTTCCATGCAAGACTAAAATCGCACAAAATGTGAGTAAATATAAATAAAATTGTACTTTTCTCTTACACAAAAAAACAAAACATTGACAGCCCTGAAACTACTCTGTAGGAGTGAAAAACTTTTTCTTTACCAAGCGGCCTACTAATTGCTAAATATATTGTTCGTCCGTGATTTTGCCTTCTTTTTTGAGTCATTTTTCTTCACAATCCTTCACACTACCCTTTTATGAATCGGAGCTGCTGTACCTACTACCGCACCACGCAAATCGTCAGATATAATGTCCGCGGTCACTTTACGAATTTTATTATGGTTGATTACAAAATAAAGGTATGTTTATATATGCATCCAAATGGAGAGATTTTATAGTGGGTTATGAAACAAAGATTACCCGCTATATTATTTATTTACATTTATAAATTCTTAGAAAAAAGGATATACTAATTTTGTAACCAACTCTAAAAATTTTATTAATAAAATGAACCAAAACATGGGGATTAAATTATGAAACAGGATTGAAATAATAAATTACAACTAGTTATTATTTTTAAAAAATAGTTAGCCCTTGTTGTACTTTAGAATGAGAAATTCCAAAATTTCGGGACTTGGTCTTATTTTTAGTACCAAAGTAAAATATGCCTAATTAAGCTTTGATGCTTTAGGCTTTTGTTAAAATCTTTCTACAAAAATTAATACTCAACATTTATTCTTTAACTTAAATAATATTGCGCAATAATTGTAAAAAGCCTAAAATATTTCATATTGTTCAATAAAAAATCACATAATATTTTTCCTATGAATTCCGATTGCCATTAAACATGGTTTGCCTCTATTGAAACTTCACATACTGCTTTTTGTTTTAATTTTTGTCGTCAGAGTCTGTCTAGTCATAATCGTTTCGAATGAATAATTTAGTTCAAGTTGTAAATACTATCAATTTATACAAAGTTTTTAAATTAAAACTTTTTTTTAATTAATCTATTGATGTTAATCAAATTTTATGTATGTACAGCATTTCGTTCAAAAATGTCTGGTCAATTAATATTAAAATCCTAATTTATCTCCAATAATCGGATAACTTTAAGGATAATAAGATCTAACACAGTTAGAGGCCTATTTTATTATATGTATATCTTTATATTTTCTGAATAAGATATAAAAATTTATAATAATCTACATAATATTATATTATATTACATTTATAATATATCATATACTTATCATACAATAGTGTATGTGTCATAAAACAAAATTTGTATGGTACAAAAATGTAAAAACGTTATAAAAAGTTCAAATGAATGAAAGACAAATAAAAACACATTTTAACTTCTTTTATACTTTTTATTTATATCCTTTTAATTTTAAAAATATACACACATACATATACATATTTGAATTTTATTATATTAGTTGTCTCCATTTTAACTGCCAACAAAAGTTTTATATCAAATAAATTTAATTTGAATTTAAGAATTTTTAAGGAGCACTTAAAAATTTTATTTTATTTTATTTAATTTTAATTTTTTTTTTCTTTTAATTATTTTTAAAAGGACTGACCGGCATCTTAAGTTGCGTATATAGTAAGAATAATTAATGTCGGACTATATGAAATGATATTTGTGTAGTTTAGTATATAAGTAGACAATTTTAAATTAAATTAAATAAGGTATAGTTTCTATTAAAGGAAGGTTACGAACTTTGCTAAATATAGGTTTTAGTGTATTGTATTTAATTAATTATAATATAAGTGAAAGATCCTTGGATTCTTAGAAATAAGTATTATTAACGTATTTTATTAGAAGATATTAAAAAAAAAATTAATATGACTAACCTAGACATGCATTTAAATTAAATTATTTAAATTTAATGATGTTTCCGGGAACTTGCCTAAAATATATTATAACAAAAAAATACATTTGGAATCATTTTAATTCATATAAGGAAAGTTCATTGAAAAGTCTGAAAAAAATTTTCGGAAAATATAATTTCAATAAAAGTTGTCCAAAGCCTATAAAGCCTATATATACAAAGAAAGATGGAATATAACTTAGGTATTTAAGCGGCCGCTTCATCTACTTGCTCAAATATTCTAGATCAAGAAAAACGCGCTAAATAATGACCCCAACCCATTAATGACCTGGCTTGGCATCCCTTATAATATTGGAGATCTCTCTTTCTTATAGAAATCTAGCAAGTAAAGACATATGCTCAGTTGAAATCAAATGATTGATGCCTCCTATCAAACAATTCGAGGGACAACAAATACTCATTTCTAGTATGTGGAACTACCTAAGTGGTAATCTACTTGTTTTACCAATTCGTTGTGGTTCGAACTTCAAATAATGTGAAATTTATTACCATCCACTGAATTCCCAACAGTTGACGATTTTGCTATATTTGCCATTCGCCCAAATTTAAAAAGAATCTCAACAGTGTCTTCATGAATTTACTTTTTATCCTGATTTGTCCCATCCCTATCCCATCTCATATAATCACAACTACTTTAAAGTACAAAGAATCATATTCCTAAGTTGTTTATGGTTTTAGAATAAAAAATTCCTACAACTTACGTACTTTTTACATGTTATAAAAATTTTCCCAAAATTTTATAGCAAAATCCTCCAAGTTTCATATAAATTGTAGGATTGTGGGAGTTCCACAAACGACTAAGGAATATGATCCCTTGAACTTTTTAATTTAGATTTTTTAAGAAAACATAATTTTGCTTTAAGAGTCAGTAGTTTTTCTTCTTAATGAGCTGCATAGGCCATTTTCAGCCACTGCACCACCAGGAACTCCCACTTCATTAGTGTTCTTAAAGCTCGTTGATTTGCTTAGCGGCTTCCTATAGTTATGTTAATTAAAAGTTTTATATATTTATTTGTTTGAACCTAGAACATATACAACCACAGACAGACTGTGCTACACAACTTTACCACTCTCCATTTCAAAATAGATTTTTTGCTAAGTTAAAATATTGCTTTTTGAAAAAAAATTGAATACGTGTGAAATAAAAATAAGATATCTGTAAAAAGCCTACGGCAAGATATATAGTGTTTTCCATATATTGAAAAAATTTGTAATTTATGAAATTAATATGAAAAAAAATAAAATGCAGAATATAAAATTTTAAAATTTTTTTAAATATTAAATAAATATCAGATAATTCAATAAAAAATATATTTTTTCATTTTAATCAATATCTATATAATATTTAGTATCTTTGAAATAATACAAGTAATATAATTTGACCTGCAATACAATTGTTTTTATTTAAAGCTTCAAAAGTTTAATACCTATACAATATATTGATTTTAATTTAAGTTTTAAATTAAACTAACAAAATAAATTAAAATTGAAAATTTAGAGAAATATCTATGTATTTAGGTAAAGCAACTTAATAAGATTTAAGAATTTTATATAGATATATTTTTAAAATAAGTTTTAATATATTGTTTTTTTTTTTTGGGTTTTATATTCCGGATAAAATCACAAATTTATAAGGGTAAATACAATTGGGATTTTAAAAATGTTCTATATAGCCTCTTAAAAAGTCTTAAATTTTCAAAAATTTATTTCAATCTAAAATAATTTAGAGATCTATAGAACACAGAAAAGTAAAATCTACAGATAAAAAGTAAATTAATTTAATTTTAAATAATTCTATGAAAAACTTATCATTTAAATACAATTAAATATATAGGGTCTTCCAAATTGAGTTTTCGAAAATAGGCGCCTTGGGCAGAGTTGCCATTTTTGGTTATTATTAACCAAAATTGGTTATTAATTTTCTACTTGGTTATTTGGTTACTTGATTTCTCATTTGGTTATTTTTTAACTCCTGAAAAATTTTTTACAGTTAAAGAAGCTTCTATATTGCCTTTAGTATCGAAATTTTCTAATTTAATCGAATGTGATCCTGAAATTATTGTTACACAATGGAAATTGCTTCATTTCTTTGAACATAATTTAAAAGAAAAAAATGATATTAACGAATTTTGGGAGAAAATAAGTAATTTAAAAAATGGTTTGGGGGAATATTCTTTTAAGGAATTGACCAATTTCGTTTTTAATTTGATGTCCTTGCCGCACAGTTCAGCAGCTGCCGAACGAACATTTTCAAGTTTAACTTTGATTAAAACAAAACTCAGAAACAAACTTGAGTACAAAACTATCAATAGCATAATGTTGGCTAAAGAGCTTCTGCCAAAATCTCTGGATAATCACTATGTTTGGTCAGGAAAAGATTTTTGAGACAAATCAAAAGAATTGAATTGGAAATCCCGTAAAATTAGTTTTAAAATCTAATTAAAACATTGTAATTTTATGTTTTTTTTTTTTATGTGAATTGTGATTTTGTTATTTTTGTTATTTTTGATTTTGTTATTTTTGTATTTTTGTGATTTAGTTGAAATAAAATGAATTTTGTTTAAAATACATGAACTCTATTATGTGATATAGTTATGTAAAATTTTTGGTTATTTTTTATCTCATTTGGTTATTTTTTTAGTTTGATTTGGTTAGTAATTTTTTTTCAGAGTGGCAACCCTGGCCTTGGGTAACACACTTCAAACTTTAAACGCACTCATATCATATGTCATTTTAATAGTTGAAGGTTTGCCATTTATAAAAATGGAGTCGTATACATTTTATAACAACCTGTTGAAGAAATCACTGAATTATTTTATGAAAATGGTCGTTCTGTAAGAAATTTCAAGAAACTGGTGCAGTACAAGATCGGGAAAAACATCAGCATGCTCGTGCCCATCGTTTATAAAAAATATTGATAAAAACGGAAAGTGGTTTCAACTAAATAGGGCTATGTGTCATACAACCAGAGAAACACTGCAATTATACTGCATTAACGGTCAAGTTTGCAGACCGTTTTATTTCCAGATTCGGTGACGTCAATTGGTCTTCAGGATTCTGCGATTTGACACCGGTAGACTTATTTTTCTGGGGCTATGTGAAAGGACAGGTATACTAGAATAATAATTGCATTAAAAGCAGAAATTATTCGATTTATTGGTACGAAAGAGCCCCAACTTTGCATAAAAGAATCAGGTATACTGTAGAGACGCAAGAGGTGGTCATATGTGAGATATAATTTTCAGAGTGTACATGGCAAACATTGTATATACTTGAAAAATAAATAAATACTTTTCCAGTTTCAACTCAAACTCTATTTCTTTTAATTATTTACTTTTGAAAACTCAATTTGAAAGACGCTTTAGTAGGAAGACAAGAAAAACTTTAGAGGCAAAATGGTTTTTAATATAGAAAAATGTGCTATAAAACGCAAAATAAAATTAAGTTGTTGGTCATGAATTCATAAAATAAATCTTAAAATACAAACATTGTTCTACAAACAAAAAAAAAACACGAAACCAAATTTGTTATAAATTATACCATAGAGAATACAATAAAACAATAGAAAATGATTTTTTTATACTATGTATGAGTAATTGTTGAATTTTAAATAATAGATTGTTATGTATATAACATTTCACTGCCAAATATAAAATTTTTATTAAATTTATATGCAGTTTATATAACATTTGTGGATGTAAAACCTACCATTAAATTAGAGGTTATTCTGGAGTTCACAATTAACAAAAAATTCTTTTAATGGTGTGGTTTATTCTCGGCCATTTGATTTAGGATATAAGGTGTTCTACAGTTTTAACTTTTCTTCGGTAACAATATGTGCTATAGAACCAAAGGTTTTCTTCTGTCCTAAAATTTCTAATACAAAATTTAATATGAAGGCTTTTTTCGTCGATAGTAAGGTTCGTAGACGGGCCAACAGAACTACGACATAATGGGCCAAATAGGACCACAGTTCACATAAAAACACCAAACTTTTCGTTCTAACATTCGGAATTGATTCAAATTTGGTACACAGAATTTTGGTGGTTACCTAAGAAAAGGAGTGTTCATTAATTGATTTTAGTATCATGGAGTCTACAGAGTTTTGGGAAAGCTCGATTCTAATAATTCATCAAAATCTCTACCGATTTTAATGAAATTTTGTATATATATATTTTTTTTTGCCAAAAGAAAGAACGACTTCTCGGATGTGCCGAATTGTACCACGGAATCATAGGCTTCCTTATAAAATCATCAGACCTTACAATACAAATCACATTATGCAATAAGAAAAGCTTATGCAATTCATCTTGAATTTATTTTTGCTTTTTTAACTAAACAGAATTGGCGTTATGCCCAAAATGAAGGGAACAAAAAAGGAAGAATTCAAAACTTTTTTTTTAATAAAAAAAGTTTAAATTATAAGTTGATAAAAATCGAAAATTCTTAAGATGATATTACTCCAAGAAAAATCCTTTTTAGAGAGGACTAGAAATCTGAGGGTGGGAAATATTATGCTTAGAAATGAAGTTTGGAAATTTTTAAAATTGTTTTATTCTATTTTATAATATATGGTTCCGTTTAAATATTAAATTAAAACTACCTAAGGTTTTTAAATTATTAATGTACTAAAAAAATTCTTGTAAATAATGACTTTTCAGTTTATTGTGATGATTCATAAAGTGAGCAACATTTACTGATGCTTGATTTAAGCAATTGTCTGATACAAAAAAAAAATTAATTTTCAAATATAAATTAAAATATAAATAACACAGATTTAATTACTGTTGAAACACTTAATTAAATATATTTTATAACATTGATGGTAAAATTTAAATTATAATTCGCGGAAATTACTATGAAATTAAAAAAAATTTCTTCTATCCTTAAATAACTTCTAATCCTTTTAAATTACTCAAAAAAAAAAAAAATTGGGTTCCCTAATTACTGATAAATCTTTATACTTCAACTAACATACACTAACTACTTAATATTCATCAGATACTAGCAAATAAATTTTGTTTACTTCAATACCTACTATAAAATCAAATTGATCCCATTAAATTAACTTGACTTTTATATATAAGTAAGAGTAAAAGCTCTCCTATTTCTATTTAAGTTTGCAGATAGGTCGCGAATTTTAACAGATTTGATGATTTTAAAATTATGTATATATATATATATTTTCACATATATCGTAAATATTTTGGAATATCTAAAGATACAATGTTACATGTATATATTAATATCCTTTTTTTTGTTGTTATATACAGTTAAAATAATCAATAATTTAATTTTGTACTTGATGAGATGTTTACATCGTATTTATTCATTATATTTAGTCCTTTAATGGTAGTCAGAGCACATTTTAAATTTAGATAGAGTGCATTGATTTAATTATTATTATATAAATATACAATTACGGAAATATAATACGGAGCATGTTCTTATTTTGTTTTGAAAATAAAAGATTTATTTATTTTTTTTTTTTCAAGCGCTAACTGTTAAACTGATAGGCTTATAAGCCTGTCTATACCATAGATACATGTTGGAACAGGGGGTCATATTATATTCGTGTTATAAGAATTGATCTTATTGAATTTCACATACAATTTAAACTTGAGATAGTACCAGGCCTTAAAACATGGAGCAACGTCTTAGATTTCCAATAATTACAATTCTATTTTTTGTTTATATTGTAATATTTTGTATTTGAGTTATATGATATTCTATATCTGTGAGTTATATTATTCAACTAAATTATTTGTTTATATTTTGCATTTGTTATATTAATGTATTTTTTATTAAAAAAATTATTAATTATTGATTATGCCATTAATTTGAATCCAATTGCGAATGGTAGCTGAGTCGATGAAAGGGAGGCATGAAAGGTCGGCTCAAACACTGTGCCACCAAGCCGTTTTATTTAGAAAATTATATATTTATTAATATAAATTATGCTATTCTCTATAATACCTAAATTTATAAAGGGAACTAGGAAAAATATAGAAAATTAAGATGAATAAGTTTGAATGGTAGAAGAACATTTGGATAGAAGAAGCTTGATGTCAAATAGATTGGTTGTTGGAATACCTAACAGAACCTCACTCCCAAGTTGACCAAGACAGAATGAAATTCACCCACTTTCTTTAATTTTTAAATAAAATCAAGATCTTAAATTATAAGTTATTGGGAGTCTTATAACTTTACAAAAAGTCTAAAAATTCATTTAAAAGCTGAATACTTATATGAACTGATTATATATATGATATTATTACCTTTTTAAAGCTGTTAAGAGATTAACACTCGTCATATAAATGTTCCAATATATGCTCTGAATATAATTTTTTATTAATTAAAATTGCTTCAGTACATTTTTTTTAAGTATAGAGAATCAGTTTAGGCAACACTTTCAACTACTTGTAGACAAATGTTTTAATTTAAAGGACTTAAGATTGATTCTAATTACACTGGTAAAGTTATGAAATCGGTCTTTAGTTTTAATTTTTGTTTTTTTTTTTATCTGTCATGCCATGGATAAGTAGTCAAAAGGCTTAGAAGACATTTATAAAGTATTGCAAAACTGTTTGCTATACTAGTGAGGACACTTTTAAAAAAGCAACTCGATAAGCAAAAGACCTATAAGTAAAAGGCATCCAAAGATTATCACCCATATTCTTAAAGCCATGATAAAACAGTGTTTCACGCAGTATGAAAGGTGTATTAAAGGATGTATTATTTCTTATGAATACATTCAAATTGTATGGCAATGTTAATAAAGTCACAGAATCGGAACCATTCTTAATTTAAAATATTGTTTCTCAGCTACAATATTATTACGCCAGCAAAAGGTTGTTCCAAAGTCACTAAATATACTATCAAATATTATATAGTATAAATTAATTAAAATTAAAAAAAAGCCCTTACACAATGTGACTAAAATGTTTTCTTAAAATAATTTAAAATTCGCTGTTATTACGTGCGATGGTGTGTTGTTATTACGTCCGTCCGATCTGATGGCTGTGTAAATTGAATCGACCTTTAGATAAACCTACATAGGTATTTATTTTAAACACATATTTTGATAAAATATTTAAAAGTTTCAATCAAAACAATGTAGCAGAAATCTATTCAAAACTATAAGCTATAAAATATACACATTATTTAGTATGAACCATTTTATTTTAAGCATTTTATTTTAAAAAATATCAAAGAGTTAAACTCTATTCAATTTTAATACCATAATTGTATATTATAAACATATGTTTATAAAAAAATCAATATATATATACTTATATCCTTGTATTTACTATATAATATAAAAAGCAAAATAAAACAAATAAGTTCTGTTTTTATCTAAATGATATTTTATTTTGCTGGAAGGAAGTTTAAAAGTACAATTTTACATTAAAGGTAAAATAAATTGATTTGCCTACTTTAAGGATGAGAAATTATATTGGTTTGTTTGTTGATGTTTTTTGATTTTTTGCTGATTTTTTTTAAATTATTTTTCACGTTGTCTACAGGATCAATAAAAAAAAAAATTAAATAAAAAATTAAAAAAAAAAATCATGATAATCCTTGAATTGGTTTCCTTGAAATTAATTGAGTTAAATTGTGTTTATTTTTGTATAATAAGATAGTGTATATATGATAAGTTTAAAAAACATCAATTATAGTTGGATATGATAACAAAAAAAAAACGAAAAAAAAAAGGAAATTAAATTGTCTGATTAAATTTAAACTTTTGTTTATTGTGATATTTTGGAACGAAAAGTTACTTATGAATATCGTATACTTAAGATATTTCCCTACTGATATTATAATTTTTTTTTTCAAGGATACCAACTTTAATTAATATGGATAAAAATAAATAAACTATTTTAAACTCTATTATGTTTTTTTTATCAATGTAACTATTGAAACTTTGCATTCGAATAGGCAATAAGGTTTATTAGTTTGTTTAAGTTTATTATAAATTTCTTTGTATCGGATCCACTTCTTGGATATTTTTATTCCCCGTAAAGTAGGAGGAGGGAGATTCAATGGAGTGAGAACTTCTTGATCATCTATCAAGAAGCCTTTAAAAGAAATTACAATAAAAATCCTTAGGCGTACTCTAAATGGGATCTTTGTTAAAAAATTGAATGATTAAGGAGTCATTACTTATATTGCCAAAATTCTGTTACATATTCTTCAACTGCTTATAGTTAAAAGCGATTTAATAAAAATTTTATTTAATTTTATTTTAATATTTCTTATTAATTTGTTTAGTCAGACTTCTATTACACCAAAAACTTATCACTTATAAAATAAACATTTTTTTTTATAAAGCTAAGATAGGACTCTTCTAGTTTCCAAGGTATGGGAGCTTAAATGAAATTTAAATATTTTTTTTTAGTTTTCATAATTTTACTCTTAACTCTGTTTTAGACTACTTATGAAAATTTAGTAAAATGTATTCGAAAGCTTAATAGATCCTCTTCCAAAGCTTAATAGACTTTTAGACTTTCAAAACTTTAAAGCGAGCTTTTAAATTTAAAACAATTTAAAATTTTAACAATGTTCTTTTGAAAAAACCACATTTTTTTTTGTTTCTCATGATTATGTATGCATTGGTATATAGCAGTGCACTTAATTAAGAAGCACTCTGTATAAATTAATTTTTTTTTTATTGTATTAGAAGAAGTGTTAGATTGTTGGTTGTTGAATCCTGTTAGATAATTTAGAATCAAGACCAATAGTGGACCAATTGTACAGGAGGACCACTAGTGATCAGTACATGAAATGACTTCAGTATGTTTTTGTTTTTGAATAAAATTATAGCCATCATCACTTTCTTAACGGCTGTAAGGAAGCTAATCATATAAGTTGAAATGATCTCAGCTTTAAAGTAATTTTAGTGATGAATCCTTTTCTGATCCTTTTTTTTAACAATTATTATCTTTAAAAATTTTTTCAATTTGGTCAAAGAAAGTTTTCATGAACTTTTTGAAAAATTCGTAGCTTACTTAGTTTTTAATACTTATTCTAGATTAACATTAGTTGTGAACTAACATATGATAGATTGGTCATCTTTTTTACCACCATATATACCAACAATACATATGTATGTACAAAATGTTTAGATACTAAACTACTAAAAAACTACTAAAAATATACTTTTAAAAAAACTTTTAAAATAATTTGTAACAATATTATTAATAAACCTCATGTACACATAAAATTATATTTAATACAACTTACACATACAATATATTATAAAAGTTCAAAATTCTACTCTAAAGACTAATTGAAACTTTTTTGATTAAATTTTAATTAAATATTAACCAAAAAATGATATCCTGTTTTAATAACCTAAAAAAAAAAAATAATAATAATTTAATATAAATTATAATAAAAATTAAATTTCACATGAATTGCATCTTTATTTTTAGTATTAGTTATTAAAAAAAATTATAAACTTTTAATCAAAACTTTTTGTTTTTCCCAAATTTTTTTACATGAATTTCATAAACAAATTCAAGGTCTTCATGTTTTCATATATCTTATAGATAGTTTCTTTTTTTTTTTTTTTGTATATTCAGAATGTCAGGATATGTTATGGAACTAATTTTATTTTAAATGATTGTAAGGGTTATTAATAAAATGTGAGGAGTAGATGAGTAGTTTGAAAAAAAAAAAAGTGAAAATCATCAACATTATTTGTTTATATGTAATTAATGTTAGGATATGAGTACCATTATAAACTTATAATTAGGAAATTATAATCAAATAATAAAAATTTCTTTTGGGAATATTATAAAATTTGGGGTAAAATAACTTTTTTATTAGTTTTTTCAATGTTCTTTATAATCAATTTAATTGTAATTAAAATAGTTTTAATTAGTTTTTTAATAATTGATTAGTTATAAGTTTAATAATTAAATGTATAAAAGTTTTAATAAAAGAAATAGATAATATATAAGTTTATTTTTATAAAATTAATCCTTTTGGTATTTATTTGGTACCCTCATTAATTTTTATAGGTATATGTATTATAGGTATAATTTAAGATATTTTATTAGATAATTTCTAAATTGACTAATTTCTAATTTAAATAGGTTTTTAAAATATTAAAAATGTATAAGAAAAAATATCAAATCACTTTTCTAAACCTACAGTAATTAGATTTAGACTTACCATACAATATATAAAACATTTCATACAAGATATAAACCTTTTCACACAAGATCTTACTTTTCTTACTTTTTATTCATTGATACGTATCCCATCTGCCAATTAATTGGTTTATAAGAGCATTATGTTGGAAACCAGGGGGTCCAAATGACATTTAAAAAAAGGTATTGGCAGAATTCATATCAAAATTGGATAATTCAAAAAAAAAGTTTCATACCACATGTAACACTGTTTCATCTTGCCAGTGATGGGGCTTTAAGAATATGGGTGATAGTCTTTGGATGCCTTTTAGCTATAGCACACATGCTGATCGACGTGATTTTTTAAATGTATCTTTACTAATAAAGCAAACAGTCTTGCAATACTTCAAAGATGTTTTCTCTAAGTCCTTTGACTATTTATAAATCATTGTTTCAATAACAGATACTAGATGCTCCTTAGATTACTTCTCCTGTACTAATCGA
This sequence comes from Dolichopus griseipennis, assembly GCA_963082915.1. Classification (NCBI taxonomy): domain Eukaryota; kingdom Metazoa; phylum Arthropoda; class Insecta; order Diptera; family Dolichopodidae; genus Dolichopus; species Dolichopus griseipennis. The sequence goes on from OY720444.1 coordinate 30,990,484, forward strand.
AGATAATTCTGTTTTCAAAAAATTCTGCTAAAATCCTTCTATCAAGCCCTTAGAAAGAAGTCCTACTATAAAATAAATAACTTCAATAATAAGGTATTTTTTAAATTGACATGGAACTAGTCATTAAACTAATGCATTTTTGATATACTATTTCATGTATCATGTAAATTGTTCTTATTGTTACTCTCAAGTAGCAAAAGCTTGCTATTAAATGCACAATCACACAAACATCGTATAATAACTTTTAGTTTTACCTATTTCTACTCAAATGTTTCCTCTTAAAAACCACTTTTAAAAAATCTATCATACACCATTTAACTTATGGTTTATTTTTTTCAAATTAATAATACAATTCTCATATGTTACAAATCCCCCATTTTATATGTCAGGACTCCTTTTAAAATTTATTGCTCTTATATACATATTCTTCTCATATAATGTTTTGTTCAATAAAAATCTTGTTTGTTCGTTTTTCTTTTTTTTTTATTACTGTTGACATCAATTGTTAACATTGCAACAAAATGTATACTGCAACCCTGAATTTTTTGTATTACAATGTTATAAACGCCTAAAAGTAGGCCATTTTCAGTTCAAGTATGTGTAGGATTCAATAAAAACAATAATAAAACAAAAGAAAAAAAAAAACAAAAAGAACAATAAAAAAATGAAAATGAAATTGAAATTGAGAGCCGAATAACCGAAGTGTGGAAATTAATCCTTTCTTTTACAACTGTTCTTTTTTTTTTTAAGTTTTTAATATTTTTTATTGTATTTTTTCATTATTATATCCTTCGAATCCTTTTTTTCTGATTTCGTGTGTAGGAGGTGAAACAACAAAAAACCAAATCTAAAATGAATGATTTTATGAAAAGAAAATTCAAACAAAGGGCATTTTCTTTGTGTGCTTTTATTTTTAACCCCTAAATGAAAGTATTGGAGAATCATGACGATGAGAAATCATGATTTTGTAAATTAAAAAATTTGTTTTGTCCAAAGAGTGTTGTACTATAGGAAGATATAATGTAAAATATAGAGATAGGATTTCTAAATCGATTTTTTACTTTAAATTTGTTAAAATAATTTTATGTTTGAAGATACAACATGAATTACTTTAGTTCTCCAAATTGTTAAAAAAAAAATGGGTGTAAACCTGACAGCTGACAATATCTTTTACTACATATTGAAATATATAAACTCTTTTCACATAACTTTGGTTATTTATTAAATATAATTTGTTTATTTTTGATCTTTTTTCAAATTAAATTGATGACAAATTTTCAAGTTCATTTTCCAAATCACTTCCTTGTCATATAAAAATGACATAAAGCTAAAAAGATATTAAGATATATATACATTTTAAAAACTAATTTATTCAATTTAACTTTTAATCTCCAATTAAATAAATATAAATGTAACAAAGGTATATTAAATTTGCATGTTAATAAAAATTAAATATAATTAATATAAAATATAACTTACCTTATTTAACTTTCTTTTACTGTTGCTTTCTTGTTTTTATTTAAAAAATTATTTTGCTATTTAAGATATTGAAAATTTCATAATTATTATAGGTTATGTTTTATTAATAATTCAATAAAAGAACAATAATTTAATTCATTATAAACCAAGTCGAGCAGCTAAATTAATACCATTCAAATTAAACTAACTGAATTTGCTTTTCGAATATATATATATTAATTATCGAACACATATTGAATTAATTTTTTATATGATAAATACATATTTAAACCATTCTTAGAAATTTAAAAATTTATACAGCCTTAGCAATTATACCCAAAACCAATATAAATATTATATTATCAGATAATTATTTAAATTTAATCCATTTTTATGTATTTATTTTTTAAGGAATAAATTATAATATACTTATTCAATATAGTTATATTTTTTTAAATTTTGTAAATATTTGTTGTATATATATGTATTAACATGCAAATTTAATTTTAAATTTATATATGTAAATAAATTAAAATATAATTTAAATGAAAAATATAACTAACCTTATGCGCATCCATTAAAAATGTTCTTTTCTACTTTTAATCCTTGTTTCAAACCTTTTTCCAATATGTGTTCGATATCCGTACATTACACAATTAAAAAATCCATACGAAATCCGAATAAAATTATTTAATTTCATTATTTCATGTATTAAAAATAATTTTAAATTTTAATTTATAGTAAAAAACACAAATCATTTAATGTTTATTAAATAAATAAAAATGTAATATAAAAACAATTTAAATAAATTCACATAAAAAGGAATAAAAAAAATCGAAACATTTAAATTAATTGAAACTATTTACCCATCCGCATCAGTTGAACTTCAATGATAAAATGAGCTTTGTTCTATAATTATATTGTTAACACCTCCTATAAATATGATTTTTTTTTTTTTTATTATATCCTCTCACTCTCTTGACTCCCCTCTTTTTATTATCAATTGCAATTTTTAATTAACATTTAAAATTAATCTAATTTGATAGAAAAAAGCTTGATTGATTACTCAGATGTTATGACCGCGAAATTTGTGAGTAAATGTCAAAAAATATTTGAGAGGAAATATTTTGAATATAAAAAAAGTTCTTACAAAGCTCTTAGATTAGATGTTAAAATAAACATTATCCTTTTACAGATAACATTTATATTAAAAAGTTTATTTGAAGATTTTAACATACTTTAAATTGTAATTTATTTTTAAAAATTAAAAATTGGAATTAATTTGAATAACCTTTTTTTTATTAAAACCTTAAGTATAAACCATTAATTTTTTTTAACTTTTTAATGGAAACTAAAAAAGAGAAAACTAAATTTTTGGGAGCTATTTTTTAGGACGCGCTTAAGAGACGGACTTATTTAACTTTAACTTGCAGTATTTAGGTTCTACTAAAAGGTTCTACTAACAGTGCAATTCCATTCTGCAGGATTCTCAAAAAAAGAGGCTGATAAAAAAAGGACCACATTAATTTTAAAATTTAAGGACCATTTGTATTTGAAAAAAGACCAAATTCTTTTCGAAAAAGATAAAATTCATTTGAAAAAGGATCAAATTCATATGAAAAGAGTATATTCGTGTGATTTTTTAAAACGATTCGATTGTCTGTATATATATATATATTATATACTTTAATTCTTTTACTTATATAAATTCAAAATAAACTTTAGATAACATTGAAAAGTTTATTATTGGAAAATCATCTGAAAAGAATATTTTCAATTTATATTATTGTATTCCATTAATATTTTATGAATATACAATTACGCCTAAACTAATCTTTACATTGTATAAGGGAGAGAGATTTTTCTTTCTTACGTCATAGCTTCAGTTTCTGTTGAATTCGTGTGCCCATAAATATTAAATGTTTTGTGCGTTGTTAATATTTTTTTGTGTAAATTTTTAAAAATTATTTATATAAATAAATACTTTAATTATAACACCTATAAGTTTTATTTTTTAATGTGTTATTATATTTATATATATTATATGTATATACTTATCAGGTATTGTATTGATTTAAGTTTAAAACTTATTAGTAGGGACCGACCCGCTTTAGGGAAAATCTCGTTTTCAAAAATCCCGTTTCTCAAAATCGAGCTTTTGTTAAAAACCCCGCTTTTCTTATGGAAATCCCGTTTTTTTAATTTTTCTTTTATTTTTTAGTACATAATATGTCATCCCTCCATCCATTCGTTCGTCTGTACGTTTGGGTTTTATGCCTTTTCAAAAATATTTATATTAAACTATAAGCATATATATAACAAGGATTCTGAATTAGTAAGGGTTTTAGAGTTGATTACGAAATCTGGGTTCAATTAATTTGCTTAACGGGAGTTTGGGGGTGGCACCCCTTGTTATAATAAATGCTTTGTTGTAGACTTATCATATATGAAAAAAAGTTAGGTAAGATTTCAGAGTTGGATGCAAAATAATGGTATTACCATTTTTCAGAATATTTATAAATATAGTTATATGAGATTCTGAATTAGGAAGGATTTAAGAGATGGTTACGAAATCGGAGTATTTTCCCCTTTTCAGACTATTTAATTATTTTATGAACACCCTATATATAAGTGAAATTTTGAATTAAGAATATTTTAAAGTTGGATTAAGAAATTGGGTTTTTTTTTTTTTTGCTTTTTGTAGTTTTTAAAAACAAGTGAAAAGCCAATTTTTGTCTTTGCGAGATTTTGGAAAAACGGGATTTTGAAAAACCGCGATTTTGAAAAAGCGAGATTTTGAAAAAGCGAGATTTGGAAAAACGTTATTATAAAAATGCGGGATTTTGTGAAATCGGATTTCAAGGCAGACCCTTATTAGTATCATATATTTACTAATCGAAATAAAAATTAAAAAAGTTTTACAATTGTAATTATGCAATTATATAATACTCGTAATATAATGTGCTGGGGTGAAAGTATTGGAATATCAAATAAGTTTTAACTTATTAAAAAAATTTTCTAATCATTAAATAATACGTGAACATTAAAAAGTAATTATCAAATAAGTTTTTAATTAAAAAATTGTATTGTATATATTAGGTAGATAATAAGTTTAAAACTTTATTTTTATAAAGTCATGTAGTAAGTACATAAGTATGTATGTATAAGTTTTACATGTGCATGTAAATAAATTTTCCGATTAAAACAAAAAAACAAATAATGATTAGTATAAGTTTTATACTAAGTATAAAAAACTGGGTAAAACAAAATCGATTTAATTATAATTTTATTAATAAATTATATTTTTGTTCTAAAACTTTTTCCGAAATTAATTATCTTATATTTACTAAAATTAAGCTTACTAATTTTATAAATCCAAAGTGATTTTCAAAATTTCCACTTTTATTTTGTATTTAAACCTTTGTTTGTTTTTTTGCCCCTTGATTTTTGTTTCACGTTTTTTGGAAAAGTTCATAAATAATTTCCTTAGTACCAGGCTTCACAAGACACAATGATATAAGAAATTAGTGCAAAAGAAAACTATAAATACTTAATATATAACATGTATTTCAATTTTTCATTTTTTGTATATATATATATATATATTTATAAAAAAAAAGAAAATTTTGAACTCAAATACACTAACTTATACAACAGTATATTACAAAAACATCATGATATAATATAGGAGGACAATAACATTATTGTTATGCTAGTATTATTCATGGTATAAGTTTCTAAGGCATAGAAAAAACAAACCCCCAGAAAAAACTAAATGAACAAAAAAAAAAAACAAAAATAAACAAGAAAAACAAAAATATAACCTATAAATATAAAAAAAATATTTATTCAAAGAAAATTTATAATTTTTTTTCTATCTGCTTATTTCCGATCAATATCAGTGCTAGTCGTCTGTCTTATACTCTTATATGTATATATATATTCATATATATATCCTTATAAGTTAATTGTCTGCATATAATACAAATATCTTTAGTTTTTTTTCTATAAAAATATATTTTAAAATGATTTGAACTTGTATTTTGAACGTTTGACTGTTAATAGTTTTATTTAGAAATTTAAACAATTTAAAAGAAAGGTTTGTTGATAAGTTTTTTATTAAACATCTTTGTAACCTGGGCACAACTGTACCAACTCCTTGTTACTAATCAAATAGAACCAAAAAGATATTAGACCATAACTCAATAAAGTTTTGGTTAGTAAAAACCCTTCACTTATTAAAAAAATTATTATTCAATTATTTGGTTAGTGATAAGAAGTTGAGACAATAGAACCGTGATATTGTATCATGTTCATTTCAACTTTGGAAATTATTTAATTCTAAAAGATTTCTTATTTACGAATTTGTTGTAATAAAATATGAACAATAATGAATGCTATTATTAGTTTTTTAGGGGTTGATTATTTTTTTTTATTTTCTATTCAATGCTTATGTAGCTGCATCGCACTAAAATTAACAATTTTAGTGTTATGATCATATATTTAATAACTTGGTCTTAGAGGACTCAAGAAATAATTAAAAAAATTTTAAAATAAATTCCTACATAAAATATTGCATAATCTTAGGCGCACCAAAATAATAAATTAATATGTACCAAAAACATATTAGACAATAACTCAATGTAGTTTTGATTAGTAAAAACCCTTCATTTGTTAAAAAAATTATGAGTCGGTTATTTGATTAGTGTTAAGAAGTTAGGGCCATAGATCCCTAATATTATTTAATGTTAATTTCAACTTTGGTAGTTATTTAATTCTAAAAGATTTCTTATTTACGAATTTGTTTTATTACAACAAATATGAAGGAACGATACTCAATAAACTAAAGCCTTTTAATAGTTTTTTAGGTATTGATTATTTTTTTTGGAAATTTTTCTATTCAGTGCTTATGTAGCTGCACCGCACTTAAATCAACAACTTTACAGTTATAACCATATATTAAACCATTTGGTCTTAGAGGACTACATAGTAAATAATAATTAAATTTAAAAAAAAATTCCACAAAAAAAAAATCCTAAATGAAATATTGCATAAACTTCGGCGCACTTAGATAATAAATTAATATTAGATTAAAAAGATAAAAAGGTTCTTTTCTCTTCGGGCAGCTGCAAAAGAGGCTTCAAAAAAATTCAGAGGTGGTTAATAAATCTAATGTACTTATATCACATACATACACTCAATCACAGGAACCCCAACATTTAGTCAAAAAAAAATTTAAAAACACTTACTACATAACACATTGCATATACTTAGGGGTAGAAAGATAATAAAGGAATATAATTAGATTACTAAATTTAAAAAAAGTTTAAGAACTAATTTTAATTAATTGAGTGTGTGATTTAATGGAAACTAATTGGTATCAACATTCATTTGATTGTATAAATGAAAAAAAAACTTTTTAATTGTGTTTGAAATTGGCTCGTGTATATTTTTTAAAAATCATACATTGTAACATGCAAACTTTTGATTTGCGACACACCTTTTTTTACAAATCTCATATATAATTATTATACATTTACATTAAAAATTCAGTTATAATTATAGTTACTGTTTTCATATTAACGGTATAAAAATTTAATAATTTTTTAAATCCTGGAAAAGGGACAAATTTTTCATCATTTACAAAAAAAATACAAAAAGAACCTTAAATATTATTTTGTATTTATTTTAATTTCATGCTCATGTTAAATTTAATGTGGATAATTTTGTGTTGTGTTTTATTTTGTCTACTGTATATTTTGTATATTTGTATATCAGTTTATACGTATTTTGTATGTTAGAAACAATTTTTCTTTTTCCAAGAAAGAAAATCTTTTTTGGAAAAATATTTTTTTAAAAAAAAAATTGTAAAAAAAGAACCAAATACTGGCAATAAAAATGTTTATAATGAATTAAATATGATTCGAAATTTCAATCTTGTGATTGTGACCTTCAGTAGTCTGCGTTATTTAATTTTTTGAAAATTTGTAACAATATTTGAAAAAATATAACAATAAAGTATATTTAGTTATATGTTTATTATTCTAAATACAATTCTGAAATAAATTTTTAGGTTTAAGGCAATAAAAGAAAATATTATACATTTTGCATTAAATTTCGAGATTTTCTTTCTAAATAAGTTTTTATAGTGATCTGATGGTCCAAATACATCCGCAAATTAGAAGTTTTAATATCGTTTAGTCAATTAAAAATGTCAAATTATTAAATTATAGGATAACTATATTTTGTTACAGGAATTGTTAAAATTTAAGTGATGAAAATATTAAATAGTTTGTTTCTAAATTATAGGTGTTTTATAGGTTTCTAACGAACTGATTTTTTAATTAATAAATTTAAATTTAAGCAGTCTTTTTTTTTATTCCTTTTGCACTCTTTTAAGGAGTACAGGGCATTCATCAAGTCTATTCAGATATAGACTCAAGTGTATGGATCGGATCAGAATCGAAAAATAAATCGATTTAGTTATGATTTAAATCCTTTTTGGGTTCGAATACCTGCCATACAATTTCTTATTTTAAATGAGCATTACGTTATACCTATTGAAGCTGGGTGTCAGAAATTTTGCCAAAAATAGTTTAGTGTAATGACCAAAGTTACTGCAAAATTCGGTTGGTCTAAAGCAGAATGTTCGAGTAGCTTCCAGTAGCAGTTGACAGAGCCTTCTCTACTACACTCTTCCTCGTTTTTTATTTGATCTGATCTGACCGGGATTTGAAGACATTGACCCGAGACTTTTCACATGAAAGGAGCGTCTTTACCACTACGCCATTGGTCAGATTAAGCAGTCTTACCACTCAAATAATTTGACATTGTAATTCTGTGTTTTAAATAAAATTCAATTCTAATTTATAAACTTATACAATTCCTAAAAATATCTTATGGAATTAATTTAAAAATCTTTAAAATTAGTAATTATAAACATAGTTGTCAGGTTTGTTAATCTTAGATGGTATTATGAAATTGAATTTAATAAATTTAATTAATTTTCTAATTATGGGCTGCGCATATGTCCGACAAAATAATTCAAAATTAATCTTAACAAGTGTTAAAAGAAAAAGTCAGAACTATATCAAAAAAATCTAATAAATATAAATAAATTAAAAACAATTCTTTAAAGGTAAAGATTTACTTGAATTTTTAAAAGGAAATCACATTTAGAATAAATTTTATAAACACGTACTACATCTCCGAAGCCTCTTTACCTCAAAATTGAAAATTATAAAAAAAAAATATAAAAACGAATTTCATTTGAATTTCAATTTGAAATTATTCATCCGGGAAAATTAAGCATATTGTTTGAAAAAATGAATTAGAGTTCAAGGACATTTTCAGGTCTACCAATATCAGTTACTTATGCAGGACAAAGATTCAGTATATGTATATTCAAAAGAGTGACTCAAGAATGGACTGTTCATTGTTATGTCCGTCTGTTTGAAAAACTTCCCTATAGATTTAAAATAAAGAAATGCAATGGCGGAGCTTCAACCCTTCCAACTTAAAAGAGCTCGCATTCTACTGCATTAAAAACATTCTACTGCATTAAAATGTTTTTCAAAAATTAGGATACGTTTAATCATTATACTTTTATAAAGGGTTAGAACCCTTTTTTTAATATTGTAGGGTAAGTGTCGGTTAACTACAAATTAAACAAATCGGTCGCTAATTCTTCAAAGTTTTCTTTAAAGAAAAAATTCAAAAATTTCAAGCAACATTAAGCACAATTTGAGGAAGCTTCTTATCACTAATCAAATTAAATAATCGAATAATAATTTTTTTAATAACTAAGTTTTGTCATAAATGTAGGGACACTTTATAGGGACTAACATTATGGTATTTTTAAAAAAAAAACGGACCAAATATAAATCTAAAAAATGTTTTTCATACTTACAAAATTATGTACAAACTTTTTCTTGATACCCGACTACAAAAAAAGAAAATTTTTCTAAGAATTTTCATTGGTTTATGTAATTTTCTTTTAAAATAACTTCAAGTTCTTGAATTTTTAACTGAACAATTTTTTAAGATTATATTAATTAAAAAACAAAACCTAAATTAAAATTTGTTTTTAAGTTGTGGCAAAACTTGTTGTAACTTTTAGACATTTTCTAAGATGAAAAATATGAAAATTATTTACAAAAAAACCTATTTTCAAAAATAAAATGTAAAAACTAAAAAATGAAAAAGAGGAAAAGTTAAATATAAGATGCACTTCATGTTATAAATTGCATTGTAAAACAGAAAAAAAAATTGTAAGTACGAGTACATATTTTAAAAAATTAATTGAGGTCAAGGTGAAAAATTTGTAATGGGTTTCTCCCCAAGTACTGAAACATTTCTTAACATTAAAAATTTTGTTATCCATATTATGTAAATTAGAAAAGTTCATTGATAATGAATTTATTATTATTATTTTAGTTTTTCACTATTTTCTTAACCTAAATTTCATTTAATAACAAAAGAAAAGATTTACCATATGGCTATATACAATATTGCATGACTATACCATTAAAGGTGGTAAAAATTGATTACAACACGCGGTCAATCCAAAATAAAATAGTAGGCATATATTTTTTTAGGTATATTTATTTCTAAACAATCAATAGTTCTCAAACTTCTTTTTTTTTTCAAAAAAAATTCTTAATATATTGCAAGGTCATATATAATGTATAATGATTATAAATTTTAATCGTACTACTCACGTAATTAATATTTAAGTACATTGTAGCAGTTCGGTTTTTGAGAAGTTCATTTTGGAGATTTCTGAGCACCTTTTTAGTTCATTAGGTGAGGAGCTCATTTGAGAAGAAAAATAATGTCGAGTTCATTGACGAACCCTGTTCAGTTCAGTTGTTGTTGAGCTCCACTTGCGAATTTTCATTCATAACTTTTATATTCAGGCTTCGACTATCTATCTGTAAATTTTTAACGCGTAAAAAAGTACTGATTAAAGTGACATATTGTTTAAAACTTATAAAGACTCGTATTTTACAATATTAAGTTTCATATTTAAAAGTTTTAATAAATCAATATTAAAGTAAATTGCAAAATCATTGCAGGATTTTGTTTTTATAGTTTCGGGGAGAAGGCATGGGCTAATAACCGAGTTTTTTTTTTAATGTGATAATATTTTGGATTTTTATTCAAATATTTTGGGAAACTTGTGTATGAAGACATGTTCACAGCTCCAAACTGTACTAAATGCTGGTATTATACTAGACGGCGTGACAACGTTTGTGCGACGTTTTGAAATGTCAAAAAAAAGATTACTATATGTATACACTTGTTTTCTAAAATATGAATCTGTCACAGTCGCGTTCAGGAAAATCGCGTTTGTTTATATTTTTAAAATTAGTTTGGACGTTTAGAAGCGTTTTCCTTGGAAAGGACGTCGTCGCTGTCGAGTACGAATTAAGGCTAATTTTGATCACTTTCATTATATGTACAAACCGTGAAGATAAAAGTATAGTAGATAGGATATAGTAGTATGTATATAGTATAGGATACTACATTACAGGTTATAAGGAACAATTTACTCTATGGTGATTCAATAAACTTTATAAAATTTTCCAAGTAAATATTTGTAAAATGTCTCAAGGACCGATAATGCATATGTCTGTATTCTCAAAGATTTAGGTATAAAAAAAAAATAAAAACTTTGGCATAAGAAGTACGACTAATGCATGTATGATGAATACTTAAATTTGCATAAAAAAGAAATTATAAGAAAATTTACGAGTAATATATTTGTGATAAATACAAATAAATTATTACTGTATCTTAAATTGAGTTGCAGATTTCTTTTTTTTTAAATAATGGAAAGGTTTTTTTAAAGTATTTTTTCAATTCCTTTTGGTATTGTATTCTTTCTTTTGGAAAACAAATTAGTCAAATTATTTAAATCAAATTTTGTTATAAAAAAAAAATTCAAGGTTTTTATGATAATTTAAGTTTACAATAAATCTTTGATCTTTGATATAAGTTCTTGAAATAAAACAAATAATTTAAATTATATATACATAACAGATGAAGATCCAGCATTTCCATCAAGTGAACTGAATTCACATGGTCCATCAGTTCATGGTTGGAGAAGTCTCCCAGGTAGTACAATTACACCACATGATATTGTATTAAGATTTCATAAACCGGCACAAATATGTCGTATTCAGGTGTTGGCCCACCAATATTTAATACGTAAGTCATATAATTCTTTATTAAAATTCCAAAATATAAAAATAATCTTAATATCTTTTGATAGCTCAAAAAATAGAACTATGGCTCCATTATTCGCCAAAAAGTATACCAAGTACTCCATCCAGCCAATATTTTGATTTTTTAGGTTTTATAGCTCTATCCGATAATTCAACAACAAAATATAAATCACGTGAATTACAAAGTGTTACAGTAAATCCCCGTAAAGGAACTCATTTAAAATTACGTTTAAGTTCAGCTCATCCAAATCATTTAAATACTGAAAATCAAATTGGTTTAATTGCTGTAAATGTATTAGGAACAACAATAGAATTAACACAATCATCAACATCAACAGCATTAGTTGCATTAACATCAACTGCGGCAACAACTGATGGTGGTAATAATTTAGAACTACAAAGTAAAAATGATTTAAATAATGATTCTGCAAGAAGTATAATTGGAACTTCACTTAATTCACAATCACAAAATGTACCAGCACCAACTGAAATACCAGTTTCTGAATCTGGCGAGCCAATTTTAGCTTCAATCTGTGATGATCTATTATTTAGTATGTATGTTGAAGAAAGTATTGCTGATATTATACGTGAAATGGAAATGAAAAAATCTAAAGCAGTTAGTGATGAACGTTTTGAATATGCAAGAAAATTAAAATTGTGTATGACAGCGCTGAAGACAGCTGGTGAACGTTTAGGACGTTATTCACTGGCTAAAAGACAAGCTGTCCAACAAGAAGATTTTACAACAGCTAAACTGCGAAAAGAACAAATACAAATGTATCGTAATTCAGTATTAAAACATTTACAAGTTGAAATTCTATTAGAAAAATCTGGTGAAGTTAATTCAGAAAATGATCAATCATGTGAAATTTATGCAACAAAACCAACATTACCGTCCCCACCTAGTTTACAGGATGTTGCAACAGCATTAACTGAAGCCCACTATTCTGCAACATTAAGTCCTAGAAGTAGCCTGCAAGATGATAAATCATCAATTGATGGTGGTGGTGGTGGCGGCAGCAATAATACAAATAATAGTATTAGTGGTGGTAGTGGTGCCGGTGATAATAATCATTCAACAATATCAAATATTCGTAAAAGTCATGATGATATACCAAGTTCACCACGTTTAAATTCGATTGGTCGTAGTCCTAGCCGTGGTATGTCACCAATGTCCAGTCATCAGGGATCATTAAGACGTCGTAATAAAAGCGCTCCAAGAAATAGTTATGAAGATTATGAAGAACGTGCTATACCAACATTAAGGCAGTAAGTATATCATATATTTTTATATATATGTTTGATTTTTTTTTATTTAATATATATACCACTTTTTTTTTAAATATATAAACAAAGTGAGTGTATTTTTATAATTTGTATCTTTTTTTAAAAAAAAAAAAAAATCAAAAAACAAAGGAAAAACTAAATTGAAGCATGTTTTCTAAATTTAAAACAAATTGAAAAAAAATACTAAAATTATAGATTTGGGAACATTATTTTTTTTTTTTTAATTATAATCTAAATGTTGTAACAAATATGTAAATTAAATTAAATTAATTTAATTAATTACATTTTATCTTATATACTTAGTTAGGAAAATAATTTTGAAAAACAAATATAAACATTATATTTATTGCAAGGAACACATATAAATATTTTCTTAGAGTAAGATTTTTCATTAACAACTTGCTAGACATCAGCACAGAAAAAAAAAAACATTCAATTTCAAATATATATATATAAAAGAAACAATGGATTCTAGTAAATTAATTATATAGCTATATATATACTTTAACTAACAACAAGTAACTAGTACTTTAAATATATAGGATCTGAAACACATTTGAACTATTATTAAATTGAATATTTATCTAAATTAGTTAATTTCCTTTGAATCTAATATAAATTAAATACAAAAAAAAATTGGTTTAATTACAAATTAAATTATTAATTACAAAAAAATACATGTTTCAGACCCTTATACATTTTTTTATTTAGAATATTTTGAATATAAATTAATCTATATTAAAACTCTTATTATAATATACTGTGAATAATAGAATATTTTAGAATAGAATATTTTAACTTCGATTATTAATAGTGGCATGTAATTAGTAAAATTTAGTTCACAAATACTTAAATTATTATTTAAGAGAATATTTTCTATTTAAAGTGAAAACTTTTTTAATGTTAAGATACTCGTAATGCTTTTATAATTTAAGTGAAGACATTGCTTCCAACAAATGTTTGTTATCACCACTCGTATATCAAAGTGATAAAGCAATTTTTCTAGGGACTTACTGTTGAAAGCATTTGATTAGATTTTGTATATAACACCTAACCAATTTGCGCTGTATAATGGTCGAAACGATAAGACATAAGGTCCATTAAGGGTAGAATGAAAAAACCCACTAAGAATAAGTTGACTAAACGAATATATAAATTATGTATTTAAAAATGTAACTTATTCTATGAACTTTTTAAATTGTTGCATTATATTTTAAAATACTATTTAACTAATAGATTAACATAAATCGTTCAACTATTGAGAGTGGTGAACTTTGAAATGATTCAAAAAATTCGAAACCTTCTGAATATATTTTTTACCCTATCAGAATAACATGAACATTTCATTATTGAATTTTTAAAATTAAACCATAAGTAAACTATTTATTATATGTATTAATGAATCACAATTATAACCCTGTACTATTAACAAGTTTCTAAATAATTTGATATTAAATTAATTATTAATTTTTTTAATATTACATTCATTTGTAAAAAATACAGCTAGTTTTACTGCCCAGATTTATTTAGTCAAATTCGTTCGCCTAAAAATATGCAATTAATTTTATATTAATTATATAAAATAGACAAAAGTTAAAATTATTTTTTTTTAATTAATATTATATTAAATACTATGTAAAAAATTATTTTGAATAAAAAAGAAATAATTATAATTTTATTTTAAGCATTTTTTCAAAAATTAAATAATATTTTATTTTATTTATAGTTTTACAATTGGCTGAAAAATTTTTCTAGTAAAAATTAATTTTGCAAAATCTTTATGTTTAAAATCTACTTCTTTTCTAATTTAATATTTAATGTTTTTTTTAATTTTTGGTAATTTTTGTTTTATAATTTTCTTCACAATTGGATTCCGAAGGTAAGGAAGTGTTAACAAAAAATGTTATTGAATACGATGGAACGATCAAAATTAATTAAAAAAGTTTCAAAAACCGATATTTATAGGTTGAACCTTTTACTGTCTTTCATAAAGAAAAAAAGACTATAAATTTAATTAAAAAATTATTCACTTGGTGATAATTGATTTAGAAGTTGATTCACAAATGATTGACTTAGAAATTGAAATTTTTTTGACTTCATAAGCCGCTTTACATTCAAATTCCTTTTAATAAAGGCAAATAAGGACTGAGCTGAACCTATTTTTGGACTGCTGTTAATTTTTTTATTTTTCTTATTTTTATTTAACTATCATATAACTAATTCTTTTTATTATATTTAATTTAAAATAAAAATTAAAATCATTCTTTAGATAAATATCTATATCTTTATCTATAGCTTTTTATATTCAGCTTGGCATGATTTATTGTTGTTTTGTTAAAGTAGACCAAATATTTTTTTTCTCGAAACAAATTTTCAGTTCACATACTAATGAATTTTTAAGGGAATGTCAAGGTGCTGCCTTAATTGAAAATGATCGTGGTCGTTCACGTCTAAATGATCGTGAACGACGTCAAGCAGCTTTACCAATTTTAGTTTTTGGAACTGATTTAGTAAGTATTTTTAAACCTATTATTAATAATTTTTATGATTTTTTGAAATATTTCTGTACTTTTACAGGTTGAACAATTTTATTCTCGTCAATTTCAAGATCGTGAAGATGGATTAGCTAAACTTCGTTCATGGCTAAAAGGAAAAGAAGGTGATAATAATTCGGGACCTAATAAAACAGCACGTAGTGCAGCATTATTATTACATCGTGCTGTTCGTGATGCTGTTTATTCTGTATTTAGTCATGCAACTGAAACAGTACGTGCATTATTTTTGGAATTTGTACCAGGTCGTGTTTCAGCAAGTGAAGTAGCTAGATGTGTTGATAGACTGTTACCAGAACTGTTGGCAAAAAGTGGTGATCCATCAGCTAGAATTCATACATTAGCCCAACATACAATTTTAAGTATAGCAGCTTGTCCAGAAGTACGTGAACAACATTTAGTTGCACCAGCATTATCACGTTCTGTTGGCTCTGGAACACATCCAAGATTAGCTCTGAGTCGTATGCAAATGGTCGAACAATTAGTTCTAAGTCAAGGTATTGGCACCGATAAACATAGTGGTCTAACATGTAGAGTATTATCAGAATGTGGTTGCTCCGGTATTCATCATCCAGCTGAACCTGTACGAAAAGTTGCTGAAAGAATTCTATTATTAGTATATAGAGTTAATCCAAGACTGGTAAGAAAACAATTACCGCCTGATGATGATATAACTAGAAGAAATTTATTATATCGACAATTATTCACTGAATTCGATAAATTAGATTTGCAAAGAAAAAAAGAAATGTTAGATAATAATAAGACTGTTGGAGGTGGTGTTGTTGGTGGTGTTATTGGTAGTGGTGGTCATTTTATAAATGATCCATCATCACCATCTTCACATAAAAGTGATAAAGATCGTTCGTCACCGTTCGGTAATACAAATGGTGAAAGTAAATCTATAATTAGAAATGTGCATTATGATAGTCATCAGAGTACAAAAACCCCAGAACCACATTCAAGTCCGATGCGACGTTCTGAAACAAGAATATTAAAAAGTAAAAGTGGAACTTCATTACATGGTAATAATGGAATTGATAGTAATGGTATTAATGCAATAGCAGCATGTAATGGAAATGATAAAATTAAAAAATCATTAAATAATTCAGAAAGAAGTTCAAATTCAAATTCAGAATCTTTAGATGATTCTGATATTATGTAAGTAATCTTTTGGTTAATATATTTCATTCTCTATTAAATATTATTTTTTTCTAATATTAAGACGTTGTGCATTTTGTAATTGGAGTTGTCATGGTGATCAAACACAATTAGATAAACATTATTGGAAAGTTTGCCCGTTCCTAACTAAATGTCCTCAATGCAGTCAAGTCCTAGAAGTAGCAGCTTTAAATTATCATTTAACAAGCAAGTCTCAATTACATTATTATTTTAAATTATCTTAATAATTGAATTACTTATTTGATTATCTTATTTTATAACTAATAATTATGTTTATTAAACGATTAATAGATGAATGTGAAGCCAAAAATAGTTATGTTACTTGTGAAAGATGTACTGAATCGGTTCATAAACAACTAATGGATTTACATATGATGGAAGATTATTGTAGAGGTATAATTTCAAAATTCATTTTATACAGAGGATTAAAAAAAAACTTTATTATTATTTTGTAAAGAATTGAAAACTGGAGCAGCTAGATGTCCTTTATGTCATGATGATGTTAATTTACCTTTAGATGGTGGTTGGAAATTACATTTGTTAACATCATCCGGTTGTCCTGGTAATGCACGACGTCGTTCTAAAATGTAAAATTAAAAATAAAAAAAAAAAACACAAATTAACAAATACTCAAAAAATCTAAAGCATAAACAAAAAAAATATTGATTACTAAAGAATTTATTTATTATTACACGTTAATATTATTAAAATAATACAAAATAAAAAATAAAATGGTAAATTATTTTCTATACTTATATAAAATAAAAAAAAAAAAAAATTAAATAAAAAAAGAAAAACAAAAACTGAACAAATTTTTAAACTAAGAAACAAAAATAAAATTAACAAACAATTTTAAAAATATTATTAAAAAGTATACAAAAAACCTCGTTTTGCGTCTTTTAAATTATTTGCGATATTGTCTGTACGGTCCTAATTTTTAATCGAACTTCCCGATAGAGTTAGAGACTTAAAATCTAAACAAATATCTCTTGCCTTTTGAAACGCTTTCTTATGTTTAAAAAATGTTATTTCGCATAATTGGCAAAATTTTCATTATTTTAGAATAAAATTTTTATATTCTAACTTTTATTCTAAATTTTAAGCTATTTCAAATACGAATGTCCATGTTAAAATTTAAAAATAATTTAATAATTCGGTTATAATCATAAAACGACGTAAAGCGAGGTTTTTAATATAATTAAAAAAAAAACAGTAATTCTTGCCTTCTAAAATTTGTGCAATTCGTCAAATTAAAAACTTACAAAAAAAACACAAAACAAAAATAATAATTAATAAATAAATTATTTTAAGTTACTATTATTAAATAATCGCAATAATTGAAAAAAAAAGATATCAAAATCAGATCGCAATAAATTTAAATAATAAAATCAAAAAAATAATTTGAAAAACTAATAAATTGAAAAGGAAATAGATGCAATAATGGAAACTTTATAATATACATAGTTCTTAAACTTTTCTAACGTACAATTTCGTAATCTCTAAAAATCCGCAGCGACGTAACTTTTACACAATATTCATATTATAATAATCGTTTTATTAATATCCATTTATCAATCTTCTTTTAAATTCAATCCGAGATTCGACAAAAGAAAAGTTTTACAATAGTATTCTAGTATTGAACCATTTTTGATGCTAAAAAATTAATCACAAGTAAAAATTACATTTTAAAAATAAAAAGAAAAATTGTAGGAATTTAATAATATTAGAACGAATTAAATAGAAAAATATTTAAAAATAACTTAGAAAATAGCTAGAGAGCAGGAATATGTAGGTGATTATTGATTAAAAATTAGAATATAACAATAATTTTGATTTTTAATTTTTTTTGTAATTTTTTATTGAGATTTTTTTAATACTAAATATTAAATAATGTACTGAATATTTTTTAATATACTACTGGACATTATTATTAACTTTGATCAATATAAGGTTTAATTAAAATTTCATTCCAAAGTTGAGGGACTTAGTACTTATTAAATTGATAAACAGTTTATAAAAAAAGCCTTCAACATTCTAAAACAAATTAAAATTGTGTGCTACCCAATTTAGATTGCCAAATTCCTTAACCCGATCCTCCCGATATGAAAGTTCATAGGTGCTTTAACATATTTGACGAGACAAATTCCAAGAAATCAGTATAGGAATGTGTAACTATGCCAAAAAATTTAATCCCAAAATAATTTGCAAATTTATGTTAATCACCTCCTATTTAATTTTTTTTTAAATAATTAAATTAAAGCCTTTTATGTAATTTCGAATATATTTTTTGTCCAGTATAAAATAATGCAATTAATTAATTTATAATTTTTTTTTTTATTAACTATAATTAAATAATTAATTTTTAATAATTAAAAAAAAAAATTTGTTAAATTTATTATATTGTTAATTATATACTTATTTATATTAATACTTTATATAGCTATTAAAATTTATTTTGAAAAGTTCCAATAAGTTAATAATTATCTAATTTTATTAAAATAAAAATTATTTTTTAATTATTTTTATTAAAAACTATCAAATTAAAATTTGTTAAAATAATTTTTTAATTATTATATATTATTAATTCATAATTAAATTAATTTTTTTATTATAATTAACAAATATTTCTATATTTTTCTATATATAAAGGAAGGAAATAAATTTACAAAATTAAACTTACAGTATAATCTCGATTTTAAGAAAACTTTTATGAATTCATTACAGTCGAAGTCCAAAATAAAATTAATTTCAAATTTGTTAATAATAAATTAAAAAAAAAATATATAAAAAATAATGATTAATATAGTCATTATAATACCGTCATAGAAAGGTTGTGTTTAATGCTTTCAATTAAATAAAAAAAAATAAATAAATAAATAATTACTTTATTTTTAATATCCGGCCAAAAATTGTTACTTTAATGGTAATTTTTTTTTAGTATTAAATAGTGTTTGTGTGTTTGTTTGTATTTTGTTTTTCTTAATTAAAAAAAAGAAAATTAATTTTTTTAAAATAGTTTTAAAAATGAAAATAAGTAATATATTACAAAATACTATGTATATGTTATTTCTGTATTAATACGTCCTTTTTGAAAAAAAAAATTTATTAAAATTTAAAAAATAACGAAACCCATCCATTCATCAGATCCATAAAAAAAAAAATTAACAAATGATACTCATTTAGAATGAACTAAAATAAAAATAAAATTATGTGAAAAATAAAATAAAAAAAAATAAAATATTGTTTTATTTATTAAAACTTATTTTCAAACTTTATTATACATATACCTATTATTGAGGTAGCACAGGTTGGTAATACGAAAGTTGGAAATATTATGATCGACGTGGTTATTTTTAATACACAGAGTTGTCTAAGAATAAATAGCAAAGAATAAGCAGGTGTTGAATGCTTGGTTGAAACAAGTAAAAAATGTTATAGCAGCGTGATCTGTTTCAAAGTTAAAAGACAATAAAAACTGATTAAAATTTTTGTAAATTGTTAAAATAAAAATCTAAAACTCTTACCAACTTACTTTAGATCAATCCTATAAAATGATATAAAAGTTAAACTTTTCCAAAACACCAAGTATTATAGGTATTTTGGATACTTTCTTAGCTCTTAATATTCTAAGAACCTTTAATTTTTTATTAAGAATTATTTGATTACTTCTATTAAAAAATTACAAGGTGTTTCATTAGTTCTACTTGTTTTAACATTTAATATTAATTAGGAGAGTAATTAAATTAAAATTTTAATTTTATTTTTTGGTTTTTAAAACATTGATAAAATTATTAAAATAAAAAACAGCGTTTCTGTGGTTTATTATTCTTTAAATAATAATAAATATATACATAAATAATTAAAGCTAACTAAATAAAGTATACCTACTAATCTCGAAACTAAGCTACAAAATTGATTATTCATATTAATTAAAATATTTAGTTGAAAGTTAACATGACATAATTATAAAATGATAATCATTATGGTATTCAAATATTTTATTTCAAAATGTACCGTGCTTTTAAACAAAGTTCAAATCAAAGTGTAATCAAAATGTATTATAATTTATTTTTTAATACTAATACCCAGAAGGTTGCATATATTCTGAAGAATGTTGCGGACAAACATTAGTGAAACATATTTAGAACATTTTTAATTGAAATAAATAAAAACTAAGCTTCCTTTTAAATTTCACTGATATAAATTTATTTTTACAATTACCAGAATTTCGTCTATCTATGACATGCAGTTTTTTTTTTATAGAAAAGTAAATGTAGACGCACTTTAACTTTATTATCTATTAAAAACACACCCGTCTTAAAATACAATTTCAACAAACTGTCATATTTGATAATTATGAAAATTGAAACGTCAAAGATGTCAATTTTGACAATAATCATCAGAAGTTTTTGATTTTCCCAACCTATCTTCTCTTAAAATATTACTGCCTTAAAAATTTCATTAGATTAACTTTTACATAAAAATTTTTTCAAAATGTCTGTTCCAGTTGCAGGAATGACAAATCATGCTCGTCAAGTATGCAGTTTATATAAACGTGCATTGAGGAATCTTGAGGCATGGTATGATCGACGGTAAGTTATTGTTTTGAAGTTCTTACATAAGCAAAAGTGTAGACTATTTGTATTCGTCTGAACTTTTCTTTTAAACATCAACAATACCAATTTTGGTATATAATTTTATTAATTTTTTTTTAGTAATGTATACCGTTATCGAGCTGTATTACTTAGACAAAGATTTGAAGAAAATCGAAATTGTTCCGATATTAGACATGCTTCTCAATTGCTGGCCGATGGTGAAAAGGAATTATTCGAAACTCAACATTGGCAACCAAGGAAATGTAAAAAATGGAATTTTTATTTTATATAAAAATCATATTTCGTATATTTTTTTTTGGCTGTGTAATTAATTTAATTATATATTTTAGTTGCTGGCAGTCCTGGAGGATGTGCATATCAACGTGAAGTAATTCCACCAGATTGGGTATTAGATTATTGGCATCCATTAGAAAAAGCTCAATATCCAGAATATTTTAAACGTAGAGAAGAACGTAAAAAAGAATTTGTTGCTTGGTGGGAAAAACAATATGGTAAACATGATCCAAAGGATTTACATCATTAAAGTAATCAAATTAAAAAAAAAAATTGTTAAAAACAAGCTGGTTTGAAATAAAAAATTATTAGGAATTAAACAGATTAATTATTTAAAAACGTTAGTTTTTATTTATTAAATAATGCTTATATTTTAATGAAGACTATGATTTTTAAATTTCAGGGCAAGTATTATGTCTAAAATTTCATTTGACAAATAATGCAAACTTACGTAGTAGCAAATAAATATAATAAATTTTTTGCAAACTGTATTATTTCAGTTCCACCCAATTTTGATTGACCATAAACTCGATCAACAAATGTTATTGGAACTTCACCAATTGTATAATCAAATTGCCTTGCTCGAACTAACATTTCCATTTGAAAAACATATCCTTTTGATACACAACTTGATATCAATTTTTCTAACACACTTTTTTTATATAAACGGAATGATCCAGTGAGATCAGTTGCATCTGGGCTAAGTAATAATTGTGAAAGAAAATTAGCTCCACGTGATATTAATTTTCTTTTAAAATCCCATCCATAAACACCACCACTTCCTAGATATCTTGTACCAGATATGATATCAAATTTTTTGAAATTTTGTAGTTCAATAAATTGTGGTATAAACTTTGGCTAAAATTAAAAGTAGCAAAATTTAGAAAAATTTATAGTTGAATTTTTTTAATATAATTTACGTGATGACTTAAATCTGCATCCATTATGATGATAAAATTTCCAGTTGCATGTTTAATACCATGCATATAAGCTGTTCCTAAACCAAGTTTTTTCTCCCGGGGTCTTAAAACAATTTTATCTTCACCATAAATTTTTTGCAAATCTTTTGCAACTTCTAATGTACCATCAGGACTTCCATCATCAATAATAATAACTTCATAGTTATATTCACTATAAAAATAATGTTAAAATCGATAATTAATTTATTATTAACAATGAGCACAATTTCTTACCCTTCAGTCATGTATTTTACAATTAACCAAATTATAATTGGAAGATTATCCTTTTCATTGTATGTTGGTAATAAAATACTGTATTTATGATTGGGCATTTTCAAACAACTCCTTTAATATTATTTATTAAAAATATATAGTTTTATTATTTTATTTTAACTAGAAAAATGCAACGTTAACAAATTTGTCGGAATGAACTTAATAATCAAGAGATAAATAAAAATAAATGATTAAAACGTCAAAAAACCAGACACAACATACAAGTTATAACTTTACGGCTAATATTTCAGCTTAGCTTAATCGAATAGCAGCCGGCTAGTCATTTCAAATTTTTACTATACGTAAAATCTAAACTTATATAAAATGAAATTAAGTAAAAAACTACAAATATATAGTCAATTCCTTGGTTAATAATTTATTTTAAAAATATTTTTGCCATAAATACATAAAAAGCGTCAAATAATTTACATACCATCATAACCACTTTTTGATATTTCAAAAGAAATAAAACTTTAATCTTACCCTCGTACTTTTCAGAAATTGCTGTCAAGTTTCAATCCTCCCTCAATAAACAAAACATATTCAGTCAGTACACTGAATTGTAAATAATCAGCACTCAGCAGAAACATTTTTGTGTATATGGCTGAATATGAACTGTCAAATATTAATGAATGGAAATTGGCAGTATATTGTTAAAAATAGAAAATAAAAATATGTAAACAAAGAATTTTTTCTTTCAATTTAATAAATTCATATTAAATGGTAATTATAATATTATATTAAATCTTAATAAGAATTATAAATATATTCAATTTAGGATTGTCCCAATGCGCGAGATGAAATTAGTGCTAAAAATGCACAAAAATATGTGATTGTTACTGCATCAGAATCTCCGAATTTACGTTCATCAAGTAATTCGAATGAAGTATCAACAAATTCAACTGATAATTTATCATATTCACCTCATGATCATATTGATGAAATATTATTTCAAAATACATTATCAGACGAAGATGAACATGGTTCAGTTGATTGTATATATGCATATCGTGGTGCTGGTGCCGATAGAGATGAAGAACAAATAATAAATATAAATGAAAATGATGATGAAACTGATTTCTTAGAAATGGATTTTGATCCCGATCCTCCATCAGAAATTGAACATAATTTAATAACATGCAATAGTAATAGTTTTGATCAACAAGAATTATTTGAAAAAGAAATTTTTTTAATGAATGAACAATTATTAAAATCTGTAGAAAAATTCTCAACTATTAAATTTAATAATACTTTAAATAATGACAATGATAAAATTATACAAAACGATAATACAGTTGTACAGGATCTAGAAGAAGAAGAAGAAATTGAAATAAATGAACCCATAAAATTAATTTTGGATGAATCAATTAAAGAAGCTAAATATGAAGGGACTGGAGCTAAACCCAAAAAATGTATAGAAAATAAGTTATTTAATGGTAATAGTTGCAATGTTAATCATAAGAATAAAAGACAACAGTTGCAGGCACAAAAATCATATGAATTTAGTGCTAATGAAAAATTAAAAGTAAAAAATAAAACAATAAGCAATAGCACAATAAAACAAGACAATGATCAAAGTTATAATACAACCGATTTGAGTGAATTGACTGATGATATTTGTTTAGATTGTCTAGAAAAAGAATTTTTATCTAAAATTATAGGAAAAGATGTTAAACCAATTACGCTTTGTAATAAATGTAAAATTAATCAAAATAGGAGCCTTAAAACTTTTTGTGAAATATCGTCTAACATAAATATTAACAACAATAATATTAATATACAATCATTAGATGGATTTAGTAGATATGACACTATTAATTTAAATAGTTTTTCATTTAAAAATAATCGTACTGACATAAATTTATCCCAATTAAATGATAATTCTAAAATTATAACTTGTGATAATATTAATGCTGAAGTAAGTTTTATTAAAAAAAAAACTTAATTAAATTATTATAAAATTACTACTTAATTAAATTAATTTTATCTGTTTTTAAAGCCATTTTTAGGGAGCATTAAAATTTCTTCAATTAATTATGATGCAACAACGTTAATTCAAGCGTTGGTAAGTTTATCTTTTTCACATTGCATTTATTAATTTTTTTATATTAATATTTGTCTTTTTTTTTTTTTTTGTAGGAAAAACTTGATATTAAATACGATGATTCTATTATTTTTAAATATATCGATAAACAAAAAACTGATTTTACTAATATTTGCGATTTTTTATTATATTCTTCCAAAAGGAATTGTAATTATAAAAAACTAATCAAAATATTAAATTTGGCAAGCAATAATACAATTAAGGTTGAGTTTCAATTTGTAAGTAATAAAAATAAAAATGAACAAATTATAAATTAATATATTTCTTACATATAAAGGACGAAACAAAAGTTAATGAAACTGTTGAAATAAAAGTTTATGATATTTTATATTACTGGCAAATAAATAATGATCTTCGAGGTATTAAAAAACTGGATTGTAGATTCAAAGAAATGAATGTTTTAGGTTTGTGTTTATTTTTAAAATTATTAAACAAATTATTAATTTCTTTTTGTTTAAAATTTTAGGAAAGCTAGTAAATAAAATTAGACAAGCGCAACAAAGAGTAACAAAACAACAATTTAATGATTTTATAACAATTCCGCAGTATTATAGATCAGGATATATAACAATATCAAAAGTATAAAAACTTCTTTATATCTTGTATAAACTCGCTTAAAAATAATTAAATATTATTATATTAATATTATTTACTAAACGTTTTTAATTTTCTTAATTAAATTATCATTGAATTCATTGTATTATATCTTTCACTTTACATTAAGAGATTAATACAATTTTTTTAGTTTTAAAATATTTTTTTATTGATTTATATACCGTTTTATAATCAATTCCAATAATCTTTAGCTAATTGTTTTATAAAAATGAGTTTTTTTTTATTAAATAAGAATTTCTTAACAGGTAAAAACAATTGATTTTTTATTTAAATTTCAAGAAAAATAAGAAATTGTTTCAAGGGGAATGAAGACATTTTAAAATTGAATACACAATTTTTTGATTTTTTTTTTTTTTTACTTTCTAAAATTATAAAAAAATTTATTATCTGTATTTTACCAATAATTGCAAACAAAACGCAAAATAACTTTTACTAATCTATTTTTAAGTTATCTGTTATTATTGTTGATAATGTGATCTTCCATAAGGATAATAACTAGACGGATGCGGTGGATGATGAGGTGGTGGATGATGCTGAGGATGGGGCGGATGATGTTGAGGTGGAGGCGGATGTTGTGGTGCATGAGAAATATTATGTGGTGGACCTGGAAAATGTGTTTGCATTGGTGCTGGATATTGATTTCCATATATTGGAGGTTGCGGAGGTGGTGGAACGGAACTTCCAGGACCATAATGTGTTGAATGCGAAGGATAAACATGACCATAGGTTGCTTGATATGAATAATGACTGGATGGTTGCGGCGGAATTGGTGGTTCCGTTGTCATTAATTTTGGTATTGGATTCCCTTCAATTTTTTCTTCCTTCTTAGATGGCAATGATGGTTTTAAAACTGGAATTGGATTCGCAACGGGAACACTGGCTGCTACAACCTGTCGAATTATTTTGGGAGGAGGATGTTGTGGTGGTGGCGGAGTAGTTGGCTTTTTTATATTATTTTGTACTACATTATTATTGTTTGTAACAGTTGTAATTGCAGATTCATTTACAATTTTAACAGCAGGAATAATTGCAGGAGCCGGAGGAGAACTCATTCTACTTGGCGGTTGCTGTGGTGGACTTGAAGTTTCAGGATTTTGTGGTTGTTGGTATAAATCTAGCACCTGATGACATATATCTTCCAATATTTCCATTGTAACATCAGCTACAAACATATCCCACCATCTCAAATTTTGAGGTTGACGTCCAACCCAATCCACAACATCAAATTTACTTAATTTGCTTGCTAAATGAATCATAGCAACTGCTATTATTTCAGGCTCCCATTGCAAACAAACTGTTGTGCTTAATGAATCATTGACAAAATTCCAAGCCATTTGAACCATTTTTTGAAGTTTCGATTGATCACCTTTTAAACATTTTGCGTATTTGACTAAAATAAAATATACGTTTTACTACATCCAAGCAAAAAAAAATATTTATTAAGTACCTAGAAAACCATATGGATGCTCAACTTGTAAATCAAATTTTATTGTTTGTAATAAAATTCTTTCTAATGTCATAACTTCTTCTTTCGGATCATCACCAAAGGAATAAAATTTATCTTCAGATATTATGCTTTTTGCTGTTTTAATAATATCTCTAGCTTTTTTTGGAGTTTCTTCAACTTTACCGGCTAAAAATAGACAACAACAGGCAGTAACATATCTTGGAAATTGTTTAAATGAATGAAACATATAAAATCGATGAAAATAAACAACTCCTGTAGCCATTGTATTATGACCAAGACTCATTTCAGTTCCACATTCCATTATAAATCTAGCACCTTCTTTTCTATATCGCCTTTCAGTTTCTGGCGATAAGCCATCTAAAATTGATGGTGTCACTTTCAGATCCTTAAAAATTAAAAAAAAAAAAAACAAATTTAGTAAGCGTGGTGGTTATTGCCTAATGTATTCAAAATGATATTTACCTTCTTTTCATAATACCAGCAAGGCATTTCTGTATTCGTTTGAAAAACAAAAACACATTCCTTCATCAAAAAAGTTTTTATTTAACTAAGTTATTTAATATTTTTTTAAATATTATTTTTTGATTCACTAATATTCTAAAACTCCACCTTAACAAATTTTATTAAACATATGAGATGTCATTATCATATAATTATTATCAAAAGTCAAAATAAGTTGAACTGTAAAAATGACTTTTGAAATGTACTTGATAAATATGATAAGCCATCTAGTGTTGAGCATTTATAACTATTAATTTAAAAGGATTTGAAAAATATTTAACTACGCGTATATTTTGAAAAAGTAGTTATTTGTCTAAGATTAATTTTTTTATATAGTAATAGTTATTTTGAAAATATGTAGATTTTTAAGTAAATTTATTAGATTTTGTAATTATTTTGCATACATATTTATTGACATTTGTACACATATTTTGGAACAAACTTTTTAAAAGTATAATAAACAGGTTAAGTCAATAGTTTTTAACTAAGAGTAGACTAAGAATGTATTTGTGAAAAACATATACAGCTTGTATATTGAAATTATTATATAAATATTTACTTCTTCATCAATATTCTATAAATAACGGGTAACTTATCCTTGACACTTCTATAAATAATGTCATTGAACCCTAGTTTCGCATAGCGCAACCATTTAATTATAATTTTTTTAAGATTTTGGAAATTTATAACTTTTGAATACACACAAATGGAGTTTTACAGAAGAATAATAATTCTAGGAAATGTGGCACAGTTGGTGCAATATTATATATTTGAATTGGTGATCTAGAATTAGCAATACTAACGTTTTTTATTTATGTTATTTTATTTAATGCAAAAATATGAAAAAGTTATAATTTTTTTATATGATTGAAAATGTCAACAAAGGTAGGAAAATATAAAAAGGTTTCCTTTTGTCAAAGATTCATTAGTTTATATTTTGTATTATTCATAATATACGAGAATGGCCCTCAAATGGAACCCCCAAACTAGTAGAAGGACCCAATAACGCCCCTGTCGTCGAACAACTACGGCTGAATTAGCGAAAAACAAGCAAACTTGAGAGGAGATCAAGTTGTTGGTGAACGATCGAGTTCAATGGAAGAGGCAAGTGGATATATATCTATCCTAGATATCCTAGAATTCATCTTTATATAGTTTTCTCTTTCACTCCATTTAACTACATCTTTATCTATCTATCTATTTATATAAAAGCAAAAGTTTGTTTGTTTGTATGTAGCGAATAGACTCCTAAACTGCCCAGCCGATTTTCTTGAAAATTTGTATATAGAGGTTTTTGGGTACGGAAAGAAATCGTGGCCCAAAAATTTTGCTCTAACGGACCGCCAAGTTGGGGCTGTGATGCAAGTATTTAAACTTCTTTGTTCTAAAATAAAAACGGTTAGACCGATTGACTTCAAATTTTGTATACGTGATGCTTTTTGAGAATTGAGTTGACACTATTAACAGTTTTGGAATTTTTTAACCCCTGTCGGGCCGACGGGTGGTCAAAAAACATTTTGGGTCTAAATTTGGTCCAATTTTACGAAATTCTGCTTTGGCTAAAAAGAAAGCCCAAAAAAATTTTTGTTAAGTTCCATTAACCCATTGCGGCCCAACAGCTTTTTATAGGTTTTTTCAACATTTTACTCTAAATTCGAAACGGTTTGACCAATTGACTTCAAATTTTGTATACGTGATGCTCCTTGAGAATTGAGTTGACACTATTAACAGTTTTTTGGATCCAAATTTTGTCCGATTTTACGAAATTCTGCTTTGGCCAAAAAGAACGCCCCAAAAAAAATTTTGTTGAGTTCCATTAACCCATTGCGGCCCAACAGCTTTTTATAGATTTTTTCAATACTTTACTCTAAATTCGAAACGGTTTGACCAATTGACTTCAAATTTTGTATTCGTGATGCTCCTTGAGAATTGAGTTGACACTATTAACAGTTTTGGAATTTGTAAACCCATGTCGGGCCGATGGTTGGTCAAAAAAAATTTTGGGTCAAAATTTTGTCCGATTTTATGAAATTCTGCTTTGGCTAAAAATAAAGACCCAAAAAAAAATTTATTGAGTTGCATTAACCAATTACGTCCAATTTTGCGCTTTGCCCAAAGAGAAAGTGTAGTTCCGTTAACCCATTGGGGCACAGTGGTTGTTTATAGATTTTTGCGTTACTTAACTCTAAATTAGAAACGATTTGACCGGTTGACCTCAAATTTTATATGTGTCAAGCAACTTGAAAATGGAGTTGAGTCTGTTAACAGTCGGTCCTATGATTGGTCCAAAAAAAATATTTGGAAGTAAATTACGTCAAATTTTGGAAAGTAGTTTGTACTGCTTTGAATTACAGAAAGTTTCAAAAATTACTAGAATAATCCTAGAAAAATCTTTTTAAAAAGATTGCTTTGTGTAATTTTTGTGTTAACTTTTTGACGTAACATCAACTTCAATTAAACCTCCATTGAGAGGGGCAGCAACGCGCACCGGGTATTAGCTAGTAATAGATATAATTTACATTAGTCCCCATTTACCTGGCTCTTATTAGACCAACCCTCCTTTATGGTGGACTAATTTGATTCAATATCAATGCAAGGAAATTTTTAATTAATTATTAATTAGAAGAAGATTATTAATTAAAAAGAAGTATTATGACTGAAAAGTTCATTTTATTTATTTTATTTTCAATAATTTTAAAAAAAAAAAACAAATTTTGCAAAATATAAAGAGAAAGTTTATTTTGTTTTAATTTTAGAAATATTGCCCTGCTTCTTTAAATATTTCATATTCATAAAGATATTAAAAAAAAAAGATTCATTTACACTTGACTCGGTATATTGTCCTATTTCAAAGTGAATGAAAATATGAAATAGAAAATACTAAGAAGATACAAAAAACAAAATGATGTGTTTTATTTTTATAATATTTGATTATGAGGGAGGAAAATATATTCTGTATCTGATTCGTTTTGTGAAAAAAAAAACTTTTAACTATTAAGAAGAAATAAAGGTGAATTATTACTACATATATTGAAATTTCATCAAAACTTTTTATTATTTTTCTTTCTCTTTCACTCCTTATTTTTTTTTCTCTGTTTCATTTTAGTTTTGTATGAAATGATAAAATTTTCAAAAAAAAAACAAAAAAAAGGAGACACAAGCCAATAAATGTACTACTCCGAATAAAATGTAAAGTAAAACTCCAAAAAATGTACCACTTATAGCGTTATTACAATAACAGTAGAAAAAGGCCTATAAATATGCAATTTTTTATGTGAATAAAATACTACAAGAAAAGGGGTGTGGCCAGAGTGGTGTAGTGGTTTACCAAATAGGAGTTATTAATCGAAAGAGTAAGGGTTCAAACCCTGCAAACGTCCAGCGTTTTTTCTTAAAACTTTCACCTTGCGACCAAATCTGATATAAATATAAAATACTATATATGACTCCTTAAGTATTTATAAAATAATACATAAAAATATAAAAATAAAGTAAATTAAATAGAGAGAGTAAATTATTCATTAAAAATAACGAAACTTTTAGATCAAGAAGTGGATAGAAAGCTTGTATCCAAGGAACATTAAAATCAAAGTAAAAGGAATGAAAAACAATATATCTACTGATAGACATTAAATCTTTAGATTAAAATCCTTTACACTTAAAATTATTAAATGATTTAACAAGAGATTTCAATTTAATTTTTAAACAAATAATGCCTACATGTATGCAATTTGTCAGATCAAATCAGAAAAGATGAACAAATATCAGAAGTTTAATATAAAAAAAATAGAAACTTCTTCATTAAAGTCATAAAATGTTTCAATGATTAAGTACATATTAAATATCATATTTATATCATAAAAACAAACAGTGCGCAAATATATGCAATTCAAACTTAGATCAGAAAAGATTAGCAGATACCAGAAATTCTGCATAAATAGAAACTAAAATGATTAAATAACTAAGTATATATTAAATATCATATTAATATTGTAAAAAAAACAGTGCCTAAATATATGCAATTTACGTATAAATCAGAAAAGATTATCAAATACCAGAAATTCAGTATATAATTAATAGATACTCTCCCTCTTCTGTAATAATTATAAAATGATTACATAAAATCTCATATTTAAATTGTAATAAAAATAGTGCCTAAATGTATGCAATTTACGTACAAATAAAATGAACAGACAGATAGATCTTATTTAAATTAGTATATATATGATAATATTGGACAATTTAAATTAAAGAAGAATAAAATTCAATTTAAGTTTTTTTTTTTTAAGAATTTGTGTACTTTAAGAATACATAATATGTTAATATGTAATAAAGTAAAAAAAAAAACCAAAAAATTCTTGAGTTCTTCAAAAAACATTCAAAACACATGATGATAAGTGGTGTTTTGTTTTTTTTTTTTGAGCCAGACATAAATTTCAATACAAATGTAAAAAGAAATGTATATATCTATATATATATATATATATTCAAATATATAATAACATATAATATGCATAAATATTTATGTATACATGTGTATACAATTTTGTTAGTAGCATGAAATTATGTTATATGGTTGTTTGAAATAGTAATAAAAAAGAAATTTATTGACACGAAAATCATATTTCAATAATGTTAAAAAAAAAAACAAAAACAAAAAAATGGTGAAGAAATAAAAAATATGAAAATATTAGATAGAATAAGAAATTTTATTTTTTTTTTTTTTGAATAAAAAATAATTCGGTTTTTCTTTATGGTTATTTAAGTATGAATGGAATTATTATATGCAATATAAAGAAGCCCGCACACGAATTATCCCATTGAAATTGGTTGTATGGTACTTTCTTTCTTGTTATTTTTTGCTTTTTTTTTTTATTTTTTTTATTCTTTAAGAATATTTTAGTAGTATTTATTTTATTATTTGAAAGTAAATTTATGGGATCTGGTTTTTGTTTTTTTTTTTATTATTTTTTTATTTAAATTCTTAGTAAAATTATTTGCTTTGACAATTTACATAATAAAAAAAAATAAAAAATAAAAAAATAAAATTTTACACAATAAAATTGTTATTAACTTGTTTAAAGTAAATAAAATGATGTACTTGTTGATAAATTTCATGAGTTTTATGTGTTGCAAAAATAAATAGAAGAGATAATCTGTTATCACTGAGGTTTGTGGCTAATTAATGGCAGTTTTAATATAGTAATTAAAATCATAATTAGTGATTTAAAACAATTTGTTTGTTTTAAATTAATAGAAAGTATTTGAGAAGATTATTGAAGATAGTTGACAATATTCGAACTACTTTAGGTGTAGGACCTTAACACACGAAGACCCCAACTCTTCTTGAATTAAACTTTACGATGGGACCTGTGATATAAATGTACAGCTTGGTTAAGAGGGTAATGATGTTGAAAATATTTTTAGGAATAAGTTTTGGAAAAATATATAGCGTTCCGGTATTATGGGGGATGGGGAAAACTAGATGGGATATTTAGAAGAAAGATGTTAATGTTCTTCTAAAATTTAGCTTAATCGTACACATATACATTATCAATTTTGAGGAACACATTTCGTGGAATATGATTTCATAAACGTTATGAGCGAATGACAAACGAATTTCCATAAGCCGAGTTGTGCGATCTGGTTACCCAAACTGTGTAGGGCATCTGTTCCACTTGTTTCCCGCTGGAAAATCTTAAAGATGTTATGTTATTATATTTGAATATAAAAATGCTTTAAGATTTCTTGTATTTTTTATTCGTAGAGTATTTGGAAGAAATTATAGGTTTTAATATTATTTTAATAGTTTTGAATTAGACACTTTAATACTAGCTTCAGTTAAGGGTTCATTTACACTTTAAGAGAACTATTTAACTAATTGATTGAGTCATCATTTACAAGTGTTAGTACATTAGTAAATGATAAAAGTGTTAGTTTAATTATTTAATATCCAGACCACTGTTAACGTTCATACTTATGTTAAATCTAAGTTTAGTGAGTTAGTGTCTCTTAGCATTGATGTGATATATTAATAAATTTTACAGATCCCTAATTGCTCGGATTATCGAAAATCTAATTTATTTTTAAATAAATAGAAGATAATATTGGCTATAATTTGTTGAAAAAACTAAATTTCCGGCACTGACCGAATTGATTATGGAAGTATAAGATAAATCAGAGGGATTCTAACTTCAAAGTAGAAGACGAATTGGAACACCCCGTGGTATCAACATTATAAATATCAATATTGCAACATGGTTGCGGAATTTGACTTGACAATTTAAGGTTGGGTCAGAACATTGGAGTCATCTCCAACCCCGTGGTATCAACATTATAAATATCAATATTGCAACATGGTTGCGGAATTTGACTTGACAATTTAAGGTTGGGTCAGAACATTGGAGTCATCTCCAATGAAAAACGTTGCGTGATAAAGCAGTCAGAGAAATTCTTTGATCAGTCTAACGTTCTGTTAATCTTATTAAAGTAACAACGATGTTCTTTCAAAGATGTTTAATATCATTTGGCTATTTATAATCTAATATCATTAGATTTACCAGTTTAAAAACTTTTGATAGTCTTAAAATATTGTGTATCTTTTAATACTTTTAAAATTGTGTTGATCCAATTTCTTAAAGTATTAGGAGGCACTAACATCAATGAAGAAAGGGAATATTAACGTATTCTTAAAATATAGGTGAATATTTCATATTATATAAATAGATTTAATATATTGGAGTAGTTGTCTGTTCCATTATTATGGAACTTAGGAAATTTATCGCGCATATGGAATCATAATCCGTCAAATATGTTCCTCAAAGTTGGTGATACGTATGTGTACGATTTAGAAAAATTTTAAAATGAGCATTAGCATCTTTGATCTAAGTAAACAATCTAATTTCCCTCATCCCCTATAGTCCCAGAATCCTATATTTCCTAAACCCAATTCCCCATCATCCTTTTACATCCTTTTTCTCCTTATACTCACTATCTATATGAGAACAATGCACAGCTCCGATAGCCAGGTAGCTTTCGAAGCTTTCCATGTCACTCGCATAAAAAAAAGTATCTTTATAATATTAAAATAACTAAAAGAAATTAGCGTAAGTATTATTTTAACAGTTTTTTTTTTAATTCAGAAGAGATAAGGCCAATAAATTTATTAGATTTTCTAATATGTAAATTTTTTTTGTATTTGCTTATCATTTAAATAACATTTGACAAATTATTTAATATTAAGATAACATTATTAATCCAAAACATGACCTAACTTTCATTTTTTTTAATTAAAATTTTTTTTTAGGTTTAAAAAAAAAACTCAACATTTAATTTCTAATCAAAAAATTTAAGAAAAAAATATAATTTTATAATAAAACTTGTAATGCGTGCTTGCATTGCAAGCATTCAAACATTCAAACATTCGCATTCATCACATGAAACTTTTTAAAAATCATTTTATGGTCGACGTTTATATTAAGGGCCTAAAAACTACCTCAGCCCCCAGGCAGGGTTACCATCGTCCCCAAAAACAGTTGTAGAGTAAGATCGTCAAGATCTTGTCAATGATTCCCCACTTGATAGTACTGACTTTTATATTAAGGGCTTATAAACCCAGCCCCCAGGCAGGGCAACCCGAAACCATCATCCCTGAAAAAAAGTTGTCGAGCAAGATCGTCAAGATCTTTCTATGATACCCCCACTTAATAGTACATCTGGATAGAACCTTTATATTAAGGGCTTATAAACGGTCTCAGCACCCAAGCAGGGTGATTTAGATCCATCATCCCGAAACAAAAGTTTTAGAGTTCGCCGAGATCTTCAATGATATCCCACATGTAGACATTCGGGTATAATTAATGACACCCACATACTACTTATAAAGGTCTAAAAGGTCCTTTGAAATCGACAAATTCAAATGTCAAACCGAACTCTATCAAATGCCTTTTACCGCAAATCTCTAACACATCTAGAAGTGCTTCATCCTTTTAATACGAAGACAGTCAGTAAGTGGTTTCTTGCATTTCTTAGAAGCAGCTTTCTATATAAAAAATACAATCGTGCTTTTGGGGATTTCTACTATAAAGAAACTTTGATAATTTTTTTTTTAAAAGTCACCATCAGGAAATAAAAAAAAAAATTTCTAAAATTGATTTTATTTTATATTTTTTGGTTTTTTTTTTCACCTAAGGGAATAATAAAATTATGATTTGTATACATATGTTTGTTTGTTTAAAGTTTACGACCTACTTCTTAATTTTTTAAATTTTTAGCTCTAAATCATTTTTTTTATAAAAAAAACTAAAATAAAATACACCACTGTTTGAAATTTGTTTGTTTTTAAGATTTATATTCATTATCAAATTGAATTATTAATTTTTAAATGGGATCAATTTATAATTAAATTTTATTTTATTTTTTCTTTTTTAAGTTGAGAGATTAACAAATTAAAAAAATAAAGTAGTTTTTAAAAATGTTTTAGTCACTTAATTAGAAATTAATTTAATTTTTTGGTTTTTTCCGGCTTTTAATGAAAGCGTTTTAAATTTTAAGTGTTTTACTTAAAAAAAAAAACATTGAGATTAATTAATTAGAAGTTTTATTGTTTAACATAAAAATATTTTATTAAAAAAATTGAATTCTTTTAATATATATACTGATTTTAGTATATATATTTAAATTATATAGAATTTATTAAAGAATGATTAAAGAATTCTCATTATAAATGCTAGTGATTCTTTGAATATATTTGTAATAATCTAGATTTATAAGATGATATGCTAAGAGGTTTACCTGTTGCAGATATCACATAATTATATGATCTGGCATCCAATTGACTTCTTGAACTACCTCAATCGAGTTCTAAAACTAACTATTCTTATTATTTTATTATTAATAACCCAGTAGGCCTAGTAGTAAGAAAGTCTATAACTGCGGTCTCTGAATATCTCTTGTCATTACTTAAGCTC
This sequence comes from Dolichopus griseipennis, assembly GCA_963082915.1. Taxonomy (NCBI): domain Eukaryota; kingdom Metazoa; phylum Arthropoda; class Insecta; order Diptera; family Dolichopodidae; genus Dolichopus; species Dolichopus griseipennis. The sequence goes on from OY720444.1 coordinate 31,026,967, forward strand.
TTTCACATAATTACATAATTATCACATAATTATATGACCTGTCGTCCAATTGCCTTTGTTCACCTAGCTCAATTGAGTTCAAAAACTAACTATTCTTATTATTAATAACCCAGTAGTCGTAGTAGTGAAAAAGTCTATAACTACGGAATTTGATTTATATTAAGTACTAGTATTACGGTAGCTCTTTCTCTTTTTATGGATATTTTGTAATAAGTTTCATTATGATTTTATTTCATCATGAAACTATGCTTAGCTTAAATCAAATCACTAATATTACCTCTCAATAGAATGATTTAATATAACTCTATTAGTTATTATCACATTTCTTTTGTTATCAAAGTGGTTGAAATGACGCATATTGCATATCACTTACCATATTAATTACACATATTTATTGTGCTCTTAAGAGATGGTGATTCTGCGATTCTGCAAACTTCATAAACTTACCCTTGAAAACTCGTAAATCAGAACTTTTCACATCCTTATCCCATTCCTGATTTTAAAAATACTTTTAACACAAAGGAACAATTTAATTTGATTTTGGAATAAAGAAGGGGTCAAACAAATATGTACGTTCTTATAAGATGCAATTTAAATTTAATTAAATAAAAATTCATTACAACTATGGAAATAATAAAATTAGAAGTTATGATAACTATTAAATAATATAAGATAGATATTTACTAGGAAAGAACATAAGTAATTTACTAAATAATAATTAAAATAAACAAATAAATATATTTAATAAAATATCACTTTATATAAAACTATTTTAGATTTAGACTTTATGTATATGTATATTAATTAATAAATTACTTTACCTTAGATGTAATACGCTATAAACGGATGTAATTAGAAAGGAAAATCATCTTAACTTATATTACTTAACTGGTCAAATAAGTTTTTTTACTATTCTCATTGCCAAGAGTATTAATTCAATTGTTGTTCCAAAATTTTGAATCTCTCTACTTCAGACGATTCCAATCATTAGTGCATTTAATTTTGAACAAGTTTATATTTAATTTACAAATTAGTTGGTTAAAAATGTCAGACAAGTTATAAATTGCTTAAAACACAAATCTAAATCAAAATTTTAAAAAATTTTAATCAATTTTATGCAATTGATTTGTTAAAAATAAATTTAATTTATAACACATCGAATCTTTTGAATTATAGAGAGTATCTAATTGTGTTAATTTAAATTGATTAACTTTTAATTGTGTATCGAATATGTACATATATAAAAAATTGGATTAATTTGAAATCCAAACAAAAATTAATTAAAAAATATATTTTTAACATATATTTATTAATATATGTAAGGAACGACGATTATAACATTAATTAATTTATTTACAAAATTATATAATACTACTTATTTATTAAAATTATATTTTGTGTACGTGATAAATAAGCAAATGTAATAAAATTATTGCATATTCCTATGGGTTGAGTGATTTACATATTCTAATTATATCTGTGTTAAATTAAATTTTATTTATATTTTTGCGTATTTTTTAATTAAATATAATTTAATTTTGCATTTATTTGTTTTTATTTTATATATTAATTTACTAAAATAAAATTATTCAACCTACTTCAATCAACTGCAAAAATAAAATGAGATTTTATAACATGTACTTTTGACATTATTTAATTGACTGAACAGCTTGACATTTAACAAGGAAGTGACAGTATGACAAACAGCTTGACATTACAACAAGACATTAATTAAAAATTATTTTGTCTTAACTTAAACTTAGTTCTTGAATGTCAAATAGATGGCGCATTTAATTTAAAAAATGATTTTTTAATATTAAAATTAAATTTGGCAACTTAAATTATGCAAAATTATTTTGGGATAAAAATTAGTTATAAAGTATATGTATAATTCAGAGGGGTGGCGTAGTGGTTAAGTAATTGGCGTATTAACCGAGGTAGAGTGGGTTCGATCCCCGCATAGATCGTTAGTTTTTTCAAGGAAAATAATATAATAAAGTGTATTAATATAATTTATAAATAGTATACAAACTAATACTGGTCTCAGTAGCCGATGATTTTAAAATATTACGTAATTATTTATTTAATAAATAAATAAATAAAATATAATGTATAAGGTTTTCACATGAACTTGGTTCTTTTTTCCAGGAAATATGTCTATTTTAAAATAAGTTTGATATTTTTTTAATCAGTCCAGTTTCTTGCGATTCAGTACTCAGAGCAACATATTTGGCAAAAAAGTACTTACCGATTTTTATGGAAAAATCTAAATACAGAAAGAAAATTAAAAAAAGTTTGACTCTTAAGCCTGCATTAAAAGTAGTTCCAAAAATTTAGGTGCAATTTATTTGTACTTATTTTGATTTTTTATATTTTTTAAGCGTCCATTACAAAATTCGAAATTAGGTTTTTACAAAACCTTCCAATTTCACTTTTGAGTACCAAGATATGGTCATCTTTGAAAAAAGGAGAAATTGATTTGGAAATTGACCAAATTCATTTGAAAATAGACTAAGTTACATGTGAAAAGCGAATATTTCCTTTTTTTTTAAATGTAAATGTTCTTGCTACGTGTCCTAAATCTTCGTAATTAATATTAAAAATAACATAACCTTGCAACAATTAAATTTTTTCTAAATATTGTCATAATTCAAACTATGAGTCCTCGGCCCATTCATTCGAATAAAAATAATAGATGTAAAGGAAAATAAGGAAACTAATAGATGTAAAACAATAAGTATTTATATATTTGTCTATTGGAGATTGCATATTAAGAATAATATAAAAATGGGTTACAAAATCAAAGCTGTCTCTTTTTCCGAATTATTTATAAATTCATTTATGCGAAAGTTGGTTACAAAACTTGAAAAATTCAAAGGGGAAACACTCGGTTTTAAATTGTGTAAACTTAATTTTAACTAAATTTTAAATATATCAGATTATAAAGTCATAAATTCCTGGAAATCTTTTGGCCTACTAATCGTGTGTCATAATTCCTCGTGAACTTTTGATTTATTTTTGGAGTTCTCTCAAAAGTTCTCTCAATGACTTTTAATTTCAGGACTTTTGTTATATCGCTGATTTTTAATATATTGAAATGCTAAAATAGATTTAACTAAAATAATAAGTTCTAATAAGAAATTTCGTGGAAAGTCCCTATTCTCTTTATACCCGTATGACTACTAGGTCAAAGGGTATAATAAATTTGCCATTACGTATGTGACGCAGAGAAATAGAATTGTATGGATCGGATCAGAATCGAAAAAAAAATCGATTTAGTTATGTATGTTCGTCCGTCCGCACGATAACTCAAAAACTAAAGGAATTTGAAATTTTCGCAAATTCGTTTTTTTTTTTCAATAGTCGTCATCGCTATTTAAATCCAGCCATTTTGGTCCATGGGTTCGGGTAGCTGCTAAACTTCTACAACTTCTTTTTTTATATATGAGAATAATGATATAATGTTTATATAACGGTCATACGGGTATCCCAGAGTTGACATAGTCTACTCTACCACACTCTTCCTCGTTTTCTTTAAAAACAACTCTTTAATAATTTATTGTAACGTTGCTTGAAAACTTCAAAAATCGATTACTTAAGATTTTTATTAAATTTAAATTAAAAAAACTTTTTGCTTAATTAATTTAATAAATAATCACTATAATTTAAACAACGCAAAATTTTTCAATAAATATTTATTTAAATAATTTAACCAAATTAAAAAAAAATCTATTAAACGCATAAGAAAATCACTTCTTTTCTTATTTCAAAAAAAGAAATATTAAAAGAAAATGTTTTAAGAATCGTCCTTTGAACTTTTAATTTCATATTTTCCTTTTCACAGAAATTTTAAGAAATAAATAAATACAAGTTTTTTACTTATTATTTAAATTGCCTCAATAATAAAATTAAAGAAAGCTAATAAAAAAATTAAATGCTGTGTTACTTACTTTTTTATTTTGTAAATTAACTTAGATTTTCATAAAGGAAAAAACAAAAAAAGAGTAAGTAGCATTGAAAAAAGGAATTTTTTCTATTGGTATGATATACCAACTTAAACTAATCTATTATTAAAAAAGTTGCCGAAAGTCCTTTTTTTTTTTTTTTTGAAAATAACCACTGGAAGCAATTTTTAGGCAGTTACAAAATAAAAAAAAAACTAGTAAGTGAATTCTTTATATTTTTTTTTTTGTACTTGTGTTTATATTTTTAAACCATATAAAAAATGTTTGGTCAGATTGTCTGTTTGTCGTTTCTTTCATATATACGACTTTAATACAAGTTTTTTGATACTCATTTTAATGAAACCTTGAGTTAGTTCTCTTTTCAATGTTTAGTTTAAAATGATCTTAGATTGTCCTTAAAAACAAGATTGTTAAATAATATTGAAGATATTTAAAATTTAATATACTTAATTAAAAATATTTAAGAGATATTTAAAATATTCATATGAAGCTTAATAATTTTTAGTTTTGCTCCATTTAAAGGTAAAGGATTAAAGTAAAATACTAAAAGGATTTAAAGCTGTAAAGGAATATATTTATTTACTAATTATTTAGTTTCTAGTATTATTTTAAATAACTCGATCGCCAAGGCGATTTTTGAATTTTAAGTTAATTTATTCCTTTGTCATAAAAAGGAATTATATAAATCCTTGATACTTTAAAGTCATTAAAATATACTTCCATACCCATCCCTTTTTATAAACGGAGAGAATCTACCTAACTTGAAGGATCTAACCTAATTAATATAATTTGTATGCAATACTTAAAGCTAATGGGTATAGAGTTTTTCAATTTCTAATAATTTCTTCTCAATGATTATCTATTTCCGGTGTTGACATATAGTGTTCCAGGACTATATTCTGTAAATTTGTATGTAGCCCTTTTATAACAATTTTAAAATATGGGGAGGCTTGATTATAATCTTCCATATAACCAATTTTATCTAAAAATATCCAATGTTCAAGGCTTCTAAGGCTACTGTATACAAAATAAATTTAAAAACTGTTAATCATTTTGAATTGCATACTTTTAGGAAATTTTTTCTAAGTCACATTTAAAGATTTTTTTAGCTAAAAAAAATAATTTTTGAATTGCATACTTTTAGGAAATTTTTTTTTTAAGTTACATTTAAGGACTCTTTTTAGTTAAAAAAATTAGTGATCAACTATAATAACGGTTAAAATTTACTTCAATTTTTTTTTTTTAAGTTATACATTATACTGTTGTATTTAAGGATTGAATATAACAGGATTATGTGTAAATATGAATATATGTTTATATATAAAATGTTTTTATTCTCTTAGGAAACATAAATACTGTAAATCCTGTTATTTGTACAAAATTTATTTATTCATATATATATATACAAATATACATCTACACATCGCATATATTGTATAGAAGCTCATGTAATGTTAATAATTCATATATTCAGTTACAATATAAAGATATTTTGTTTTTTTTTTTATTTCATTCTTTAATATACTAATTGTATTTATGTATATGTATGTATGTATGTATTATAGTTAGAACGGACGGATTTATATTTCAAAAAGCTGAGATTGTCAGATGCTCAAGGGAATTTCATGTATATATATATACATATACAAATATTTTTATGGACATTTTACTACATTCTTAACAAGTATTTTTTTTTTTTTTCAAAATTTTTGATTTATTATCTGTCTGTGTGTGAATGTATTTGTTTCTTTTATTACCAAATTTCATATTCTTCAATACACATATAAGAGTCAAAATACGATAGGAGCAGTTATTCAAATATATGTGTACTAATTTTTTTACTAAATATTAAGTACTAATATATACTACTTATATAATGATTCTTTATCCTGTTATTAAAAATTTGTTTTTGTGTGTTTGTTTGTTTTTTTTTTGTATTTTTTTTGGAAAGTTAAATACACATGCAAATAATATGTATGAAAAAGGTCAAGAATAGTATAGAATAAAAGTTAAGAATGTAATTTTGTTTGTTTTGTTTTTTTTTTTTTTTTACAAGATTATTTGATTGCATGTTTAAAGATCATAGAACTTGAACTTTGTTAAAAGGTAAATAATATAAAGGAAATAAAAAAAAATAGGTATTTATATATGTATTTAATTTTGAATAGACGAAAAAAGTATTGAAAGTAAAAAAATTACAAATGTCTGATTTGTAAAGTCCCGTTTTTTCTTTCCTTCATTGAAAATCGTCCTTTTTTTTTTGAAAGTAAAAGAATTCAAAAGAATTTATAGATATGCAAAAAACAAAATGTTTATTGAAATTTAAAAAATATATATATATGGTTTTTTAAAAATATTTATGTATACAGGAAGTTTCACAATAGGTAGTATATTAACAGTAAATGGTGATGCAGAAAATCGAGGAAAACTTAAAATTATTGTATAGGATGTCCAGAGCTCAGTGATCCATATATTTTGTGGTAAGGACACTAATATTTAGAGCTTTAAAATGAATCTTATAAGCTTTTTGCAGACTAAATTCTTCACAAGTTATGTAGTTTTAAAATGGTTCTTACTTCACGACTTTAAACTTTAAAAGTTCGAAAAGGAGGCAATATAGGGCAATATAGGTATTTAACCCCCACTAGATAACTGGGCGTTAAAGGTCAATGGATCACTAAATTTTGGGCCCCTTGTATAGTTGAGAAATTTAAAATAAACAAGTGACAATGTGGATCACAGTTTTAGACACCCTAAATAGTATAGAATTTGTAATTTAAACATGTGACATTGTGATTAGTTTCATAAATAAATGATAAATACCTATTGGTACTTCCAACTTAGTTTAATACTTCAAACTATTAATCTATAAATTGCCACACTAAAATCCACCATTTAAAAGTCCTTTTAGTTTAGTAACATCAGTTTAATTAAAAGATAATCCCCACTGTTCATAATATATTTTTAAGTATCTTATTTTTTTTCAAAAAGTTGAACTCAAATTCTTAAAAAAGTTTATAAATTTTTAATTATTCTGGTACAGCTAATCACTTTAAACCACTTATCAAAGATAATTCGAAATACATTGTACTGTAGGTATATAAATTTTTCTAATATATATATTTTTCTAATACAATTTAAAATATGGTATAATTTGATAACAGTCAATTAAAATTTTTAAAAACTATTTTCTTTCAAATTGGGAAAATCAAAAAAAAAAAAAAAATTATTATCATTATACACTATTAAAATCAGGACTGTGGAGTCGGAGCTGGAGTCGGAGTCCGGAGTCGTGCATTTTTGGGGGCTTGGAGTTGGAGTCGGAGCGGAGTTAACAGAAGAAACTCCGACTCCGAAAAAAATTTAAAATTTTATTTGGAATTTTCAACATTATTATGACTATTTTTACCTTTTGCTTTTCTATGTAAGAATATTATTGAAAAACTTTTGGTAAGGTCTTTAATTAATGACATGAAATACCAGCTGCTTTTATTTAAAATTAACTCAATTACCTTTTAAAAAGAAAATCTGAAAAAAACATTGTTACTTTTATTGTAACAATAAAAATTTAAATGTAATTTTTAAATTCTGTGGATTTTTTAAAGATTTAATAATTTAAACAGGTAAAAACAATTAGCAGATGTCCTTTATACGTATCCGCATAAAGTAATAAAAATACTAATAAATTTTAAAAATCAAAAAATATTCATAAGTACACCTAATTTGCAGAACATAATTATTACAGGCAAAAATAATTCTTCATAAAAATATTACAAAAAATTTTTGCAACGGTTGTCAGACAGGTAAATAATAAATATAAGAAAATCCCAAATCCTAGTTTAATTTTGGTATAAATACATGCTCATCTTAATTGAAGAGCATCAGTAATTTTTTTAAAATAAAGTAGACAACAACTGAAATAAATTATAATTACAAAACTACATCGTGAAATTCTTTGTTGAACGGAAGTTAAATATTATCTTTTTAATATTTATTGTTAATTTAGTATTTTTGAAGGCTTCAAAATGGATAAAAAATTAAAATTGGCATTACTTAAGCATTTTGCAATTACATCAGATGGGAAATTCTATGAATGCCTATTTTATATAGAAGGTGATGAAGAACAAATGTGCAAAGCACAATTAACAACTGGCAGAATATCAAATTTAAAACGACATTTGCAGCGTTATCATCCGAAAGTACTAGAAGAAGTAGATAAGGCGAATACGAAACCAATGACCGCTAAACCATCCTCCTCCTCATCAAACATATCGCAACCCGGATTATCCAAATTCTACATTAGCGATAAAATTACTGTGACAATGACAGCAGAAAACTTCAAAAGTGCCTTAATAAAAATGGTGGTTCAAAACAGTATACCGATATCCTTTTTTTCACAGTCAGCATTTTTAGAATTAAATGGTGAAATGGCTAATAAACTTAAAGTTTCTTTAGGAAGAGAAAGTATTAGAAAAATGATATTAGATGAGGCTGAAAAACACAGAAGTCATCTTATAGAAAAATTAAAAGGGAATTTTGTGTTTATTAAAATGGATGGTTGCACTCGGCATAGAGTAAACTATATTGCAATTAATGTCCGGTTTAATAATAACAAAGAAACTATAACTCAGACCTTGGCAGTAAAAGATACTCAAGCTCATCACACAAGTGAATACATAAAAAATATATTGGAAGAAATTCTAAAGGACTTTAAAATTAAAAAAGAAGCAGATTTTATGTATAGTTACTGATAATGCTTCGAATATGCTAAGTGTTACGGAGAAATTAAATAAGGAAAATGAAGAGGCGTTGGTTATGGAGGACGATTTTGATGCAACTGAACTCTTAGTAGAGCAAAACAGTGAAGACTTGAATGATATTTGTGAAGAAGTATCCAAATCATTTTATATTCAACATATGAGATGCGCTGTGCATACATTGCAATTAGCAATACGAGATGGTCTAAAAAATCATGATGCAACAAATACTATCATAAAGCTGAGACAAATGGCTGTCACAGCGAGAACTCCTAAAATAGATGCTATTTTAAAGAGGCGCGCTGGGAAAGGTGCGATTTTAGATCAAGCTACACGTTGGGGAAGCACTTACCTTATGATAAAGCGTTTGCTTGAATTAAAAACATTTTTTGCAGATATGGATAATTCAAATCTTTTTCTAAATGAAACCGAATGGGAACAAGCCGCAAATTTAGAAAATATTTTATTTCGTCCATATCTTCTGACAAAAAAATTGCAAACTGGAGATATAACTCCAGGGACCTTCTTTTTTGAGTGGAGAAACTTAATTTATCAGTTGTCCCGCACTGATGAACCAATTTCCAGTGCTATTACATCTTCCATGAATAAAAGGGAACTACTACTTTTGCAAAATGAAATTTTGGTAGCCGCTATTTACATTGATCCAATGAGCCGAATTCTATTAAATGACCATCAAATTGCAAAAGCAAAAGAGACGCTCTATCAAATCACCGTTCGCATCAAATATTTTCCGGGATTAGATAGTGAAACACAGATCGAGCCTTCTTACTTTGTCTCTAGTCAGGAATCAGCTTCTAGTTCAAATGAAGATTTAGATTTTGACAAATATTTAAATCAATTGGATGTTATAAAACGAAAGCGTTATAATGAAAAGGAACCAGATACAGAAGAGCAGAAGTTTAAAAAGGAGTTTTTTACCGCTTTGGAGGGAGTTGAAAAATATGATCGATCATCAAAATTGAACGTCCAAGAAGCTATCGATGTGTACCCAAAAATAATCGAAAATGTTGCTAGAATTGTAACCGCTTTACCGCCGACACAAGTCAGTGTCGAAAGATTGTTTTCTGCTCTGAAAATAATTAAGTCAGACCTACGTGCATCGCTTAAAGAAGATTTGATTGAAGCAATTCTATTTTTAAGAAATAATATATATTGTAAAAATTAAAACAGAAAACAATACATATTTTAAATGAGATTTTTTTTTGTTTTTTACTTTTTTTTTCTCATCTTTTAGTAAAACATAAATTTAATAGAATTAAATAAAAAAAAAATTTTATTTTATACATGTTGATGAATATAGGTCGGAGTCGGAGTCAGGTCGGAGTCGGAGTCAGGTCGGAGTCGGAGTCGGAGTCGAGTCCAATAAAAGCCCGGAGTTGGAGTCGGAGTTGATCAATTTCGATACGACTCCACAGCCCTGATTAAAATGAGGATTCGAAAAGGGAAAGTTGTGCCAGCTCTGGAATATCCGCTTGAACATGCAAAATGGGTTGGCAGCTACTTGAATCTTTATTATAACTTTAAAATAAATTGAAAATCCAAAATTTTCATTCTTTTATTTCTATGATCATTTTATAAAACCGGTCCCAAGCCCGGTTGAGAAAGGAGGAGGGATGATTAGTTGCAACCTGAATGGCCAACAACATGGCGTCTCAGGAAGTAGGAAATTGTGGAGTGCAGTCAAACTCGTAACATAGTTAGGAGAACTTTGGCGCACCACACGAAACTCTGAAGCAACTAATCCAGTGGCGACGATAGAACAATTCCGTCACTTAAAAAATGAGAACCTACCGACACCCGCGCATCCCGTAAACGGAGGTTGATCTCAGGCTAATAACCTGACCGTAAAACAATATTATTAGAAAAACTACAGATAAAAGAACAGGAGGAATTTACGGTAACGAACACGGCAAACGGAAAAAGGACAACGATCTTAGAATTTGCACTTGGAATCTACAATCACTATCTGTTCCAGGTGCATCTTATGAGCTGATAAACACCATCAGCGAATATAGAGCAGATATAACCGCAATCCAAGAATTGAACTGGACCGGATCTGGAATGAAAGAATACCACAGAAAAGAATGGTGTATATACTACAGCGGCCAACAGAAAACACGAAGACTCGGATGCGGTTTTGTGATAGGACCAAAATTAAAGAGTAAAGTTATAGGCTGGAACCCTATCAACGAGCGCCTCTGTACCATCCGACTGGCAAAGTTTTTCAACATAAGTATTATCTGTTGTCACGCTCCTACCAATGAGGATAATGATGCTGCAAAAGAAATGTTCTATGACACCTTGGACAAAGTTTACGACAAATGCCCTCAGCATGATGTCAAAATTATCATCGAAGATTTTAATGCTCAAATTGGTAAAGAGGATATATATGGGAAAACGATTGGAAACACAGCGCCCATAACACGACAAATGAGAATGGGTTACGTCTAGCAAATTGGTGTGCAATGAAAAATTTAGTAGTTAGTAGCACCAAATTCCCGCACCGCGATATTCATAAGTTCACATGGCGCCATCCTGATCATAGAACACTTACTCAAATTGATCATGTTTTGATTGATAATCGTCACGCTACAAATGGTATGGATGTATGTACTTGCACAGGAGCTAATATGGACTCGGACCGTTTTTTAGTTATGGCGAAAGTTCGAGCACGAATCTCCATGCAGAAAAAACAATACACAAGGCCAACACGGAAAATAAACGTTGAAGCGCTGAAATCACATGATACTGCCACAGTATTCGCAAACACCATCTCACGTAAGCTACAAGAACATCCTGTAAACGAGTTAGCATCAGCTGATGAACAATGGAAACAATGCGCGGGTATCTTAAAATGTACCACGTTAGAAATTCTGGGATACTCTAAATATAACCGCAAAATACCATGGTTTGACAATGAATGTGTTGAAAAAGTTAAACAAAACAACTCCGCATAACGAAATTGGCTGGAAAAGAAAACACGAACCGCTTACGAAGAATATAAGCAGATAAGGCGAGAAAAAGTTAAGCTGAAGAAGCAGGAACGAAGAACTTATGAAAACAATCAGGCAAAACTACTAGAAGAACTCAAAGAAAAGAATGAGATCCAAAAATTCTTTATGAGGGTAAAATCTCAAACTCAAGGTTTTAAGCCCAGGATCAGTGACTGCAAGGATAAACAGGGAAATCTTATCACACACCAAGATGGTATTCTTCAAAGATGGTCAGAGTACTTTTCTCGAAATGCTGGCTGGAGACTCCTCAGCTCACAATCCACTGAATCCACCAGCACCTACTCCCCATAATATACCACTCAATCATCAAGACGAGCCACCACCGACTTTGGAAGAAGTACAAAACTCAATAAAACACCTAAAAAACAACAACATTACCCACAGAGCTTTTTAAATATGGCGGTAGCGAACTGAGTCTGCACATGCACCAAATAATGGTGAAAATTTGGGTTGATGAAAGTATGCTCACCGAGTGGAACGCTAGCATTATATAGAGGCAGACCAAAACTAAGATGGAAAGAAGGAGTAGAACAGGACTATCGAAATTTGGGTTTGCCGGGCTTATGGAGAACAGCTGCCCAGGATAGAGACCAATGGAGAAATTATCTGAAGTCGGCCGGAGACTCTAGAGTCTCGTAGAGCCATTTATATATTATATATATATATATATATATTTCTATGATCAGATGGTACCTTCTCCATTCTGATCCTATTCATATATTTTTATAGTTCATAAACGTAATTGTAATTTTTTTCATGTGTATAAAATAAAAGTATAAAACTTTGATTTTTTATAATAATTTTCTAATAAGTTTTTAAAGTTTCCTAATAATTTTAGTTAATTGCATACGAAAATAAATTTAAAGCATTTGATTATTAAGAAAGGAAATCCAGAAATTGGATTAATTTAATGAGAGGTCATCCTCAAAACTAAACTGAACATTTGTATTAAACTGAACATTTGTATCCTTATTCTAAATTTAATTTTAAAGCGGCGGTGATTTCAGTTAATTAAATTTTAATACGATGGACCCTATTGTGCATTGTAAAATCATGTAAAAAGTACTTACCTGTTACTGCCATCTGAAAAATATTTAAATTTTACTGGGTTATGTAGAAAGAGTTTTGAGAGAAGAGTGAGAGAAAAAATTTCGTTATATATTTAATTTCCACTAGAACTTTCACTATATTTAATTTTCACTCACATTTTTTCGGCTAGAAGTAAGTGAATTGATAGGAATCCCTTTAATCTCAAACATTATAAAATCCGTTGCGTACTTAAGTACGTGTTTTTTTAAACTATATAGTACGACACAAACGATAATTTTCAATATTTTAAATTAAAAAATCAAATTTTTAAAAATATTTTTGAATAATAAAATTTACTTACCCTAAATTCTAAATAGTCCTTCCTATATATTTCATGTTTAACCAAATTTTCAACTAACCTTAAAAGAAAAAATAAATAATGGAATTAGTTTAAAAAATATCTTTTGCAAATCACGTTTTAAATTTGTATTAAAATATTTAATTATCATTTAGAGTCATAAAAATAAATCCTAAGATATTATTAAATCATAATTTAAACATATAAATTTTTTTAAAAAAATATTTTCATATTTAAATATATTTAGTTTTGAGTTATAACTTGTTTAGATTCTTTATTTTCTAATTTATTTAATTCTTTAAATTTGATTTAATTTAAATTATTAAATATAGAATAAAAGTTTTCTTTAAAATAACTTTTCTTTATTATTATTTAATATAATTTGTAGTATTTTTTTTTTTTAAATTTTATTATATTAAACTAATTTTATGGATAAAAATTTTTTAAACATATTTTTTAATTCCCTCAATTAATTTTTAAATCTTCTTTAGATAAAAAAAAAAAAATGGAAAATGAAATGAAAATAAAAAAAAATAAATAAAATTAAAATATAAAATGTATTTTGTTTCTTTTTAGAATTGTTTTATATTTTGTAGAGATGTATTTAACTTTTCATATAAAAAAGTTTAAAATCATTAATTTGTTTTAAGTTTTAGATTTTATTTCAAAGTTGTACTTCAAAAAACACCCATAAATGTACAATTAAGGCAATATATATATTTTGTTCTGAAATTACTTTTCTTTACGTGATCCAAAAGGATCCACCTGGATGTTATTTCGAAGAAATTGCTAAAAAAAGTGAGATTTGTGAAACAAAAGACCTCTGGTTTGATCTAAATATTTTTTTACCTCAAACATTGCTATTAATCTGGGTCAATAGTAATGTTTTACAGTAATTGGTTCATGGATTTAGGGATTATAATTTACAGGGATTTTAACGATATTGCAGACAATAAAGACCTAATTTGCAATAGTTGAAATAATTGTAGATTTGCCAGATTTACGAAAATTGAGATCTACAAAGCTAACATCTATTATCGATTGCAACAACTCATTGCCATAGAATCTGCTTCTTAAACTCATTCCCATTCGTTTTTACAAATTTACTCAGTTGCTTACCATTCGCCTTATTATTTTCTTATTCCATTTATAATTTTAATAATTCATTCGAAAGGATAAGTTTTTAAATTATTTAATACAGTGTTTTAGTCCTTCAAAATAATCCAGACAAGAATTGCAGTTAATTCTAATCTGTTTCAATGATATTCAGCTAAACATATGTCTAAGAAGACATTTAAATATTTTTTAACTTACGAACGTATTATTTGTACAATTCTTCTGGACAAACAATTTTTTGGATCATACTTGAACTATTTTAACTCCCAATCCAATGCCCTTTTAATTTATCTAGTCAGTTAGTGATTAACGAGAGCTATTTAAAAAAAAAACCAAATGTTGAAGTAAAGTTTGGAACGAACATCAAGTTTTGTCTGAACTGTTTTGAAGAACTAAAAGACTTGCTTAAATAATTTAAGAACCCATTCAAATTTAAATTCTGTGCTATAATGGGTATCTAGAACTCAGTGATTCATATTATAACATGTTCATTTTAAATGTCTTTGCTATACAGGGTGTCCAAAAATCAATGAGCCAATGATCAATGATTGAACTTTAACCTCCAGTGATCTATTGGAAAGAACAAGAGGAATTTTATTTTGCCTCCTTTTCGAACTATTAAGATTAGAAGTCGTGAAGTAAGATCCAATTTAAAATTACATAACTTGTAGATAGATAGTGTTACTAATATTCGAATCTTTAAAAGACTTTACATCTTTAAAATCTCTATGAATGCTAATCATGTTTGTTTAAATCTATATGTCAGCTCCTTTATTTCTCTTAATTTTAATAACTGTTCTACTTCTAACTGTAATACTTCTTTTGCACCTTCATTTGTTGTAAGGGGCTCACTTTGATTCGCTGTACAAATATATATTAATACTCTTAATTAGTTGAGATTTCCTAACTTAATTTGTTAATTTCAGATTTATAAAAGACTAAAGAGTTCAATCGCTTTCAATTATTTTACCTCAACTGCTCATCGTCATATAAATTACTTATACACATATGTACACATGTATTTAAGGATATTTATAAGGATCAAATTTGTTTCCTTTTCTTTGATTGTATTTAAATCTATGAAATTTCATTTATTTTACAAACTAAAAGAAATATTAAAGTTAAAAATATATAATTGAATTTAAAATAAAAAACAGAATTAATATTTTAAAGTTTTTTATTATTTACAATAACAATTGACTTAATCCTGAAATATAAACGAAGACATATATATATATGTAAATTTAAACAATTAAAATTAATAAATAAAAAATAATAATAGTAACATAATTATAGTTTTATTTTATACTTTTACTAATGACCTAAAAGACTATAAAAAGTGATTGAAGATCTTTTGTAATCTTTATTTTATATAAGAATTGTATATATATTTAAGGACACATTTTCTTGTTTTACAGATCAAATTATTTTTTTATTCTACTGTATCATTCGACAACTGAAGAGAAATAAGAGAAGAGAAGTAAGAATTCTACTGTATCAATTTTATTACATCATAAAAAAATAATAATATTGCATACTTTAGGAATACAAAATAAAAAATTTAGAAATTTAGGATATGGAGTTTAAAACCAGAGTAATAATCTTTTAATGTACCTATACTTATGAAGTTTTAAAAGTTTTTTCAAGTCTATAATCAATTTTATTTTGATTTAGAAATTTAGTACAGGGAAGATAATGTTAAACCACCCCAAGGTAAAGTATTAACTTCAACGCTATGGCCTTAACTACTCTAAGGTGGAAATTAAAGATTCTTCAATTGAAAATCTAAGACATTTCTACATTTTAAAATGCGTAGTACTATCTCATGTATAAATTGTACATGGAATTCATTTGATCAGTTCTAGTCAGGCTGTTCAGTCTATCACTGTGAACAAAGTTAGCACGGAGAAGTGCTGGCAAAAAACAAAAAAAAAAATCACTTATTTTAGATTCGAACCATTCTTTGCTGCATATAATAAATGGCAAATAGTGCTGAATAATATAAGGTCATTGGAGCAACTCAAAAGGTAACCTTCAAAATAAATAACTATGGATTACCTTTGAATGGTTTATTCTGGGACATGTTACGGTATCTGCAGTTTTTGGATTAATCCGATCAAAATTTTAACATTTTTTGACAGTCGGTTTGATGTTGTGTTTCTTCTATATGTACCTGTTTTTAAACTCCCTAAACTCCCAACACTTCTAATTCAAAACATCCATGGAGGCTTTCTAAGTCTTTCATTTGTAATTTATCTTTACATGCCCATAAGAGAACAGTTTCGTAAGTTGTTGAGTGATGCCGTACAAACTGTTTGTTTTGAATTTGGCAGTTTAATTTATTTAAAAGATTAGATTGTAAGTCTCTTAACTCTTCAGAGTTCAATAACTTTCATCAAAACTTTTATATTATAATTATTATTAAAGTTCCATAAAATATTATAAATATTAAATAAAAAAACTTTAATATAATTTCAGAATCAAACAGAGTATAAAATATATAAATCAAATGAACTACTTAATCAAAGATCATAACATTTAATTAATTAATTTTTTTTTCTATTGTAATAATTGAACTTTAATTTTTTACACCATTGATTTAATCAAAATACAAAAAAAGTGATAAAAAAAAATATCAAATAATAATTAAAAAAATTATTATTAAAGTCACTCATACTCCCAATACTGTTCTATCTGATGATATAAAATATAGAATTGTATGTATTGTATAACAAACATTTTCCATATATCCCTTCGTTTTTATTTTATAAAAATTTAAATTTTCTTCTCAATAAATTTTTTTTTTTTTTTTTTTAATGATTGTTGTTTTTGTAATTTTTCTTTAATCATTAAATTTTCATTCCTATATGGTGCAAAAAAAAAAAAAAATTTTCCATAAAAGCAAACAATTTTCAAAAAAAAAAAAACAAAAACTAAACTTTATGTCAACTCATAGACTTTAAAGTCAAATCTATATTAGTACATACATACATATGTATATTTTATATAAATAAGTATGAAAAAAAAGGTGATATAAAGAATTTACACTTAATACAATATAAAATATATATACATATCTATACATATACATATATACTGTGTTATTATATATATTTGTATATTCAATATTAGAGAAACTTTAATGATTCAATAAAGTGTAAAATAAGCATCAAATCAAGTCAAGTGAAACAAAGTTAGTTGAAGTTGGGTACTTTAAATTGATTATTAACCGGCTGTCGGTTGCTGACTCAAGAGTACCTAAAAAATATACATACATACAAAAATATATATATTTTTTTAAATATAATGCACAACTATTGTATATAGTTATGTTAAATAAATATATAAGTATGTAAATTATTTGGTATATTCATGTGCCTTTTTTTCTGCTAATACCATTTTAATAAACATATAAAGGTACAGTATTGGACAAAATGTTCAATGACAAAATTTTATAATAGATTTTTGTTTTTTAAAAAAACAAAAAGTATTATAAGTTAACTAATAGGAATATTTTTTTTTTTACGAGGGAATGGAAAGCTCGAAAGCCACCCATTGAAACTGTGCGGTGTTTCTTTAAGTAGTGTGCGATTTTAAACACCAAAACCACACTCTTTTTGAGCCAAACTTTAAGAGGGAACCAGTGATACAAATGTAAAGTTTGCTACAGGATGGGGATATGGAAGGAATTGGGATTATGGTGGAAGTTATTTGGGATTTCTGGATTATGGGGGATGGGAAAAATTGGATGGGATATTTAAAAGAAAGATTTTAATGTTCTTCTTAAATTTAGTTAAATCGTACACATATACATTATCAACTTTGGGGAATACATTTGGTGGAATATGGTTCCATAGACGTGATGAGCGCATAACAAACGAATTTCCATAAACAATTCGAATATTTATCTCGCTATTCTGGCTAGCAATTGTTTTTAGTGATAATGACATTCTAAAGCATCGAAAAAGCATTACTCTATCAAGAGGGTAGATTATCATTATTAAAAATTTTTTTAAAGGATTATGTAAGGTATTCATATCTAGATTTAAACTTATTTCAATGATTGCTTTATCATAGTTAGTTTAGTAGTTAGAACAACAGAAAAATAAAAGAAATAATAATACTTACCTAGATTATAAACATAGAAATAAGCCGTATTAAATTCATGGCACCTATCCAATATTTATGAAGTCTACATACGTTTTATGATAGGATAGGGTATAATTCTTATGTAAAGGCTGGTGAACCCAAAACTTCACTAAGTGATTGATGACCGTAACATTAAGAAATTTTCTCACTCTGGAAACTTGTGTCAATCTTTATAGCATCGAAATATTTAGGTATTATTAGAGTTCTATATAGGTATCTAAAGGTATTATTTGGATTCTATATGAAGATTTTAAAATGCATTAAAATCAATAACACAGGTTCGTTTCCAACTTACCCCCCTTTTTCAAATCTTTTAAATTATGCGCTGTTTTAACCATGGTAACCATGGTATTAAGGAATGCGACCATCAGCATGATTTACATGTAAAAAAAATTCGTCTCCAATTGTATTAAAATATTGAAATTTATTTGGAATATCTTAAATTAAGGGCTAGTATTTTTATATATTTGTAGGACTAGTATTTATATATGTTCATTAAACAGTTTTCACAATTACTTATTCAAAAAATTAATATTAACTCAAAATCTATAAGTATACTTACCTAATTTTGTCTTACACTGTACCTATGAACATATACATAAATATACATTTATTTTAAATAAAATCCTCTTTGGTTGATTTTTGTTCATAGAATATAATATGCATATATAAAGTGGGATATCGATATTATTATCATTAGTATCATCATCATTATCATCATCATAACCAACATTATAATCAAAATCAATATAATATATATAGAAAAAAAAAAGAAATAGTATATGTAAACGCCGCCGTATGGGTTGATTTGTTTGGTTATTGAATTTTCCTTATGATGAAATCAAAGAATGCTAATAGATAAAAGAATATTCTATATATTCGTATATATAAATAAAATGTAATATATAATGTATAAACATGTACATATTATGTATACTATAATGGTTATTATATGTAATATGTATATAAAAAAATGTTTATATTAGAAAAAAAAAAAGGTGGTTAACATATTATTAAGTTAAATGAAGGAGGAAAATTTAATATGTATACATTAAATATTACAATATATTTATAGCAGTATATACACTAGCTATTTAATATTAATTGATTAGGTTTTAAAAGGGGAAGCAGATGAAGGTTCCAAAGAAAAAAAAAAAAGAAAAAAAAAATAAAAACAACAAAATACACTTACAATTTAATTATTATGAATTCTTTTAAATTAAATTTTTGAGAAAATGATTATATTTAAATGAAAATTAAGAATTTCATTAAAATAATTTGGAATAAAAATGATTAAATTATAGAAAAAAAATTTATTTAGTTTTTTTTTAATAATTTTAATTGGATTTCTACAAAAAAAAAGTAGGAAATAGAAAATTTTAATCTTCTCGATTTAAAAAAAATTGTTTTTCTTAGTAAAATAAATTAACCTAATAAAAATAATGTAAGTTTCCTTAAAGTTTTAAATATTATGTAGTAGATCTAATACCAGATGATATTTGTTCCAATTTCAGGGTTTAGGAAAAAGGTTTTTGGTTTATTTAGAAACTTAGGAAAGGAATATGATTTCCTTTAATATCTATTAGTGTTCATGTTATTCTAAGAAATTTATTTTAATTATTCATTTTCCTCTTTTTCGTGTTAGCAAGAGATGGTGGAAACTCCCAAATGACACTAGGAATTCTCAGATCCAATTTATATTACCAAAATTTCAATAAAACCCCAAGACATTAATCTGCAAAATGTCTAACTCCTAACTTCGATTTCAACACTTGTATATAAAAGGCTTAAAATCTTATCTAATTTGGCAACAAAATTATTAACAAGAAGCAAATGTTATGGAAAGTTTTTTGTCCTTGAATTCCGTTTAAAAGACATTTAACAACTGGGTATTTTCCAACTTAACAACTTATTTGACAAGGAAACATTTCGCAGTCAGGATTATTCCCCTTTTACTTACTTACTTGATCCTAGAACCCCTGGTGGGGCATAGGGCATCAAAAAAAAAACTCTTTACGTCTGGCTATGTTCTCCCACGAAATTCGTGAGATCCATGGGGCTTTTTGCTGCGATAATCGGGGTACTGTTTCTCTTCCAGTTTCTATAAATGATTGTTTTAATTTATCCCACACTTCATCTATAGAAACTGCCCCGTCCTCTCGTTCATTTCATTTGCTTCATTCAATGTTGATGCCCTTTCTCGGAATTTTTGCGGGATTTTTTCCCCCTTCAACATCGAAGAGTGCTCTTCTGACAGATACTTGATTTCGTCTTTGGACAGCTGCTGTTCTTAACTGCATACGCGCAACAACTAAATGGTGATCGCTTTCAACGTCACCGCTCCTCTTATTTCGAACGTCGCAAAGAGATTTCCTACACTTCTGCTGGACAATGAAATGGTCTTTTTGGTTTTCAGTTTGACTATTTAGGGAAACCCATGTTACCTTATGACATGACTTATGTGGAAACAACGTACCGCCAATGACTAGCTGGCGGGAATTGCAAAAATCCACGAGTCTTTCGCCATTGCCGTTTCCTACCCCAATGCCATGCCGTCCCATGACTCGTTCTAAACAGAGTTTTCCGTTCCGACTTTCGCGTTTAGATAATCCAGTACAATCTTTATTTCTCTGGGCTCTGGGAGCGTTATCATATGTTGTCCCAAGTAGAGTGTAAAAATTCTGCTTTTCTTCATCTTCTGCTTCTTCGGTAGGAGCGTAACATTGTATTATGGTTATATTTATGGCAGTCAACAATTTGCGCGATATTGGTTTCCAAGAGAAAAGACTGCGTCTTGCTTCAGCATTTAGCATAATTCTTACTCTCGAGTTAAATTACTGTCTGAAATAATTTCATTACAACCTCCATTTAGTTTCACTGACGCCAAGTATGTTAATATTGAATCGTAACATTCCACGCTCGACTTGCTCGTATCGCCCAACAACATATAGTGTTCTCACGTTCCATGCTCCGATTAGCGTCCGCTTCTTGTAGCCAAAAGTTTTCACTATTTCACGTGACCGGTTTCTTGAACTTGTCTTCGATTCTCTTATCTTGTTTGTATTTAAACATATATTTATCTGCACCCCCAAATCCGATGTGCAGTTTACATTGACTGGAGAAGGAGGATTCACCATATTACTATGATTACCCCTTGGGGAAATATATCCATTCGCATTTTTGTTCATGTTTGCATATTTTATACAGTTAGTGTTTTTTGAGATATAGTTGATAACCCCATAAACTCATGTCTGTAGGCACACTTGCCTTTTGGATGAAGCGACACATCTCACACACATTTATGTAGCGAGCCGCTTGTTTCAAGACGGACACCCGCTTGGAGCCGCCAATTCTTGGTGCAGACGCTCCTAAATCAAGCCTATGTTTTGAATACATAAGACTCGACCCGCCAAAATCTCGTTGGTTTGTCGATCCTACTTACTCCACCTGGGTTGGGTACCAGATCTTCCGGTAGGATTGCTCGACGTAACCGGGTTGACCAACGTGAAGGTGAGATTTGACTTGGTATAGTAGAGGCTAGGCCAACGTACCAGGATACCGGTCAGCTGTAATGGCATACTACACCCATTGATCCTATAGAGCTACCCAAAAGAGACACTCCATAGAACATACAGTGATGAGTTATTGATGCAATAAGGCCCATTTTAATAATTTTTAATTTATTAACTACAGGTTTAGATTAATAACCTTTTTAAAGTTCCTTAAAAACTAATTTTTATAAGCGCAAAATTGAACACCATCTCTATACCGATAAATTGTTAAATTATTATTTGATTAAATCTTTCGTATAACTTATCAGGACCCACATTTTTCTCATCACTAAGTTTTACCTTTAAAGATCAAACTTTTATGTTCAGATATGTACAATCCAGCTTTTAATCAACCGCATATACAAGAAATTGTATACAAGGATCGGTATTGTTTATTTTTATTATATGGCCATATGATAAAATGAAATACATATGTGTTTAATTTACATTAAAAGGATTTATCAAGTCTAGCATTAATAAATTTCCAATTTAAAAAAAAAAGAAGCATAGCAAAAATATCTATAGATTTTGATCAATATTGTCTATATTTAATCGAATGATTCCATTCTTTAATTTTTTTCGACACAAAAAAACAGAACAAGACAAGATTTTCTGTTATTCTGTAATCCAAAATAATTCTATAAGTATCCTTTTTATTTTTTTTTTTCTTGTTTTGTTTGTTGTTCAAAATTCATAGTGGTGGTAAATGTAGTATCAAATAATTTTCAATTTTTTCTTTTTTTGTTGTTGTTTTTTTTTTACCTGGGTACAAACAATAGAAAATATTACGAAAACGTGACAAGAAACCCAACAACAACAAAAACAAAATATTTCAATAGAAAATTTCTTTTTAGTTCCTTTAGTTTTCTATTTTTTTTTTTTTGGAAAATGTTAAAGCAGGAGCTGTGAAAAAAGTTCATGTGACAAAAAGCCCTGGGGTGACATTTCTCATTGGGTATTGATAAATAAGAAATAAAATCCTAGGTTGTTATTTCATATTGAATAAGAAATAGAACCCCAGAAATTTAATTCTAAAAATTCTAAGTGAAAGTGAAACTATAAGAAAAATAACCAAGGAGGGTCTTATTTCTTATTCCATTGTAAATAACACCCTGGAGTCTTATTTCTTATTTACCAATGATAATCTCAAGAAGTTTAAGACTCAATTGAAAGAAAAATTACTCCCCGGAGCTTTATTTCTTAAAAAGTGGTTAATCTCACATTTAATGAGAAATAACACCCCGGAGTTTTATTTCCAATACCTTTTTATATAAAAGGTTTTAAATATGAAAGAATTTTAGAATTGAATTCGAATTTAGGATATTTTCCTATTGTAGAATAGTTATTTATGCGAAGGTTAGATTCTGAGTTAGGATGGATTTCAAAGTTGGATACAAAATTCTGGAAAAGAAGAATATATTCTCTGTTTTGAACCCAACTCAAAGAATATTACTTGCAGAATATAACCTTTTTTTTTTTACGAGGGAATGGAAAGCTCGAAAGCCACATGAAAGCCATTGAAACTATGCGGTGTTTCGCTGGGTAGTGTATGATTTGAACACACCAAAACCACACCCTTTTTGAACCAAACTTTAGGAGGGAACCTGTAATACAAATGTACAGTTTGGTTACAGGGATGAGGATATGGAAGGATTTAGGAATATGGTGGAAGTTATTTGGAATATCGGAATTATGGAGGATGGGGAAAATTGGATGGGATATTTAGAAGAAAGATGTTAATGTTCTTCTTAAATTTGGTTAAATCGAAAATATATATACGTTATCAACTTTGAGGAACACATTTAGTGGAATATGGTCCCATAAACGAGATGAGCGCATGACAAACGAATTTCCATAAGCCGTGTTACGCCATCTGGCTAGCTCAACTGTGTAGGGATGAGTATCTGTTTCCCTTCTTGTTTCCCGTTGGAAAATCTTGAATGGAGGCATAAGTTGTTTGATTTCTTTAGAACAGGTGTTAGTCCCTACAAGATATCTATAAAACAAGGTCAGTGAACAACAGTGCGACGATGGCTGAGTGGAGTAAGCGTTGAGGTAACACTGGCATCATTTATAAGACGAATAGCTCTATTTTACACTTTATCAAGATATCCCAGCGCCGTAATGGGAGCACCAGCCCAAATATGTGCATTATACTCCATTTTCGGCTTAAGATAAGTTTTATAGATGTTAAGGAGATCAGAGGATGAGAAGTAAGTTTTGCAACGATACAAGAAACCCAAACATTTAACAGCGTCTTGGCTACTCCAAAAATATGATTTGACCAAGTCAATTTTTGGTTTAGCTCAATCCCCAAAATGTTCAAATCTTCCGTATGGTGCAAAGCTTCTCCTTGAAAAGAAAGGTTCGGAATAGTTGTAGCTATTTTTCGCGAGGCTAGACAGCATTGGGTTTATTTGGTGTTGAAATCAACTCTGTTGCCACAACATCAAACTCGCCAGAATGGTGAAAACTGATATTAAGCTTTTCGCACAAGTAGATCATGAGATCACTAGTTGAACGACGGGCTCTGAACCCGTATTGGCGATCATGAAGCAAACGTTTACGATCTATATGTTTCAAAAGCTTATAGTTGATAACTGTTTTCATTACTTTGGAGAGGGCCGATGTAATAGCAATAAGTCGGTAGAGGGATCGCTTTTATGGCCTTTTGGAAAAACATGTGCAATCTTCCATTGGTTAGGATGAATACCCAAAGTAAAGGAAAGATGGAAAAAGTTGCGCAGAGGTTTTGTGTTTTTGAGGACCGTAGTTGTAATACCGTCCGGACCGGCTGATTTTTGGAGGTCTATGAGTTGACTGAAGCAGTGACGAGTTAGAAGCGAACTGTTTGCCAAACAATTTCGCTTTTTCTTTTGAATATGACACGATGTGGTTGCTTATATCAACAAGTGGAGGAAAAGAAGACCCACTATTATCTTCTTTTAAATTTTTTGCAAAAGTCCAAAAGGATTTGCTATTCTTGGACATGTGTATTAGTATGCGTTTCAACATTTGTTTGAACAAGAATTTTTGCTTGTTGATAACTCTTTTGCATCTGTTCCGAACCAATATATAGTTGGCCCTGTAAGCCTCCAAACCACTGTCCCGGTACTTTTTGAACGCCTCCTCTTTTTTTAGAATGGCTTCTTTGCAAATATGGAGTGAGGTATAAATAATCTCATTCCAAGTAGAATAGTTTCACTAATCGCATTTGCAGCAAAGTCAACATTCCTACCACGGAAGCACAGTGACCAATCAAAGGTTTTGTAAAAATTGTTCAGACCTTCCCAGTTAGCATGGTTATAACGTCATACCAATTTTTTGGGAAGGGACCATTGGTTGCACACCAAGCCTGCCTTTAAGGTATATATAATAAATAGCACCTTGTAGCTGTATTTCACAAAAGATCAAAGAAAGTTAAATAAAAATAGCACCCAGCGGTTTTATTTCATTAGACGTTGAAAGTATCATCCTGGAGTTTTATTTCTTATATTTTGCGTTCTTATTTCTAAATTACATATGATAAATCAGAGAAGGTTTAATTTTGATTGTATGAAAAAAAACATACCGGGGAAATTGTTTCGCAGGGCCTTATTTCACGACTCCATTTAAGCATCGTATAACAGAGATACACATAATATAAAATGTACATTTTTATTTTGTTTTTGTTAGTGTTTTATTATTATATTGTGTACAGTTTATTGTCCTCATACTTGAATTGTATATATACATATTGTATGTATGTGCATGTATATTTTATGAAAGTTTAATATGGTTACAAGGGTATTATATAAGAAGCTCTGGGCTTAGGAATTTAATGGGAAAAAAAATAATAATATACATAAAGTAAAATAAAAAAAAAACCGCATACTCTGTCATTCGTTCATATTTAAAAGATGGAGTGAATGAGGAATATATACATGCCATGCCATTACCTATATAAATATATAGAAAAATAAGTGAACAAAAAAAACTTTTTTAGAGTAGAAAATAAATAACTTTATATTGAATGATATTCATTTATACATATACAATTATATACATACATGTATGGCTTTAGGTTACCAATTTTTAAATATTATTTAATAAGAAAATTTTATAAAAAAAACTTTCCATTCAAATATGAATTAAGAATTCAATTTTGTTTTCCAACTTAACTCATTCTATTCTAATCCCCTTTTGTGAAAACTTACCTTAGTATTTTGAAAATTCTCCACACTCAGCAAACACGACTTATATTTTTAGGAAGTCTCCTTTTCTCAAAAATAAAGTCGTCGAAATCAGATTATAAACTAAGTAGACGACGATGAAGGGAGCTTACTTTGCATTTTCTATAAAATCCATTTCTCTGTTAGATTTTTTATAAGCTTTTTTATTTAAGGTTTTGTTTTATCGACTACATTTAGAATATGTTTATCTAGGACGTGCATGTGCTTGTGGGAAACAAATAAATTTCTTCATAAGAAAGTTTAACCTCTAAGCCTCGGTTTTTTGACTGGATTTTTTAAAGTTAAATTATAATGTGATTTTTCAAAACTTTATACTTGGCCTTATTGCGCCAAGATATCAAATAATTAAATAATAATTTTTTTTTACAAGTTATAGTTTTTTGCTAATCTAAGTGATGATTGGATTGTTATAAAATATGGTTTTTGTAAAATCAAAACTTATCAACAAATGATTATTTGAATTTGTGTAACTTAAAAGAAAGTAGAAGTACTTAGTTCAATAAGACACTTAGCATTTCGTTTTAAAATATACTTTACAAATTCCGGTACGATGACGAAAGCTCTTTTTAAGTTTTACTAAATATTATTTTCAATCAGAAGTAAGTATATACTACCGATCCCTAGAAATGAGACAACAGTTTATAATTTTCCTCAATTGGAAGCTTTCTCACTGAAACGTTTTTTGAATCTAATTGAAAATTCTATCCTGGAGAGATTCTTTTTTACATTTGTTGTAGATTTATTGCTAACGTTGGAAGTTGTTAATTTCCTGTTATATTATAAACTTATTAAAAGAATTTTATACATAAAAATTGTGCGAAAAATATAATCAGGGGCTCCTTGGAATTCGATTCTAAATAAGATACAACTAAATCAAAATTAATAAATGATTCAAAATAATTTGAATACCCGAAAGATTATATACAGCTTAATATTACAGAATTCTCTGATAAGTTCTTATCATAAAGTGGGTACGAGGCGGAACCTAAAGTTTTCTATGAACAAAGAGTTCTGGTTGTGTCAGGAAGCTAAAAAAAGACAATGATAACTTAGTTGGATTACTAAAAACTTCGGAATTGAAAAATATACGAACACATAAATGAAGACATTTCCTAAGGAATTTTTTTTCCTGTTTCACCCTACTCTGCTGTGGACCAGGTTGCTTAATTTCTGCCCATGTTTTCCAACAGCTTTCAATTTCCTTTGCAACTGATCTTCTACGAGTTATTCTTGATCTGTTCACACTTCTCTTTCTTTGCGCGTTCCTATCAAGGGTGTGACACACGAAATTTTCTGTTGGTTTTTCCATTTTTTTCTTCTTTTTTTACAGAGTTAGATTTCTTACCTTGAGATGGTTAATAGTTCCTCATTCGCTATTCTTCTAGACCATCTATAATTATGTACTGTCCGGAAGCATTTATTTTCAAATACTTGAAGTTTGTTTTTGAATGTTTAAGTGGCTATGTTTTACTGCCTTAGAGGAGCATTGATTTGGCGCATGCTTCGTATATTCTTGTTTTCGTGCCTCTAATGTTCCCAAGGAATAGCTCCATAGAATAGAGAACGTCTGTGTGGAACAGCGGTTAGTATTCCGACCTTTCATGCGAAAGGCCTGGGTTCGAATTCCAGTGAAAGTAAAAAGACTCTTCTGGTTTTCGACTATATAGACTCAGCTACAATTCACCGTTGGGTTCAAATTAATGCTTATTTAATAATTATATATCTTTAATAAAAAATACTGTAATATAACAATATAAACAAATACAAAATATAAACAAATAATTTAATTGATTAATATAACTCACAGATATAGAACACCATATAACTCAAATACAAAATATTGCAATATAAAGAAAAATAGAATTATGTCTATTGTAATGTAAGACTACATGTTAAAAGGCTTAATGCCATCTCATGTTTAAATTGCGCTGCGGAATTAAGATTAATTCTAATAACACGAGTATATGACCTCCTTTTCCACGATGTACCTATGGTATAGACAGGCTAATTAGCCTTGAACAGTTAGCGTCTAAAAAAAGAATAGCTGGTAGATATTAAGCTATATTCCTCTCATTTATTTTATTTTCTAACTCATTTGGCAACTCTTTTATTTAAAAAAAAAAATATACAATATGAGTTTTTTGATATGAAATCTAAAAATTGAAGTATTACATACAAAAAAAAAAATAGAATGATGGAAGTGGAGTATAAGAATAGCAAAAAAAGCTGAAAAACGCGATCCACGTACAATATATAATTTTTATAGTCTTAAATTGTTATAAAAGTATGTACATTCCATTATAAGTATAACAAGAATAAACGTAAGTCTTTAAATAGTATGGTTGCTGTTGTTCTTTATATTTTTTGGTTTTCAATTGTTTTTTTTTATTTTAATGGTATGTGTATGTATGTATATATTAAAATAAAAAAAATTCTTTACTGATTTATTGTAATTGATTTGAAACTTAAATGAATGAATGATATTTGTATTATATACTTTATTTTGTATAGAAAGAGAAAGAATATAAATTTTATACGATCCTTTATAAATATTCTTGATGGTAGTATAGTATAGAAATTTTTATATTTAATTTTATATTTATTATCATATTTTTGTTGTTTTTGTTGTTTTTTTTTATGTTTCAGGAAAAAAATATTATTTTTTTATTGATACTTAATCAAAATTATTACATTATTCAATTTATGAATGTCTTTTGGGATTTATTGTTGTAGTTTTTTTGTATTTTGTATTTTTTTTTTTTTATTATGCATGAAAATAAAGAATTATAAGGACTAAAATATCTTGAAATTTAATATAAATGTATTGATGTACCAACTAACATTCATTTTGTTTTTTTTTTCGTTTTTGTAATTTTTGTTTTCTTATATAATAATAATAAGAAATAATATATTAAAATTAACAATATATTCGTATGTAATAGATACAGTATTGGATAAAATCTTGCGTACAAGAATTAATATTTTATAGAATATTTAAATGGAACAATAAAGAATTATAAAGAATTAAAATTATTTATTTATTTATTTGTAGTACCAGAAGATAATAGTAAATATTGCCTGATATTATAATAGTCCTTCGCATATTTGGAAACTATTATAATATACACGATATAAAATACTTTATTAGATATGATTCAACCAGGGTTTGAACCCGAGACACTTCGATTGAAAAGCCGATGTCTTTACGACTACGCCACCGGTCAGATTAAAATTAAAAATATAGTATTTACAAAAATTTCTAGACGTACATTAAAATTATTCTGCTAAAAATATTTAAAAAAATTGAAAAACAAGTTTAACAGTTTTTTTTTATTCACTTTAAAATGTCTATCTGAACAATAGCGTAGTGGTAAAGACGCCGCCTTTCATGTGGAAGGTCTCGGGTTCAAACCCCGGTCAGATCATATCTAATAAAAAAATATCGTAAAATTGTATAATTATATCGTAATAGTTTATATCGTAATATAAAATAAGATTTAATAAAAATATATAAATAATTCTTGTGTAAGATTATAGATGGCGCACAAAGTTAACAGTTGTGCATTCATATTTCATCTTATGCAATAGCTACAGCCGAGTAATCAACGGTTTAGTGAATATTATGATTAAAGAAACTGAAGCTTAGTTTCAAATAAACTTGGTGAATGCCCTATACTCCTTAAAAGGAGTGGAATAGGAATAAAAAAAAAAAAAAAAAAGTGTTTGTAAACGTAATATTTTGAATAAAGTATATTAAAATGATACAGGCCATGTGATGTTATTGACATAAAGGGAAACGCCACAAGATTTAGGTTTTAAGCGTATAAAATTTGCCAAAATTTAAGTTTTATTGAACTGTTATTTAAATTACAAAGTTATTATACCCGCATGAACGTTGTTCACTAATAAATTTTATAAGCAGCCGTTATAGTTTAACGGGTTCCAGTGACTGCCATACAACATCTCTTTTTATATGAGCATGACTATATATTTAATTAATCTTTTTTTTCGTGTGTGTTTTTTAACATTTCCATGTCCCATTAAACATTCTTAATGTCCAATTAAAATGTTAAGACTCTGACGAAATACATTGCATGGATAGTGGAGGATCCTTACTCCAACTTAAAAAAAAAAACACTTTAATTCTCTTATAACATATCAAAACTAGTCACAACGGACTAACTTCTATTTTTTTAAAGGGATATTTAAATCTTTATGTAAATCGTAATTCATTTCATACATAGGGGACATTAGTTATGTTGCTAAATCTTTGAAAGACTTACATTTTTTTTAGCACAACTCCAAAATTGAATATGGGATTTACGACTAACACTTCGTTATAAATTGATAACTTAGAATTATGACCAAGGAACCTGTAATTTTCTTTATATTTATTATCTAATTCTAATTTTCTCTTTCTAATATGTTTCCAACTTAGCTTGACATCTAGCGCCATTCCTAGGTATTTAACTGAGCATACAATCGTTACTACTTAAGCTGATTGTCATTTTGTCAAAAGTAGATGAGTATATTTTCTTTTATGCATAACTCTGAGTCAAATAATAACTATGTTATAATTTAATACAAATTTTGTCCATCAGTGTAGTTGTATTGAAATATTTAAAATAAAAATTAATGAAAATACTTTGAAATTGTAATTGATATATTTTATGGTTATTTTAGAAGATGAAAAAATATAAAATATAATATACAGAAGCACATGTGTAAAATAAGCTTAAAGAAATATAATATAACTATATGTAATTTATACTTATATTATAAGATACATTATACAAATTATATTTTATTATTAGAATTTAAATAGAATAAAAGTATTTATATATATGTATATAAAGGATATTATAAAAGGACATTTAAAAATATATATTTTAATTAGATTTTAATTTTTATTTCGTTTTTATTTACTAGAACGTGCTTTCAAAACTTCGGTACAATCGCATGTACAAAATTCCTTAACTAAAATTAGAATTTAAGATGTTTAATGAGTTCTATGAAAAACTGTTTTTTGGATAGTTAGTATAAAGTATTAATCCTCAATTAAATTGGAATTAAATCAATGGGAAATTTTGATAAGAGCATAGAATTTTTATCTCTATATATATTTATATATACATAGTTTAAATTTTATTCAAAAAACATTTTTTTAATTGGTTTAATTTAATACTTTACAACTGAAAACTTATCAAATACGTATATTATCAATAAGTTTTTAAACTTATCAAATGTGTATTATAATCAATAATAGAATTAATTTGAAAATATAAATTGGTTATTTATTGTTATTCTGAATAAGTTTTAAAGTGATTTATTTGAATGGAAACCCTGGTAATTAATCGTATAAATGATATGCGTGTGTATGAGTCTAAATTGTTGACCGTTTGAATATATATATATATATATATATATATATATATATATATATACATCTATTCTTAGGGTATTGCAGTATGAAGATTGAAGAAACTAACTGATGTGGTGGACGAGTACAAGTCTATGCATATTATTTAAAATATAACTGTAATTCCTTAAATATGTTGTTATTTGCTTTAAAGATATAAAAATATTAAAATATATTAAATTTTTATATCTTAAATAGTAAGAGTATTTTAAATATACTTTAATAAAAAAAATTTTAAGTAAAAAATTTGATTAAAAAATATAAGAGGATTTTTATGTTCTTCTTGTTGTTGTTTTTTTTTTGGTTTGAAAAATCACTTAAGATTTTCCCAAAACAGAATACAATATTTTGAAGGTTATTTTTCAATCAATGTCAAATTTAAGATAAAAACTGTATTAATGTATTAGTAATATATTTATATATATATATTTTTTTAATGTTAGTAATGTGTGCTTGCATTGTGCAGGAATTTAAAATTTTAATTACCACGTAATTATTGGAAACGCGGATATTGTCAGATTCATTAAATCTCAAAGAATACGTTGGGCAGGCCATGTACAAAGAATGGCAGAAACAAGCATACCGAAAAAACTCTTGAACAGGAAGATGAATGGCACAAGAAATACAGGGAGACCAAGAAAAAGATGGTCAGATGACCTTTATCAAGATCTGCAAATTATGGGAGTTAGAAATTGGAAGAATGTTGCGCAAGACAGAGATATCTGGAGAGGCATTGTAAAGGAAGCCAAGGCCCACACCGGGCTGTAGCACTACTGATGATGATGAATTACCACGTAAAACATATTACAGGAAGCATTTTTCTAGGTTGACATTTTTAGTAAGACTCCTTTTAAAACTCCCTAAGCATTTTAGAAAAACAACCTGGAATCATGAATTCTAAAAAACAAAGTAATAGAGCCATTTCCATGAACCGCCCCGACCCTATATATAATTTCTAACTTTTATATTAAATGCTTATATAAACGAGTTACAATGAACAAATATTGCTGACTGCAACATAAACGGCTTATAAACAGCACTCAATGTTCAAATGATCAAGCAGAATGACCAGGTACCATGATCCGCTTACAAATATTTTCAACGATATTCCACATGATGAAATTCGGGTTTACATATTGCTATTCATATATGCCATTCATACAATCATCAAGATTTAAAAGAGCTTCTTTGAGAAACAAAATAATTCCAATGATGAAATTTTCTGAATTTTTGCACAGTCAACTCTTTCATATATTTATTAATCACAAGTTTCACGCCCATCTAGAACTGCTTCATCTTTTTGATATGAAGTGGCACCAAGCATTTGTTAG
This sequence comes from Dolichopus griseipennis, assembly GCA_963082915.1. NCBI lineage: Eukaryota > Metazoa > Arthropoda > Insecta > Diptera > Dolichopodidae > Dolichopus > Dolichopus griseipennis. Next base: position 31,059,909 of record OY720444.1, read on the forward strand.
GCAGTTTTATTTATTAAATACATACACAATTTTTTCAAATTTGTATTTAAATTTTTAGGTATACCTATAATCAATTGTATAAAAAAATATGTCATTATATTTACATACCATGTTCCAATGATTTATTAATCCTTTTCAAGGATATTTTCAATCCAATAATTCAATTGTTTTAAGAGAAAAAATATACTCCGTTACTTATATACTTTATTATATCTTATACATACATATATATACATAATTTATATATCTACACGATTAATGGAATTTAAAATTAAATATGAAATGATCCATGATTTTAATAACTAAATTTGTCTGTTATAATCGGAATAAATTTCCTTGAATTATAAATTTTTGAAGTAAGATTTAGTGAATCTCGATGTTAAATTTTGCCTTGGAAATTTTAATTCTCTGGTCTTATTTTTAAAATGTTGTGTAAAGAATTTTTTTGAAAAAGAGCTAGAAGATTGAAAATTTATTTAAAGCAGATATTGCGAATTGGGTTTTCCGAAGATATTTTATGGAAACCGGAAACACAAGTAACTAATCAATATGAAGTAAAGATAGGTCATTATACTGATTACCATTAATTAAAATTCTGTAACTGATTCAATATTTAAATACGTGGCGTGGTGAATTCATTCTTCTCCACTACAATTCTGATTACTCTAGTTTTAGAAGTCCATAAAATATATAAAACACTTTTGTACTATTTTTTAAAGTTCGATACACTCTGAACCATCTATATGAAAATACGTTGAACATTTTAAATATAATGTTATAGAAGAATGTTTAATGGGACTTGAAAATGTTGAATTATATAATAAACATCCCATGAGTACGTTGTATAATCCACGAATCGTGTAGAAAACATGTTAGAAGTTCTATAGGATTTTAGATTTTTTTAAATAATTCAGAAGTTCCATAGTACTTCTTAGTTACACAGTACTTGGTATACTTCCTTCCCAATGCTAGAAGAAAGTCCCAAAATAAAAAGGTCTAAAATCCTATAAAACTTCTCGCTCTTTGAGGTGACGGTCTTCGTCGCCGTGTAGGTCAAAATGTTACAACTTCTGACAACAACTTTGAGGTGGTGAAAGATTTTGTATATTTTGGTTATCAAATGAACCAGAAAGCAATAACACCAGCCTGGAAATTAAGCGTAGAATAGTGCTAGCCAACAATTGTTACTTTGGATTAAGCAAAAACATGCGGTCAAGAACCCTGAGTAAAAAGGCAAAGATCACACTGTACAGAACACTTATCGTACCAGTTCTGACATATGGTTCAGAATCCTGGGCCATATCCATAAGGACAATTCCTGTTTTAGTGATAAGGTATAAAATATAATTAGAAGGGTTTTCATAGTCCATTACGAAATAAACTAATAGGTTTTCAAAGGCCCATAGCGACTTCTGTTCTTAGAAGACAGGATTAAAAGTCCCATGGGATTTCTGATTCATTGAAGTTAGACAAAAGCCCCAAAAAGGGCGAAAGATAAGTTAAATTAAAGGAACACTGTGTAATACTTTATAAATAATACTAATAAAAAAAACTAGTGGGACTTGTGATAGTAGAATATCTTTGATTAAAATTTAATACCATGTATTCTTTATATAAAAGTCCAGATCACTGAACAAAATAAATGCGTTGGTAAATGACATTGAAAGAAGAGTAAAATTAGAAAAAAATATTAAACTATCACTTATTTAACGACAACACTTTTTACTCGATTAAAATTGCTTTTGTTTTTATTTTACCTTGATTCATTCGATTTACATAAATCTAAATCTATATAAATGTAATTATTCTCTTTAACTTTACAAATGTTTTGTTCAATTTGGAATTTTTTTTTTAAATTTATGTAATATGTATATATATAATTTGTAGTACTATATACCTTTTTGGATTTAATACATTTCTATACAATTTAAGTTAAAAATTTTCTATTTTTTTTGGTTTGAAATAAAAAATTTTTACTTTAAGTGAAGACATTTTAATTTAAAATTAATATTGGATCAATGATTTAGGTAAGGTGTATATTATTGCATTATCAAATGGTTCAATTTTTATTTACTTCAGGCCAATCTTAAATGCAGTAATGATTAACTGAAATAAAATTTCTTCAATTAAGTTAAAAAAAAACCTTCACTTAAAATAAAAAATCTTCACTTAAAATAAAAATCTTCACTTAAAGTAAATATTTCTTAACCCAAATTAAGAAAATCTTATTTGAAGTAAAAAAGGTTTATATATTATGTGTATATATACCTATTATATACCTATATTATTTTATTATTATTTAAAAATATAGGTTATATTAAAAATCAATTGTTTTTTATTTTCATTTTTATTCAAAGGAAAATCTAAAAAAAACATAAAAAGGATTAAAAGAAAAACAAATTATGTTTTTTTAAATGGACAATTTTGATTTTTCTTTTATTTTTGGCAAATAAAGAAAGAATATTAAAAAACAAATAATTTCAATTTATAATATTGTGAATAAATTATTTGAAAGTTTTTTGATTTTCCTTTTATTATTTTTTTTTTTGTTATCCTGCTGCTACTGTTGATGACAAGTCATTTGATTGTCTTTTACTTTGAAATTTTAAATAAAAAAAATTGATTATTCTTTAAAATAAGTTTAAATTTTTTTTTTTATTTTTAATAATTCTAGATTTTTAAAATTTTATTGACATTATACTAACCTAACCCTATATAATATTTGTTTTACCTAAGTCCAGTTCGCAAAAAGACGTTTTATCTAACGAAGTCCTTCAACAGAGGTAACACTGAACTAAAACACTTTTAATGTGCATTTAAGAGTTTGGTTAAATCAGGATAATGCCGGATGGGTAATTTGCAGAGTATACTTCTTTTCAGAATATGTGTGCATATATATTTAAATTTGTATGTATCTAAATCAGTGACGATGCAATATATATTAACCAGTGACGAGATGTGAACATTTTCAATCGGAAAGCAAACTGTATATTATTCTACATAAATTTATTTTACGAATTTATAACCAATAAAAATGTTTAGTTTCAGAACCTATTGAATTCCGCACCAAACACCAGTTAATTTACTAGATAAATTTCGCCAAAATATATGCAATAAAAACTGATCGAACTTGAATTTTAGTGCAATAACCTACTGTACTCTTGAGGACACTAGGTTAAAACGAGGAAGAGTGTAGTAAAGTAGACTGTTTCAACTCTGGGATACCCGTATGACCGTAATATTAACATTATATCATCCGGTAATTACTTTTGGCAAAATTGAAAATATGCAACTTTATTAGGTGTGCTGTATTGCTCATATAAAAGAAGGAGTTGTTTGGCAGGTAATCGAACCCACTGCAGTAGACCAACCAAGTTTTGCAAAAATTTTGCAAATGCAAAATTTCAGACACCAGCTTTAATAGGTATAGAATAATGCTCATATAAAAAAAAAGAAGTTGTAGTCAGGTACTCGAACCCATGGACCAAAGTGACTGGATTTCAATAGCGACGACGGCTATTGCATAAAAACAAATTTGTGAAAATTTCAAAACCTCCTTTATTTTTTGTGTTATCGTGCGAACGGACAAACGGACGGACATATATAGCTAAATCGATTTGTTTTTCGATTCTGATCCTTCTCTGCGTCACAAACGTAATGACAAATTTAGCATACTCTTTTGACTAATAGTCATACGGGTACAATAACAGATACACAAAATTTGATTTGTTTTTGTTTTGTTTGTTTTTTGTGTGGCATGTAGTGTTGAGCTTATCTTATTCTTTATGATGCGTTAATTCGCAAATTTATAAAAACAAAAAAACACAATTTATTTCTGGATTTAATTTTAAAAGAAAAAAATTTTTATAAACTTTCATTTTTTAGTTCAGATTTTAAAGGGAAGCACTGCTTGCCTTGCCTCTATGGACGTCTGGTCACTGATAAACGTATAAAATCGTTTGTTAAATTGTTTTTTAAAGTCTTTCTGCGAATTATTCCTTTTGTTAATAGGCGCGTTATGTCATGTGTGCAGTAACATTTTCCTATTAGCCTTTTTTTTAAATAAATTCAGGCGTAATGATGTTTTACTAAATTGAATTACATCATCTGTCATAGTCCCATATAGTATATTAAATGTATATGTATTTTTTACATGTTATATCAATCTATCGAAAAGGTAAATCGTTTAAACTTGGTCCTGTAATTGAAATTTACAGTAATAGTCGTTCAAAATGTCACAAAATTTCAATTAAAAATTTTAACATTTTATTTTAAATTTTTAAATATTGAACATTAATTAAAATCTTAATTAGTTTTAATGCTTTAATTTTATAATTATATGTACATATACAGCAATTTTGTTTTGATAAATGCTGACGTTACTCAGCAGGGATCACAAGTATCTAAATCTATGATTAAATTCGGTAAAAATGATAGAACAGAAACTGGTTGTTGATAGTCCCACGGCACCCTGGTAAACTTCGACATTTGTCGTTCATTGCTTTGTTGTTAATGGTTCAATATTTAATTTAATAATTTTATAACTATTTCCTTTTTTACGTACACATGTCATACAATTGTTTCACGATCTTGGTTAGATATTAAACCTCCACGCTTTTAGTTATTAGGCATATGGATAACAACATCTGTTTCAAAGACATTGAAGTTATTTCGTATATTTGTTGTTTAAAATTGCAGTTCTGATTAAATTTAAAAATTTATATTATATACCAGTTCTCACTCTTATTTAAAATAAATCGATATTTTTCCAAAATTAAATGTCATTTTCATAATCTATACTTACTTTAGATATTATTTTATAGGGATCGACTTGAATCTCTAAGTTTTTGCTGTCTAATCAGTTTTCTTTTGTTTCAATATTAAAAACACAAATTTAAAATTGTAAATATAAGTTTAATATTTAACAAAAAGTTGCTGCCCATGCAAAAACAATCCAACTGGAATAGATGATTGTTTTTTTTTGTTGTTTTAATATTAAAAATTGACCATCTGTTGTATTGTTTTATTGTTTTCATTGTTTTTGTTTTTTTTTTTTTTAAATTTATATGTATAACGATTAGGTTGTATTTGTATATGAAACTTATATTGTTTTCCCCTTTTCTTAAGTATTTTTTTTATTATTAATGATTCCTTTGTAAACTGGACATTGTTTTCGTTTAATTAAAAAAAAAATGGAAAGTACTTTTTAAATTAATTGCAGTTGTGGTTTTAAAATATTCGTTTCTATAGATTTGTTTTGTAATGATGATTTTTGTCATATTAACATTAAATTAATAAAAACGAAGAAGAGTGTGGTAGAGTAGACAGTGTCAACTCTGGGATACCCGTATGACCGTAACATATACATTATATCATCCGGTTAATTACTTTTGGCAAAATTTCAAACATTCAGCTTTATTAGGTGTAGAGTAATGCTTCATATAAAATAAGGAGTTGTATGGCAGCTACTCGAACCCTCAGCAGTAGACCAACTAAATATTGCAGTAACTTTGGCCATTACACTAAACTATTTTTTGCAAAATTTCAGATACCCAGCTTCATCAGGTGTAGTGTAAAGCTCATATAAAAGAAGGAGTTGTATGGCAGCTACTCGAACCTTCTGCAGTAGACCAACCAAATTTTGCAGTAATTTTGGACATTATACTAAACTATTTTTGGCAAAATTTCAGACACGCAGCTTCCATAGGTATAGAGTAATGCTCATATAAAATTAGAAGTTGTATGGCAGGTACTCGAACCCGTGGACAAAAATGGCTGGATTTAAATAGCGATTCCGGTTTTTGCATAAAAACGAATTTGTGAAAATTTCATAATCCTAGCTCCTTTACTTTTTGAGTTATCGTGATGACGGACGGACGGACGGACATACATAGCTAAATCGATTTATTTTTCGATTCTGATCCGATCCATACACTTGAGTCTATATCTACCCCCCCTCCTTTTCTGCGTTACAAACGTAATGGCAAATTTATTATACCCTTGGACTATATTATTATACTATATAAAACGCTATTGGTATATAGAATTTACATATTTATGCATAGGTACTGGAAAACATGTAAAATTTGAACAAAAGAAAAGATGAAAATGTACTTTTTTTAGCAGTATCTGTAACGAATTACAGATGTTGCTGCTAATTTTAAAAATATTGAAACTGAAATTAAGTTTGACAGTAGAGAATTTTAACTTATCATTTTATTATGTTACTACATTTTCTGAGTGCCTAGTAATTAATTTATTCATATTAAATGTCATAAAAAAATCCATATTTGAAAGATTAAAAAATAGACCTTTTTTTAAAGTTTAAAAAAATATTAAAATTTGACATTTCATTTCGAATAACACTTCATTTAGAAATTATTAAGCAATTACTTCACAATTTATTTTGCAAAATTACTTATTAATTTTTATTGTTTTATGTTTTCTTAGTAAAAATTAAGCTTCTTTATCCAAAGCAACCAATAAATAAAACAAAAGATAAATCTAACTTTCCAAGCGCCCAAAGAATGACAGTAACTTATTTTAGAAAAACTTAATTTGAAATTTTTACAGACTAGTTATATAAGTTTTATAATTCGTTCACCCAAAAATACTATTTTAAAACTAGACAAAATTAAATAGTAGATCATTTCTTAATTATTCTATTTTTGACATTTTAAATAGAGTTTTAAATTTTTGACAGAAAATAATAAGCGCTTATGGAAATATAGTAGGCAATATTTATATTACCCTATATCTACATTTTAAAATATTTTAGGGGCAAACAAATTTAAAATCTAGAGTTGTGTGATGAATTACTCAAATCCGCGTATGTAAAAGTATGCAATTCTAAAATAATCCAAGACACAAACCTTGGGAGACAAATTTTATAAATGTATTTTTAAGGAAAACTAGCTTTGTGCTGAATTTCGTCTCTGGGTACCTTTTGAAATTAATGAATTTTGACTTTTCTTTTGTTTTTAAATAATTTTATTTAATTTTTAAATTTAACTAAGAGTTAATTAAAAAAACTGTCGAATAATTTAAAACATAATAACAAAAAAAAAATTAATATAAAACTATTCTAAGAAAATAAGGTTTCAGAGTTCATTTTAATTAGAAAAAAAAAAAAATAAACACAAACCTTTTTCTTTAACATGCTGATTGGATTCGTCAACTTAAGTGTATATCTAATAGACCTGATTCGATGCTATCAAACAGACTAGTAACTTGAATATATTCACGTGATTATTGTCTACTTGGGTATAAAAATAAATCAAATAAGATAAATTTATATTAAACTAATATTAAATTTTTGTGGCGCCTAAACGGTGGTAACTAATTTTTAAAAAACTTAATTTGGGGTTTCTACATATAGGTTACGTATTTTATCATTGTTGAATACATCGCCTTGTTAAATTATTAATTATATTTTATTAACTCAGTTAGAGATCTATTTGGTGTTAATACGAATTTTCTAATTTTGGTTTTCAGTGACACCTATTTTATTCAAGTGAAATAACAAATACAAAGAGTAGATATTATTAATAAATCCGGCCGACCTCGTAGTGGTTAGGACGTCAGTATTGCAATCGAAGGGTCTCGGCTCAAACCCTAGTCGGATCATATCTAATAAAAAAATATATGGTATATTGAATTTTTATCAATAAGAAGTTCAAATGCCAAGATGTCCAATAGCAAAGGACTATTATAATATCAGGCAATAATTACTATTATTGTCTGGTTCTAAAAATAAAAAAATAAATTTATTAATTAAATTATCGAAAGGTGTTTTTTAAAATATATAGATTAAATAAAATAATTAAATAAAAGTAGAAGTAATTATCTTTTAATTAATAGCTTGCAACATATTTTGAAAATATGTCTCCCTGTTTATAATACAAATTGTACTTAATTGCGTCAGTATGCGTTCTAGTTTTAAAACAATTCACAACCTAGAAATCACTCAGATACAGGACATGTTTAAATAAATGTCTTCAACCCCATTCCTGATACATTCTTCAATATACATATCGGTTAACAAAACATAAAAGTTAATTTAGTTAAAAAGGTTAATTGGTTGCTCAAGTTAATGTTATAAATTGATCAGTCCAATTGGGTCAGGTCTACCAAATCTTATTCATTTAAAAAAAAAAATTTAATTCAAAATGTAATTATATATACATTTTAAGTTCCAGAAAAACTTTAATATTACTTCCATGATTTATATTCACTTCAACTAAATCATATGGCAGAATTACAAACACGCTTCCTTCGAGAAATTCTAATTACAATATTAATATTTAGTTTTGGGTAAAGGTAATACAAATTTAATAAAACAACTATAAAGTTCTTATTAATTAAGAAAAACATAAACGCAATATATAATTAGGAATAAAATCATCATTTTGGTTTTTAAAGTGAATCTAATTTTCAACTAATGTGATACAAAAATTAGTTATTAAGTTGCGTACATATATTTCAAGAATTGTATACGCGTTTAATTAAATAAAGATTTTTTCGTATACACATGTACTTTCATATTGTACGTGATCTAATTTTTAAAATAGTCTTTTGTTTGGGATAATGATTCTTAATTGTTTTTGGGTGGGAAACTAGGAGGGAATAAACAAAATTAGTTATTTTTTTTTTACATTGTTAACAATTTTCGTATTTATTGTAAAAACCCCGAAATTTAGAAGACTAATGATTACAAGAATATGTCTGTTATTTACATTAAATTTAGTTATGTAATATATGTAATTATAGTTATGAAATAATTACTAGTTTAATGAATAAAAAAAACAAACAAAAAAAAAAAAATCAGACAATGGTTAAAAAAAATAATATTAATGTGAAGCAGATGATTTATTTCACATAATATAATATAATTGTAGATTATACCTACCAGTTATATTTTTGGTAATTAATCTAACTATACTTTTAATTTATGGGTCAGTATGATAATATAAAGCATATTACATTATTCATTTTTTTTTTTTTAATATTAAGTAAACAAAATTTAAAAAATTTTTTTTTTTTGAATTTTTCAAACTTTTATTCCCGGAAAAATTTTTTTAAAATATTATTTTATTAGAAGTTTAATTAATAGAACCTTTATTATTTATTGTAAGAGTAAAAATGGCAATCAGTTCATCAAAATTTTTTTTCATAAAATATCCTATGGATATAAGCTTATGAAGTTTATTAATTAGATATTCAATTAGATATATTACAGCTTCTTAATACATGAACGGTGGAATGTGGCGTAGTGATTTGGACCTTTCAATTGAAGGGTCTCAGGTTCGAACCCAATGCAGGTTAGATTATATCTAATTGAACAAAAATTATAAAAAAAAAAAATATACCTGCCGCACTGAAAAGGAAAAGCTGAACCAATCTTTTATCACATTGTATTTGGTAAAGTGTTGTACGTAAATAAGTGAATAAATTGATAAACTTCTTAATGCCGATTAGTATTAAATATTGAAGATTTTTCCGTTGTTGAAGTCCAAACACTATTAAGAGAAACCTACAGTTATTTTTGATAACTTTCTATGTTTTCACTTACCCTCAAGAATCAATAAAGCTTTTCTTAAGTGAAATCCTATTAGTTGTTTCCAATTGTTTAAAAATAAAAGTTCTTAATTTTAGACCCTTTCCAAATCTTAAGAATTTGAAATTTAAGAAATTATTTTGACAAAATTTAAATTTATTTTCAAGAATTTACTTTTTCTTAATTTTAGATCTCCATGTTCAGCGGATGTTAATGGCTTAAAATAACCAAACATTTCTGAAGAATATAATAAGTAACTACTTCCCAACTGTGATTACATTGGCTATTTATTTGATATTTTAAATAAAAATTAGAGTAATTGGTAGTAATGACGCTAACATGTTTAGTAAGGTTAGCCCCAAAATAAGCTTTATTATTCTTTGATCTGGAGAGTTCAACGACCCCTATTTTACAGAACATCTCTTTACCATCTAGGTCAATTCTACTCATGTCTATTAAATCCCCAAGTAAAATTTAGGATTTGAATAAAAATATTATGCATATAATAAACGAAATTTGATTCTAAAACGTAATTTTTATTTCCAAAGTCTGTAATAATTTACCAATGTTCTTCGAATTAAATTAATTTACTTTACTATTTTACGAAATGTAACTCAACTGTATCACAAGGTTGGTCATTAGATTTAATATTTAAAAGAAGATGAATACCTTAACTTAACTTTATCTGACAGATTTTTAAGATCTAAACCAGAAAACTCGAGTATTAATAATATTTATGATTTATTTAATCAAAGGTCTTAAAACCCCGTTCACAAAATCCTCAAAAATTAATTCTTAAGTAAAAATTTTGGAATTGTTTGAGGATTACATCTTTGAGTATTTTGTTTTAGGAGATTTTGCCTTATTACAAATTTTGTTGCCGATCATTTTGGATTTTGGAGATTTACCAATCTCATTTAATCTATTAGTGATAGCTTTTTATATTGATATTTAACTTAGAATCTCTGCTACGACATCCACAAAACTCAAAATAATATAAAAAGTTCAGTTTAGTTTTGTTTTAAAAAGCTTGAATGAATGGATTTCGTTACCTTGGCCAGTCTACATATCCACAATAATCATTTTATATTAAATTCTAATGAAATAAAATATACTTACCAAGATCTTCAATCAACCATATAAAATAAAAGATAAAAATATCGTACATGAATAGTTAGTTATACAATAAAACAAAAACTACCTGTACATAGAAACTCAGGTGCATTTACATATCTTATGATTAGTTTTGATAATAAATCAAAATAAAACAAAACACTGAATTCTAATTGATTTTTTTTTTTTTATTTAAAACATAATTTTTTTTTAAATAATATTTATGTTCAGTTAAATTAAATGATATATGTGTTTATATATATATACACAATTAAACATACATTTATATATATAAACAATTGATAGAGATTTATTGATTACTTAATAAATATTTTTTTTTTATTGATTATGATCCAAGTTCAATCATCGACAAATTTACAAATATACAAAAAACTATTAAAAAAATATTCCAAATCGTGATTTTTTTCTAATTTATCAAAATATATATATATATATATATATATATATTTATATCAATATACTAGCAGTTAGTCGGAATGTTAGATTGATTGGTTTGGTATATTTTGACCCCCCTACTATGTTATCTATCAGAATGTCATAATAAGAATATATAACCAATCATTTTAGTTTTTCTATATATATATGTTTTATGTCATTTCTATCAAAAACAAATAAAATTTTTTATATATATGTATATATATATAAGTATATATAAATTGAAAATAATTTATCAGACATATTTCAATCTAATGTAATTTATATAAATGTCCATCAAGTATTATTGAGTTGTTACAATGAAAACCTTTTTAGATGATCCCATATATTGAATACATATACAGTCAGTTTTTATATTTCGTTTTCTGGTTATTCATATATTTGGATGAACGATGAGCCCCATCTGTGAATTTGAATAAAATAAAATTACTTCCAATGGTTTTATAACATATTTTTATTGGAAAATATAAGAATATAATAAAAAAAAAAAAAAAAATTAAATAAAATTGATAGGTAAAAAAAAAAAACAATATAATAATAATAATAAACTAAAAATATAACTATTTATATTAAAATTCATAGAATTAAAAATATAGGAAGACATATAAAACAATAAGATAGGAAATAAAATAAAATAAAATAAATGAAAATAAAAAATGAATAAAAATATAATATTGGTAATATTAAATATAAACAAACATGTTTTTTTTTTTGGTTCTGATGCAATTAAACACTTGCAATAATCTGTTCTACTAATAGTAGCTCTGTTGGCATAAATTTTAATACTAAACTCCCAAAAGTTTGAAGTATAAATGAGAGAGTTGTAAAAAACTCTAACTCAATTCACGACTCACACTCAACTCATATTTTAAGTTCCCTCTTCTCTTGAACGATGCACAACTACATGATAAGTGATGAGAGAAGAGCGAACTTAAGGTTGATCATAGGTTGAGTTAATAAAAATGATCATTATTAAAATTTGAGTTAATAAGTGCGTTGAGTGTTTTGCGAAATGAAAATTTAGCTTTAGCAATATTTTGAAGCCGACTCATTTCAACTTAAATAGAGATAAATTTTTGAAAAAAACTCCCGAATCTTGGATAACATAAGTAGTTGAATAATTTATAAAATATTTCAATTGTAAATTCAATAAAACAAAAATCTGTGCAATATTCTAGAGAGTGGCTATTTTGGTATAAAATTTAAAACTAAACTCCTTTGGAATTTAAAACTAAAGTCCTAGTTGAGCGAGCAAATGAAAATTTTTAAACTAATTGATTTTCATATAAGTGAAACTGCGGTCTTACTTCAAAGAGTCCATTAAGAAATTACTGCCATAATTTAATTCTCACCGCCATGACAAATTAATTATTTCATCGTCTTCGAATAAAAATCGTACTTATGACTTATAAAATTTTCTAGAGGTTTTTATTGAATTTATGAGGATTTAGTAGGATTACAATATTTCTTCTTGATAGGAATTTTCTTTTTTCAATACAGGTTACAAGTGCTTTCATAGATTCATACCATACTGTTAAACTTACTCAAGTACTAAAGGTGTTATCACATATAAAATCTCTTATATTTCTTACTTACTTGGTGGGACATAGGGCGTCAACAAATCCTGAAATCCTCATCTGCCTTGTGGAGTCCAATCAAAAAATTGCCTTGCAATGTTTTCTTCTGGTTTCATCAAGGTATGTCAGATCCATCGCCATTTTCTCTCTCGGATCTCGATTTCAATCATCTTTTGGTTCGTTTTTTGCCACAGGTGTGTGTTGGTAATGATTTGCGGCCAACGAACTCTTAAGATGTGGCGAAGACAACGGTTTATATATGTCTGAAACTGATTTGACGTTTGTTCCAAATATTTTTAACTTTGTACGCTGGGCGATATTATTTGACTGCCATATGTTTGACAAATCAGCATAATCTAAGTGGCTTAAATGATTTCCCAGTAGCCACTGAATGTCATACCTCTCTTCTAAGCATACGGTTGCGGTTAAGATTCGTCCATCACAACCAAAAATAATATAGGCGAAAATATACAGCCTTGCCTTACACCCTGCTGCACCTCAAAAGAATTAGTCAACTATTCATTTTGTAAGACTCGACACCTCTCATTTTCTTAGGATTCCTTAACAATGGTAATAATTTTCCCCGATAGCAGATAGCAGCGTTATACCGCGCCAGTTATTACAATGCTTCAGGTTATCTTTTTTTGCTAGCTTAACAATAACTCACTCGGGTGTGCCTCTTATATTTCACTAAGATAGAATTCAATTTCATGTAAATTATACTACATAATTGTACGTATCAAATGTCGGAGGATGGATTAGATGTACAGAACAAATCCCTAAACCAAATCAATGATTTTCTGATAAGTTACTTACCTGATTGGTTTTAAATATCAGAAATGATAAATACAAAACAATGAGTAACCGTAAAATTTTCAGTACTAATAGGTCAATTAAATTACACAAAGTTCAAATATTAAAATTGAATGCAATTTATTTAAGATATCCATGAACTATTAAAGGACAGTATAGTTAAGTAAATTTAACACTGAACTTAATAGGCGTACGATGCAATATAAATATTTGAAGAGTTAATTGAATTTTGTTATATAATAAAATAATAAAAAAAAAAAAATATTGAACATTTGACACATGAATAGAATTTTAATAATTGTTTTTAATGTTTTTTAAGCCTTTTTTTTAAATGTATCTGTATTATATTTTTTTTTAATAACTTGATGTTTTTATTTTCAGTTTTTTTATTTTTTTATATAATATTGTTGTTTTAATTTTTTTATTTTTTGAAATTGATTGATTGGCATATAAAATGTTTATTTTAAATTTTTTTATTAATTGATAACCATTTAAACAGTTTATACAAAATACCCTTCAATACAAAAAAAAAAAACAGTTTTTAATCTTAATTCTTATTATAAATTTATGTTATCATTTTAAACATTTAAAAAATAAAGTAACTAACAAATTTAAATTTTATATTTTTTAGGTTAGGTTTTATTGACTTTGTAGTTATTTTCGAAAGGGGGCATAGGTATCTAGATTCAAAGTCGCAATAGTTGAACTTCACTAAAATTTGACAACTTTAGATTGGGCGGAAGTCGGCAAAGTTTTAAAAACTAATTGAATTACTTAATTCAAAACTTGCACTGTCTGGGTCATTTTATTAAAGATATTCAACTACTCCAAATATCGAGTTAAAGATATACACTAAAATAAAAAGGGACATTAATTAAAATTGTTATCAATTCTGAAGCTTAAAATTAAGAATTATTCTTAATTCGGGTTGTACAAACTATTAACTATTATTATTCATTTATACTTTATTTTTCCTTTACAACCTTGCCTTTATCTGCTACATGATTGCATACTTTCAACTTTTTCAATAGATTCTTCAATTATTTGATGAATAATATTATAATCCTGGCTATTTCACACGGAGAAGAAATAGCTTAGAATGATAATGAAATTGAATTCTCTTGTTGTTGTTTTTACACTTTAGCTGAATGAGATATATGTAGCTAACTCAGGTCTATGAGTTATTTTCCTGACCACGTCTTCGGATACCTTCTTGAATGCAGGGCTATTCTAGCTGTGTTTTATGTCAAATTTTAACGTTTAATGTTATGTCAAAAACTTAATGTTATTTAAGTATTAGATACCTTTTTGGTTGGTATTCTATTTGGTCCCATAGATGTTTGAGAGCGATTGGCCTAACCTAGAATATTCTTGTGAACACATTACATATTATGTCAATGTGCCTGTCATATGCCTGTATTTAATTTAAATATATTTCCGTTTGCCTGTATTATGCAAACGCAACTTTGTAAGCATTTTACAGAATATTTATATATACGTATATATGTGAGATTCTGAGTTAGGAGTAATTTTAAAGTTGGTAACAAAATCTGGATTATACGCTTTTTCCCAGAATATATAAAAATATGAATATGTTCTCAGGCAAATGATAGAGAAGACAAATGAAATTAAAGGCAAATCACATACAGGCTCGTGATAGTTACCCTGAAGCTTTCACGTATATTTCTTATCAGGACTTTGCCTTTTCTTTATTCACATTTTAATTGTTCTTATTTGATTTCAAAGGATGCAATACTATAATTTATAATCCACGACAAGTAATCAATAGTTCCATATACCTATACAGTTTCAATTATACCATAGTTCTTATGTAAATCAAAATCTATAATTTTCTATAGTTTTAACAAAATCTGCTTTGATTCAAAATTATGATAAGAATTTCAGTTTTTTTTAACACATTTTAATTATAGCAGATTCTTCGATGGTGCAAAACTTCATTTTCATTGTGGTGCAATGAAAATGGAGTTTATATATATATCTCAATTTATTCCTCTTCGATTAAGAACGAATCGATTACAACATTGAAAACTTAAGAATTAAATTAAACATGAGTTCAAAAATGAATATAACGTGTTTATAGACAATATATCTGCATACGTAATGTATGTATATCGATTAACACATTATGAATGAATAATTGTTTGACATGTTCAAAAAATTTTATAAAAGTTTTATGTAAGTCAAATTTTATGTTTTTTTGCTGTCACAATTTATTTTTATGAAAAGGCTTAATATGTTTTTTCTATACGTTATTCTTACGGGAGAAATAAGTTTTTTTTCCTTTTTTTTAATTTTTCTTTTATTAACAAATTCTTTTAATTTAATTTCATGTTGATAATTTACCTGTGCTGCCATGATCTCGTGCATGGTAGTTGATGATAAAGTTGTACAACAATTGTATTGAAATACCTGAGAGCATTCCTTATAAAGTTTTTTTTTGTTACATGGAAAAAACAGCAAATAAAAATTAGAAAAATTGGACATTATATATTTAAAAGAGGTTCCCGTACAGTGGAATCTCGATAGTTGAAACTTTGGTTTAAAATTTAAAAAAATTTGAATTTATAATTCATAGTAACTTCAATTTCAGTTTGTTACCAGTTACTGATAGAAAAAGTTCAAGATGAAGCACCTGGGAAAAATTTGGAGGGATATTTAAGAAAAAGATGTTAATATTCTTCTTAAATTTAATTAAGTTAAACACATACGAACTACAAACCTTAGGAAACACATTGGACGGAATATGTTTCCATAGTTCTGAAATGCGCATAACAAACGAACTTCCATAAGCCGTATTACGCCATCTTAACAATTCGACAAAGTAGGGATGAGTATTGTTGCACTTCTTGTTTCACGTTGGAAAATTTTGAGTGGAGGCATTGTTTTATTTCTTTAGAACAGTGCTCGCACTAGGTTCTATAAAACAGGTTAAGCGACCAGACTGTGCGCTTATGGATAAGTGGAGGGTTGAGGTAACACTGGGATTATTTATAAAACAAGTAGCTCTGTTTCAATAAATAATCAATATCAATCAATAAAAATATGCCCTTAAAGTTCTAAAATAGATAAGGGGATACAAAAACCATCCAAAATAGATATTACAGCTAAATACATGCACTTAAATTTGAGACTGCCTTCTGATAAATGTATAGATATTTTTATTTGTCTTAACTATAGGTTTATTTAGATCGATCAAATCTTTTAAGAATGCAATCCAAAAACTTAAACCCAGAATTTGAAGCCGCAACTGTACCCCTTAAAGTTGTGGAAAAAATCTAGTACGTTAAAAGGTATAGAACATTCATTCACCAAGTCATTTAGACTAGGCTTCAGTTTCTCTAATTTTTATATTCACTATGCCGTTGATTACTCGGATCATCTATATCTATCTATAATTTTACACAAAAGTTATGTATACTATTATATAAACTTGTTTTAAACATAAAATATAAACTATTACGATATAATTATATCATATGATCTGATCAAGTTTGAACCCGAAACCTTCCACTTGAAGGGCCGACGTCTTATCAAGTACGACATTGACCAGATTTCAGGCAACCTTAAAGAACCATTCACTAGGTTTTTTTTTCAGATTTAGAATCATGTTTTTGTTCTTCCGATGCAAATATTATAAGATCACCAGTTGCTTCATCAAACTTTCCATTTGGACCAAGCTTTAGATTTTGTCTCTTTCAATAGTTATTGACTATGGCTTCATCGTAACATTGAAATCAGTTTGAAATTCTTAGCTACATTAACTGGAATTACCCTTTAACTACTAGCATAATTAAAATTTTTTATATTATGACTGTACTGTACTTCAATATAGTAATTTGAGTCGCTTGACTCGTGTTATTTTTCTTTGTTGTGCATCAACATATACAATGACCAGTGGTTACAAAATTATAGAAAACTATTTTTTCACTAGAATACTTGTTTTTTTTTTTTATTGTTTTTATTTTGTAACTGTATATTAGTTATGTTGCACATGTGCAGCAACAAAAAATATAATAAATAAAAGTGTTAGACAGAGTAAAAATAGAAAAATTTGATAAAAAAGTATAAGAAAAAAATGTTCCACTGGTTTCGAAACTAGTACTTAGTTCTGAAAGTTTTATGGCCATATTATATATATTTATGTATGTTTGCATATACTTATGTAATTGAGTATCTATATAATTTTAATTTACTGTATACTCTTATTAACATGACTCCAAACGTTCCTTTCATCTTTTTTATTAAAAAAAAGTGTTCCGAATTTTTTTTTTATTTAATTCTTATATATATTTTTACTGTACATTCACATATATGTGATGTATGTATTTATATATATATACACATTTATATGTGTAAGGAAGGAAAAATTCATTTACATTTTACAACATCAGAAACTTTATTGCTCCTTGTAATTTTTGGAAAACTATTTTTTCCTTTTTTTTTTTTTTTTGAATAGGGAAAAATGGTAAAACTGTGTTAAAAATTCAGACCTAACAACAATGCTTGTTGTTCAATTGAATTGAAAATGCAGTAGTGCAATGTTGCTATTGCTGTTTGTTTTTATTGCAGGAAAAAAATGAACTAAAATTAAAAATAAAATTGAATAGTTTACAAAAAAAATTTGTTTCAGTATATTTTAAAAAACTTATATTGCATTTAAATTTTTTAATATCGAGAAGGCAGTTGTCTGTCAAGTCTGCTTCTATGGGAGCAGTTGCAATAGTTTGTAGGAATAATATACACCATTGTATAAAGGTGTGTTATTTCTGAGAACTTTGGAAGTTTTGTATTCGACTGTATTGGTGATGCCACTATTTATAATTAAATAAAAAATTAACAGAAAAATCCTTTCAATAAGTGTCCTTATAGAAGCTTTCAAGTTTAATATTTCATATTAAATATCACGTTCCGCCTTACAGTATGCAAATTTTGTAATTAACTTTTATTAACACGATTACAACTTTATAAGCATAAGTTTTAGGTACTTGCTTTAAATTAGTAAAACAATAGTATAAGGTTGAATTCAATTGGAACAAGTGATTTGAAAGTAAATCAATAGGTTAAATCTTAAATTCATCCCTAAAGTATGCAATTTGTTTGAAATTTTCTTTAATTACACTATTGTACTTTCAAAGAAGCACGCAGAGGTAATTTTACTCCACATCCAGTTCTTTCTAATTTGTGCTATCTATGGTGTTATACAACCTAAATTATTAGTAATTTCATTGCCCAAAATTTTTACTATTCACTAGTAAAGGATGAATGTTTATAATAAGTTAGATTTTGATAAAATCTATTTTGATCTAAATTATTCAAAATAAAAAAGATAAGTTTTCTTACTTTGAAATCAGATAAGAATTCATTACTTAAGTTTAGAAACTTGTTAAATAGTAAGAATGAAATTATTGAGTATCTTAAAATTTTAATTTCCACGAGAATTTGAAATTCTAAAGCTGGGTCGACTTTAACTTACTAACATAATTTTCTTCTATAGCTCTTCATGTGTTTTCATATTTATACTAAGTTTATGCTTAGCCAATTGCACCAACCACTTTTTACTAATTAAACAATCTTTTTTTTAATAAGTGAATGTTCTAATTATAATCAAACTTCATTGGAGTGTTGTCAAATATGGTTTTGGTACAATATAAATTTATTAAAAAAATGATAATTTGATTATCAAATTAGTTGTAAATTGTTGATGCAATACGGCCTTGATCCCATTTATTTTATGATACTTTTTTAAGTTGAAATTTAGTAAAATTAAATAAAATACATACACTAAAAATGTGTTACTTAGTAATAAGTGAAAAAGATTTAAACTTGTTTTGTATTTTTTTAATAGATACAAATGAAATTGGAATGAATTCAATGTTAGTGAATAATTTAATAAATAAAAAAAAAAAATGTTAAAAATTTTTATAATAAAAGTGTCAATTTGTAAAAATTAATTTTTTTTTTTTAAATAACATTTAAGCGTGATAAAAATGAAAATTGTTTTTAGGTCAATTATTACAAAATAATATTTAATAAAGTTCATACTATATGCAAGTTGTGAATAATGACGTCTTTTAAATTTTTTTATTTCAAATAAAAAGCTATTAAATTAATTTAGTTACTTATTAATTTTTAAACTAAAGTAGATCCTTTTTACTTTTATGGAAGACTTTTAATTGTATTTATTACAAACAGTTTTCCATGATCTATGAGCTCGCGATTAAACGCAATAAAGAACTTCGTAGGTCACTGAAGGGGATTCTTAATCTATCACTATATTAAAGACGCTTTAAGTGATGAAAAGCGATGCTTGAGCTATCTGTAAACATTGTGCATGGCGAGATAATTAAGCCATATTCCGTCACTTGTGTTCTCTAAATTTGGTAATTTTATTGGTACAATTAAACTAAATTTAAGAAGAGAATTAATATCTTTCTCCTTAAAATTCCCCTACATTTTCCCATTTATCCTACATAATTCAAAATCACAATTCCCATCTTCAAAAGCAAAAACATTTGTACCCCATCCTAAAGTTTGGTTTTAAAAGGACGTGGTTTTAGGGTAATAAAGTCAAACAAAAAGAACTGCGTCCAAGTTCAATGGGTGGCTTACGATGCTTTCCACGGTTTTCGTTCAGAAATTTTTTATTACCTTATAGTTTTTCCTAAGTAGTAAATCCTAGGTTTTCCTTGGTGTATTTCACGGTTTTCTTCTATAGGACAGTGATACATTTCCAGTTACGCTCAAAGTTCCAAAAAAAAATTGAGAATAGGGGTTAAAATGAAAGAAAATTGTAAAAACGGACATATTTAAACATACATTCCGGATTAACGTCAAAAGTTTTGAACGATGAATTTTTTTAAAAAAAACTTTTGACATTAACCACTAGAAAAAATTTACATAACATAAGGTTTAATTGTTTAAGGAGGGAACGAAGGTTTGGAGATTTTTATGTTTATTATTGACATTTTAATGGAAATCAAATATTGGCCAATAAACGGTTGGGTAGGACAAAATATAAGGGTTTATTTGTTTAATTTTCTGATTTCATTATTTTAATTGTTTTGATTTGTATGTAAATGTATAAAATAGCAAAGGTTTTTCCATTTTTTCCAGATTTTCCAAATCCAGATTATATCTCCTTGACGACGAATGTTCAATTTATATACGAGCTAATGTCAAAATTTCTATAGGCATAGATCCGGAAATTTATCATAATATTCAATTACCGATACTAATTTCAATGTTTTTTCGAACCAATGTCTTCCGAATCAATAGCACACTTCCCGCCTAAACATATAATGTTTAACCAATTTGTATATCAATTATAATTAATTTTGGAATTAAATTTTTTTAATATATTCTATGCCTATCCAATTATTTTCTCAGTTAATAACCAACCAATTAAAGAAATTATTATTTTAAATATATAAATCATTACGAACATCATTTAAAGTTAAAACGTTCAAAAGGGATTTGAAATATATATATAAATTCATATAATAAATTAAATTTTATTAGAAAATAATTCTTCCACAAAGTATACATTTTTTCTTATTATTTATAATAGCACTTTATAAATAATTCATTTTATGTACATTTATTTAAACATTTTAATACAAGTACATAATAAAAATGTTTATTAAAATACATTTTGTTGCATTTAAAATTGTTTTAGAAATAAAATTATGAGTTCTTTTTTTTTGTTCCAAATGACTTTAATTATTACTTTTTATGCCAATAAATTAAAAAATTAAATAGAAAATAAAATAAAACTCTTTTTTTTATTGCACAATTATGTCATATGAATTTTTTGAAGAATTAAACAGAAAGCTATAAAGAATTGCAATGGTGTTTTTTCAAATGATTCTTAAAAAAGAAAATCAAAAAACAATTAAAAATTGTTTTAAAATAGCTGATGTAAATGTTTATTGTTACGCCAATTACAGTATAGTTCAAAAATTATTTTTTAAGTGTCTTCTATGATATACGGAGCTGGAATTAGGATCTAAAATCAGATTAGTAATCGCAATAAGTGTCCTAAAAGCTATTAGATAGTTTTATATTTCACTATTTATTCTGATATTAATATGACTTTCCGCCTTAAAGTATGCAATTTCTGTAATTTAATTTTATTAGCATGATTTCAACAATATAAGAACAAGTCTCAGGTACTTACTTTAAATTAGTATAACAATAGTATAATAAGTTTGAATATAAATAGAACAAGTGATTTAAAAGTAAATAAATAGGTTAAATCTTTAGATTAAATATTAAGATCCTCCCTACAGTATGCAATTTGTTTGTAATTTTCTTTAGTTAACACAATTGAAAGTGCAGAAGGAGGAAGGGGGGTTTTTAAATCATATGCAGTTCTTTCTAATATTGCGGCGAATTGGTATGAAAGTAATTGAATAACTAATGCAATTTAATTGTATCAAAGAATCGTTGAAGCTATGAAAACATATTTGTTATTTTTATATAGAAGTTTTTTTGGGAGTCTTAAAAAATGTCCAGAAACACACGAAGGGGATTATTCAAAATAATTTGAAGTTAAGAATAGACGATCAAATACATCAATATAATAATTTTTCACCTCTTTCAAATTCTTTTTCAAAAAAATAAATAATATATTAAAAAATTAATAAATTATTTAATGGCCATTAACAAGGCAGCAAGAAGCAGTTGTTATTTTCCCATTTCTCCTGCTTTACTTTTTTTTTGTTATATAATTCCAATTTTTTTAAAGGGGAGCAATTTTAATGGATTTATTAAATAGAAACGTTTTAATTCTTTCTTAAATACTTTTTAATATTGCAAAAAGATAAACTGTGTGTTTTAAAGAAATTGAAGGGTGCTGTTAAATGTCTACTTAACTCAAATGTCTAATGAACTGCATATTTAGAAAATATATTTCTTATTGTACTAGTAATTTACCAAAGAAAACATGCCTATGTGAAACAACATAAAAAAAGTAAATATTAAAAAATATGCATGTATATTAAAATCATTTCATTTTATTTTTAAATTGTACAATACTTATGATTTTATTTCTTTATCAGACATTTATTGTTGAACACAAAAGTGTTGAGAAGAACAAGAACAACAAAATTAAAAAGAGAAAATAAAAGAAATGAAAATGGAAAATTCTATGATATTATTTATTCTATTTCTTTTCTTTATTGCAACTGAGGTTATTTTTTAATTTAGTTCTAAATTCTTATTGTAAAGTTGTTTTTATGTTCGTAATACTTTTTAAAACTAAAAGTAGTTAAGACTAACATCATGCTTACAGAACACTCAAAATATCAAATATTAGAAGAAAGCCAAATTGAAGAGGTAAAGCAGTTCAGCAATTTGGGAAGCACTATAACATCAAATTGGGGTATGGAAGTTGATGTTGACAGCAGAGTAAATAAACCTGCTTTCGGAATACTTTCAAACATATGGCAGTAAAATAATATCGCCCTGTGCACAAAGCAAAAATCCTTTGTTTCAAGGTTTCAAATAAGTTCTTCTATACGGCTGTTAAACATGGACGGTAACCACCAATATCACCAAAAAGTTGTAGACGTGTATAAACCGTTGTTTATGCCGTATGATAAGAGTTCGTTGGCCGCAAATCAATACCAACAAACCTGTTGCCAAACACGAACCACAAGATGATTGAAGTTGAGATCTGAGAGAAAAAATGGCGATGAATCGGATATATCTTGAGAAAACCAGAAGAACACATGCAATGTTTTGAATGGAATCCACAAGCCAGACAACGAAGAGTAGGTAGACCAAAGAAAACATGAAGAAGTACTGTTTTGAAAAACAAGCAGAAGCGCAACGCAACGCAAAACGTGGTTAAAACGTAAAGAATTTTTTGACTTTCTTTGTCCCAGCAGTGGTTCTGGGATCCAGTAAGAAAGTAAGTAAATACCTTAGGTATACGCCAGCTAAAAATTACTTATTGCGAACAGTAATAATGCCAAAAACTTCGGACGACTCGCAAAAAAGAGTCTAAGATGATTATCCAGAATAAAGTTATACGTCTAGGAACCCATCATGCTAGCTTGATAATCTAAGAACCAAATGTAAATTAGTAGGAACTTAAATAAATCACCTACCATATGGCACTTCTAGATTAAATTATCAACAAAAGCTGAATTATGAAATTTTGTAAAAGAATCTTACTGCTTGTTTCACTATATTCCTTCCTGCTTCAATAGCTTTAAGAAAGCGAATGCACGAAGGGATACTGAATAGTTGAGAAAATAGAAAATACAGAGGACAACTAAGAAACCGTGGGTAGTCGAATAGTTTATATATTTCTATGATTCGTCACCTCAACGATCACTCGCCTCAGGCATCGGTGTACAGTTGAGTCACTATTTCCAAAATCCGATACCTATGTACGAATTTTAAAAAAATTTCTTCCTTTCAACATTATCTTATAGTTAGCATAACTAAATTTAAAGATTTATTATTTTTCTATGAATTTTTTTTTAAAGAAAAATATAGCGATAAAAATTGATAATAGAATATTGTACTTTTATTCCAAAAAAAATAAAAAATAATAATAACATTATATATTTTTTTATTGCGAAATATTTGAATCAATAAAAATAAAACAAATTCAACTTTTTTATTGTTAAAAAAAAACTCTATTGGTATAAAAAGAAAGATGTTCAATTCTATTTCAGAAAAAAAAAAAGTTAAAAAGAATTTTTGAAGTGTAGCTAATAAAGTAATTTTTCCTTGTTCGGAAAAATTATTTATAGGGTATTGTACCAAGAGTATCTAAAAAAAAAACCAACAAGAACAAAATATAGAAAGGGTGGCGTCAGTTGGTGTTATGCATTTAACTTCATTTCGTACCATATAATAAGTAACAAAAAAAAAAGTCATAAAATTTTATTAGCATAAAAAATCTGGGTGGCCAATTGATTGGGAGGATGACTTCCTAATCATTTTTTATTTCTTTTTTGTTTGTGACTTTTTTTTTAAAGTGTAAAAAAATATTCTGACATGACCTGCCTCAATTTTTTTTTTTTATTTTTTTTTGTATATATAGATTATGTAGGTACTTGTATTTCTTAAAACAATTGGTCTCAATTGTTTGCTAGTAATTTGTTAGCAGTCATTAAAATTTTTTTTTATTTTATTATAAAATGGTGTAATTTTTATTGGATTTTTTTTTTAATATTTCACAGATAAGTTAGCAAAAACAATTTATATAAAAAAAGCTATAAAATATTTGAAAGCGTGTAATAAGACAATTTTAAAATGAGTTTATTTAAAAAAAAAATGCTAATAGTAGAGATACAAACAGAAAGAAAGCTAATAAGGAATTGGAGAAGTTAATTAAAAAAAAAAATTAAATTTAAAATATGGAATTAGTGTGAAACTAATTATAAGCTAATAATAAAAAATTAAAAAACTAATACAAGAAATTTTGGCGCCTTTACACAAAAGAGATGACCCCATTAGCATAAGTAAAAAATTTTGGAAATAAGGAAAAACAAATATTAGATTCGTAGTAAATATAATATTACATAATATATATTTTAATATAAGTTAATACAAATGTCAATAAGTACATTACATAACCAAATTTATTGTGCAATTTTAGAAATGAGTAAACTCAAAATGATCTGAATGGTATATCATTAAATTTACAATTGAAACAGTATACCAGGCCAGGACGGGTAATACTTCACAATAGAATCAAATAAGTAGAGACTAGAGCCAGAGATAAAAGAATACATTTAAAATATCTGGTGTTACAGTAGGGGGTTGCTAATATTATGAAATACATTTATTTTATTTATTTCTTCTTTAACTTAAGCAATTGTTTATCTGTTTTTACATGTAATACTTTTATATTATTTTTATTTTTGCATATCATTTAATAATAACTAGAAATAAATGAATAATATAAAATTTTAATATGCGTCTATATCAAATTAAAATTTTCTAAAACACAGTGGGAACTCAATGTAATTATTGACAGCTTTATTTGAAATTTATCCAACTGTTCTGGTATTGATAATATTGATAGTTTCACCCCTATCAAAAAAAAATTAATTTCATATGTCATGCTTTGATTTTCCATTGCAAAAACAGTTTTGGTTTGCATTTGAAATTAATTTTTTGTTTTTGGAAAATTTGTTTAAAACTTCTAAAAATGATTTCACTCTTTGATGTAATAAACATTCAGTTAAGAATAATAATAATATAGTATTATTTAGTTTGTTTGTTATATATTGTAAGTCTACCCTAAATTCATTTCACAAAAAGACATTTCGTCAGCTTTTATGTTTGAAAAATCGCAAAATGGTAAATTGTACTCAACCAAACGACTTTTGACAAAAGGGAAAGTTTGTAAAAAGAATTTTAAACTAATAGTTTATTTATAAATACATAAAATATATAAATTTGGAAACTTGAAACTTTTCAACTAAATGAAAGCTAGATAAAAATTGGGTATGAAAGTATGAAAGCTTATAGATGCAACTATCTACCAACCCTGATCGTAACTTACCCTGTTTTATATATACCTAATAGCCTTCTGTTCTAGAGCAATAAAACAATGAATCCCTTCACTCAAAGTTTTCTAACTTGAAATAAGGAGTTCGAAGCATCAATATGTTAAATTGTTAAAATGGCGTTAAGAATATTAACATCTTCCTCTTTGATATCTCCCACCCCCCCCAAATTTTCCGACTCTTCTTATATAATCCATTATCTCAATCCCAATTCCCATCCTTAAACTATACTATACATTTCCATCAAGGGCGTCATCTAACAGTTTAGTTTTAAAAGGTTGTGATCTTAGTTTGTTAAAGTTTAGCACCATCTAAAGGAACTTTGTTCAGCTTCAATAGGTGGCTTTCGATGCTTTTCATGACCGTCGTAAAAAAACGAAAAAATTTCTATGTTGTACAGAGTACAGGATATTGTTACTTTTTGAAAAAGTTAGCCAAATTATCTTGAAATAGAGCCCTCTCTGCAGTACAATTTTTGCTTGTTATAAACTCTCACTCATCGTGATCTTTGAGTTCTAGACTCCTTGTATAAGTAGAAAATTTTGAAAAAAATGAAATACCCAGATTTTGAATGCAACTCAATAAACTACTACTCAATTTTTGTAAAGAGCCCATATTGTGAAAAGTGTTTTTTCTATTGCAGCCACTTTTATCACAAGGTTTTACGAAAAATAAATAGCCTAAATGATTTTAGATAAACTGACCATCTCCCATATAACATGGTGATATTTTATATTTCATTTGTTGTTCATACTGTTGTTGCAGACTGCGTGATAATTGAAAATTTGTTATTTTTAATATTCAATTTCCTTTTAGTTTTTATTTTATTTTATATTTTCTAAATTGACTGCCAGTTTTGACTAAATAAATATTGCACTATTGGATTCCAGCTACAGATATCTTATAATATGCACGCAATTTTAAAATATAATTTGAATAAATTTTTAATAATTGAGTTGAGTTGTTTTTTCTATCATAGGCATATCATAAATGAGTTTTAAAAACTTGTGAGTAGTGACTATTAAAGGTATGGTAAATTTTAAATGTTTAAAAAACTAAAGAGCGAATAAATTTAATTATTTCTTTAAACATATTATGTTTTTAGTATATATTTTAATTAATTAACAAGCATATTAATTAAAGCGATTATATTTTTTTATTTAAAAGTAATATAATAAAAAAAAATCAATAATTAGTATCGTTATTCAATTAATAAATTTATTATTTTTATGACGACGCCTAGCGACCTTTTGCTAATTTCAATATACGTGTAATCTGATTAATTTAATAAGACTGTTTATACTTTTTTAGCTTGGTATAAAAAAGTTGCAGATAGGTGATTTTAGAAAAAATATTATTCTTAAATTTAACTTTTATGAATTACATGCACCAATCAATTAGACCTTGCTTAGGAAAAAATATAAAACTCTTAAAGAAGTTGAAAATCCGTTTCCAATCAAAGCAGAAAACATTCGTCCAAATTCCAAATCGTCGGGTTTGAACGCTCAATTTATCAAGTTTTTTTATATATATTAAGTAGATTATGTTTTAGTTAAACATAAGCATCAAAATGCTGCACTTCAGTTTATTTCTAACG
The DNA here is from genome assembly GCA_963082915.1 of Dolichopus griseipennis. NCBI lineage: Eukaryota > Metazoa > Arthropoda > Insecta > Diptera > Dolichopodidae > Dolichopus > Dolichopus griseipennis. Next base: position 31,087,575 of record OY720444.1, read on the forward strand.
TCCATCCATTTTAATCTATTTAACATATCTTTGATACGTGTTCTAATGCATTTTAAAATAATTCTCATTGTTCTATTTTGTAGAATTTGAAATCTGTTTTTTTGTGACTCGGTGCTTAAGAACAAAATTGGGGAACAGTAATTTAAATGGGGAAGTATGAGCGTATTATATATATTTATTGCACAACTTTTAGAAATTTTTGATCTTATACCTAACAAAGTTGTTTTCTTCGCTATCTTATTAGATATATATTGGCAGTGTGTATTAAAATTTAGTTTTTTTATCTATAATTACTCCTAAGTATTCAATTTCATCCACATTTTCAATTTGTTCGCCAATTATTTCAATTTTTGGTTTTTGTGTTGTACCTATTGCTAAGCATTTTGTTTTCATTGTATTAAGCTTAAGTTTATTCATATTCAGTGATGTAGATTATTTAAATCTTTATTCATTTTATTCTTACATTCAGTTATCTCATTTCCAATCATGTATACTAGTGTATCATCTGCAAATAAAGAAATTTTACAAAACTTTAATGCTGAGCAAATATTATTGATATATAAAAGAAACAATTGCGGAAAGCCTAAATCTATTAAGTTTTTGATATAGTGTCATTTATTTTAGTACATTGCATTCTCCCTGTTAGAAATTTTTTGAACCACTCCAGTTACATATTTCTGATCCCATATTTTGCTAATTTATTTAAGAGTACATTTCTATCTAGTGTTTCAAATGCTCTTTTGAAATCTATAAATGTTGCTACAATTACTTTCCCATTATCCGTATGCCCCTTCCATTCATGTAGTATCCAATTTAAGGCTGTTTCTGTTGAATATCCCTTCCTAAACCCAGATTGCATTTCACTTATTATATTGTTTTGCATTAAATAGTTGTCTAGTTGTAAGCAAACTACTTTATCCAAAATGTTTTCATATAGAGGTAGCATATTTGCAGGCCTAAAGTTTTCTACTGATTTGGTATTTACTGTTTTTTCTACTGGTATTATGGTAGCTATTTTCCACATGACATGATCTATATGAGTTTATTTATTTATAAGCTTGCAAAGAACTTAAAACTACAAAAAGTGTTAATCCAATGAAATCTAATGAAATGAAAATCATATAAATATGAGAAATTTATGAGATTTTTAAATTTTACAATGAGCCATCAACAAGAGCAAATCTTAAAAGTTTTAATCTCAGGTTTCAATTTTTTGTGCGAAAACAATACCTACCGCTTATCACACTTCATATATAGTTGTTCGTATAAATTCTAAGCGATTGGCTTTATGAATTTAATGCAAATTATTCATATGATCAAAGAGTTATTCTATTATATTTTTAACAGCTTTTTTACTTAAAATATTTTGAATATTAAACTATTTCTGAAACAACAAATTAAAAAAAATAGTTTTACCCGGAATTATAAAGTAACTTCCCAGAAGTAATTAACCGGCAACATTTTTTAAATTTTAGAGAAGCAAAACTTACATAAACTTCTATAAATAAAAATATTTTTAATTTTGGATCTAGAGTTTTTTTTTAAAATCTTATCTAAAATAGTAATTTAAGTTCATTAAATTTTACTTAATACATATTAATTTTACAGATACCAACCCTTTTTTAAATTTTAAAATATAAGTAACCCAAATTTAATATAAAAAAATATATATTTAAAATTAAAAATTTACCAGTTTTGTATGTTATTTCAAAAACTGTGTTAATAATTAAGTAATTAAATATTCTTTTTGTAAAATAATATTGCGTGATATTTAAATAAAAATCAAAAATCATGTTACACAATCAGTTTTTAAAAATGTGTAGGTACATATTATTCTATTCCCAAAATGCTTCTTATCCCTTCTTTCAATTTTTTATTTCTAAATTAAAATTTTTTAAATTTAACTTCCATTTTTCCGTCAAAAATCACCCTCTTTTGATATTTTTAAGTATAGTATACAATTTAGGACATTATTTAATAAGATAATCCTATTAAATATATACTAAAAAAAAAACAAAAAGTCTTTTTTCAGCTCCCACATAATTCTAAAGTTTTCGTATTTTGAACTCCGTCCCTTACAAAAAAAAAAAAATAAATGCCCACTGTATTGAAAGTATCTAAAGGTTATGAAAAAATACTGACTTTTTGTTTGAACTCACATTTTAACATTTTATGAATTTTAAATTTTATATTTATGTTCTTGTATTCATTTGTCTATTTAGTGAAAGTTGGTTTTGGTTATGTTAGTATGTATAATGGTACATACAAATGATAAATAATATTTTGTGGAGTAATGGTAGGCTTTATTGAAATCAAAAACACAAAACACATCAGACAAATTTAATTATAATACGCCTAAGGTCATTAAATATCCTTTGCAGATCTATAAAAGATTAACATAAACTTCGTTTATACATATGTAATATGGTATTTTAATGATTTTATATATTGTAATTATGTATATAACAATAAACATATATATTATATATTGGGTATATATATGAAAATATAAATGTGAAACAAGAGATCTTAATTCTTAGAAATTTAACATAAAAGTTAATATTAGTTAATTATTTTAATATTTAAAATATTTTATGAAGATTATTTAAAAGCGAAGTAAATTAAACGATTTTAAGATTAGTTGGTAATTGTATATGAATTTACGGAATATATAAAATATACACATTTGGAAAGTACTGGGGCTGTGGAAGGCTAATGGAATCACAGGAAAAGAAAGTTACTATGAAATGATGAAATTTTGCAGTAGCTCTTATCGTAAAAAAAGTCAAGGAACTCAAAAGATTTGGAGCCGTGTATGAGAAGAGGATTAAAAGAAGTGTAAAGGAGTTAAAATTGAAAAATTTAATACTTCACAACAAAGAGTAACAAAAATATAAAACAGACGAGAATAAAAACTATGTTCTATAGGAATTGAATGCAATAAAATATATATTTATTAATTTTTTACATTTCTAATCTCTTAAATGGCCATTGATGACATACTTTGGTGTCTATAGTTATCTTTTCATTGAATTGCATAACTTTAGGCTTTAATATGAAATGACTTCGTCTCAGCCTGAACGTATGCAAAATTTTAAATGAAAAAGTATTTTTTTTAAATATTTTCCCATGCCATCAAATTAATATTTACTAATTATAGTAAATGAATATAATTAATAGTAATTAATATAATCTAATAACGGTATCCAAACATATAATGATCTCAGGAACCGATAGTTTCTAAATAGTGCATTATCTTTTATGATAAAAATTCAAATTGTGTGTCAAAATAAACTTAGTTTTTTTTTAAATATGGTTTATCAAGGAACCAAATTTATAAATATATATCCAGTGTTTAATTTAAATCTTCTAATTAAATACAATTTTTTAAACAATATTATTTTGAAAAACATAAATTGCAAGTGTATTTATAAATCAAATGATTTATTAATTTAAAAAATTAAATAATTGTTTTTGAACTTAAAAAATTCTAAAATTTAAGCATTTTACAATTTCAAGAATCAAGAATCAAAAATAGTTAAATGATCTTTTGGAACTATATCTATTCTTTTTATCGATTTTATAATATTCTCATGGAATTATAAATTATTTGAATCTAGTTATAATTGTATAATTGTTTAATAAGCAATGGTAGAATTTATTTAAAACACTATGATGGGTTGGCAAGGAGATTTAAAAATTGACAAGTGTATCTATATCCCACCACGTTTGTAGTTAAAATTGAGTTACAAAAAATAATTTGAAATATTAACAATATTTTTAATAGGAACCTAAAAATTCATATTTAAATAATATATTATTATTGATTAGAAAAAATTAGTCCATGCAATTATAACACTAAAGGAACTAGAGTTGAGTACTAGGTACAATTGCCAAGTGTTATAAGCTCTAACTTTTCAACTGTTAGGCTAATAAGCCTGTCTATACCATAGGTACATCTTGGAGCAAGGGGTCATATTATATTCGTGTTATTAGAATTGATCCTAATGAATTCCACATACAATTTAAACATGACATAGTACTAGGCCTTATAACATGCAGAAACATCTTAGATTTTCAATAGGTACAATTATATTTTTTGTATTTGAGTTATATGGTATTCTATATCTTTGAGTTATATTAATCAATTAAATTATTTGTTTATATTGTTATATTAATGTAATTTTTATTAAAGATATATAATTATTAATTATTGATTAAGCCATTAATTTGAAGCCAATGGCAAATGGTAGCTGAGTCAAGTCAAACGCGGTCCTTTCGCATGAAAGATAGGCACTCTAACTACTGTGCCACTTAGCCGAGTATCAAAATAAATCACTACTTATCAATAAGATTGGCAAAATAAAAAACATTGTATATACCATTATCACCCTAACACTCATAACACTCAAAAAATGTTGGTCAGTTCAGTCCAAAAAATTTCAAAATTATGTTTGATGTTTCTATAAATTTTTCTTATCTATTGCCTTAAGTACATTTAAAATTTACATTATATAGTATTGCTTTAAAATTATTCTTCAATATATACTAGGTCAAGGTTCAACATTTTGTTTCAGTATTAACAAAATCTCCAAAAAGCAAAAGATTATTGGCATGGAAGATTAAAATTTTAATTTGAAAAGAAAGCAAAAGAAAAAGTCCCATGGCATTATTACAATGTTCGATTATCTTTGTTTTATTTTTAGTTTTCATATATATTGCAAAATGAAATATCTATAAATATATACATTATATATACATATATGTTTGTTAATAAAAGTAAAAAAAATAACATAAATACAAAAAAAACAAATACTAGATTATTAAATATCTAAAGAACGTTCATATGATACTATTGTGATTTAAACTACTTATGTTCAAAAAACAACAAAAATGAAATGAAATTTTGAAAAAAACTTTAAAAAAAGTTGAAAAATAATACTATTGAATAAAAGATTTGTATTTTTTTTTCATTTGTTTGTTTTTTGAGTACTATTAACCTAGAATCTAGGTCCCACTAGATGACTGTTGCAACAGAATTACTTTTTAATTTTTTTTTTTGTTTTTAATACAATAGAAATTTTATATATCCGAGTTTATATAGTATATTTTGTATATATTTACATTTTTGTTTGCTTGTTTTTTTTATATATTTAAATCCTGATGAATTGTTACTTAAAGCTATTTATTTACTTATGTATTTATAACATATTAGTATTATTTTAGTATTATAATATTATATGAATACAAGTAGAAAATTTATTTAAATTGTTAAATTTAAGTACAAATATTGTTTTTTTTTGTTCCAAAAGCAGATTGAATGTAATCCGGGTCATGGAAATTAAACATGTTATTGTCTTTTTGAGTTTACATAACAATAGAGAAACTTTTCTTATTACTTTATTAAATTGCATATTTTTAGGAGTGTTAGTGATTCCTAAAAATATGCAATATTTAGATAATAAATTTTTTTTACTGTAATTAATGCAACGGTAACGAATATATAAATTGAAAAATCTCATAGATCACTTCTCATAGATTACGCATCAACCGTCACCTTCAATTTTCTTCGAACATTGATTTAGTTATGAAACCTGATTAACTTAAATTCTACCAAGGATATTGAAGGATATTTTTGAATATTGAAAATATCTGTTTGATCGACTATTGACGAATAGCCTGTCACTCACAATATTTCTTATATCTGGTTGCATTATTTATAATTATCACCGTCTCTTGCATGTTAATTGATGCAAACTTGCATGCTTTGGATGTCCATTATACTACCTTACTTAAATGAGAAAAATATGATGTAATATGAAAAAATTTGGGAAATATTTGCAGTTTATAACTACTGTCATAAGTAGTTTTTATTCTTTTTGAAAACAGCATAGTGACAACACCAAGTACATTGTTATTTGTGAAGCTATAATTGAAAGTGAAGCCTTTTAAATTAAAAATTTTTATGAATTAAAAATAATCGATTGTTATTAATGAAATGATTTTATTGTTTTTCCAAATAAAATTTAAATTTGATTTAAAAAATTAAAAATCAATAAATTTAACCTATAATTGCTCTATTTAATTTTGAAAAACTGTCAATTATATAGTAAATATTATTTTATAATCACTATAAACTTGCAACCCTGAAAAACAAACTGATATTTAAAATTCAAATACATAACTTATAAGTCATATATATGTATATATATGTTAAAATTATATAAATGAAGAAACTTATTAATGAAATAGAAAAATCAATGACGTAAGAATCTAGAATATTTTTGAAATTTTTCCAAATCCATAAATGAATAATTTAACTAATTCTTATTGTTTAAATTAAGATAAGTATTCAATATATTAAGAATGTATAGAGAATATATATACAAATTTAGTTATTTATATAGGTAGTCATTAATATATAAAATCATCATTATGTTCACTTTATTAGAGTTTTTTAAATTACTGGAAAAAGATTGAAATATATAATTAATATTAAAAAACTAGGTTAGTATATTCAATTAAAAATTGAAAATGATATATGGAAGTGCTTAAATACTTCGAAACTTTAAAAATATTAACTTAAAGAAACTTAAAGAAATTAAATTTTGTAATAAAATAAGTTTCATTGAGGAAGTTTAAGATAGGGTCTCGGTGGTGGAGTAGGTAAACATTTGGCTTACATAACAGAGGGGGCTTATACAATATTTAATTAAAAAATCTTCTGTGTTAATATCGATTAAACACTTTGTATACCAAATTAACAATATTTGATACATCTGTCCCCTTCCTGGTGTTACCTTGCATCATATGTCCAAAATATGATATTTTTCTTCTTTTTATATTTGTTAGGAGCCATGGGCCTTCATTTATCCTCCGAAGTTCAATATTTGTGGCACGATCTACCGACCAAGATCTTAGTGCTCATCTATAGAGACACAACTCAGATGCTTCCAGATTATTCATATAAGTAACATATGGGTGATTGTCAAGGTCAAAGTCTCTACTCGATATAATAAACCGGAATAACACCAAATAATTATGTATAAATTATAAAATAAAGCTATATAGATACTAAAATGTCATTATGCTATCAAAACTTGCTTGAAGTCAGCACAATTCCTTTACTAGATTGAGGTGATCTGTAACATGAACGGCTTCCTGAGGTTTATTGACGGAAGGATTGAAAAATAAATTTCTTCATTATAAAATATGAGCGCATTCGTAATCACTACATTTAAGTTCCATTGTGAACTTACAAATTTTTTACATATCTTTTGTAGAATCCAAGCCCAAACCCAAAATTCTTTTGTTAACATGGGAAAGATTCACATGGATGATTTATTGATGGAAAGATTGAACCGACAATACTACGGTTAATATTCTGCGTCTTAAGCACTAAGCCACCGAAGCCTCTTTAGGTAATAGAATTTTATTTAAAAATATTCAAATTGCAAGGCAACAAAGAAATGCCTTCAGAAACAAAAAATATTTTAAATGATTAAAGAAACGGGTTCTATAATATACCTTTATCACATCTTGATAATAAAATCTGTTGGTACAGTTGGTCAAAATAAAATTAAATCAGTTAAATTTATCAGTAGATTGTCATGAACAATTCCATTTACTTAAATTTCTATAACAAAAAAAAAAAAAATAAAAATAAACAAAATTTAATTAGGGTTACCGTTTTACACTGGACTAAGAGCATAAATTTGTACTATTTTATACCCATAACCGACCACAAATAACACAACCCCTTTATTACTTTGCATTTTTATTTTTCTTGTTTTTTTACTCTTCCTTTATTTTTACCGTTAACTCTTGTTCTTTACGACACAAAAATACAGAAGGAAAATAAGAGTACAGTTATATATTAGTTGGTTTGTCACCCAATCGCGCTTTCTGTTATATAGATATTGTCATATCGACCTACATCCTGTTAAAAATAAAGGTGTGCAGATGTTAAAAAAATAAACGATGAATAAAAATAAACAACAAAAAAAAAAGGAAAGTAAGAAATAGATGCTGCTTCAAAAAACAAATGTATATAATAAAAAAAAAATTTCATCTGTTAAATAAACTCTTAGGATGAAATTAAAGATGAAAAAGAGAAACAGGAGTAAGATACAAAATAACAGTAAACTTTAAAAATAAATATTGTAAATTTTTTTTTTCCACTTGGTTCTTATTTAACGAATAAATGAAAGTACGAAAGACCACTGCTATGTGATATGTTGTATATATATTTATGTAAAAGTAAATTAAAAAATTTCATTTACAGTTACCTTAGAATTCCTCTAAATAGGTATGTATAAAGATGGAACGTAACGTTTTAAAAGAATTAATAATAAAGATGGGTTTAGTTACTTTAATAAATATTCCGAAAATATTTCGAGCAAAATAAAAGATTATTAGACCTTTCATTCAAGAGGCCCGGCTCTGAAATCCAATAAGAGGGAAAACACTGTTATTTTGTTTTCGAATGGACTCAGCTGCCATTCGCAATGGTATAAATAATTATTAATAATTTTATATCTATAAAAAATACATTAATTTATTATAAACAACTCCTAAATATAAACTAATAATTTAACTCAAAAATATAACTCACAGATATAAAAATACCTTATAACTCAAATATAAAATTATCGAATTGCACTTTCTTGAAATTAGAGAAATTTCTTCATCTAATAATTCCAAGCACTAACTCATGCTTAACTTCTATGTAAAATTCGTTAAGATCAATTCTAATAAAAGAATACAATCACCCTGTTCCTACATACACCTAGGGTATAGATAGACACATTGGTCTAACAGTTAAACTGTTGGCACTTAAAAACAAAAACCTTGTACGTTGAGTGGTCGAGACCTGAGACAATATAAACTCTTGTCTTATAACATTGGAATTCCAAAAAAAAAAAAAAATGTAATAGAACAAGGAACATTGATTACATGAACTTTGTAAGTTCTAGGTTATAGTTCTACAACGTTTGCAATAAATTTTAGTAATTAAGAATAAAGTATAATGTAATTTTTTTAACCCAATCATAAATGCCTGAGAGTTTGACTTATTAAGTTAGAAACCACATTTTAACTTGGTATTCAACCCCCAAAATCCCTAGAGAAAAAATAGAGAATCTAACTCTGCTGCTACTGCTTCCAAAGCACTCAAGGTTAACCAATTTCCAGTGGTAACTTAACAAAGTGATGCCTTCAAATATATCAATTTATATGAAAACCAAGATTCTTGCATATGTCCTTCAAGGTCCAGCAAAAAAACTAATGCGCTCCCATTTCAGATAGAAAAATGCTGCCTCCATTTCATCTTTATATGTTGATTGAGACTTTAAAAAAAAGATTGAAGCATGATCAATAATAAAAACCACTTTTAATTTTATATTTTGTTTTGAGTATTTTGTTGTACTCGTAGTTGCAGCAATTTTCCTTATATCGTATAAAGTGTATTTAAAGCTTTCTGTTTAGTTTGTTTTATCTTTCTTTTTGGATTTAAAACAGAATATGATTGAAATTGTACTTCTTGTGGTTGGATTAAAGAGAATATTTCAAAAAAATAAAAGAATAAGAAAGAAAATATTACATGAATATTTAAAAATGAAAGAATACAAATTCTAAAACCACAAAATGAAAATGAAAAGTTTTTTTTTTAATTCTTATTGCTTATTCTTTGATCCAAGCTAAAATTACATGAGAGAAAACTTCCATAACACATAACACCAAATAAAATATACCGATATTTAGCAAATTTTTAAATTCTTTAATTTTGAAGACTTAATAAATATAAAGCAGCTTTGTTGTGCGACGTTCGATTCGATCCTAACTGATATTTTGAGTTGACTGCTGAACAATTTCGATATAACAGCAGATGAGCTGCAAGTGGTCATTTTTACATATTTACATCTAAAAGACCTGAAAATATCTAGGAAATTCGGAAATTTTCAATGGAATGAATTTTAATGGAAATGGAAACTCATCTGTTATGGGAACTTCGAAGATGTGGAGCACGCATTGATCTAGTGCATCCCTCAGCCAATAACATTCTATTTTACAATTTAAAAAAAAAATTTTAACGATATTTTTTTTACTAAAGCTAATTTCCAATTCATACCCTTGATTCCCCATTGATTCAAATACTACTTTTAAACAGTTGATATTCAAAATATTCAAGAACAGTTTGCAATCACAACATTGGTAAACCGAACATTGTCAAATTAATTCGTTTAAGTTTCCTTTGAAAAACTTTCAATGCATACATATTTAGAAATTCTATGTGTTAGAAAATCCATGTTTCATGTTAGGATAGATTAGTGGATTTCGTCATGAGACATTGATAAGATAGCGACGTGAGAAGGAAAAGTAGTAAGGCACATGGTTAATTAACCAAATTAGAGTTGAAAATCATTTAAAATTAGCCCATGATGCAATCAAAAGAACAGACGAAATGTTTAGGTCATAGTTCATTAGCCAGGAGAGTGTATGAACTCGTAACACACATTTGTCATAAACGAATTGTGGTACGTCGATCCTTAGTGTAGGTGTCGAAGCAAACGAAAACTCAACATAGAAATGAAAAGTGATCGACGATGCAAAAACACAAAAGCCATTTTCGCCATTTTTTCATTAGATCCTATCTTTTTTTCAAATTTTTTTATTTGTTTTTACAACTATAGAAATAAAAAAAAAAAAAAACCAAACTAAAGAAAATAAGTGTGGATAATATTTATTTCCCCTGTGTTTGGGTGTAATTTCAAACTTTGGAAAGAGACGACATAATGAATAAAAGAAAGAGAAAAAAAAAAATGAAATGTAAACTTAAAGTAAATTTTTAGTCCTTGTTTAACCATTAGGGGATGTAAAATGAAAACAGCATGAAATGATGTTGTGATTCTATTGTATATGTATATATGGTAGAAAATTTTATGTATTTAATGTTTTTAAATTTGTTTTATTAGAAAGAGAAAGAAAATGAGAAAATTGAAAAAAAAAGCAAAATAATAAAAAAAGAAAAACATATTGTAAATATAATAGCGAGAATAATTAGAACGTTGAATTAAAAATAGACTAAAAAAATAAGAATAAAAAAAAAAAAAAAAAAGAAATCCATCTGGACAAAATAAATATGAAAGAGAAAAAAAAAAAGAAAAAAGACAAATAGAATTTTTATTCTATTTAAATTAATTTGTCATTAAATTGCTTATAATTTATTAAACAAATAGTTCTATATTTTTTCTTTTACTTTGCTTTGATTTGTTTTTCTTTATTTTTTTTTTTCTAAAATGACGTTTGTATGAAAATTGAGAACAACAACGATAATATCTAAGAAAATTTAAAAAATTTTCTAAGGAATTGGTTTTTTTTTTCATTTTTAATTGGAAAATTACTTGAAATCCCTAGGAGTCGTTTCTTAAATAATTTGAACCAATTTAAAAAAAAAAAAAAAATTTTATTTAAAAAAAAAATACAAGAAATGTTAAAATTCACACTGTTTAATTGTAATTTTTAGGTTATATTTAATATTAATGGAGTGTGGTGGAGGGTGAGGAAGAGTTTCCTTTAAAATTGAGAAAAGTATTTTTGGTATCTTGAATTTGATATTGGAAATATTTAGTCTCGGCGAACTCTAAATAACAAACAGAGTATTTAAACGAAATTTTAAAAGGATTCACATTTATTTGAAAGTATTAATAGGAAGAAATTTTTAGGGTCCTTCTTTAGATTTCACGCTATCAAATTCTGATTGATTTTGGAAGCATCGAAGGCCACCCACAAACAATGGAAGGAGTTTACGTGGAAATTACGATTAAGTTGAATAGAGAAAAACATTTTGAGAAAAGTTATGAAGATGGATGTTTATGTTCTTGTTTAATCTTTTTTGGAACATAAATATATCTCAAATGTATTTAAATTACCAATTTTGAGAAACGCATATTTCACAGGATTAGAGAACAGAGAGTGCGCCAATTTCTAAATGCAGTAAGCGTTGAGGGATCGTTAATAGGATCGTTAATAAGATGGATAGCTCTATTTTAAACTTTACCAAGATATCCCAATGCAATTTGTTTTGTCAAATATGTTCATTATGCTCCATTTTTGGTCGAATGTAATTTCTTTAGATTGTAAAAAGATTAGATGTAAAGTATTCTTCAGATCAGACTTAAAAATAATTTTCAATTGATTTAAATATAAAATCTTTGGTGCATATGTTAGTTACTTAAAAAACCCAAAATAGAATTGATACCATATATTTGATATCAAAAGGACTATACTATATATATTTTAAAAATAAATTCATTTTTAATTTTAACAAATTTTAGTTTAGTTTCGTTATAGTTCATTAACCCAGTCGGGCACAATAACTATTTACTTTGACGATTTTACTGCCAAAACTGTCTGAGTTCTTTGGGGTTAAAATTTTGTAAAAGTGTGACCGCGGCAAAACGATAACGATAGGGGATCAATATTTTTATACTCGTTAACCCATTGCGGCGCAATAGCTTCTTAGATTTTCAAAGAGTTTTATTTATCGAGTTCAGTTTCATTTATATCGTTTAAAATGTTTTCGGATGTCATATTATTTTCAAATGTTTCAAATTCTATAAATAGGTTATAAAAATTATAAATATAATCGTGTGCGTAATAATTTTATTGATTTGTAATATTAAATGAATTAAATCAAAACATTACAAACTATATACATACATATGATTATTTGATTACAATAAAAATTATAATAACAAGAAGACAATATAATTACATACACATAAATATTATAATAAAAAAAATATAAATTGAATTTTACTTTATGTCTATTATAGGAATTAGACCTATCATAATTTCGTAAATCTTAAGTATTTTTATTACTTTTTTTTAGTTGATACAAAGAAAATAAAAAAGAAAAGATAAACCCAATTAACATGACAAAAGATAATATCATCATTGATTGATAATTGAAACGATAAACTTCGTAGAAAATTGAAAAAAAATTATACTTGACAAGAATTTAAATTAGTTTCACTAGAAAATTTTGTATTTTACTTCTGTTTAAGTATTATTATATTAATTACAGTAGAATTTATTTTGAATGAACAGTTTAATAAAATGACTGTAAAAATAATTTGCATATTTTATATAGGAATCTTTTATTTTAACAAATCATTTTAATTAAACGGGCAGGAAAACTTCTAGTTTCGTAAAGGAAAGCTTAATCATTATTTTGGTTTTGTGACTTTAATCCTAGGTTTATGCAATTTCAAATAATTCTTAAAAAATGCAGAGTATTAAAGTCTGTCTAAGTAAAGTTATTGAAATTATACGGCTATACGGTGCATAAACAATTATGTAAATTTAATAAAATATAAACTTCTAAGAGATTTAGAAACATTTTGAAAATAGCTAGAATAATAAAATAAGCCCACCACAGAGTTAGCCAGAATAGTGGGGTAAATACAAATACTTGTGCAGTACAATGACTGAGAATTAAGGATCGGTAAAGGATAAAATTTATATTCATCAAAGATTTGAAGGGATTTTAAATTTAGGATTTTAAGGGATTAAGGTAAGATACCTCCCATATAATACAGAAAACTAAAATTTTCTTTATGGGTAAGTTACAAAATTTAGTTAACTTTAATGGGCATCAATGACATATAATAATGAAACTTTTCTGGTATCGAGAAGTTTCTTTAGTCCTTTATCTAGCGATAATCCAATTGGTAGTCATTGAAAAAATCTTGGCGAGCTCTATCATTTTCAATCGAGGCACATAGTTTCAAAATCCGCTGCTGTTTTGTTATAATTCATTGCTATCTAATGCAATAATTTTTGATAGATTAGGTTGATAAGATAACATTGTTGTTGTTTCTGGTCTCGAGAAGGTTTTTTGTCTCTTTATGAGTTGTTCAGCGATAATCTAATTGGGTGTCATTGAAGTCTTCTATTCTATCACTTTTGATCGAGGCACATAATTTCAGAATTCGCATGATAGATTAGACTATAAAGATAATTTTATTCAAATCATTAATTTGCAGAGCTTTATCTTAATCTAATCCATATTCTGTTACGTTTGTCGATGACTTACTGTATTTAAAAAATTGATATATTCTGGATTAATAATACGTATAGTAAAGTCTGGTATCTACATTTATATTTCAAATATCTACATATCCATGGAATTCTATATTTTAATAGATAGAAGTGTTTTAAATACAAGTGTTTTTTTTTGTACTTTTTAAGTATGTATATATATATATATATATAATATAATATTTAAGAATCTTTGTACACCACAAGTTATAGTTATAATAATAATAATATTCCGGATTTTGGAATAATGCGTTTAGTGTACGTGACAAACTTTTATAAGCAAAAAAGATAGAAAGAGATAACATAATAGTAAAATGAGTGAAAGAAATAGAGATAAAAATAAAATTGAGAAAAATTAGAAATAATACAAAAAAAAGGAAGAAAATAAAAAAAAAATATTTTTATATCCTTAATGATTAGGAAACTTAATATGAAATTTATTAAATTTAATTTTTTTTTTTTTTATTATTTTATTTTATTATATAAAAATTAAATCACAGAGCGTCATTTTATAAATTTCATTTCCTTTTCCTTTTTATTTTTGGTTTTTTTTTTTCTGAAAATGTGCGTTTAATTTATTTTTAAAAGAAATTAGAAAATAAGAAAAAATAAAAATAATTTAATTGAATAATTTGTAGAATATTATGGATTGAATTTCTTTAATATTATATTTTGAATTTTGTATAATATTTTAAGTAAATAAATTTGACTTAAGTTATTTGTGGCAGCCACGGTATATTGTTAAAAACTTTTAACAAAAACATAATTTGGTTCAATTATAGTGAACATCTGTGGAGGTTCTCATTGCTATTTTTAATATTGAAAGGTTCAAACATATAAAACAGATATCAGCTTAGTGTTATATTAAAGACCTATCTTTTGGTACAATAATTGTTTATATTGCTTTAACAGTTGTAAATGGAGATTTACACTGCTTTACCATTGCGATTAATTGAACTAAATTAAAATCTTAAATCACAATCACTACGCCTGTGTGGCATAGTGATTAGAGTGCCAATTATTTATGCGAAAGGTCGCGGTTCAATTCAGGGTAAAAGTGAAAAAAAAAAGTTTTTAACACTTCTGTATGGTAGTGAAACTTAGCTGACGATAATGAGCCAAATCAAGTGCAGAAAATGGAGGTGGATAGACAATCTGAGAAAACTACCAACTAACACAACAAGAATGGCCCTAGAATGGAACTTTCAAGGTCAACTCAACAACACCTGGCGTCGAACAGCTACGGCTGAACTAGCTAGGAACTTGCAAACTTGGGAGGAGATTAATTTGTTGGCGAACGATTGAGTGTAATGGAAGAAGCAAGTTGATGCTCTTAGCTGCCAAGAGGAGTTACAGTAACAAAAAAAAATCAAAGAAAAAAAAAAGTACAAAAGAATTTTTAAAGGCTTTTAAAATAATTTTATAAAGTCCTTGTTTTTGTAGACACAACTTGCTTAAACATTCTATAATCGAAAGTGATTCATTTAACTGAATTACTTTAGTTGCAAAAGAAAAGTAAGAAAATAATGTATCTTCGTTAACATTAGTTAAAAAATTGGAAGTTCTATAATTCTTAAATAGCACAAGATGGATATAATATTATATATGAGCATTTAATAACATTCAATATTTTGATTGGTCGTACCATAAGATCTGTCCAAACAGTTGCCCGACAAGTGAAACGGAGCCCAAACATAGCCAACAGCCCAATGTTGGTTGCATAACATAGCGCAAATCTGTAAAAAAAAATAATAGGGGGTAAGAAAAAGTAAAAAAAAAATAGTTGGTAAGAAAAAGAAAAAAGCTAGTAAGAAATCTTTCAAAATTAGCTATAGTATATTCAACGAAAACTTACTTCAAATAATCTTTTTGTTAGTTTCATTTTGCGAAAAATTTAATATTTTAAATTAATAAGGACAAACAGCGGAACACGTTCTTTGATATTTGTTTTCTCTTGTTTTTGCTAATTTTAGAAATTAATTTTTACTTTCGACGAAATTTTGAAAAATAAAAAATTAATCAAAATATAAAAATGAAGAAATAAAATTAACAAATTATTAATTTTGTGTTTGTGTCTTTTTTTTTAATTTCATAAAAAAAAGAAAATGTATTTATTTTAATTTTTGCTGCCGTAAGTATTACTACATCACATTTTTTTAACATTTTTATGGATAATCATTTGGTTCAAGTATTGTATTTCGATTAAAAACTGTTTTTAAAAAAACACTAATACAGTTATCAATAGAAATTAATAGTGCTAAGTGTTTAATTAAGGTTGATAAGTCTGATTATAGCATATTAATTATTAGTTATTCCATTATTTTGAACCCAATTGCGAATGGTAGCATCTAGTCAAAAACCACTAGGGTTAACTGGAATTCAAATTCGGGCCTCAAAATTACTGATTCAGCATTTGTTCAATTTTTAATTAAATGCTTATTTGTTTCAAGTTCGAATTAGAAGTAACACTTTTCATTTGATGTTCAGTAAGATTTATACTTTCATTAGAAACAAATATCCGTTAATAACAATTAAAATATTTTCGTTCAATTCGACTGCATTGTCTTTCAAAATCAAAATTAACCTTTAATAATTCTTTATTTTAATTTTAAACAAAATTTATTTTTTTTTTTTGGATTTTCATGAAAATTTTTTCGGTTTTCCTTTTTTAAAAAAATTATTTTTTATATCCTGTAATTTCCTTTTGGCACAATATAATATATGAGAACTAAAAGAAAATGGCATGAAAAGGCGGGTTTTTTTTTAGTTTTCACATCGAACTAAAATAGAAAAAAAAAACAAAATAAACGAATAAGAAAAAGTATACACTTAAAAATAAATTAATAATCAGAAATTGAATCAAAGGAAAATTGAAATGAAGCAAATTATAGTTGATAATACAACTTTAAGATAATTTTACTTATAGCATTAGGGTTTCGGACTCGATTCAACTTCTAAATTAATTGCAATCCAAATACTTAATATAAATAGTCCATATTAATATAATAAAGATAAAAAAAATACAAAATATAAATAGAAAATTTGAATTCGAAAATATAATTCACAGATGCAGAAGTAGTTTACAATATATATCAAACAGAAATGCATCAAATAAAGGTTAGAAAGAAGGAAGGAGGATCAAATTCAGAGCTTCTATGTCCGATAAATCTTTTTATGTCAGATAAAGCGCTTCTACTTAGAACTTTATAAACACAACAACCTCTAGGACATTCTAATTCTTTCTCTCATGCCCCTACCTATAGTACAGGTAATATTGGGAAGTTGAAGCTTATTAATATTAGTCATTTGTTCCTAAAGGAATAAGATAACAATCTTGGAATGCGTAACTTTAACCTGAGTCAATCCTTTACGATCTTTTTGACCAATAATTATACCCGTTCTTCTATTACTGACTAGAGAGAAACGAAGCTTTTCATTAATAATAATTCCTGTAAAGATCTTAGAACATTTGGAAGAAACAAAAATCCATTTTAACATCCAAGGAAAGTTCAAACTGGCGTGGAAGTTAAAATTGTTTGTTCATATTAATTTTCATAGGGGTGTTTCGGTGTACCCCTATGATAGTATGCATGACTTTCTTCAGCCACAAACCTCTACCATCTTTTTAGGAGATAATTATGCTCGTTCTCCTCGGAGGCTGGTTAGAGAGAGTCGAAGCTATTAAATAATAAAAATATCAGTGATGATTAAAAGTTTCACAAGAAATGAGACCTAAAGTGTATGAGTATAAAGGTATGCATAGACTATGTTCAATGGAAAACGTTTATGAAAGTAAAACGATGCCACCTGTTGAATATTTACATATTTGTAGTATTACTTATCACATATCAGTTATCATTATTATTATAAGTACCTAATTGTTTAATTTTTTGTTTGTCTTGTTTTTTTTATTAGCAGCCGAAATTTAAGGCTGGAAATTATATGCTGGGACTTGACACTATCATTAAGTTAGAAAATCTTCAATTGGTTTTAATTGTTAATATAATTTCCTGAAAATAATAATTATAAATTCGACTAGGAAGGAGTTGCAACAATGAAAGGGGGAGCCACTATGTATATGAAAGAATATTTTGATCAAATTGCATTTTAATTAAAAATTTCCGAATAATTTTATAATACAATATTTAAGAATAGTTTCTCTTAAATATAGAGTTTATTTAAAAGAAACCGATAAAAACAAATGAAAAACTAAAAAAAAAGAAAAATCAACAAGAAAATGTTTTTTTTTTTTTTATTTTAATGAAAAGGAAACCAAATATGATTTTCATTTTTCTTTTTCACGGTGAAAATGATGGGAAAAGGCTTTTCATGCCATACGGTATTTGCTTTTGATGCCATTTTTTTTTATTTTTTTTTTCTCTCTCTCTCCCTCTCTAATTTAATTAAACATAAATTTTGCCAAAGGCAATGTTTAAAAATGTTTGATGATAGTTTTGTGTGTGCAGGTGCTGTTGTAATAAGGTAGGTGATGAAAATAGAAGAGTGCGGATAAAAGGTATTGGATGTTGTTTTTGTTTTTTTTTTTTTTGGATTTTCTTTAAAAACAAGTTTTTATACTTAAGATATTTCGACATCAAAAGATAAATTTTAATAAAGAGAGTAAAAAAAAAACAACACAGGAAAAAATAACATTAAGTAGAGTTCACTTGAATTTTTTCAATAATAAAAATGAAAAAAATTATAAGATTGTTTTTTTTTGCTTTTTATTAAGAATTAGCAAAAGATATTTTGATATATATATATATTTTTAAAATATATATATATAAATGTATTTGCTTTTGATGTTTTTTTTGATTTAATAACAAAAAGATAATAATTTTTATTTTTATTTAAAGAATTGTCATTTAAAAAATTTTCTTTTAGGAAAAGTGGGAGGAATTTTATTTTTCTTTATTTTTTTAAGATAAAAATGCGTATGTTTTGAAAGAATTTCCTTGTTATTTAAAATTTTTGATTTTAATTTAAGAGTTAAATTAAATTAAAAAAATAAAATAGAAAATTAATTAAGTTGATTGTTGGCGGGAAACTGAATTAGATAATTATATAATTTTAATATTTCTAAGTAATAAAATTTATTTAGTGTTTGCCGCCAAAATTTTACTCTTCAAATTTTTGTTATAGTTTTTTAAATATATTATTCGAATCTATTGTTCATTTTGATATTTGTTCAATTGTTAAACAATTAGGCTAAGAAACCTTTCTGATCCATTAATATACTTGTAATAAAATAGGAAGGGAAATAATGATTACAGAAAATGTGGGAAGCTACTAGAATTTGACGTTATCACTTTCTTATCGTCTTTAATTTAATTGATCAAACTCTTGTTAATTATTAAGAACTTTTTTAATTTTATAGGTATTTGATAAATTTATCTATGTCCGGAATAGACATACTTTTCTCGGGTTTTCTCCGTTTATATTGCTCGGGTTATATTCTACGACTTTACATGTAGTCCGTCTGTTATAGTGATAAAGCAGGGGGACATTATTATCGTCTTAAATATCTATTTTTGTCTAAAAAGATGAAGTGATCAAAGACTATAAAGCCGGTGAACAAAGTGTTTTTCATGTACTCCTCATTGTGGTAAAATATATGTGATATTAAAACATTTTATGGAGTTTGATTTCTAATTAATTTTATTATGATTTTTGTTTCCTTGTACAAGTATTTATTAGACTTAAAATGCTTGTAGTCGGACTCGGGTTTTCTGTTTACATTGGAACAAACTCTTATACATTTTTTTTCAAATTTTCTTAATGTCTTCTTTAGGCTTGCGCTAATGTTGTACAATATTGGTGCACCATATACAGCCAATGGAATTATTAATGTTTTGTAACATATTATTTTAACTGTATATTTAATGTGATCGATGTGATTTAGGTTACGATAGTCTAGGTGAGCATGAAATCCAGATCAGAAGTCCATAATTCAAGGTGAAATAAAAGTTCGACGAAACAATTAGCATCACATTCTTTAATTAATTAAAAACCCAAACCTCTTGACGCGTTAAAAATATAAATGAATTTAGAAATATTCGCTTTCTGCTGAATATCAATTTTATGAATGAATTTGCCATTTTTATAGTTTTGAAATTTGCAGGTATATACATATTTACTTAGTAACTTATGTACATGTTTTAATTATTTAATATTTTATATTGTAATATGCTAAGATTTATTACATTTTCAATTAATGTAAAAGTCTATGAATTTGAAGTAAATATTATAAGTGTTGTAATTTAATTTAAGCCCCGGAGGCAAGGTTTTAAAATTTTAATTCCTGTAGGAAAATTAATAATAAAATTAATTTTAATCCAGAAATTAATCAAAGCTCAATTGGATCCCTTTTTATAAAGTTATTTTTTTTTTAAATTAAAAATTTTATTTTATTTAAAAAAAAAATAAAATTTTTGAGATCTCTATTCAAAATAAGTATTTGAATTCTCAATAACAAAATAAGGAAACCAAAGAAAAGAAATAAAATTTTCCTTAACCTTTTTAACATTAAAACAAGTAAAGAAACAGTCAGTCGGTGCAACCGACTTAGAAATACCCTACACCTATTTGGTTCAAAATTAAGGACATATCCATAAGTCATTTTAACACCATAAAAGCTGTTATTAATTTGATCGTAAGACATAGCTAACCAAATTAACTGTATAATACTAAAAACATTTTCTAATTATATTATCTATTAAAAAATATTACAAATTCTTACTAATTTGTCTATTTAAAAATATTCAAAAACAAACAAACTTGAAATAAATGAAAATATATTTATTCCAATTCAATTACAAAATGAAAAAATTCTAATTATTAAATTTTGTGATAAAAAGATAATCAAAGCATAATATATTTAATAATCCAAATTTTTAAAAATTGCAATTATTTTAAGTGGTTAGTTTATATACCTAATAGAAAAGCTTACAAACGCAAAATATGCAATAAATGTATTTCTAAAATACAATTACAAATTTAGACCTTTTCATATAATTCATTTAAATATTCAAATAAATTTTACATAAATGCAGCAAGTACCTTTGAATATAGCTGAACCACTACAATTAAGTTTAGATTTCGGAGACACATAGGACATAGGAAATATATTCTTTGGCTTTGAAATTAAACTCAACCAGAACCAATTCCCATGGTACTTTCATTACTAGTAACCTAGAGTTTAAATTTCATCAAAATACCGGCATTATTTTTTGAGTTATGGTGTTTTAAGATATATGTTTGTTAGTCCTTGAACTTGTCAAGGGTTCCAGAACCCCAAACCATGGTACGATTTCGCCTATATGCAGTCCCGTCATACTTTCAATACTAGTTAACCCTTGTATACAATTGGAACGTTCTATCTTAATTTTAAGTTACTAGTTTTATTAATTTCGATGATAAGCTTTTACACATTTGGGAGTCTAAGAGAGGTCCTGAACCACCACTCCAAATGATCCCAAATTAGGGGGGCATGGAAGAAATAGTAAAGAACACCCTGGGCCAAAAGCTTCTACATTTGTTTCAAGTTACTAATTTTATTAATTTCGAAAATATGCTTTAAGGTCCTCGGAACTGAGTGCCTGGTCCCCGACCCACTAGTCCAATGGGGTCCAAATTTCAAAGACACTTACGCAATTGGAAGGGACACCCTGATACCAAATTTGGAGGTTATATCTTCATTGGTTTCGGAATTACGCTAGTTTGGCCTAAATTCGATAAAAAAGTTCTCAGTTCCGAACCCATTGTCCAATCCTCACCGTACGTAATCACCGCCGTAGTTTCATTACCAATAACCTACAGCACAAATTTCATGAAGATAGCCTCATTAGTTGTTGAGTTATCGTGATTTTTAATATATGTACGTTATCCCTGACACCGACTAAAAGGTCCAGAATCCGAACCCATGGGCTGATTTCGCCCTTATACAGCCCGCGCTTTACTTATAGTACTAGTTAACCCTTGTACACAATTTAAACGATCTATCTTAATTTTAAGTAACTATTTTTAGTAATTTCGATTATAAGCTTTTAAAACTTGGGAGGTCTGAGAGGGGTGCTGAACCACCTCTCCAATTGATCCCAAATTAAGGGAATACGCAAGAGATAGTAAAGAACACCCTTGTGGCAAATTGGAAGCTTCTACATTTTTTCAAGTTGTTATCTTTATTAATTTTAAAGATATGTTTAAGGTCTTCGGAAATGTGTGGCTGGTCCCCGACCCAGTAGTCCAATGGGGCCCAAATTCTCAAGACACTTAGGAGATAGGAGGGGACACCCTGATACCAAATTTGGAGGTTCTATCTTCATTGGTTTCGGAATTATGCTCGTTTGGCCTAAATTCGATCAAAAAGTTCTAGGTTCCGAACGCATGGTCCAATCCCGACCTTACGGAATCCCCGAAGTAGTTTCATTACTAGTTACCTACAGCACAAATTTGATGAAGAAAGCGTCATTAGTTGTTGAGTTATCGTGATTTCTTATATATGTTCGTTAGCCCTTCGATCGATTAAAAGGTCCAGAATCCGAACCCATGAGCCGATTTCGCCCATATGCAATCCCCGCCGTACTTTCAGTCCTAGTAACCTACAGTTAAAATTTCATCAAGATAGCTCCATTATTTTTTGAGTTATCGTGCCTACGGACGGACGGACGGACGGAAGGACGGACGGACGGACGGACGGACGGACGGACATGGCTATATCGACTAAGGCGGTCACGCTGATCACAAATATATATACTTTTCCATATCTAGCTCGCTTCCTTTAGGTGGTTACAAACACCATACCAAAGTTAATATACCCCTTTACCTATTCTATAGGTGTAGGGTATAAAAAAATAACATTTGTTTTTTTTTTTTTGAAACTAAAAATAATGTTAAAAAAGTCAAAAACATGTCAAAATAATCATTTTCCAATTTTTGTGTGAAACTTTTGACCTGAATTTTATATCCCAATTTATTATTTTTTATCCTTTAATTTTACTGCAGTTTTTATATTTTGATTCTACATTTACGATATACGAGTATAACATACACATATACATTTCAACTTATAAGGAAATTACATTTTGATGCAATTTTATATGTTTCGGTTATTTTACTTTATTTTCGTTAGTTTTTTAAAATGGCGACTATAAAGTTACAATATGTAACTAGAGTTTTACTTCATAGAGCACTGGTAAATGGTTAAAAAGTTTAATAATAAAAACAAGATTATAAATAAATTAAATTTATACCGTTATCATAATAAGGTAGCTGTATTTTTTTTTAAACAAACTTATCCTATAAATATGCAATTTTTAAATAAACTTTAAATTTAAAATTTTACCACTAATGAACCTGAAACCTACATTGAAAAACAGGGTCCTTGGTGGTATAGTCTTTAAGCACGTTGTGAATAATTGCAAATTACAATCTTTTACACAGACCTTAGAAGACGATGGCGTTAGCAATCATACAAGAAATCCCATAAGTATACAATACCGATTTAAATTGAAGCTCCTGAATGATTCGAAATTATTTTAATTAAAACAGGCAAACTTTTGAGGTATTAATAAATAATTTGTGTTATTAGCCAAGGGATTAGGGTTTCAGATCATTAGCTGCGTTAAGATCTTTCTGGTCATGTATAATTTATTACGTAGTATTGTGTGTAAAAAAATTATTAAATAAATTGAGGTTCTATTTTGGGAACTCTATTATTACGATTGGAAGATCTTAGTATTACAGTTATTATTCTTACTTTGTATTTATTATTTTTTAGGATGTCAATTATCTAAAAACAGAACTTTTTCTTCATAAAATTGATTTGGTTAAACTCCTAGAAAATATATTTAACACACTTTTGCTAAGTTGAATATATTTCTTGGAAGAACGGTCAGATATTTCAAAATGGTAAATTGATATTTAACACTATTTAAGATCAAATTTAGTAATCTGAAAAAAATAACAAAAATATTAAGAAAAAAAATTTTATATAAACTAAGGGAAAAATTTTTTTTTTTTTTGTTGAAATTTTGTGTTAAAAAAGGACGACATTTATTGATGCAATGGGGATTATGTTCATTCAAGTAGAAATGAGAAGAATCTTAAAAAAAATTATTTTTGAAAAAAAATTATTTTTGAAAAAAAATAAAAAAAAAAAATTTTTTTTTGGTTTTTATTGGAAAATTTTTATTTTTTTTCAAATGTAAAAAAATATAATTTTTTCTTTCCTTATATAACTGGAATATCCTGGAACCTCAAAGGATTTCTTTATATATTTATATATATATAAGATATTTTTATTAGAAAATTTTATTTTGTTTTTAAAAAGGAATTGGTTTTTTTTTGTTTTATTGTATATTTTACAAAATGCAGATTTAAAAATAAAAAACAAACAAAAAAAAATTGTCAGGATATTTTCATTTTTATGTTTGAAATGAAACCGACGAATCCTGATTCTTAAAAATTTTGTACAAAACAACAAAAAAATATAAATTAAAATATAGAATATATAAAAGTGTAATATAAAATTTTTAAGAATTTTTAGGTCAATATTTGTTTTTCGTTTTTGAATTTAATAAATATATATGTATAATATTTGAAATTGTTAAGGGCTCCTAAAGTAATATTAAGAAAAACATATTTTAAATAAAAACAAAAATAATAAAAATCTGGTAAAGAATATAGTTATTTAATATGAAAATTAAGAATTTTTTAAATCTAGGTTTCTATATTTCTGGTTGAGGTAATATTAATACAAAAATATTTAAATATTTTCTTTTTGGGAATAGTGACATATTACAAAATTTGTTTGATCAAAAGACATTTTAAAATAATTCATTTCATTGTAAATGGTTAAGTTCATTGTAAAAATAAAATTTAATAAATATATATGCGTTTACAAATTTTTTTGTTGAATATTTAAGTAGAAAAACTAAGTAATTATATACTCATAAATATGTTCTCGTAATTGCACTTAAGAAATGTCAAATTATTATTTTACAGACATGTCAAATATATCAAACTTGTAAAATTACTACAATTATCATAAGATTACCATTACTTTATAATTTGTAATCAAAAGTTTCGATTACAATTACAATATTAATCAATATTAAATGTTTTAATTACGATTACAAGTGATCAAGAAATAATCTTATTTACTGTTTTTTTACTCTATAATTTTTAATTACTTATTTTCTTAAATTTATTAAAAGTAATCTAAAATATTTTTTGATTTTATGTTTATGAGTAATCATATAATCCTTGAATCATATAATAAGTAGTAATCAATATAAGTAATCAAAAGTAAAAATAATGAAAAAAAAACTGCATTACTTTAATCTGAAATATTGTAATAGAAGTCAAAATATTTCTTTTGAATACTAATAATTCGAGTCTGAATAATATAGGAATCGTATTCAAAAACTTTTGATGTTGATTACTAAGTAATCGTTATTATCATAGTTTTAAAAAATAATCAGTACTTTCTACAAATACAGACTTGACTACAATATTAAAAAAACTACATTATTAGCATACGGAACGGATAGTAAGTTGTAAGAATAATTTTAGTAAGGAACAATGTAGGTCTTATTATTGTTAGCTTTTGATAACCTTCTTGTAAAATGTCTACTTAATAGCAATTCGCCTGGGTTAAAATTCGACTGTTTTGTAATTTTAAAGAGGAATCTTAAAGATCAATGGTAAATATGACATATATTTCTTAGATTGATTTGGTTTTAATTCGTTTAAATTAGTAAAGCACAAGATTCTTATATTTACTTTATATTAGACATTTTATATTATTATTTACAGTTTCCATAGAAATTTTCCAAGAAATACCGAACGGATTTTTTCGACATAACTTTTCTCTGAATCAATCAATTTTCCTAACGTTCGTAAAAATTTTTTTTGGAAAATATAAAAATTTGACACATATCAAATACAATGTCTTTCATTACATGAATAATTTTTGATCCCTATGCGTGCATTTTATTTCATGTCAATTATAAACTCTTGGCGAACATCTGCTCGTGATCATTTTAAAAAAAAATATTTATTAATTTAATTTTTTTTTTCCTTCATATCCTATGGATAACAGTACAATTTTTTTTTTCAATTAATTAAAATTATAGGTTATTTTGAAATATCCTGGCAGACAGACAACTTTTGATTATCTTAAGTGCTCTAAGAGTCTATATAAATTAGATAAAACAAAACTATTTAATTAATAATATATATTATCTTAAATATTTACATTAAAATAAAATTAAAAAAAACTGTTTTACTTTAATTACTATTTAAAAATCAATTTAGTTTAAATTTTTTTATTCAAATTCCTTCGTTTAAAAAACTTTCAAATTACATTTTTGCTGTTGCAAGATAAAATTGACACGAAACACTTTTTACTAGCAATGTTTAAACAACTCGTTTGAAATATTCAATTAAATTGTAATATGCGTGTATGAGAAACTAAAAAGTAGAAGAAGTAAAATCAAAGAAAACCGGGCTCTTAAAAAAAAAAACAAAACTTCTATAATTAATTCAATAAATATTTAAATCAAATAAAAAAAAAATTAATACTAAAAACTTCAAATTAAAAGAGAACATCAGTAATTTTTAGATATTCTTTTTGTATACAATGTCGCTTGAGGTTGTATTGTGTTATTTTCGATATTTTAATATTGCAAGAATTATAAGAAACGAAAAATGAAAGAAAGCTAAAAAAAAAACATCCGGTGGCAACTTTACCAATTTCTTCCAACATTTATAATTTAAATCTCATGAATTGACTTTTGAATATTAGTAAAGAACTCAAATTGAAATTGAAAAAATTTGTGATACACGCAATGTAATCTGTTTTTCTTTTTATATCACCAGTGACGAGGCATTTTCAATGGGCGAAATTGTATTGTAAATTTTGATACATATTTATAATTAATGATTTTTAAAATTCTTTTCATCTTCCAAAATATTAAATGTGTAACTTCCCTTAAGCTTCCTTCAGTGTGTTGTCGATCATGAATAGATAGTCGATCATGATATATGAAAGTGTCTACAATAGACACAGCCATATCACAGCCATTATCATAGTGATCATAGTGTATCACAGTGTGTATCCTACCCGTATATTTTTCGTTTTCTTATCATTAAAAAAGCTGTTAAACTTTTCAACTTTTTCGCCATCTCTACGTATTCAAGTGTCAAATTTAAGATAGGCTATTAGATTAATGATTTTTGCGATTCATAATGGTTTCGTTCTAATTTTATTCACCACAGCTGTGGCGTGATGAATGATATACCTAGTCTGAGATACGATTTTAGCTATTTCTCGGATATCCGGAGACCCAAATAGCTGCAACAAGTTGCAGTTGCCTGATCTTTTTTGAAGTTTTTCCAGCTTCGACTCGATAAAGGCAAATTGTGGAGGAAGTTATTTCTCTTTTGTTTCAGTAGTGACCCACCCAATTCGCATTTACTTATTTCTTAAAGAACTACATTGCAACCAGAGAAGCATGACAAGATAATAAAACATAAAATGGATTGAAAAGAGATTCCAGAGTTTTCGCAGGGGAGCATTGCTTCTCTTTTCTTTTAATTACCCTTCACCGCTAATATCCAAATGAGAATTGGATTAATTTTTATAAAATATTAGTATTAAATAAAAAAAATATGCAAATGTTAACTTGGGTGACTACAACAAACGCCACTTAAGATTGCATTTTAGCGCGCATGCATATTAACATAACCACAAACAAACAAAAGAAGAAAAAACGAGTCATAGTCTGGGGTCGTAAACATTTCCTGTGCATTTCGAAAAAATTAAAACAAAACAAAAAAATTTATTAAATGAAACTTTGAAGTCATCGATAAGCCTTTGAGAATTTTTTAAAATCAAAAATTTCGTGTTTAAGTAAAGAAAAGAAAACGAAAAAAAAATTTAAAAAAATATAATAAATTGTTATTTAATAAGTTTATTTAAATAAAAAAAAATGGTTTTAATAATATGCTGAACAAGTATTTGTCAGGTTTGTTTTTTTAACGACACTAATTATTATTATTGATTATGAGTAAGCCTTAACATTCGTTAAATTAATATAGGTTAAACTTATGAATGTTTTTCTCCTCTGTAGCCCTATCAGATTAAACGATCTGTAAAAAACATTTACATTTTCTGCTGTCTTACAAACAATGGTTTTAAATGCAGCTTAATTTTTTATCTACCTTCTTATATTTTTAATAACTTTCTGTTCGTTTCTTCGAGTAAGCAATATCCCATAAAAATTTCATTTAATTTGGTATACCTAGTCTAGTATACGGTTTTAACTATTTCTCGGATATCCGTAAACCCAGATATCTCTAATATGTTACCTTAACTTTTTTGAAGTTTTCCAGCTTCGACCCGCTAAAAGCTTCTATTAGAAAGTGCCTGCACTAGTTTTTTCAATTGTTCATTCATAGATTATTCATTTTATGTTTTTGGCTCAATGAATTTATTTTTGAAAGTCTTTTTTTTTATTTCCTTCTAATGAGTTTTGAAATTGAAGGCAGTGACTTAAATACATTTGCTTTTATTTCAAGCCTCCATAATATTAACATTGCTATTTCAAATTTTCCATTAAACTTTTGGATGCAACGATCGGCTAGAAATAGGAACTGTATATTGGAAAAGTCTTTTTAAATATATGAATATAATTTTGGAATTTAATATATACCACTAGAATTTGCTGTTGATAAATTCATATTTGGAGTAGAATTTTACTCATTATTCTCAGTTTAAATTTTTATTTAAATAAACGACTATTACAACTGCAATAACGATTAAAATAAAATTTTCTATTAACACTAAGTGTCTCATTTTAAAAACATAGTTGAAGGATGGAAAAAATTATTATATGGAAAGGAAGTAAATCACTGTCAGAAGGTTTTCAACTGTTTGGAGTGCACTGTATATTTTCTGCACCTTTGGGAGCATAGAGATTTCACTAACACCACTTAAATCTATTTTTGATTGTTGATTAGACTTCTGCCCCCACGCTCTTTGTATTTCTCTCTTTCTGGTTCTTGTCTAGGTACTTTTGGGTCTGGCCACTCTTCTTCTTCTTTGAAGGTTGTAGTCCAATATCTGGCAGTGGAACCTCTTATTAGAGTTTGTCTTATCCAAAGATTTTTTCTTTTCTTTATCCGGATAGGTCATTGTTGAGTTATTCTCCGGGCCCCAAAAGATTTTACATATACTTTATGCGAAGTCGTATATTTTGATTTTTTTTTTTCCTGGCTAACTGAGTACATTTTCATATTCTCCATAGTCTGCCGAGGGCTTTTATTGCTAGGTTTACCCTGTTTGTTATGTCTACCTTTTGTCTTTCTATTAAACTCAGCAGGTTCTTAATGATGTTGGTTATTTTTCCCGAGATACCATTTATTTCAAGTGCTTTCTAAATTGGGTTTCTATTCAAAGTATTCGATAGCTCCGGTGTAATCTCCAAATGTAATGTGCAAATACACTGTGTATTACATTACTAATATTTAATCATCGGAACTCTTAAAATACTTAATTAAAAACGAGAAACATTTTTATTTATTTTATTTTTTTAAATAATTATTTATTTATATTTTGGAAATAAAAATTCAAATAATCGTTGAATCGCGTAATTAAAAATCGAAATAAATATCGATATATAATGTCAGTAATATATATACCTAATATCCCAATGTAATATTTTATATATAGTATATGATGTTAAAATGTTTAAAAACAAAAATAAACAGCAAACACATGAAATATATATATATATATAAGCATAGTAAGATATATAATATGTACTTATAACGTAAATGTAAATTATTCATTGAATCCATTTAGTACGACTTGCTTTTAATAATTTATATTTATAAATTCCATAAATGTTGTAGTTTAGTAGATATTGAATTGCATCTATTAAAAGTGCAATTGCACAATAATTAAGAAATAAAGTATAAAAAAAAAAAATAAGTTATTAAAATATATAAAATGTGAAATTTATGATAGAGTTAAAATTGGATTATAAGAAAATGGTATTTATGAATAATAATTTCTTGGTGTTTTATTTTATTGTTATTTGTTGTTGATTAGCGGAATTTAAAAGAGGTCTTTTTATTTAGAATTGCTTAATATTTAGTAATCGAATGGTTAAGTATTAAAAAATAAATATTATTATAAAAACTTACCCCAAGACTACAAAATATGAAAATTTAAACCCCGAAGTTTTATTCTCTTTAAGTTTAACTTTCGACTTCTTGAGAAACAAAGCTGTTATAATTCTCATTTATAGTGAGATAATTCTCAAATTATTTTGGTGTGAGGAAGTAATATTTAAAACATAATTTTTAATCCAAATTTAAAAAATTTTCTAATTTCAGAATCTTCCCTAAAGATACATAAAAATTCTGGAAAAGGCATTATTTCGCAGGTCCTTTTTTCATTTCTCCGAAAATAACATTCCATCTAATTCTCCCGACCACGGTCTATTGTTTTGGTTTTTGCAAAATAACAGAATTAAAGTAGTATTTTTTGGGGTAATTTTTATGTCTTTCAGCTTTGTACTTTAAAGATATACTTGAATTCCCATAAGCTATACACATTTCAAAACTATCAAGTTGAATACCATGCAAGAAAGCGGACATCTACAAGTATTTTTGTAGAAAAGAGGCTCAAATATAAAAATTTACAAAAAGAAGTTCACATAACTGTAATGGATCAAATTGATCTTTAATATTATAATTGGATCCAATAATATTTGCCGTTTTTTTCTTAAATTTTTTCCAGACACTCTTAAAGCATTTTTTAATTTTCAAAAGTTCTTTATAATTAACTTTATTCTTGCATTTACTTTAAAACTTAATTTCATGTCCGAATTCATTCGTTCGAAATAAAAGAGAAAAAAAATACGAATAAATAAAAGAAATACAGAATTCAAGTAATAAAAAAAATTGGAACAGTTTTTTTTTTACAAGAAGAATATAATAAAAACTGCCTCTCCTTATATTGACATAATAAACGTGATTTTATGAATAATCTAATAAGGAAAGAGTAAAACAATCATTTTAAAGCTCTTCAATGATTTCAACTTCTTACTAAAGAACTGAAAAATCTGAAAAATAAAATGAAACAAAAAAACGTGACTAAAGAAGTTTTAATATAATTTTTGTCCTTTTTTCATTTAATATTATCCTTTTATTTTATTATATAAAATGAGTTAGTTACAATCCTTAACAGTTATATTACAGCTATTCTACAATCCTAAGCAATAAAAGAAAGAAAGAGATAGAATAACATCTTCAAAATAACTTTTTTTTTTCTTTTGTCACAATATTAACAAAACTGACACAATAAAAGAGAGCTGAAGACTGGGGCATTGACACTACATTCGCTACACGAGTATTTCATTTTTATTAAAATATATAAGAATAGAATTAAATAAAAAAATAAAAATTGTGAATAGAATGGAATAGAATAGATGAACTTATCTGGATCATCACAGTACATTAGCCTTATAACTTACAAAAGCCTACAAAATAAAACAGCAACAACAACAATAATAGCATTAAAGAAAACAACAAAAATACATAGTTAAATCAAGTCGTAAATTATGACGAAATCAAGTATCAGGAAGAGTATATGAATAGAATTTGATAAAAGAAACGCCCAAAAACTTGACTCATTTTATGAATTGTTAAATAATAAACAAATTAAAATATTAAAATTGTCAGTTTTATTAATATGTTTTAGAAATATTGTCACTAAGGCTTTTAACATTTTAGCATTTTCGTTTAAAAAAACTAAGGCGCTGTTACATTTCATCTGGTGTCATCTGCTGGTGCATCAAGGAATTGAGTTAACCGCACATGTAATTATTTAGCAGTTCAGTAACATTTATATAAAATAAAGATAATCGATGCACTTTCTTCTAGGTTGAACCACAGAATTGTGGAATACTTCCATACATGTGTAATTATACAAATATGATTTACCAAAATAATAAAAGATCAAAGGTAGGTCAACTTATCTCTTCGAAATTCTTAATTTAATCCTTTATTAAAATAGAATATCTCTTGCTATCCCTTTCTATACTCCTCAACCAGCCATTATTCTGTGCAAGTAGTTTGAGTGATCATCTTACTATTTTGCATCTGAAAGGACGTGGACTAGCTTGGCTTGCACTTATACTACCACGGAGGTTAGGGTTTATTGAGTAGAACCCTCAAGTTACCAAGAGATTAAGCGTATTATTGCCTTTATTTAAAAAAAATATTTTTTCCTATCGTTTCCACAGCAATACCCTTCTACCATTATGCTGCTGCGATAACAGGGTGTTTAATTCGTTTTAACTACGTAGGAAGCTAATTTTAGTGAGATGAGTCTTCAGCCCATTATGGGATTTAAATTATCTCAATTCAGCTTTTGACACTTTCCAATTTCTATCAAATGAAGAACATTGTGAGTGTTTATATCTTCGGAGAGAGGTTGTACCATTCAGATACCAGGAGGTTTGAATTTTTTGTCATCTTTTGAAGTTTTTGACTTGCTTTCGAATTGTTTTCCGCAGAAAAATAATTTGTGTTTATTGCAACTTCCTTAGAGGGAGTTGGTTCCTAAAGAGAACCAACTTTCCTACTGCTCAGACTACCACGGGATTTAGGTTTTCAGGTTTTTTTTAAGATGATTTCAGTGACTCGACTCCTTTTAAAAGAATACCAAGTTCGACCGATCTACTGTTACTCAAATAACGGAATTAACACTTTACTTAATAATTAGTGATTGTTCCTTCTGTGTCTTTTGATGCAACTTTAAAAGATTGAAACCGATGAAACATATTTTATTGAAAGATTAATTTTTGGATGTGCTTTTGTTAAATTTTATATAAGTTTTTCCTTCACAGGAGTTCCTGTAAAACTGTGTTTTTTTTCTTATTTATTCTTCCTTAGAATTTTGAAGTTAAGTTGGTTTTTTTTCAAGTGATTTTTTTAGAAAAAGATGACTTCAAAGATTATATTTTTAAATATCTTCCTTATTATCCTATTTTAAGGAATAATGTTCATTTAAAAAGGATTCCGTTTAAAAAAAAAAAAAGGTTCTTTCCCTTTGAATAATCCTTTTTTCTAATACAAGTTCTTTTTTATAGTTTAACTGTAGAGTATTCTATTATAAACTATAGTTGATATTTTTCTATTGGCTCTTATAAATTACAAAATCATTCAAATCTCAACTGCATAATATTATATAGGGGAAATTTTATATTTAAATTGATAGTGAATTTTATATTTAAATAATAAAATATGATGAACATTTTCATGTTGAAATAAGAAATAATTGATTGAGTAAAAATGAATTTTCTGGAAATATCAAAGAAAATTGGGACAATATAAGAAGATTTTTGAATGAAGTACCTACGTACGTCATATTATATCAAAGTGAATTCGATTTTAACTTTGATAAAATTTTCAATAAAGAATTGAGTATCTAAAAGAATTTTTAGATATTCAGAATACTGAATTTTACATTTTGTTTTCATCTTAAAGTTTACTAGTTTTTCTGAAGAAATTTTCACATGAAGAATGAAATAACTTACAAGGGAAATGGAGTTTAAAGTTTTCCTAATGTGTATTTTTTTGTGTATAAGCTAATTTAAGAAGTTGCAGTGCGAAAATTCATTTTAACTAAACAATCTTGTTTTTACATATAAAATTTCAAAAATAAAATTTTTAAAAACATATTACATTTAATTCTTATATATGTAATTTTAAATTTAAACATAGTTAAATACATATTTGATGGTTGATTACTTTCATTTAGAAAGTTCACTGAAGTAATGAGCAACCCATAATTGAAACACACGCAATTATAAAAGTTGTTAATTGAATCAGTAATAATTTAAGAACCGATAAAAAAGATAACCAATAGTGCTGACAAAATAACGAAATGTAATCATCATATGAAGGAGGCATTCGAAAATATAAATAAACATGTGGCATAAGTCTTATAATCATTGTTTGAGCCCCGGCCACCGACAGTTAAAATAAAATGTGCTATTAAAAT
Source organism: Dolichopus griseipennis (assembly GCA_963082915.1). Classification (NCBI taxonomy): domain Eukaryota; kingdom Metazoa; phylum Arthropoda; class Insecta; order Diptera; family Dolichopodidae; genus Dolichopus; species Dolichopus griseipennis. Next base: position 31,121,758 of record OY720444.1, read on the forward strand.
AAACTTAAAAACACAGACAAAAATTAAAAGGAAATTATCTTTTCCGATTGGACAAGAGATGAAAAGAAAAAAGTGGATATGGATAGGGCACACGCTTAGAATACCGCGAGAAAGCGTAGTAAGAGAAGCACTAGAAGAACTGACCGCTACTGGAAAAATGTGTGAGGAAGCAAAAATAACTGCTTCGAATGGAGTCTGATGGAGATGCCTAGTAGATAACGTATGCTCCCTGCGCCTCTTCGTAGATGCTTTCATAAGAACAAAAAATCTTGGAAGAGATCCTTTTATTGCATTTACATAATATAGAAACTTGCTTACATCCAATGCAATTTTGTCTCCAGACGCTAAGTATGAAGTGTATTAGTATATAAATAAATCATTTAAAATGTTGGATCACTAACCTTGACTTTACATCAAATACACCAAAAGTAATGTCTCCCCTGAATGTTTATAACAGGAAACAAAGCAGGCAATAGATGCTCATCCTTTCAGAGTTGAAATATATCCAGATGAAGCAACACAGCATATAGAAATTCATTTGTCATGCATCATCGCGCCTATGGAACTATTTACCATCAAATTTATTTCGTAAAGTTGGTAATGCATATGATATACGATATAGAAAAGTTGTTTACAAGAGAACATTAACATCTTTCTTCAAAATTTCTCAACCAATCTTCTTCCTACATAATCCTCTCAGAATCCTATATTTTTCAATTGCGATTTCCAAAAATCCTTTCACATCCCTATTCTCAAAATCAAGAAATACATTTCTACTACAGATCCCATCCTAAAGTTTAGATCAAAAGGGGTTTAGGTTTTGATGTGTTACAGTTGAAAACTCGAAACAACGCACAGATCTGATAGGTGGCTTTCCAAGCTTTCCATGTCTCTCGATAAATGAAAATGCCATCCTAACAAAGTGTCTTTAAAACAAAAAGTTTAAAATGTAAAGTAGAAGATTTCAATGATACGATATTATTTTTTAATTATAAAGTAATTACTAAGTAATTATTTTTTAAAAACAACTCTTATATGAAAATTGCAAAACTTATCATACTGTTTAATATTTAACACTCTTTAATATTTACCTTCTTATTATTTCGATTCAATTTAAAAAAAAAAAGCATCTTTGTGTCATTTTATCTTTCTAGGCTATTGGGTTTTTCCATTAAAACTATTTACTATCTAAACTACAAATCAAACAATTTTCTTTGTATTTAATACTGCCCACCGTTTTTTAAATAACTATACAAACAACAAAAGAAATTGAATATTTAGCCTCTGGTTTCAAATGAAAAAAAAAAACTTTTAACACCTTTTCATTTTTTTTATTAATCAAAGGTAAAAATATCGTTCAGTTTTAAAATACCGAAGGAAAATACTATAATTCCTTTCTACAAAAAGAAGAGGAAAAAAATTCTTGAGATCAGATCTAGATTTTTATCTTTAGTTTTTTAAACGTGTAAACATTTTAATACTTCACTCTTGTTCTTTTGAGTATTTTTTTATTTCTTTTGAGTTTTTTTTTTTATTTTGTGTTCTTTGTGACAAAAATCATTTTTGAGTTTTTTTTTCTGTCAGCGATTTTTGTTTTTTTTTTTTTTGAAAAATCAACGCAATGCGAAGCAAGGACGTTGAAATTTTATTTTAAAAGAAATCTATTCTTTGTTTAATATTCAAGTGTTTTTGTTGTTGTTTTTTGTATTTCGACTATTTGTTTTTTTTTTATTTGTATTGTGTCAGAGAAGGAAATCCTTGCAAACCTTTTTTTCTTTTTTGAATGAATCCTTGCTAAAATTCTGTAATTATTTTTTATTTATAATCATTTCTATTCAAGCCTTAAAAATTGCATAATAAATATTTTGTTTGTAAGTATGTTTTATTGTTTAATTATTTAGCACATTTTCAAAAAAAAATTGTAAAAGTATACTATATAGTTTCTCTCTGCCCTTCGTTTGCCCGTCCGTCCTTGCGTTACAAAATAAAATTTCGACAAAGTTTGAAATAAAGAAATGAAATTCCACCCACGGATAGATATCCCAAAAACACCATTTTCATAGAAAGGCGGTTTTCCGAAGCCCCATCGTTATGGAGCTGCAGCCTCCTAAAGTCCGGAAAAAGATCGATATTTCTAGTGTTCTATAAGATTTATTTGCAATTTAGAAACCATAAAAGACATAAAAGATTAATAACTAATTGTAAAATAAATATATAGGGTTGCCATACGGTACTTTACTTTACTGTTCAAAAGTACTTCTTTTTTACCGCAATATATGCCAAATTTTTTACCACTCATATCGTCTAATTGTCTTAAGATAGAAACTAAAAATTGGGAAAATTGGGAGAATTTAGGTCCTTAGTAATTAGTATGAGTCATACAATAAAAATTTTTTGTGACGCCCATTGTTTAGGGAATGTAAAGTGTTAAATTTGTAATTTTGCTATTTATAAGCACATAAATTTAATACGTGTCCAAATTTTTTCTAAATAATATACAAATATTAAAGCTCAAATCAAATTTTATAGTTTAACATCTGTTTAAAGACTGAAATGTCCCTTAATTTTAAAACACTTATGCTTATATAATAAAATTCTAAAAAAATTTACAAATTTCGGAACTTAATTCTTTGAACTTGTAAAATTTGGGCTATTCACGGGCTATTTATCAACGCTTAAAAATTTCCTATTTTTAAAAAATCAAATGTTAACAGATTTTTTTTGATTGAATTGGGCTTATTTTCTAAATAAATTAATCAATCCCCAATTTAATTTATTTGAATGTAATTCAGAATGTATGGAACAGTATGGAACATTGTGTAGTTTAGTTTTGGAAATGTGATTTTTTAATGGCCCTTGTTTTTTTAATCACTTATTTTATTCTATATTTTAAAACTCACTGACTGGTTTTTTTTTTATACTTTAGATTATCATCAACTCTTATATTCTACCATCATATCTTTCATTTGAAATCAAATATTAAGAATTATAATATATAAACGGAAACAATTTGTGCATCTTTTGTTTTGTAAATTACATCCTACCGGATTGTATAACTTATGACAGGATTTGTTTTTTTGTTAAAAAAGTTAATTTTGTACTTTTGAAAGTAATGAAAAACAATAAAAAATAAAACAAATGAATGTATTTATTTGAAATGTATATAAGTGTAAGAAATAAATACAAGAGTTGATAATTTGAAGCCAATTGCCTCTATGAAGGATAAATAAAATCTTCAGAATTTAGGATCTCTCAATCCTCCCATAATACTGCGAATGGGAATAAAATAAGAAAGGGCAAATAGCCTGGTAATAAGTTAGACTTTTTAAATAACCCCTGTTTGCAGTAACTGGTTACATTTAAGGTGTTTGACTCAAAATAAATGAAAAAGTTTTATGTGTTTGTTTTTCTGGAATAAAATATTTAAGATGATTTGTAGATTAAAGAGGTTTAAAGCATAAAAGTAAAAATAAAACTATTAACACTGCTGAGATTTTAACAAGGAGTTAATCAAATCGGAATAGTAATTTTCCGAAAAGAATTTCAAAAATATATATTTTAATATTTAATATATTTTATAATTTAAAATAACATTTATTTTAAATTAAAAATAGTATAGATTTTTTAAATGTTTTCTGGATTTTTGTATTAATCAAACTTTCAATTAAACCAGCTAATTATATATTATGGATTGATTTAGTATTCGATTTTAAAGTAAAATTAAAAAAAATTTCCAAAGTCAGTTGTTCTACGTGGGGTAAGATAATAAAGTGCTTTAGGACGAAATCAAAACTTCCGAAATAATTTATAAGAGCACCCAGCAGCGTTGTTCAATATCTGGATAAAATATAAAAGAGAGCTGTTCGTATTATCAATGAAAATAACGCCACAAAAGACTTAACGTCTTTAAGTCATCACCGTAATGTAGGAGCTGCTCGTCTTTTTTATAGATATCATGGTTAGCAGCTTAATTTCATTTATATACAGTAGAGCTATTTAGAACGAAAACTCTGAAATTTAGGAACTCTTTTTTAAGTCGCACCTCCAAATTGTGGAACACCAATTCCACAATATGTATGATCCAGGAAAAATTAAGAAGGAAATCAACTTATACCTCGTGGTTTGCCCATTTAATCCTTGATAGAAATTTATATTTATATCTTGTCGCTACTTTTCAGACATAATACTGCGCAAACCGCTAGAGTGCTTATACAATATTATTTTATCTATGGGTGGAGGTTGTAGAAATCTCATACTACCTCGAGGATTAAGATTCCAAGTATCTTTTTAAAGTTTTTTCCTCCCTTAGGAAAAAAAAATAACTTATATTATTAGAGAATATTTAAGTCCTTATTTTCAAGATGATTGCTTGTTAAAATTCTATAAAATTATCTACAAAGTTCATTTAAAAATCATTAGTAAGGTAGTAAGGTGGTAAAGTATTTACAAGACATCTTCAGGACGCGGTAGCATTATCCAATTTCATGTTCCCGTGGAATAGAATCAGTTGGTTTTCATTTTTAACTGCCTGATCGTATTTCGTTGACCGCACCTAGTTCATCCGACTTCAGGTTGTTTGACTTGTATCGGGAACAATCCATTTGGTTGCTAATCTCGATAACCATTTGTTTTAAGTTTTACATGAAAAGTCGCTGGAGGTAATCGTAGTCCTCAGAGTCTGCTAAACTTTTCTTCCTGGCCCGCAATTTTTGGCTAATTAAATTGTAAATTAACAGTAATTGCTTAATCTTCGTGCCAAAGAATTTATCTTAAATTAATTTAGTTACTATATACATTAGTAAGAAAATGCATCATATTCCTTTATCAATTTATACAAGTTATTGCAAATGTGATTTTTACATAAAATATCTTTTGTCCTTTATTTGATACAATAGCGCTTTTAGTCTACGCACAATTCAATACTTTTAGTCTGGATAAAATTTTAATTTTCTATTGTTTTACATTTGTTATGTGTATGCATATATATATATATGTATATTAATTTATATATGTCTATATATAAAATATTCACATTAATTTCCATTTCAATTATATATTTACCTTTTCTCTGTCATTTTTCTATCTAACTTCCTGGAAATTTTTTTCTTTTATTATTTCTTAGATTAATTTTATAGGTATTATACTTATTTATATAATATTTTCTTTAGTTTTATTTTCAATCCAATATTCAATATTTTATTGTTTTCTAAATAATTTTATTTTTCAATAAAATAAAGAAATCAATATTATATCAATATAAAAATTTTCCTATTATTATCAATATTCATTTTATTCAATATAGCATGGAAGAAGTTTTTCCATTTATTTGTCAGTTATTTTGAAAAATTATTCCTGGTAATTATTTTTTTATTTAGAATTAGAAAATTGATAATAACAAAGAAATGAACAAATAATTAAGAAATGAAAATTAAATAGAATTATTAGGGCTGATTTATCTGATACATAAGACAAAAACTTATTCTTTATATTCAATCAATCAAAAGATGTCTAACAACAATAAGGTAAACTACATATTGAGAAAAACATATGGGTTGGAAATTAAATATATACATATAAGTAAAAATTCTTTTATTAAAAAAGTCCGTTCTAACACATAAGTTCAAAGTTCGTGTTGTAATTTCAAGGAATTTTCTAAGTTTGGGGCGAATTATATGAAATTTAAAAAATGTATAGCCAAAACTACTTAATTATAAAATATTTTCACGTACAAGCAATGTGCTTTAATGCGTAATGCGAACTAATGAAATCATTTTAAAATCTAATTATATTATTATCTACTTAAGAAGGTTAATACTAAGTATGCAGAGCGTTTCGGCGAAACGGTCTAGCAGGATAATCTGTTAAGCTGTGCTAAATTTAGTTACAGTTATCGAATTTTTACATCATTTGAATAAATTAAGCCACATATAAAGTTAAAGTCATGAATTAAATTTGAGTAAAAATAACTAATATTTATAATAACTAATATTTTGAAGATTAGCTCCATGAAAGTTTATGTTCTTGTATATGAATTTTGACATCTTATGTTTTTGATCTGCATTTAAGAATATTGATAAAAAGAAATTCTACTAAGAGAGAATATATATACCGTCTAATATACACTCTCTTTATTCCCGTACAAACGTCTTTGGTCTGTTTGACGTCTACAGGGCACGAGATAGTTCTAGCCAATATAGTATGCATCCAATCAAAATCAAAAACTGAGTCGATTCAACTATGTATGCTCGCTCATTCATACGAACGAAAAGAGCTAGGATTCTATTTTAAGGTTATTGTTTGCAAGTACTCTACTTTCTTTCTCTCCATAATTTAAATTACAAATTAATTAGAAGTTTTATTTTAATATTTTAGTTAATTAAAATGCGTGGTTCATGCTCTTTTTCTAATCATATTCGTAATCTCCTAAATTTGCAGGGAAAATACCTTATTTTTGGCAAGTCACTGTTATCCCAATTCATCTTCTTCCGCTGCCTACACACTATTGGAGTTGAGGTTGTACTTCTAGTTTCATCGTTCTTATATTTGTCCAATTTCTAATATTCCACAACCAGGACATCGGTTTTCTTACTACAATTTTTCCTTAAATTTTTTCCTTGTACAATTGCAGAAGTTCGTATTTCTGGCCCTATAAATACGAACTTCTGGATCGATTGATAAAAGTAGTTCCTTTTGTTTCCTCCATCTGTTTAGAACTTCCGCATTCGTAATTTTAAAAGTCCATGGTATTTTTAACATACGCCAATATGTCCACATTTCAAATTCTGAAATTCTGTTCATGCTTGCCACTTTTGGGGTCCGTATTTCAACACCATACAGGAGACTTGACCATACATATCACCTCATAAAACGTAATCTTAACTCGATGTTAGTATCTCGGTTCGTTAGCGCCTTCGGTATTTAAGAAAGACACCTGTCGTCATCTCTATATGACATTTTAGTTCTTTATCTGGGACTCATGTATCTTCATTAGGAATAATTTTATAACGTTCATTTTGACCATCACTGTACTATTTTAGGTATATAATTCTAAATTATATCTTAAGATTTAAATTGTACTTTAAATACGCAATATTATTATCACATTTACGCATTATTAAACATTATTTTGTATTGCATGTATGTAGACTACATAATGGGTTTCCATTATAATGAATGCATCACATCACATATCATAATATCACAAATTGAATATATTGATTCAATGCAGTTAAGAAATAAATTTTTTCAAGGGAAGAAAGAAAAGACGGAAGCAACAATAAGAAACACAAAACAAAAAAACTATAAGATGAAAGATTTTAGGAAATTATTTCATCAAAATCAATTGTACAATAATACAAAAATATATAAAACCAGATTATAAAATTGACATTTTTTGTTTTCTATTAAATATTAAGAATTTTATGGTCATACTCAACCATAAATGCAATGCAATACCCTCATCAAAAGCAACAAAGAACACATTTCTATATTTAATTCAATTCAGTTCAATTCAATATATAATTTAATATTGAAATAAATGAGTGAAATTTTGGTTTAACACACAAGAATATTTTGTGGGGTAAAAAAATATTTGGGTTTTTTTTTTTTTTTTTTTTTTTTTGGTTCGGTTAACATATGGTTTTGCAAAAGAATAGAGAAAGTCTTCAAATTGTCAATATAAGAGAAATTCTAAATATAAAACAACAATATAAAATAACTGTTGATTTAAAATTTAATTCTAAGAAAATCCAATTGATTTAAAAGTATGGAATTGTTATAAGTTGTAACCCTTATAAATAGATAATAGATTTGGGAACTAATAAAATATAATAATGCAGATTCAATAATTGAATTAAAAAAAGAAAGAAAGAGTTCATGATGATGATTTTTTAAAAATAAAATTTAAATTAAAAATTTTGTAATGTATCTGAATTTAAATTTTGGTTTAGATGCTGGTCTTCTTCACCTACCACTTAAAATTAGAACGCACAGTAGGATTAGATATACTTGCATGTCTATTTCTTTTCATTTCATTTTAGTATTATTTTAACAAATTTTTAAAAATATTTACCATTATACTTTCAAGCTGTCCGTCAGTCAGTCCGTTCGTCAAGATTTTAACTGCACTTAATTATTTGAAATGGAGCAATGGAATTTTAATCTTCGGTAGATGTTCTAAAGGAATGAATTGTGCAAAAATATGTTTTTCTGTAGCCCCTGGCTACGGTGGCTTCCAAAATTCAAAAAAAACTATATTTAAAACGATATATCTTTAGTTGGGAAACGACGATAGATCTCTGAAAATGTAGAAAAAAGTATGAGTCATACCGACCACATCTTCTGGAGCCTTGTTTTTGCCTTTTCTATCTATTCTTTATCTAATTCTATTCGAAAGCCATTCTCCTTGCATATTCCTCTTTTTCCGCAGCGTGTGCCCATCCACCTCCATTTCTTTTCCCCTTTTTGATGCGGTATTGGTTGCTCTCCAGTTGAGTTTCAATTAATCGCTATTCGTGATTGTTCTAGGCCAGAATATGCTACATATAATTCTGAGGCATTTATTTAAAAATGTCTAGTGTGCTATTTAGAGAACTCGAAGTTAGCTGGGTCTCATTTCATTAAATTGCATGTCCGGAAAATCTGCAACTTGGTATCTCGAGATGTGTGAGCTCCACTGCTCCAGGTTTTTTGAGTCGGTTATTCATGGCTTCTTGAGCTTCACCACTGGTTGATATAATGCTGCCAAGGTAGCAGAAAATCTTTACACACTCTAATGTTTGACCGTTTATTTTCCAATGTTGTCTTACGGTGGCATTCATTCTCATGGCTTAGTACTTATTAATATACAAAAACAAAAGTCCAAAATACTTGTTGTTTGTTTAAATTGTGTAAGTTAAAAAAGCCATGGGATTTTTTCATTACTTGATTTTCAATAAGAACTAATCATTTAAAATGTTCTAGAACTAATTATTAATATCATTAAGTATATCGATTTCTATAGTTTTTTTTAAATTACATTAACATTTTGTTTAAAAATTTAGAACACCTTCAAATGTATCTTTAGATTTGAATTCTATTACTTAAATAATATATAACATTAGATAATTAAACCGTAAAAAATTAGAAAAAAAAAATAAGGAAATTACGATTTGAATTCATCTGTGACCCGACCAGGTATTGTTCTCTTTTGTTCTAAATGGATTTTTTGTATTCATTCCCCTGTTCCGTATACAAAAGACAAAACTGTATTCCAACTGTTCATCATAATTTCTTTTTTTTTTACTTTTTTCATTGCCTTCGGTTTTCTTTTTTTAGAAGCCGTGACAAATTGTGGTTGAAAATTTTCTAAAATGTCAATTAATTTTATTTTTTTCAATTTTATTTTATGTGTCAGGTCTTTGATACATTCATCTTTTTCTTCTCTTCTATACTTTTATTTTTAATATAGCATATCACAGATGTTTATTTGTATATATGTGTGTAGTAAATTTAATATCTCATAAAAGAATCATAAGGATAACGAATTGGTTTTTCTTGTTGTTGTTGTTGTTGTAATCATTTCTTCTCCCTTGGAAGTAAAATAAAATAAAAATAAAAATGAAATAAATTTATAGATTGCATTTAATGCACCGCAAAAAAAAAACAAAATCTACAAAAAAAAAAAATTACAAAATTCTCAGGAGAATCCATCCAGGACACGAGAGTAATAATAGTTATATATAGGTAAAAATGTATTATATATATAAATAAAATGAAAGGATGGGATTACATAACCTTTAAAATAGCTTACGGACATTCAAATGAAATTAGTTTTTTCTATTTAGGTTAAATCTACAAATGAATGTAGGTATGTAGCTATATAACAATTTAGGGTTGCCAGATTTTATGGATTGTTGAACTCTTATGTAGCAATATATAGATTAGATACTTATGAGTTTAGCAATTTTTTTTGTATAAAACCCTGTTTATTCTGTACATAACAATTAAGAGTTTCCAGATGTGATTGATTATTGAAAAGTACAAACTAAAGTATAAAAAGTGATTTCCCAATTAGCATGACAAGATCTTTTAGTTTCCAAAAGGTGAAATCTTATTTTAAATTTTCATATTTCGTTATAGTGTTACTAAATTTGTAGGAACAATTTATTATAAATCAGAACACTAGGTTCTGCTGACGACGTTGATATTAAGGGAAAAATACGACGTGCAACCACTGAAGCTTTCGCTCAAAAAATTGAAAGGTCTGGCGGGAGAGATAAAATGCAGAACTTTATGAGCTGTATAATAATGTAAATGTAGTCACGAAAGCAAAATCAGACACCTTCATTGACTCGACTATGACGAAAAATTGCTTTAGTCAAGGGAATATTTAAAACAAGACCTAAAGGAAGGTGACACCAAGGAAGACCGAACCTCCGTTGGGCAGATATCGGCAGACTTAAAAAAATTACATTCACCTAATCTACGTAAAACCGAGAGGTGTGGAAGAGGATATTACATTAGGTACAGGACCTTTATGGTTTGTAGTCCCTAACATTTAAGTCAGAAATTTAATAAATTCGAATCTTAACGTGTTTCTAGACAAGTTTTAGTAAATCTTCTTTAATCTTAGTATCTATTTTAGGAGCGTTTTAAATGCACATCTATCTGGGAGCTTCCCATGTAATTTCGATTTTTTGAAAATAGCACATTTTGCAACTGGGGCAACTATTTTTTTAACTCATATTATTTGGCAACTCTAATATTATTTCATAAAATTCAGAAATAATTGTTTAAAAATAAAATATGCTTAAGAAAATTTTACATTTTATGATGTGGTTTTTATTTTTTTTTTTTATTGAAACTTACAAATTTAAAAAAAAAAAACACGACAAAAGAAGAATTAAGAGGGAGGGAAAATTGAAGGGGTGTGCATTATGTGTGTTTTCTTTTTTTAATATTTAACATTTTTTTATTTTCCAAAGTAAAATTATTGCCATTAAAAAATGGAGAAAGGAAAAAAAATTACCCATGAATAATATTTAATTCATTACGTCATAGGGGTTATAATCTTAATTTCAATTCTCTTTTCGATTAAATTAAAAAAATTATTTTTTTATTTGTTTTTTTTTTTTATTTAATTAAATTTTGTTATTTTTCGGATTTTTTTATTTTATTTCAAAATTACATTTCTTCTTTAAATAATACTTTTATTTACTTTCAATTTCAAATTTAAGGGGTTTTGTTTTTTTGCTGTTCGGTGTATTTAACAAATTAAAATACCATATCCTTAGAAAAACATATGGAATTATATTGAAGGATTCTGTAGATACGTTTTGTATTTGTATTAGATATTTTTATACATATATAGCTGGATACGAATAATATTTATTATATAAATATATAACTTTCAGAAGTGATTGAAAAAACTGCACAATATGTTTCATTTTCTCATCACTTCAATTAAAATAAAGCTGTAACTAATTTAAGAATTAAGCTAGCTGTTGTAGTTGAAGAATTTGTAGAATTAAACGGCAACTCAACTTATAAATTCAGAATTTTGTTTGGAAATCATTTGGTCGACTAAGACTTACAAGACTAAGTTTCTTTGAAGTCATTTAGCAAGTGGACTTTATTACATGACATTCAAAAATTTGAATTGCAATTAGAAACCGTGTTTGTAGACCTATCTGTCTTTACCTTTATTATTTGGATTATTCCTTGATATTTTTTTAACTTAATAACTCTAACCTTAAGTTATATAGAACTGAAAATGTAATATATGAATAGCTATGTCAAATTACTCCATACAATGTCGCAGTTCAGAATAAAAATTCGAAACAAGGGTCTGGCTGTTTTCACAAATTAACGCCAGGTAATATATGAATAATGCCGAAATCGGTAATTCACTGGCTGGTCAATTTAAACGTAACGAGTTGGACACCCAAATAAGCCATGTTCAATAAATAAAATTCGCTAACCAAAGCACACGCAATTTAGTGAAAATAGTAATGAAAGAAAATGAAATATCGCTTAAATGATTTTGTAACTGCCATATCCTGCTTTTAGAATGGAGAAGAAAAAGAAGTGAAAAAAAGATTTTTTTTTTTTTTTTTTTTTTTTAAGCGCTAACTGTTCAACTGTTAGGCTAACTAGCCTGTCTATACCATAGGTACATGTTAGAACAGGGGGTCATATTATATTCGTGTTATTAGAATTGGTCTTATTGAATTCCACATACAATTTAAACATGAGATAGTACTAGGCCTTATAACATGTAGAAACGTCTTAGATTTTCAATATTTACAATTCTATTTTTGGTTTATATTGTAATATTTTATATTTTACTTATATGGTATTCTATATCTGCGAGTTATATTATTTAATTAAATTATTTGTTTATATTTTGCATTTGTTTATATTTTTATATTAAAGTATTTTTTATTAAAGATTTATAATTATTAATTATTGATTATGCCATTAATTTGAACCCAATGATGAATGGTAACTGAGTCGAGTCGAAAACCAGAAAAGTTTTTTCACTTTCACTAGAATTCGAACCCGGGCCCTTCTGCATGAAAGTTCGGCACTTAACCACTGTGCCACCCAGCTGTTTACTAATCTTCTATTAAGACTTTTTTTAATTGAAACAAAAACAAACAAACAAGTGGAAACTTATTTACAAATTTTTAAATTTTCCTGAACATACAAATTAAATAACAAGACTAACTATGCCTTTAGCTTTAGCTAAAAAACTGTCTAAAACGCCTTTGATAGAGAAGTTAAGTAGAAGTTAGTTCATTAATTCAAACAAAAGCAGACGTTATGATGATTATTAAAACGTAACGAGGGGCAATTCTAACAAATTATACTAAATTGTTCCAAAACTAAACTGAATTAAATTCGGAAGTGAATATGATCCGCCCGCTTTGGTTGCAGAATTTGGGGAATAGCATGTGTCATCCTAACCCATAGGTCTTCTGGCCCGTTAAGCATTTCACTGCCAATAGTTTCTCTTAATTTATAAGTAATATTATTTATTTTGTTAATGTTATATATTTTCTATTTTTAAATTATATTTTATTTCACTAATTTTTTTTTAAATCAAAAAATGTATGACCTGTACGGGAATCGAATCTGCAACACTCACTCAGTAAGCCAATGCTCATCCATCACTAATACACCGATGCCTACTATTTCAGCCTTATTACTATTATAATGTTTTAAAATTAAAAGAACGAGGGAGAGTGCAGGATAGACTACATCATCGAGTTAATTACTTTGGGCAAAATTTCAAATTGTTATTCAACTTATCAGACTAGTCTGAGGTTCGAATAGCTGCCATACATTATATATTTTTTTCTAGACATAATTTATTCTAATAAGTTCTTTATTTGAAGTTTTTCTAATAGTATCGGATCATATAATTTTTATAAAACGTTCGCGCGGGTATCCTACGGTATATGCACAGTCCATAATACCCTACTACACTCTTTCTCGATTTTTTTTTAATTATATAATTTTCAGTTTTTATTTCATCTATTTAATAAAGGAAGAAAAAATTTGTCGCGCTTAACGGTAATTTAGCATAATTTAATAGTTATATATATATCTTAAAATTAAAATATGTAAATATATGTATATTAGTAACAAAAAAAAAAGTAATAATTTAACCTTCAAATAATAAACAATTTTTAATGTTGTTGTTGTTTTTGTAAAAAATTTACATTAAAAAATTGAATGAATGAATGCATTTCAATAATGTTTACTGTTGCGCGCTATTTAATTAGAATACAAATAATTTAATACTTCTCTCTCTTTTTTTTTATTTTGCACTATTAATATTCTATATAAATTAATATATAAATTTTAAATAAACCTATAAATGTATATATATAATATATAGTAGTTTTGTAATACGACATACATTTTAACATAAAATTCATAGACATCTATATTTACATATTTATATCCTTATAAAATCAATGAATTTTTATTGCAATTTTATTACGGCTTATAAAATATTACTTACTTATATATAAAAATGTACATATATATATTTACATGTATCTTCTGTTAAAGTATATATATACACATATGTATATATATAATCTATATGCATCCTTTTTACTTGCCAGAGTATAATATTATTAGAAAAAAAAATGTTACTCTTATAAAAATATAGAACGTTGTAAAATTTATTATTTTCAGTAAAGTCCTGTTGGAATACAATTTACGTCACAGATATTTACAGTTATTTCTGTCCTTATTTTTTTATTTTTCTTTTTGCTTTTGTTGTGTTTGTTTTTTTGTAATTTAAGAGAAAAGTAATAAAGTTATTTTAAACTATAAAATAAATTAAGCAATATTTGTTTATTAATTATAGTGTAGCTACTTTATGGAGAATATAATTTAAAATTTCATTTTTTAATTAAATAATTATATAATTAATTTTTATAATAATTATCTTTTAAATAATAATTATTATAAATATTATAACATTTGTAATAAGAGATTTTCTAATAGAACAGAATTATAATACAACATAACATAACATAACATTAACAGTTTAATTTAATCTTTTGAAATTCTCTCTCTATTATTATTTTGTATCACAATCTTATATACTAGAATACTACATAAGTAGCTCAGTACTTTTGTAATCAGTTTGGCAACATGGAGAGTAAAAAAAATTGTATACATATTAATTTCTCTCATTTATTAAATTTCGCAAGTAACAACAAAGCAACAATTGATAACTAAACAGATTTGAGATTATTACCTTTTGAAACAGTACATTGTAGTGTAGTAGTGTTGTCGTTTTTATTTGTATTTTAAAAGGGTATTACAAACTATTCAAAACAAATAAAGATCAAAGAACTTTAAAATTTGTAGTTTAGTAGTTTTGCATTATTTATCGATTTTATTATTCTCTTTTGTTGTTTGAAGTTCTCTCAGCTCTTGATGGATAAAAAAATAATAAGAGAAATTTGTAAAATTGTTGTAAATTATTTTAAGAGAAGTAAGGATGTTTAAAAATAAAGGACCTGGCATATTAAGGATTTGGGACATCATAATAGTTTGATGTAATTATTGTGCAGTTTTTTTTTTTTTTTTTAATTAAAACTTGGAACTTGTTGAAATTTTTTTGGAAATGAAAAATTTTTAAATATTATTTAAAAACTGCAGAATGTAATAGGTAAATAAATACTAAGAAATGTATTAGGATATCAGTATAAAAAAGTTTCAAAAATTTAGTTAATAATTAATTTCTAAGAATTTGATTCAAAAAAGTTAAATATTTTTTTTGTAACTAAATTTAATAATACTTATGGTGTTTTGCTAACAGGTTATCAGAAATGATTATATTGAATTAATAAATTGTATACATACTTATATATCAGATAAACGTAATATACTCTACATTGTTAATATAATGATGATGATTAAATAGTAATTATAGTTTTTTTTTCATTATTGGGTTAGTGGAAAAAATTGGTGGAAACATTTGAAGGCCACACAAGATCACCGTATGGAATTCACCTGGGCAGTGCTGCACTTTAACCAATTAAAACTAGCACTTTTTTTTAAAACAAAACGTATAATGGATTTTAAAAAATGTATAAGTACTGTATACAAATGCATATTATTTAAAAATTAAGAATTATGGGTTAAGTTGGATATAGGGAAATTATCAAAATGGGATATTACGAATTCAACGGTGTAGGTATAAATATGTGATGCCATACTTGTTTCACTTTAAAAAAATATTTTTACGGGTGCTGTAATTTGATTGACTTCATTGAATGGCATCACATGTTCGCTCTATTAAGTGTATGTTCTATAGATTTTAGAAGGTCAGGTGCAATAGTTTTGGAAATTTTAAAACCAAAATTGCTTTGACAGAACTCAATTGATTATAATAAATATGTGATGCCATTCTTGTTTCACTTTAGAAACTGTAAATTAATTGACTTCTTCGGAACAGATGTTCGTGCCTAAATATCGATAAAACAAGGTTAGTAAACATACTGGGCGCCAATGGCTTAGTAGAGTAAATGTTGAGGTGACCTTGGGATCGTTTATAAGACTAATCTCTATTATGGTCAAGATATCTCAGTGCGGTTTGGTGAATTTCAGCCTAAATATATGCAGTATACTATATTTTAGACCAAGTATACGTTCTATAGATTTTAAAAGATCAGGTGCAACAGTTTTGGAAATTTTGAAACCAAAATTGCTTTCAAAAACTTAATTACATAAAAATTTTAATTTAATAATTAGTTAAATTTTATTTAAATTAGATAATTACTTTAATGTTTTGAATCCTAATGAGAACATTGAGTTTTAAAAACCCAAAAAAAAGTCTTAAACTTTTAGAAGAAATACAATATAACTGATTACTTTAGTATCGAACTTGCAGAAATTAGAATGTAATTTTGTTGAAAGAAACCCCTAAAAGTTTTGCATTATAATTATGTCTAGACTATAATATTTAAAATTTTTTAAACTTTTATTAAACTTTTTTTATTGATTTTAATAAAATACCGTTATGGTTTCAATTATATTAAATATAAAAAAAAAAAAAAAAGGTTTCCCCGAAGTATTTATGACTTTTTCGTGTTATATAAACTTTTCTTATTCTTCTATAGTAGTTCATATTTAAAGCAACACTGTACCTACTTATTAGGACTTCTCTAGTTTCTTTGTTATAAAAAGTATGAATCAACAATAGCTACTGCCTTGTGACATAAACTACACTTGTTACAAAAAAAAAAAAAAACCCAATCAAAAAATAATATAACCAAAAAAACTTTATTTTTATTCTTTTAAAAACTTAAAACTGCAGACGACAAAATTTTGTGATTTATTGAATGATAGATGCAAATTGAACCCATCCATTGAATTATTACTGTAAAAATTACAAAAAACTTTTTTATTGATTTTTTTTTTTTTTTTTGAAATTAAAACTTTTTTTTTCGCTTGTAAAAAAAACATTAAAAATGAGAAAAACAGAGAAAAAGAAAGAGAAAGAAAGTTTATAGCCTTTTTACCAATAATCAAGACAACTTTTGTTAAATTATAAAAATAAAACACCAAAAAACAACAAATTTAAAGACAGACTGTTATCAATCATCATTAAAAATTTATTGTTGATATTGTTTACCTCTAAAAAAAAATTTATACTTAAGTCTTAAGTTCCATTATTCTTAGAGTAGAGCAGAATTCAAAGGTTGCAAAATAAATAATAAAAATATTAAAACAAAAAAAAAATACATAAACAGAAATAAAATTAGAAGAACTTTTTTTGTGAAATTTTAATGTACTCAGTAATCAGGATAATTTTTAAAACCATATCTTGATTACAGTAGCAAATGCAGCTGGTAATATTCAAACCTGATGAATTTTTGAATTCGAGACTTTCTTCAATTTCAAAAAATTAGTTTTAATTAACTAAAATAACTTCAAATTTCCCTGAAATCTGTCAAAATATTCTAAATTACACCCTATGCCACAATCGCAGTTAATGGCTTCAGAGAAAGATGTCTTAAATTCGGTTAAAATTTTAAACCAAAGATATAAGTTAAATAATTGGGTATGCCTATTAAACAGCGATAGCGGCTTAAGTGGAGTATAAGTATACAAGATATACTACAGAGTTCAGACTTTGTAATATATGTTATATGTTTTAGCTGCACAATATGGGACCAGCTAGAACTCGGTGTCCAAAGGAAGTATCGAAACACAATACAAATGATAAGACTAATTCAAAACGAACTAAATTGCTCCTCACAAAACAAAAATTAACTAATAGCAAAAAGAAAGGACCTAATCCTCAAAAATGAACTAACCTCTAAATAAAATGGAATTACTCCTAAATAACTTGGACTATCACCCAAAAATAATAATCTAACCCCGAAAAAAAAAAAACATTAATCCCTAAAAAGCGTGTACTCATATCCCAAAACACAAATTTTCCCCCGAAATCAATA
Organism: Dolichopus griseipennis; assembly: GCA_963082915.1. Lineage (NCBI taxonomy): Eukaryota > Metazoa > Arthropoda > Insecta > Diptera > Dolichopodidae > Dolichopus > Dolichopus griseipennis. Next base: position 31,139,730 of record OY720444.1, read on the forward strand.
CCGAGTTGTTCACCGAACTTCTGACTTAGAAGGGATTTTAAAGTTAGTTACCAAATCGGGGTAGGTAATACCTTTTTTCTAGAATATGTATGTATGTATATCTGAAATTCTGGATTAGAAGGATCATATGGTCATATTCTGGAAAAGCAAAAAATATTGAGGAACTATTGATATTAATTAACTTTTGTACTTGGGAGTTAGTGTGTAGCACCGAACACGGCTGTCTCAAACAAAAGTTAAATATATTATCAATACAGATCAACGACAAACCAGCACAATAATTTAAGGGTATTTTATTTAAAAAAATCGTTTGTCGTCCACCGTCAAACAGATAGACAACGAATAACACCAAAGAATCCAAACATTTTGATTTCTTCATTTTTAATATTTCAAAGTAAAAATTGACGATTTTATATTAAAAACAACAAACCAAAAAAACAAAAATAATTTCTTTTTCGCAATTATTTTCTTTCTCTTTCTATTAAATCATTTGCAAAAAAAAAAAAAAAATAAAACATAGTCAGTATACAAAAATAATAAAGTAATAAAAAACCTCAACTTAAGTATATTAAAACATAGAAAGCATTGATTATATTTTATATTTTTTTTTACTTTTTTGTTTTTGTAACAATTGCTTTATGGATTTTAAGTACAAATATATATCCTCACACACACACACAAACATATATACTTTTTTAATACATTAAAATATTGTTGAGATTTGTGAATAACAAATATAGAAACTCCAAAAAAAAAGTAAAAAAAAAAAAAAGAAACAATCTGAATCTTCAGATTTATAAATCTAATAGCAATTTTAACTTTTCATTTTTTTTTATTTTTTTTTTGTTGTTGTTTTTATTATTTTTATTTTTCTATTTTGTTTGTATTTAATGTTAAAAGTTTTTCTGTCACTGCTTTTGTTATTGTTTTCACAGTTTATATTGCTAGGATATTTTGTGTGTTGTTGTATTTTTTTACTTTTGTCAATCTTCTCAAATTTATTCACAGGAAAATGAGAAAAACAACAACAACAACAAACAGCACAAATAGAAAAATAAAATAAAATATATAAATTCGTCTACAGCGGATTTTGAATGTTTGTTTTTCTTGTTTTTTTTTTTTTTTTTAATATTTCGGGGCTTGGTAACATTTGAATGCTTTTAAAAGGTTTTTATACCAGTATATGAACGTTGATCCAAGGGTATACAAAATTTGCAATAACGTTTGTGGTACAGTAGTATTCCAAATGGGACTTCATAAAGACTTTACATATATGTATACAATAAATAATAAATTGCTAACCTTTTTCGAAATATAAGAATATTTTTAAAAAAGGAGGGGAGATAGATAAAAACTGCAAAGGTAAAGATCGGATTAGAATCAAAAAGTAAATAGAAATAGCTATGTGTCCCTTTATGTCTGTCCGTTCGCACGATAACTGGTTACTTAAATAGCTAAGACTCTTAAATTTCGACAAATCAGTTTTTATTCAAGAGCCGTTTTCGCTACTGAAATCTAACCATTTTACTCATTGTGTCCGAACAGTTTTTATTTACAAGGGAATGGAAAGCTTCGAAATCCAACTTTGTGGAGTTCCTTTGTAGATTGTGCGACTTTAACACACCAAATTTTAGGAAGGATATGGCAGGATTCTGAAATTTTGGTTGGATTAATTTGGATTTGTATACTCCAGAGAATAGAACAAATTGGGGTAGGGAGATGGAAAAGTTGTCATACAACTTCTTTGCTACATAAACATTACTCTACTTTTTCTCAGAAATTTTGCCAAAAGTAGTGAAATTTTACGGCCAAAGTTTGTGCAAAATTTGGTTAGTGTTGTGCAGTCTGTCTAACGGCGTAGTGGTAAAGACGCCGCCGTTCATGTGGAAGGTCTTGGGTAAAAACCCCTTATAAAAGAATATAAAATTAATTAATGATCTCGTAAAAATTTCATAATTATATCGTAATATAAAGTAAGATGTAATAATAAAAAAATATATAAATAGCTCTTGTTTTAGATAATAGATGGCGCACAAAACTAACATTTGTGTATTTATAATCTTATGCAATACTATCAACGAATCGAGTAATCAACGAATTAGTGAAATATAACGATTAAAGAAACTGAAACCTAGTCTACCCTATACTCGTTTAAAGAGTGGTAACAAAATAAAAAAGTGCAGTGGGTTCGAGTAGTAGCTTTACAACTTGTTTTTAAATAAAATAATAACCTAATAAATATATAATGAAGCTAATATCTGAAATTTTATAAAAAGTAATTGAATTTAATAGCCAACTCCTGCGCTTAATATAGTTTGTGTAGAGCAAGAGGTTCCTAAGAGAGGTTCCACAAGTCTAATAAGTTGTATATTTAAAATTTTGCAAAAAGGGATAAGAACCAAATCATAAAATGTTGATATTACGATCAAACGGGTATCTTAGAGTTGACATTGTCTATAATCTACACTCTTCCTCGTTTTTTATTTTATAATTTTTTTTTTATGAGACCTTTTTTATGTTTTCGTCTGTGATATTTATCATTTTCAATCTAGGTTTTTTTTTATCTCTTTCTTTCATCCTTCGAAATATTTTTGGTCCTTTTTACAAAAAAAAATTTTTAAAAATTTTCATATAAAAAAAGAGAGTTAATGAGTTTAAAAAAAAAAATTCTTTGATTGCATTGAAATAGGAAATATATGTAGATGTTGAACTTGAATTGCTTTTGTTTTTTTTTTTAGTTTAAAATAAATTTTTTTGAACCTAGATTTTTTTTTGTTGTTGTACTTGAAGGAATGGTCAAATAAAGTGTTAAAGTGTACGACTTTAAACAAAGGAAACAAAGAATTTATGTTATGAGTTTTTTGACATTTTGAAAGTAAAGAAAAATTAGTGCTTTTGTTTAAAGTTTAAATATAAAATAGTTTTTGACTTTTGTTATGCTTTGTTGATTGAATAGATTCGCGTAACTTTCAACTTAAATTTGTGAATGTTAATTTTTTCTTGTAGTTTTAATTCTTTTTTTTTTTTTTTTAAGCGCCAACTGTTCAACTATTAAGCTAATAAGCCTAACAGGAGCCATATTATATTCGTGTTATTAGAATTGGTTTTATTGAATTCCACATAAAACTTGAATTCCACTAGGTCTTATAACATGTAGAAACGTCTTAGATTTTCAATAGCTAAAATTCTATTTTTTGTTCATGTTGTATTATTTTGTATTTGAGGTATATGGCATTCTTATATTATTCAATTAAAATATTTGTTTGTATTGTTATATCAATATATTTTTTAATAAAGATATTATTAATTATTGAATATGCCATTAATTTTATCCCAACGCCGAATGGTAGCTGAGTCAAGTCGAAAACCAGAAAAGTTTTTTTCACTTTCACTAGGATTCGAACACGGGCCACAACTGTGCCACCCAGCCGATTTAAGGGATCTTCCGAAGGGTCCCACTTCCGAACGAAAGTTTTCAAATAAAATACTAGTTCTACAGCAAGTTATTGACGAAATATCATGTATGCATGATTGTGTATTATCTTATAATAGTTTGAATTATATTATATATTATATAATTTTATAATATTTTTGATATTATTTCTAAAAGAAAGTGCGGTAAATTAGAAAAGATTTTAGAATTGGTGTCAAACTCAGCGTTACCCGCTTTATACTGTCGAAAAAGTGGCAAACCTTCTTTTGACTATAAAATCCTTTCCAATTCAGAGTCCCACATATATTCATGGTATTTATATTTCGAACATGAGGCAACCAACTCCAATAACTGAACTAGGTTAAAAAAAATTTAATCCTTACTATCAACTTTATATCATTATTAAATTTTAACAATTTTACCGAACTTCGACTAATAACTAACGAAATAACTTCGAAAATAAGTCCAGCTAATTAAAAATTAAATCAATTAAGAAGTTGTTTCATATTTTGCACCGAAGTTATTTCAATCGAATAATATACCTCTATAAATTTCATCCAAAGTTTAAATCTTAAAGATCATTCTTAAGACTTTTAAGAATGAATTTTAGTTGACCAGTTTTTTGGTGTCTTATATTGGTGAATCTACGGGAATTTTAAATAAAATGATTAAGTATTTCATTCTTTAATGGAACACAAAAATACTTATATAAAATTCAGTTTCTTTATTTCTAAAGATGAAAAAAGGTGGATTACTTTAGGTTTCAGAAAAAAAAAAACCCAAATTATATTTCGTAAAAACCGTAATGCTATAACTTCTGGTTTTCAAAAGTTACACTTCAAATGTTCAACGTTTTGACTGACAGTTGAGTTGTCCTGCTTATATTAAGACCTTAAGATTTAAAATGATTTGGGGTGCTGGTTCGAGTACCCAACCAATATCTCTTTAAATCTAATCAGAAAAGTTTCGGAATTAAAAAGTCAGAAAATTGATATTTAGTACAACGTAGTTCGGTTCGGTTTGCTAAGTGCTCCCAAAATCTGAGATGAATTGACGTGAAGTTTCATGCAACTGTTAATAAAACCTTTCAGGGGTAGGGTATTACTATTGTTTCAATACTTGTTTTTATCAGTATTTCGTATACAATGTAATAAGTGAATTATTCAGCCATTACATTTCAGGAATGGCAGGTATATATTTTTATATTATGATATAAACTACTTATTGATATAAATTATGAATTAATTTTTTGTTTTTTATTACATATAATCTGAACATGGTTCGAACCCGAGATCCTTCGATTGAAAGATGGACGTCCTACGCCACCGATCGGATATTAAAAAAACAAATGATAATTTAAAGAATTCAACTTTTTCGTGATACTTTATCTAAAAATTAAATTCATTACAATATATAAATATAATTGTATAAGTAGAAGATTATAATAAAATTATAGAAGATCAGATGAAATTGAGAGACATTCTACACGTGATAAGATCTTGCAATGTCTCACGTAATAATTGAATCTGAATTCATCAAGATTCAAGATCAATTTAAATAGCAAAATTTATTCATTTCTCAAAAGTATCTTACGACTTATTTTGAAATAAACGTACGGTCCATGGAATACTTTTTAGCATCTACAGTTAAATATTATAAGAATCTACAGTTAAATATTATAAGAAATATAAATATTTATATATTTATTTTAAAAATTGAAAATTATATAAGTTTTAAAATAAAAATTAACCAGATTAAATCGATTATATATCCTACTCATTTTTTCTCCTCTATTTATTCGTCCTTTTTCTGAAAAAATTAATACAAAAAAAAACAAAAATCTAGAAATAATTTGACAAAAAAAAAAAAAAATAAAAACGAACCCATGTCCTTTTTCAACACAAAATAAAAAAATAATTTTTTCTTTAAATAACAAACTGTAAATACAAAAATATTTAAATCCTTTGCAAATCCTGTTCATTCTATAAACAAACACTTACAAGAAAAATCTATAAAGAAAAGAAATAATATTTTTAAATAACTTGCACATCGATTTTTCTTTTGATTTTCTTTTTTGTCAAAAAATAAAAAAATAAAACAACAAAAAAACCAAAAATTGTATAATAATATACAGTTTTCTTTTTTTAAAATTCTGTAAAAAGCCTTGTCTTCTATGATTATAATGACCAAATATAAGAATTTTTTTTGAAAATACCAAAAAAAAAAAATAAACAAAAAATTTTATGTAATCCTTCGAATCCTTCAGAGAATAAGAAAACCAATTTTTATTTTTTTTTTCCAATCTCTATAAATAGAAAATTCAATACATGGATTTTCCAGTTTTAAAATATAAAGAAACATAACACATACGAGCATTGCATCTTTTATATAAAAAAAAAAAAAACAACAAAAATTTTTATTTCAAAGGACCAAAAAATAAAAGGACATTAAATATAATAGAAAAAACAAAATCTATATATACGTCTATTGAACAGGAAAGAAAAAATGAAAATAACGAAGAAAAAAAAAATAATACCGGAAAAGTAAAAGACAAAAAAAAAAAAAAACAGAAAAAAGCGAGAAAGAAAATAAACGTAGAAAATTCCTTTTATTATGAATCTAGCCAAAAACTGTCTATTTTAAGAGCTGAAAATATCCTTATACATTGTTACATTAGCCGAATTTATACAATATATTAATGTAAACTGAGGTGCAAAATAATGAGGGCAGTGTACGAAATTTAACTTGAGAAGATTGGACTAATTCAGGACTAGTAGTTCATGAAATACAATAAGATCCTTTAAAATTTACAAATGATTGAGTATACAAAAATTTTGGTAGTCCTAAAAACGAACATTTATTTAAGAAGTCAAAGTAAATGAAATTTAAGGAGTTAGTCTGTAGACTTAAGTATTATTATAAAGTTATATATTACCTATTCGGACTATTAAAAATTCTGAAGAATATAAAGCAGATGAGATTGTTAAAAAAATTTGACCAGTGTAAGGTTCATAAAAGATATTTTATTAAAAAAAAAAAAATGATCAGTTAAAATCCGGGTTGTAAAAGACCGCACCCAAATGCAAAGTTCAACTCATATATTGAGCTAGTTCATATTTTAAGCTATACGAATAAGCTCAAATGTGTAGCTATCTCAAAATTGAGTTTGCTTAAAATATGAGCTTATGAGTGTAACTCAAACCATGATCTAACTCAATATTTAATGTTACGTGCATAGTCCAAGTATGAGCTAACTCAAAATTTGAATTGAGATGAAATTTGAGCTCTTACAACCCTAGTTAAAGTATTTGGAAAGTGAATATAGTTTCAGAATTTACGGAAAAATTTTGAAATCGGAATTAAAATTAGAATTACTAATAATTCTTGTTTTGTTTTATCAAAGTATTAAGTAAATGCTTTAATTTTTAAATTGCCTTTGAAGCCAGTTTTTCTTACATTTTAAGTTTGGAAAATGGAAATACTTAGTTCAAAAGAATATGATCCAGAACATATCCTTGGTTTGTTTTATTTTTTTTTTATTTAAAATAAATTCTAGAAATTCTATAATTTTATATTAATACAATTAGCTTATGAAGCCTCAGCGGCATAACCGAGGGAGTGCGGGTTTGATTCTCGTACGAGTCATGAATTTTTAATTGAATTGAAAAATAAGTTTTCTTTAAAAATCACCATGGTGACCAAATGTATAGTAAAATATAAAATATGTGGTATTAACAAAATAATCATGAAATGGAAGGGCATGGTTCACTACTTTATCACATCTTATGAGGTAAGGGGCTGTTTATAAATAAATAAATAAATAACTAGCTGATGAAAAAACCTAAAACTTCTAAATTGTGTACATTTACTTTTGTATACAAGTGTATATAGTTCTGCCTTATAAATTTTCTTTTTATAAGAAATGAAAAAATAAAAAAAAAAATAAAATAGAAAGAGAAAGAGAATAGGAGATTTATAGAAGATATATATGCGATGTAACAAGTGGAATATTGTCGATTTATACAAAAGGATAAGAGGTTAAACTGAGATAATAACAATAAAGTTTCCTCTCATTTTTTTTTGTATTTTTTTTATGTTGTTTTTTTTTTATTATTTTTCTACCAAAAAAATTTTTTTTTTCTATGTAATATTAAGATATATAGGTAATTGTTTATATGTGTGTCGGTATATTATACTCGTTTTATTTTACGTCATTGTCTATACTAGTGTGTTACATATATTTTCAATTTTAGATAATGATAAAGTTTTTGTTGTTGGTGTGTTTTTTTATACTTTGATATTATGTCTTAATATCCTTATGTCTTGGTATCCTTTTCTTTGTTTTTGTTTTTTATTTGTAGATTAGAGTCGCATTTGATTTGAGACTCAACTACACAAAAAACAAAGAAAGAAAAGGAAAATGATCCAAAAATACAAAAAAATTTGATGGATAAATGAATAAAATCTATGGAGCGTTATTTTAATAGCCAACAATAATTTTTCAATGTATTTCTCATTTCTTTTTTTTTTTTATTTTATGTTTATTTCTTGTATTTTTTTTTATTAAAGATTAAAATTAGTATATATTTTATAGGTGTTTCTTATTAATGAGTATACAAATGTTGAGGATAATCTAAAAAATATTAAATATAATAGAATCTATAAAATTTTATAGCTTAATAATTCAATAGGGAATATACAAGGACATCAAGGACATTTTATTATTAGATTTCAAAGAATCATGTAAGTATTCAGCTGTTAGTCCATGAAATTACATTTAAATTCAAATTTATATATATATCTAAATCAACTAATATTAACAGCTGGATGGCACAGTGTTTGAGTGCCGACCTTTTATGTAAAAGACTCGGATTCAAATCCTAGTGAAAGTGAACAAAGTTTTCTGGTTTTCGACTCGACTCAGCTACCATTTTCAAATTAATGGCATAATAAATAATTAATAATTATATATCTTTAATAAAAAATACATTATATAACAATTAAAACAAATAAATTTAGTGATATATTATTAGATGCTGTTGATGTTTGGCAAGGTGTGCAGCAAGGTTCTATTCTTGGTGCGCTACTATTCTCAATATATATTAATGATATAGAAAGCGTAGTATTATCAAATATTGTTTTATTCGCAGATAATGCTTTGCTATATTGTGTTGCGAATACCGTGGAAGAAGGTATACAAAAACCTTAATAATGATTAAGAAGTTTAAGTTTGTGGTTTAGAAAGAATAAATTTAGTTTAAATATTGAAAAAATCAAAAATACGTTCATTAATGGAAACTTAATTGACAATATTAAAATAGAAAATCGAATAATTGAAAAAGTAGACTTTTATGATGAGTAATACTATTGAAATTAAACCTGCATAGGCTAAAGAATAGGACTAGAGAATAATTCTCAAAGCAAATAGATTTTTATCAAGTGATTTTATGTTAAATTCTTTAAAATGGCTAAGTGTCAATTAAAAAATTTTAATGAATGTGTTAGTAATAATCCACAAGATGAAAATAGATAAAAATCCTAATAGGTAAATAAAATAAATTTATTTAAGTCAACGTTTGGTTTATGTATCTGATATTTATAACTATAGTTTAAGAAATATCATTTTTTTATATTAAATCTATTTAGGAATGAAAAGACTATACATATGCTGATGCATAATGATTTAAACCTTTTCAATGAAATACCCTTCGAATTAATTAATGAAATAAATACAACTATGTATATTTAAAAACAAAATTGTCAAATATGTAAAAAATAAGTTTATGTAATAATAAAAATTGTAATTAATAAATTTTGAAATTATTCAACTATACGATAGTTATATTATCTAGATTTAAAAAGAAGAATTTGCTTTTAAAAAGAAGAATTTGAATTTTGAAGAGAGCCTTGCATTTGAAAGGAACATTCTTTTTAATTTTTTTAAAGTACACAAGGTACTACTGCATTGTGTCCGTACCTTACTTATATATGATCCATGGCTCTAAAGTTAAATGTAGGTATATTAAAATATAAATATTAGAGAGATATATATTAGAGATATATCATAGGGCTAATAGCAGGATTTTTTTATAATTTATTCTAATAAACAGATCTTAAGCAGGTCAGTGATTCCAATTCGGTTAAAGAGTAAATTAATTTATTAATTTAAATTTTCTTTAAATAAATGTAGTTTAATAATATGTGACTTATTCGAATATTTAAAGTATTAACCCTTTGACGGACATTTAAAATTTTAAAATGTCACTCAGAAACGTACATATTGTATTGTTATGAAGGAGGGTTCCTAGGACCATATAACTAGTGTCTGGTTGAATAGTTATTACTCTTTGGATGTTTTAGCAGTTTTTTGGGGGAAAAAAAAATAACGGCGATTCCCGTCATTATGTTATAACAAAAATTATTGTTCTAAAAAAACAAAAGACGGTGTTTCCCGTCTTGACGGTATTTACCGTCATTTTATTATTGCAAAAAAAAAATTGCTCTATAAATGTATGACGGGGTTTACAGTCCGAACGGAGTTGGATAAAAATTGTACCTCCATATGTTTTGTTTTAAAAATTGTAAAAATTTAAAGACAAATCAGTGTAATAAATAAAAAAATCTAAATTAATATATTTCAAAATTCATAATTTTTATAACATAGATAATAAAAAAAATCAATTCATTCTTAATAAAAAAAAATTCATAGTCTTCCAATGCAATATAAAATAAATAAAAATATTATAAATCACTTTTGTTTCAATTTCTATAACAAAGATAATAAAAAAAATAATTCATTCTTATATAAAATAAAATCAGTCTTCCAATGTAATTTAAAATAAATAACAATATTTTAACTTAATTTCTTTGTATTAATTACGTATTTCTAAATTAATTCATATTTGCTTTGTGAAAAGGTTCAAAGCAGTTTTGGCACATTGGAATTTTGTTTTCACAAGTTTTGCAACGGAATGACGTTTCACGCCTGATTCCATTAGCAGAACATACTCGACATCTCCTGTAATAAGTTTTTCTTTTATAATTAGGTGGCGCTGGAATTTTTTCCAAAAAATGTTGTGTAGTGCAAGTTGTACTTGATGACGCTGCTAATCCTGATATTCGAGGACGTCCTTTTACTGGTGCGTTATTTACTAGATCTTTTCCATTTACCATTGTGACAGGAACTTCCATCAAAGACATCGTCAATTCTTCTCTGAATTCTAAAAATTTCTTTTTTGGGTGAAATTTTTTGTACAAATAAAAGGAGTTCCATACACATATGTCTAACATATGGAAAAGAATTTTTTTGTGCCAACGAAGTGTTTTTCGTGGAGAGGAGTAGTAAGAAATCATTTGATCCGAACGGTCTATACCAGCCATGTGCGTATTGTAATCAGCGACCATATTAGGCTTCGTAATAACCTTTCCGTATCTATTTGTGATTTCTACTAGTTCGGGATGATGAGCTGTAGATATTGTAAGAATGTCTCTCTTATCTTTAAATTTTGAGACGTATACATTTACTTTTTTTCTCCAAATAAATTCTCCTTTTTTTAACTTAGCATTCGTTACTTCTTGAGGATTTCCTTTTCTATTAGATCTTAGAGTACCAGTTGTATGAGTCTTATTGAATAAAAGTTTTTCGGACAATGTCACGCTATTGTAGAAATTATCCATGTATAAATGTCTTCCTTGATTAAGGTATGGTTCCATTAATCTCATGACAATTCTATCAGTTTTTCCGGTTTTTTCGGTATCATCTCCTTTTCCTTCATAAATTTCCAAATTTAACAGATATCCATCGCTACTTCCTAGTTCATACAATTTAATTCCAAATCGGGCTCTTTTTCCTTTTATGTATTGTTTAAAACTTAATCGTCCTTTATATAACAATAACGACTCATCTAAGGACAAATATTTCAAAGGTACAAAAGCTTTTTGTATGTTATCAACGACAGCTTTTACAATTGGACGAACTTTGTATAACTTTATTTTATTTGTTTGATCTTCTGCTAAAGAATTCGAATATGAATTTATGCATCGTAAAATCTGCTCAAATCTTCTACCCGTCATAACGTGAGCAAAAACGGGGTGGTAGTACAATGGATGGTGAGCAAACATTTTACGAATAGATGGGAACTTAACTTGTCCCTGCAGTAAACAAATACCAAAAAATTTTAATATTTCTTGCTGATTTGTGTCATTAAATGTAACTGATCTGGAGTTTCTAGTTTTAGGCCTATTGTCCTGGCAAAGTTTTCTTCCATATATGTTTGTACTTTCAACTATTGTATTAATTATTTCTGTTGTAAAAATGTGATCGAAAATTTCTCGTGGGCTAGAGTTTATGTTTATATTTATTTTTATACCACAAGCTTCTTCATTCAATTCGAAAAGTGGAATAGGTCTAATAAAACTATTCCAGTTATCATCATCTTCATAACTTTCATCTTCATAACTTGTGTTATTTGCACTGATATTTTCATTATTACCCTCACAAATTTCTTCTTCATCGGAATCACTTTCTACTTCAAAATCAGAATTAACCCCATAAGTGGGATCATCAAATTCATCCTCATCGCTTGAAAAATCATTTTCTGATTGAGATTCAGAAAGATAATGAGGAATCGTTCTAACAGAATCATTATCACTTTCTTCTTCGTCAAATAGATCTAATATTTTTTTTCGTTCTTGTTCATATGAGTCCATTTTACTGAAATAGGTATATGTATTTAGAAAATAAATACTTAGAATATCATACAGCTGACTATATTATCTATGTGTTTATATACACAAAGACATATATATATATATAATATATAAGAAAAAAAAATATATTTATTTTTATTATATTTTATATATAACAAATAATTTTCATACATAATATAATTACACAAAACAAAAAAAAAACTTACCGCTAACGATGTTTACAATTGGACATTTACATACAAAATATAATTACAAAAAATAAAAAAAAAATTACCGCCAACGATGTTTAGTGTTGGACGCTTTTCACACTACTAATCTAATTTACATGTAAACAAAGACGTCATTTACCGTCATACGCATTTTTGTACATACATGTCCGATTTTTTAAGAGATAATTTAAGTGCGCATTAAATACGTCTAAAAAAACATTATATGAATATATATTACGTTTTATGCATTTGAAAAACTAAAAACAAAATTAAATGCTTGACGATTTATTAACATGTAGTGGTTATGAACAAAATAACATAAAATTCAGTTACGACGGTATTTACCGTCTTATTACCACCAGACTCAATGTTTTGCGACGGTATATACCGTCATTTCCGTCAAAGGGTTAACCGTCAACTGAACAGAATTAATATGACAAAATTGTACGGTGTACTGCATTTCGAATTAATTTTTTATTTTTGTTTTTTTTTTTGACATTTTTATGTTTTTTTGTATTTTTTTTTTTTTTTAAGTATATAAAACAAAGTTACAATTAGTTACGCTAGAAAAATATAATTCTTATATAAAAAAAAATATTTTAAAACAACCATTGCGAAAAAAAACCCTATTTAATTATTACGGATTTGCATTTCTCTTTTGCTTTTGCAAAATTCATAAAAGTTTTTTTTTTTAAATTCCTTTTTATTTAATTTCAAAGTAATAAAATTCGTTTTTAGAATTTTCGGGAATTATTTATTAATTAAAGTTCAAACTCTTTCTCTAAAAGGGGTTCATTTAATTAAAGTATGATTTTAACTAAATGTACACTTTAACCCTTATTGTGTTGTTTTAATTTTTATTTTGAACGATCACTTTACCATAATTTTACTTTTTTTTAAATTTATTTAAGTAATAGTTTTTCTATGATAACTATAATATTTTTTTTCATTTATATACCCAATACACCTAATATTGGTATAGGGGTATAGTCGCATAGGTATAAGTGTACTACCAAAGGGTGTGCTGGTAAATGGGTAACAACTGACTTGCATAATAATAAAGATACATATAT
>OY720444.1:31153353-31303322 GCA_963082915.1 Dolichopus griseipennis
TAATAAAGAGATCTTAAGCAGGGCAGTGATTCTAATTCGGTTAAAGAGTAAATTTACTTTATTAATTTAAATTTCCTTTAAATAAATCTAATTTAATAATATGAGATTAATTCCAATATTCCAATTATTATTTATCAATTTTAAATTTTTAAAACATTCGAAACTTATTATTAATTATTTTATTAGAATAAATGCATATTTCTCAATTTAAAAAATTAAAATATAATAAAAACTAAAACTAAAATAAAAATACAGTTAAATTTAAATTTTAAAATTAAAGAGATACATAAACGTTTAACTAACCTTTTACGAATCCAATTATCCAATATCCAAATACTAAAATTTTCATCAATCATCTTTTCATTTTCTAAATTTTTTAGACGAACTTTTTGTAATTTAAAAAAAACACACTTATTAAAATAATACAAGCAATTCATATCTCACCATTACATATTTATATTAAAACAAACAATTAAAAACATTGATTATATTGAAAATAAAAAAAACACTTATTAATATTGAAAATTAAAAACACAATTCAAAAATTTCAATAAAAAAACTTAAACCTAAAATTTAAAATTATTTCGAAATAAAAACAAATATAAAGAAAACACTATAAATTATTTCTATATAAATAAACACAAATTTTCCAAAATACATTGATTACAAAAACAAAAAAACAATTTAATTAACTTCAAATAAATTATAACTAAAATTTTAAATAATTAAATAAATTTAGAAATATTATTGATGTTGACATTAACAAAACTTTCACTTAATGAAATTTATTTTGAAAAATTTTGAAACCACTTATTGCTTATATAAAAGTGATTATATAATTAATTTTAAATGCATTTGTTATTCTACTTAAGTTATACTAATCCAAGCATGTGTATTATCTTGAAGGTGGATTATCTGTAAGATAAAAACATAAAATTATTTAAATAAGAAAAGATTATAGTATTATATTTTTGATATAATTAATTTTGATTAATTTTAAATTATATAAAAGTATATAATTAGTATTTAAAATATTAAAGTATATAATTTTAAGGTATGTAGATATTTTAATTTGGTATGATTGATTGTTTTAGTAATTTTAATAATTTTAGTTAATAGATATAGAATTAAATCATTCTACTTCACCTGTATTATTCAATGCTTATTCTATAGGCCAATATATACATATAAGATATGTATTATTATATACCTACTATATTTTACTATAGACAAATATATAGTAGGTATTAAAAATATTTAGTATTAAAAATTAAAATTACATAGAAGATATTAAAATTGATATAATTTAATTTTTCAAATTAAAGTTTTACTTAATATACCAAATTACGTATCAATTTTTTTGAATTCCCTTTAAAACATACCTAGGTTAATTTTCCAGTACAATTTTTCAAAGATATCCATTTTTTCAAAGATATTTTTTCAATACTTATTAATTTTATTTTAAAAAAATATTTATAAATTTATTTATTTATTAAAAACATATTAATTTTTCTTTTCCAAAATCCATATATTACAAATAAAACCAACCAAATACTTTACATTTGACATTTCTTACACATACTAATAAAAAAAAAACCGCGTAATATTTTTCTTTGAATTTTTTCTAATTTTTTCAAAATATTAATCTTTCATTTCAGAGCCAATTTTATTTTATTAGCTTTTATTTTTTGATTTGCATTTAAAATAATACTTAAAAAATAAAATTTAAACATTAAATTATATTTATATATAAAAATTAAAACCTTTAAGAACTTATTTAATAATTTAAAATTAAAATTAAATTCATAGCATAATTTGAACGCGTCCGACAATTTTTAATTGACATATTAAACTGCAACTTGATCTCAATTGAAAGCAAATTGAAAGTTATATTCATAATTGAAAATGTCTCCTAACTCACTCTTTTTCTTTTCTTTCAATTTTATAAAAAAAAAAAAAGCTTGAGTCCTCATTCTAGTAAATGTTAATTGATAATGAAACAAATAAAATTTGTACATCTTTTAATTAATAACATTAACCTGTAAAGTGTAAACAGATCAGTCAAAATAAAATTTATGAGAGAACTTTTAATATAGATGAGAAGATAAATGACAGTTTGTTTTCTTTTTGGTATTTTAAAATTTTAGTATTAATATTTTTAAAATTATAAGTA
Source organism: Dolichopus griseipennis (assembly GCA_963082915.1). Classification (NCBI taxonomy): domain Eukaryota; kingdom Metazoa; phylum Arthropoda; class Insecta; order Diptera; family Dolichopodidae; genus Dolichopus; species Dolichopus griseipennis. Next base: position 31,155,527 of record OY720444.1, read on the forward strand.
CTTAGATCTTTAAATTTTGGATTTTCACATGATAAAATATTATCAATTTCATAAATTTTTTAAATTATTATTTAAATATTTTTTTTTTTTGTAATTAAATTATTAAAAACTAAAGAATTTTTTGAGTCGGTATAAAAAAAAGGTTAATATGTAATCACTAGGGCAAATAAAAATATGCTCTAAAAAATCTGTTTTAAGCGCTTAAAATATGCTGTAAAAAATCTATTTTAAGCATTTAAAATATGCTCTATGAAAAGGATATCAAATACATAAAAAAAGATCTATTACTTAGAAAGCTTCAAATAAAATGAATATTAATAGGGTGGGCTTGTGACACCATCTTCAAAAGTTGTTTAAATTTAAGAATTAAATTTAAAGATAGTTTTTAACTTTTTTATATATTATTTTTATTATAATTTTTTATTTTAAAGTTAAATTTAATGAAGTAAAATAAAATTAATTCATGAAATTAAAAAATTAAAACAAGATAATTTAGAGAGTAGAATAAGTCAAAATTAAAAAAAATAAATAAACATAAATAAAGTAAACATAAATTAAAATAAAAATTAATCCAAATAACGAAAATCTTACATTTAGTAAAATTGAAAACTAAGTTTAACTGAAATTTTGGTTGCAAAATATCACAACCATTTCACTTAAATTTTCAAATAAGAAATTATTCCGGTTCGATCGTAGGACGCTTTTGTACATAAGTTAATTGGTGCGAATTTAAATGCAATAGTTTCGTTTATCGTGTAATTCATTGTAGCATTGTGTACAGTGCCGGCGCTAAGCATTTTGTCACCCGGTGCACTTTTCTAAAACGCCGCCCTAAAAAATCCATTTCCACATCACCCATGAGGTAGGATTATCGATGCATTTTTTTTATAGAGCAAGCAAATAAATAACAAACATTCATAAAATAAAAGTATTTATATTTTGGACAATCCACTATTGTCTTTAAAAGTAAAATTTATGATTATTATGACTGTGAGGTTTGTATGGTTCAATATATATACAATATACCGACAGACAAACTTTATAATTAATTAAGTGTTTTGCACGTAAACGTTATGTACTTAACCGTTTTTTACTGTATATAAAAATCAAGATTAAAATTAATATTAAAATTAAATGGTTTTGAAAATCAGTAAAACAAAAAGATTTAATTAATAATTAATTGGTCCATAAAAAATTTTTTTCATTTATTTCTTTTAAAATAAACCTATTCTACAAGATAAGATTGTTTTTATTTTTATAGACAAACATAATTATTATAAAGTTTGTATTTTTCGTATAATTCATAATTTCAACCACACTATACATAAATCTCATACTTCATAGCCATGGTCATAAATTTTATTTTCTAAAACAAAATTGGATTGTCCAAAATATAAATAGGTAGAAGTACATTTACTTTATGCATGTAATATACATAGATATATATTTTATTGACGACCATTGAAAAAACTGCTTTAAAAATTGAGAAAAAACAAGTGCACATATTCAAAATTTCATTATTTTACATTATACAACATTACAATACAATACTACTTTACAATTTTTTATTCAATACGATGAGAAATAAAGAGTTAATAAAATAACATATAAATATATGTTATTTTATTAACTCTTTATTTCTCTACTACATACTAGAAATAATTTTATAAGAGAAAAAATTATTAAGTATTTATAATATATAAATCAAATGCAAATCAAAGTAAAAGAAAAATTTAAGAGAACGTTTTTTATTTCTTATTCTCTTTGGCTCTTCTATTTCTATTTTCTATATACCTAGGTGAATAGTTTAAGGAACAGTCAAAAATAATTGAACCTTAAATAAAAAAAATGCAGTACAAAACCGAAAAACATTTTTTTGTTTTATATGATTTTGCTTATGTATATGGAGCACTTTTTTAAACTGTGCATAAGGTATATTTAAACTATTTGATTTTATTGAAAGAAGACTAAAAAAGAGAATTGAATTTATTTTCTTATGGTCTCTTCTATTACTTTTTTTTATAATAGATAAATAATTTAAGGAACAATAAAAAATGATTGAACCTTAAATAAAAAAATGTACCTATAGGAAAAACCGAAAAACATTTTTATTTTGCTTTATATGATTTTGTTTATGTGTATGGAGCATATTTTTAAATTGTTATTTTAACTAAGTAGAATCAAAGCAAGAAGAACTTAAACAGTAGGTACCTATAAAATGAATGATAAAATAAAATATATCTGATTTGAGTTAAGAAGAATTAATTTGAACAGAATTTGAAAGAATTAATTCAAAGGAATAATTTTAATTTTTAAATTTTGGTATGTAAATTTATTAATTATTTTCAAAAAAAAAAAAAAGTTATTTTAGGTCGGTAGGTACATAATTTTTACAATAAATTTGGCGCCCCTAAAATTCTGGCGCCCGGTTTTACTGTGCCATCTGTGCATATGGAAGCGCCGGCCCTGATTGTGTATCGCTTCACCAGTCAAAGCTGCAGATATAGTTTTTAATCAAGTTGAAAGGAATAATAAAATAAATATGTATATGTACATGCACACAGAGATTTCCTTAAATAACTAATACCTACTTGTTTATTTTGAAAGAGTGATATTTTAAATAAATAAATATCTAAATAGTGACATTAATTTTTATGTTTTTTTATGAAAAATATTTTAAATGCAAGAAAAATAAAAAAAATTATGGTCTTTCGAACGAAAATTGTCAAAATATACCAAAATATGCTCTTACAAGTTAAAATATGCAAAATATGCTCTAACAAGTGAAATATGCAAAAATATGCCCTAACAAAACTAGCTTAAAATTCATATTTTTTGTTGAAACGAACTTCTATCTTGTTCATTTATCGATAAGACATAAGGAAAAAAAGATGCTAATGCATATTTTTATTTGCCCTAGTAATCACTATAAAAAAGTTAAATGTTGAATGTTCAATTTTTTCAATATTTGAAAATGTTTTCAAATGAGAGGGAATTTACAGGTTGTGTTGTAATGGAATGGAAGTTGTATGAATGCACATTAATGTAAGTTTCTATTTGTAAATAAAATGCTTAAAACTTTTATTTATTTTCCATATTAAAAATTAATAGTATTTTAAAAAAATTTCATTTTGATTTTATAATTTATTAACTATATGAAGTACCTGCTCATGTATACTAATTTTAATAACTACTTCAAAAATGTTTGCCAAATAAATCGTTTCTTTGTATATATCAATCTCTTATTAATCGTTTAATAATGCATTTTGAGTAATATATATGATTATTAACTTAATGGTTTAAAAACTTAATTTATAATGACACATATGCAAGGAACTTAATTAAGTCCAAGATAATTCAAATGAAGTCCCAGCGTCCCTTCAAAGAATCAGAATAAATAAAGACTTAAATATTAAATTTATGAAGTTTATTAAATGAATCAAAATTGTATTAAAATTGTTTTTGAGTCTTTCTTAATTCGTTTTGGTTCGACTTATATTTTTTCTTCCAGTTGTGTATAATACCCCTTTAAAAAAAATTCGAATCCAATTTCACTTATGTAATTTACATATTTTTCCCACTTTTGTAGATGATTTAGGATCTGTGACTCCAATAATTGTAGATGGGTTTTTGCTGGTATTAAGAAAAACATTCTAAACTATTAAAGTTTATCAAATTTTGGATAAGATCTCCTTCAAACAAAATTAAGTAAATAAAATTATTTAAAGTGGGAAATGTTTCATCGTAAGTGTACTTTTATTTTCTTTATTTATTTCTAGTACCAGACAATAGTAAATACTTTGCCGATTTGACATTTGGACTTATTATTAAATTATTGTAATATACACTATATTTTTTATTACATATGATCCGACCAGGGTTTGAACCTGAGACTTTTCGATTAAAACGCCGCCACTTTACCACTGAGCTATCGATCAGATGGTGTTCTTTTATATAATATGTGTTTGGTCTCAAATTAATTTCTTTTTTATATTTTTTTTAAGTTTAAGTGATACAAGCATTAAAAACAGTTCGGTAATTAACTGTGTTATGATAAACAAGATACATTTACCAAGCATCAAGTTTTTTAAGTTGTTTAACTATAATTTAATGGCTTAATAGAATGATTCAATTGATTTAACTTGAAGTATTCCATATTTATATAGAGAGATGTCGCTCACATGTATGAAAGATATTTAAAACATTTTTGTTCAATATCACTTTAATTAGATTTTGTCCGCAAGACCTATAAATTAATATATACTAGCACATAGTTAGATTTGTGTATCCTATATGTATAACGAATCACGTTTGAGGAACTTGGAACGTTTAGAATTATTAAAATTATTTTTAAATTCATTTCTTTTATAAGATTTTGCAATTTATTTAATTTGGTGCTTTTTTGGGTTCTTTAGAATTGGAAGTCCTTCTTTTTTGGTGCTTTTTTGGGTTCTTTAATTGGAAAAGTTTGAAATTAATTGAAAATCAAACTCGAATAGCATTAAGATTTGAGTTTCAGGCTTTAATTAATTGATAATTTATTAGTTTGATATTTGTCTAAGATAAAAAAGTTTGTTTTATGAACTAAGGGAGTATATTAAGCATTTGTCATGGAATCAAATAATCGATTGTGATAACTTGTTCATTTGTAAATTATAATTCGAGGTGGGCCTCCAAAATACTTAAGCTTATTCTCATTGTGAGTGTGGAAAAATTTAACATTGAAAATAAACTTAAGTGTTTCAATTTAATCCCTCTAGGTATACCTTAACTTAAAATTTTATTTTTGAATTTCGAAGAAACTCATCAAAATTAATAACAAAAAAACGTTATTTTTTAATAATAATAAACAAGGTATATAGATATGCCTTGAAATATCATGTCCTTTTGATCAAAGACACACCTTTTCACAAATGAGTAATTATTTTCTTGAATTGAATTAATACTTCAAATATTTTCAAAAGTAGTCTCTTCCAGAATTCATAATAATTGCCTCTAATATAATAAATATATTTTTTAAACTTGGAAAACTGACCTTGGAAAATACAAAATTTAAAATCTTTTATATTATATGTGCTTAATATTTTAAGGATAATAAAAAAATTAATTAAAATTACAATTGTTGTTAAAATTAAGAATTTTCTGTAAACTTCTTAATCAGAATTCGTCTTTAAGTTACACTTTTTTCTTTTACAGCACGATTCGACTACTTGTGGAATGTTATACATCCAACAAATTTAAAATAAATCCTTGTGTCCCTAAGGGATCTGTCCTGTTCCGCACCCTTTATTTAATATTTAATATTTATCAATGACCTTCTTTCAATAACCTCCAATCAAATTCACAGTTTCACAGATGACAGCACCCTTTTGGCTTCCTATGAATTTCATAGCCGCTGTAACATTAGGGTAAGTGCAACAATTTGAATTTCGACACAAAAAAAACCTGAATGCTGTCTAATCTCGCGGAAAATTGCAACTTCTACCCCCAACCTAATATTTCAGGGGGTACCTTTGCAGCACACAACAGAGATTAACATTCTGGGTATTGGGCTAAATCAAAAATTGACCTGGTCAAATCACATTTTTGGTATACCTAAAAATGCAGCCAAATGTAGGTCTCTTGTTTCACTGTAAAGCTTACTTTTTTGAACCTAATCTTCTAAAAATCTATAAAACTTATATTTTACCAAAAATTAAGGTCCATTCCAAAGGTCCAATATCAAAGTCTGTTTCACAAAGGGTCATGGTTTTGGTGTGTTAGAGTCACACAGTATTCAAAGGAACATCGCATGGTTCTAATGGGTAGCTTTCGAGCTTTCCACTATCTCTCGTAAAAAAAAAAAGGAAATTGCCACAACAACAATTGGACTAAGTAAATTCGTTTTACAAAAACTCCAGATGTTATTTACTCAAGTTCTATTAAACACCATCTTCAATTGAAAGCATTTCCATTATAGATTGCCAAAAAAGTTTGAGAATCATTGTATTCATAAAAGTTTTCAAAATAACTTTATTAACAGGATTAAAATATTTTAAAACTTTTAATCCTATACCATATTAGGAATTCAATAATGTTCTTTTAAAACATAAGTTATTTCGGAAAATTTAAATTACATTGTACGGATATATGAAGTACAAATGTCTGGATGTGAAAACAATGAATACAAATACATCAATATATATACAAAGTAATGACCAGGTGTTCTAAAATTATAAAGGATAAAAGAAAATTTATTTGTAATAAGTAAATTACTCAAAGGAAAAACTTTTATTGTAAAAAAAAGGAAAATTAATTACATTCAATGATAGTAACTATTTGTACAAATTTACAAAATTGTTAGAAAAACATTAAAATTACAAGAATTAAAACTAGGATAAAAATTGTAAAGATGTAAAAAAGGACGTAGAAACGAATTATATGTAAAAAAAAAGTTTTTTTATGAAATCCTTGTACAAATTAAGATTATATATAATTATAATAACTTTTATACATTTCAATTGTTTTTTTTTAGAAAATTTAAAATGGTAATTAAAAAAAAAGTTTTTCAAAGATTTTTTTAACTTAAAGTAAATTTTAAAGTGTTAATTATATGAATTTAAATTAATAAAAAGTTTAAATGTTGTATTTTACTAATTCGAACTTAAAACTTGCAGCACTGAACGTGATTTTGAAAAAAATTCAAGTTAATATTTAAAAAAATATCCATTCAACCTTAAAGACTTAATCTGATCGATCTGGTTGTAAGGATCAATCATGTGTAGTCTGATCAACTAATACATTAAAGTTTCAATTTTATAAATTTAATTTTTGAATTTTGATGATCGGCCATATTTTTATTCATCATAATCATTATTATTTCAAATTCTTTCGATGTTCTTTTTTTCTTATCTTATAAATCTAATTCTAATAAGAAACAGATGTTTATAGGCTACAATTTTTATAACATTGAATATAGTTACGGGCTAATGAAATAACATGGGAGAAACTTAATAGGGGCAGCGAAAAGATTGTTGTGCTTAAGATTAACAAACTGTGATCCAATTCTTATACACTCAGTTAAGTCCTACAATTTCAAATTTGGCAATCCTACATTTCAATTTTTTAATTTAAGTATAGGGCTTTTCCAGACTTCGGCCCGGCTGTAATATATAAGATGGTCTTTTTTTAAATTTTGTTTTTTTTTAACTAATAACTTGGAAGTTTCATTAGAAGCTGAACAGTGAATAATAACATATTCATAATTGAAGTAATGAAGTCCTGTTGTTATTCGTCAACGTCATCGGCTAATTTATGCATGACAACATCAGTCCTATTTCCAGTTTTTTTTTGAATTAATCGACACTAAGTTCATGAAGTTTTGTAGGGGTCGCAATTTATTAAGAGGTTCAAATTGCTACTTTAAAAAAAAAACAGGTAAATACTCCTGTAATTATTATCTCCAAAACAAGAACGTATAACTAACTACTCTTTGTGTCAAAAGATAGGTCTGATAAAGGTCTTCAAGATTATATATTCAATATTGGTACAGGTTTTTTCATATGTGTACGGGGTAGTTAAAAGAGAAAAAAAGTAGGTCAAAAGTATTTTAAATTTGTCATAACTTTTGTTATGCAATAAGGCAGGAGGGTGGATATAGGCTCAAGTATATATATCGGATTAGAATCGAAAAGTTAATCGATTTACCTATATGTGTCCGCTACTCTGTCCGTCCGAGTACTATAGCTCAAAAACTAAAAGCACTAGGAATATGAAATTTTCATTGAAATCCAGCAAATTTGTTTGGAGATTAATGAAGTATTTGAAATTTTTAGAACGTTCATACACGCAGCAGGGCACAGTATAAAGCTTTTCTTATTTTTAAATCAAATTACTGTTATAGTTGGTAGCCGTGAATTTTTGCGTATAAAATGTCATAAAAATATTGGTCATCATCACTTTTACATAATTTTTTATTAATTTTTTTTAGTTCGACAAATTTTCATCTTTTTTTTTTTAAATTTTAACTTCTTTCCATTTATTATTAAGTAAGTTCAGGTGAATTGAATTTACCTTTACAAAATCCTGCTTAAAATGAATATTTATATTTATGTACGTATGTTTCTATATAATAATATACTAAATACTAATATGTAATAATAATTTATATTACATCGGTTATTTTTTTTTTTTTGCATTTTTATAAAGGGTGATATGTATACATACTTCCATATATATATTTATATACAAATATATAAATATATAAAAACATATAGGTCTAAAAAGGATTAAAATATTTAAATATATATATATCTACATTTGTTTAATAAAAAATTTTGAAATCATTTGAAATTTTGTTTTAAAGTAATAAAACTGTCATTTTATAGGCATTTATTTTATATATATGTATATATATATATATATATACATATATAATATAAAAATACCTTATGTATTGTATATATATATATTAACATTTGGTTACATATTGTATATATAATAATAACGAAGTATTTGAGCATTTGAAGTAATAAAAGGCAACCACTTCTATAAAATATAAATAAAAAATTTACAGTTACTGTCAAAAATGTATAAACATTTTAGAATATATATAAATTGTATATTGTAAACATCATATTGACAGCTACCATTAGTAAGTTCAATAAAAATTGTTATATTTTAGTAATTTGTTTGATTCAATCACTTAAAAAAATACTTTTTGTACACATTTACGGGTTCACTGGAAACCGGTTCCCTAACGCAAAGTTTTTGTAAACAGGTTTACATGTATTAGTTGATAAATTGCAATTAGAATGTAAGTTAAAAATGAATGAAAGGTATGTAACCTTTGTACAAGTGTTTGTTTTAAATCAAAATTGTGCAGAATGAAACCTTATTAACATTATGGAAAACCTTAAATGGAAGCAATTTCCACATCTTCTACATCACAGTTCTTATAACAAATTCTATTCCATTGATTCTTTCTTAAATGTCAAAAGTATTATAAGTAATACAATTTTTTAAAACTTTCTCAATTTCAATTAGGAAATGAGCAAGTTTACTTATAAATCATTCCAATCAATTTATAACACTTACATAACCCAATCCAAGAATAGTAATACAGAATCACACTTTTAAACATATGGATTTGAAATGTAAAAAAATAACATACAATTTTTTGACATAAACTGTAGATAAATTTTTTCAATATTACAAAAAAAAAGGTTGTTTTTCATAAACCTTTAAAATGAAATTTTTCATTTCCAAAATTTATTTTATTCGTGATCACTAAATATGATGGGTGTGTGTGTGTGGGGTTGGCTGTGTTTGTTTTAGGACAAAATTATTATGAGTTTTGCAATAAAATGTAATGTAAAGTTATAAAATATAAAGTTTATATGTCATTAGAGAAATAAAGATGAAAATTAAAAAAAAAAATATGTATGAGACAAAAAATGAGGAGAAGGAACATTTATTGGATCATATATTAAAATGAAACGAATAACCCCACTCTTCCTCGTCTCCTCAAATATTAAAATGCGGAGACGAGGAAGGGCCGGATTTCATTATTTAACAAAGAATCTCAAGAACTTTCATTTTGATGAAGGGAAAAATATTTGGAAAAATTGCCAACCTAAAAGCTTGAGTAGAGAAAGAGTACAATCCGCTGAAAAAACTTACCCGAATAGAAACCACATTTTCTTTGAACAGGGAAATGGTTATAAGAATAAGGCCGAGAAAGGGATGAAAAGGGACATTTCATTTAAAGTGGAAGTTAAATTGAAAACAATACAAGAAATTAGTTGACTTCTCACTTCTCTCTTGAGTTTTTATTAATATCAAAAATGGAAGACTTTCACAATCACACGCACTTTTCCATTCCATTTGCTGCTCTGCTTATTTTCCACACGCATTTATCCATTCGAAATTACACGCTTTTATCCATTCCACTTGCTGTCCTGCTTCTGCTAGCCGACGAGTCGTGCCACTAAGGTATCGCAATAGTCCTCAGCGTTCAAAAATTTTTTGTCTGAAATTTCATCGTGGGCCAATTTAAAATTTAGAACTAAAACTTATAAAAAAGTTATTATATTACAGAGTTCTAGTTCACTTCATGGAACACCACTAATTGTACGTCAGCTGTCTTAATATTGTGACGAAAAAATTAATTTCATATCATAATACTTTTAATTTCAGATGAAGACAAGCAATTCCTATAATTAGATGGTGCAATAGATACTTTTAATTGACTCTATTATGCATCTCATTCAAATATACCAGAGCAGCAATAGGTGCTCCTGCAAATATTTGAAAATATTATTAAAATGCCTGCCGAATTTTGCGGTAATTTAAAATGATAAAAGTTAAAAAAAGTAATCTTATAAGATATGGTCCACATCTGTAAGTTAAAGGGTCCGTCATATTTAATAAATAAAATAAATAAAAAGATATTCAATATAAATAAAAAATTTAAATAAAATTACACAAATATGCTTTAACCTACACGTGAAAAACATGAGATTCATCAAGGAACACAAAATATAAGATATCATAAAGATTTGTCCCAAGACAGGAATTTGTTCTACGAAATGGTAACAAGTATGATATACAAAAAAAAAACTCATTTATTTATTGAAAAGAGGTAGAAGGGTTATACAATTACACTAGATAAAATGTATTTTTATAATAAATTAAATAAAAAACAAGTAATCAAATAAAAGTAAGTCGAAAATTTGTAATACCCTACACCTGTCCAATTCACTTGACAATTACATGAACCCTCACTTTAACTCATCTCAGGAACATTAAACAAACAAATTGAACTGAACTACTTTGTATCAAATATCAATTTTTTTACTTTATTAATTTCAATGATACGCTGAATTTAGTCTAAGGAACGAACCTCTCCTTTTATTCCTCTCGAATTTCATAAACATAAAGAAAACAGAACAGAGCACTCTTGTACCAATTTCAAGTTGCTATCTTTATCAACTTCGAAGAAATACCTTTTCGGTCTTCAGAGGCGCCATGGGTACCCAAACCACTACTCAAGAGCCTAATGGAAACCAGGCAGAACTGCCTTGTTAGATCTTGGGTGGTGAGTGGAAGTTACCCGAACATTCTACTTCATTCCAAACTTTAGGGACACAAGGGAAACAGGACACTTTTGAAGCAAATTTTAAAGTTTTATCTTATTTAGTTCGGAATATATGCTCGTTTGTCCTTAAATTGATCATAAGCTTTCAGAATCCGAACTCATTTGATCTTGCCCAATTTCAATATTTGCTGTACTTTTGTCATTAGTAACCTACAGTATAAATTGTATAAACTTCAGCACCATAGCAACATTATTCTTAGAGTTACCGTGTTTACAAACGCACGAACGGATAAATCTAAAACCACTCAGGAAATGACGCTAAGCTAAAATATTTATATATATATATACTTTTCTATATCTAGTTAGCTTCCATTTGATGGTTACATGACCCGTGCCAAAATTAATATATCCCTTTACCTCTTTTAGATGTAGGATTTAAAAACGTGTAGATAGAAACCCTTGTTTCAAGAATAAAAACAATTTTGAATAAAAGGTCCAATAGTTACTTCTTAGAAATTCATCTCATTCACTTTCATTGAATTTTTAATGACTTGAAAAAAAAATATATGAAATATAATACAATAGAATTCATTTTAATATTATACAAAGTATATTGTACTTATATTTTTTAAATTATAAATTTTGTAATAAATTTATTATTTTACTTAAAAAGATTAAAAAATACAAAATTTAATATTTATTTCTTCAGAATAATATCTGAAATTTGGACGTATGGTTTTATTTATCTTGAAGTTTTTTTTTTCAAATTAATTTTCTAAGACACAATTTACAAACAATTATTTAAATAATTAAAATTCCATAGAAAGTATTTATTTTAAGGCTAAATATTAATATTAAATTAAAAAAAAATTATTTTAATTTATAACTTATTACAAAAAAAATTTCAAAGAAATAAAAAACAAAAATTTTAAATAAATCCGGTAGATACATTTTTTAAAAAATTGAGTATCTTTCCATGAATTTAATTTATCTGTGTATAAAATAATGTAAAATATTTATGTAATATATAATGTAAAGCATTTATATAAGAATAGGAAAAATTTTAATATTTAAATAGAAATATAGAGTAATTTAAAAAATTTGGTTAAAAAACAAGAGCAACAGTTCATTGCATTGATTCTTTTTTCTTCTAAGGAATTTTGTTTTTTTTTTATGTAAATAAGGATTTCCGGTTATACAAAATGTAATTTCCGGTTACTCACCTTCAAATGCAGCAGTATAAATATTGTATTATATATACATTATATATTTATAATAAATATCTCGCGTTTACAGTATATGGTTTATAAGATTGTTCGCACTTAAGGTTGTCAATTTTCTGGATAGGTTTCCTTGTATAAAGTAAAGGTCGGAGAAATACCATTTACTCTTACTTTAAGGCCTCTATTAGAAAACCTACAAACTTCGTAAAATTATTTATGTATATTCAGTTCCCGATCTCATTAGACTGTGGTAGGATAGTATTATTTTTTATTATTTATTTAATTATTTTTTTTTTTGTATGCGCGGGCTTTTCAACTCTTAGGCTAATTGTCCTTTTCTATACCATAAGAACATGTTGGAAAAGGGGGTCATATTGAATTCGTGTAATTAGATTTGATCTTAACGAATTCCAAACATGAGATAGTACTAGTTCTTATAACATGTAGAAACGTCTTAGATTTTCAATAGATACAATTCTATTGTAATATTTTGTATTTGAGTTATATGTTATTCTATATCTGTGAGTTATATTATTCACATTAATTTGAATGAGGCAAATGGTAACAGAGTCGAGTCGAGAACCAGTTATTTCATTCCCATCGGGATTCGAAACCAGCCGATACTGTAGCTTCTGGTAGCTCTCCTCCGAGTCAAAACTCGATTGGGAAGCAAGTTGAATTATTTTCCACTCTATTTCACCTTTCTCAACTTGTTAAAAATCCCACTAGAATCCCTGACCGTACTGATCAAGAAGATCCCCTCTTTGCTCTTTTTCTAACCACACACTCTGAAAAGTAGGTGGTTTGAGTTGGTTGCTCCCTGGGGGTGTGGTTTTGGTGTGTTAAAATCATACACTACCCAACGAAACACCGCATAGTTTCAGTGGGTGGATTTCAAGCTTTCCATTCCCTAGTAAAAAAAAAAAAAAAAAAAAAATTTGAGTTTAAAGGGTTTGGACGTGTCTAAATTCTAATTATATTACGTATAAGAGTTCTGTAATTAGACGTAATAAAATTTTTCTAAAGTCTAACAGTTAATCTCCTTCGCATTTTTTATAATTTTTATATTTACATATTTTTTTAAAATTTGATTTGTTAAGAAACGTTATTTCCTCAGTAATTACGTTTCAATTAAAAACTCTTGTAATATGTTCGACTGTTGGGATTCAAGGTAGCTTCGATTGCTCCTTCCATACTCCTTCGATACTCCTTCGATTAGGAACTTTAATAATTACTCATCCATACCAGTGTGAGCCAAACAATTCTATTTTTAGTATTTAAGTTAAAAAAGTTAGGTCAATTTGCTCAACTAGAAAATATGTATATTTTCTATTTTAAATTTATCAGATTCACAATCAAAGGAAACACTTTAAGAAATATTTTGCATGTCTTATATTTCTGATTTTAATTTTATTTTATCTTGACCTGAAAAATTTTTACTTAGAAGTTTTTTCTCTCAAGATTTTGATTTTGTTCTTGAAGGTTATGTTGTAACATATTTTATTAGTTTTTGATTTAGTTTAAAAAGTTTTTTAATTTAAAAATGAGTTTTTTATTTGATTTTATGATTGTATAATGTAATACCGACTGTTGCATTTATTTTATATAGATTCATTTCCTTTAGAATCATTTGAGAAAAGCTTGATCATTTATATACCTTCCAATTTTGTTTTTAAAAATTTACTTTAATCTTCTATCAAATCAAGTTTAAATTTCCCAACCTTTTTTTTAAATTACTTAATTAAAGAACTCATTAAAAACTACTAACAAAACATCTGATATCTCCGAGAGAAGTATATACTAGAACAAATCTGTAGGATTTGTTAGGTTTAAGTTCCTCGCAGATAACGAACAAATAAGCGGGTTTTTTTTTTTTGGAAACTATTCCCAGCACCACTATCTGATACTTATAAATAAGTACAATAGTATAAGACAGTATTCAGACCTAAGAAATTAATATAATGACATACTATTGAATATTGATAAGAAAAATTTTAGAACAGAAAATTAAAATCTCGGATTTCCTCAAAAGAACTCTCCAAAGATTGAAAAAGAGTTTTAAAAAGCGAGAATGAAAGCAAATTCTGGTTCTATAAAATAATAATCCATAATACCAGTCTTTTACATAAGGGCCATATCATTCGAAAAGGATTTCTGGAATCTGGAGTATGGAAAACTCTGATGACTGATGGTATCTTATTTATAGCAAGCCCAATTGCTGTAGAATGGAAATCGATAATACCACAGTTGAAAGGCCATATGGTTTGAAAAGGAATTGAAGAACCTGGAGTACAGAAAAATTCTGATGGCTGATGGAATCTCATTAAAAGGAAGTCCAGTTGCTGGAGAATAGAAATCGATAATACCACAGTTGTTTAAAAGGGCCATATGGTTTGAAAAGAATTTGATTAAGAAATTTATTATTTAATAAATACTGTACCCTATAAAATCTGTTAACAGGAACTCTTAATTTTAACTGTTATCACTTTAAAAATATTTATTTTATATTGCATACATATCTGGTAGATACGAATATATCCCGAAGTAATAAAATTTTATTTAACATTTCTCCAAGAACTACTTTTAAAATTAAAAATGAATATTTTTCTTTTAATTCTTATTTTTTTTTTCGAAATAGATAAGTGTTCAACTTCCTTAAAATTTTTTCTTTTTTTTTTTTTATTTCTAATTTTAAACACTTACAAAACTATTTAAAATTCTTTCTCTAATTCTTTTTCCTAAAATAAAAAACTAAAATTTTAAAATTACAAAAAAATTGTTTAGAACAAAAAAAAAATGGACATAACTAGAAAAACTACAACAAAAAACAGAAGTTTTCCACAAAAATTTCAAGAAAAAGAAAAACAAAAAAAAAAAAAGAAAATCTGAACTCTTTAAGTAGAAAAGTTTTATGATTAAAAGTAAACTAAGTTTTTCTTTTTAATTTTTTTACTTCGTTTGAAAAGGTTGAGATAAGAAAATTTTTCAGGTTTCACAGGATAATTGAATATAAATTTTTATTAAGTAATATATTCATTGGTTCTCAAACTATTTTATTCTATGATTTTTTTAATTTAGAACAGGGTGTTGTTACACAGTTTCTTTCTTCAATTTCTTCACTGAATTTGATATGTTTAGCTTATTAACTGGGGATCTCCCAAGCCAATGAGCCAGAAAGTTCTATGACCATTGAAGAATTATCCGACAATACCAATAAAAATCTGGAAAAAAATCCCGATAGTGTGATAGCTGACGCGGATGATTTTAATGTCCAACGTTTTTTGTTAGCTCCCTAGTTGAAGTCTCTGACCATTGCCTTGTTAAATACAGCTTTCCAATGGGTACATCGCCCAATGGGAAATCCTACTGCTAAAAGGCTGATTTGGCATTATAAACGCGCCTTATGGGAAAGACTGAATTGCTTTTTGGGAGGTTTTGATTGGTGAATTTGATATCGTTATAGGGATGTTAATTTTGCTGCTGATGCAACGGAAATTAATTAATCTAACTAACTACAATCGGTCTTTTGGACATTTGCGAAAAATGTAAACAATATTTTTTGCGAGTCGTCCCTTACGCCGCAAATTGACAACATTAATTATGATATCAGATTCAGTTGATAAACCTAATTTGTTGGCAAAATCCTTTGCAGCAAACTCTACACTATCTTTGTAGCGTAGGGTTTAAAAACCTTTGGGGGATCATAGGGTTTACTTTAAAATGTTTTAATGTTGCAAAGTTCACTGGTTTTGATGAAATTCCTGCGATGGATTTTAAACAACGCCTCTCCCATCTCGAAACCTCTACGCTAACGTTTTTCGTTATAATTTTTGATTGATAGATATCCCAATGAATGAAAAATTTCTCATGTTTCTACGATCCCTAAAAATGGTGACGACCTCTCAAACTACCAACCAATAGCCATTATTTTAGTTTTTTTCCAAAGTTATGGACATTCTAAACAAAAGGCTGATGAGATATTTTGATTGTAGAGGTATTTTAAAAAATAGGCATACATCACGGGCATACTTTAGGCTAGTTCTCGTTGAAATATTGGTATGGGTTCTCTATTTTATATTTTATATTTTGTTGGTAATGACACCTTCTCTATTCAACTAAAATCTACTATGTCTCATCTTAAACAATTTCAACGTTACACCAGAGGAGCTGCAAGTGCTCACTTCTACACTATAGAAACTCCAAATGTGTTAAAACTGACTATGGCAACTTATTTCTTGTAAGGAGTGCTAAAATATCCATCTAATGTTTCCCTCTGTCAAAAACGTTTCATTATAAGTTTGTTTCCAATTTTGCCGCTAATTCCCCTTTAATATTCTATTTTCCTAAATAACTAAACTTTAAATCAATTTCTACCGTTTAGTTAACGTTTAAAAAAAAACTAATTACAACCTGGTCCAGTATATTTGAAATATTAATAACCTACTTACCTAACCTTTAACTCAGATACTAAACTAGCCTTTATCTCAGATCTCGGTTCCCAAAATATCATTTTTATAAATTTTCATTCCACAAATTCTTATTTTATATAATTAGGACTCGTTTAGTGAGCATTAGGATGCGGCAGTCCATGCGGCAGTAACAAAAGTTAGTTGAAGCCCAACAGTTGGGACTGAATCAGGGTTTAAATAATTTGTTTAACGAAGGTTTCGGGAACTATTTCAGGAAAAACATAAAGGATTCTATGTTATCATAGTACTCGAGCTTGTATAAGAATTTTAGAGTGTTCAAAGCTATAACCACAAAACAATCGAATGCGGGGTATTAATTATTTTATATCTTCTAATTTAATTTTAACAACCACTGAGTTTTAAAAATTTAAAAATAGTAAAACAATAAACAAAGAAAAAATTAAAAAATAAGCAAAAATTAAATTCTTTTAAAATACAAACAACAAACATGTTTCCTAAAAAAAAAAAAACAAAAATCAAAATTAAAAAATAAAAATAAATGAACTTTTAAAAGAATTCTTGAATTTTTCTTAAAGATTCTTGATCTTATTTTGTCACATAACAGGTTCAAAACTCAACTCTTTATAATTGTTGTTTTTTTTTCAAAATGGTAGAAAAGTTTTGTCCTAGTGTTTAAACAATTTTTAAATGGATGATTTTGCTTTGAAATATAATAAAACATTGAGAATGTAAAAATGGGGTTCTCTAAATTTAGAGAAAAAGAAGTTTGTAAGAAGTTTTAAATTTATAATAAATCATTTTATAAAAATGATATTCTATAAAATTTTTAATAAATATAAGTATATATATCTATTAGGTATCTAAAGATAAAAATTATTTTTAATTATGGTAAAAAGTTAATATTTATTTGGTACGAAGTTAAAGTAATCATATCTTCCCCCTCCTTTTGTGTTTCTTTTAAAGTCTTTTTTTTCAATATTCATACCTTGTATCAGCGCTAAAATCACAATGAATTTAAAGAAAATTTTATTTCAATTAAAGTTGAACTAAGTTTAAAAGTTGATGGAGGATTTAGGGAGTGGGGAGGTTGTCGGTCGGTAAATTTAATAATATTTTGCAAAAAAAAACAAAAGTTTTTTAAATTATACTTGTATACAGATAAATGTTTTATTTTATACTTAACTTTAACTGTTATGTAAATTTGAAAAAGGAGGGGGGGATGTTGAAGGTAGTGTTTGTTTTTTATATTATCAAGGGGGCGTGGATATCAAATTGATTAATAATTTTTCTTTGGTTAAAATAAAATTTTAAAGTTTATAATTAGTGGTTGAAAAAGTTAAATTAGTAATTAGAGTTTTAAGATAATATGGCCGCTAGATAAATTAATGAGATTCTGTTTTTCTTTTTAAAGTTATCTTGTAGAAAAGAAGAGTTTGTATTAATTTTAATTGATCGTTTTTAAATAAACTGTTGTAATTGTTTGTAAATTTTTAAATGTGATTAGAATGGAACACAGTTGATTTTATATAATTGATTTTTAACCACGAACAAGGCATGGTATCTGGCGCATCTTAACTGGCGCACCTAAAACTTTATTAGGTTATAGCATTCTAATCGCATCTTTAGTTTAATTGAAAACTCTACAGTCAAAGCGGTTGTGCTTTTTCTTAGAAGTTGTCAAAATAATAGCGCCCTAGGAATAATTGAAAACTCTACAGTTAAAATTACCTTAATTCCTCTTAGCTCTTGTCAAAATAATAGTACCCGAATTAGCAACGCAACTCTACAGACCAAGCTATCATGATAATTTTCTGATAGCTACAAAAAATTACCTAAAATTTATTTAATTTAAATTTAAATTAATAATTAATAAAAATCTCTTCCAACAAGTTCAGCAACGCTGGGGAAAGCAGGTTCAAGCACTCATTTCAATGCTTTTGAAATTTCTAGGTGGCTTAGAACCGGTTATTATGACCCATGCATTATACGAATTTTCAAAATTTTAAATATGCTTGCATATAACGTTTTATCCTCTAATTGAAATGGTTCACTTCCCAGAAAAATATACTATCTTTGTATAAAGGCATCTAATTTCTAGTGCAATGTAACGTTTAAAAGATCATGTATATGCAAACTCACCACAATACTAAAGTTCTGAAGTTCTCATTCTACTGAAGGAGAGAAAAGACAATAAACATTAACGGAGTTGAAGATTTATTTCAATATATTTGTTTTTATTTGTTGTATATATTTGTATTATAATGAAAAGAAGCTTAAAATTTTAATAAGCGCAAGAACTTGTTTTGCATTTGATATTTCAAACATGTTTTTGTAATAATTATATTTTGTTTTAAGGACTAGAATTAAGAGTTGGAATATTTACCATTCTAGATTACTGTATTTTCTTTATAGAGTTAATCTCATTTTAATATCCTATACTGTATAATATTCTCATCTACAATATAAACGTATGCAACCATTCTTCGAACTTGACTTCATAAGATTTTAATTTAAATACGTTAACATGAAATACTTACAATACTTTGTCGACTTTTGACACTTCCCTCCTCCCACCAAATTGACTATAAAAACAAATTAAGATATTGAATAATGATTAAAAGTGCTAATGAGCGCAGTTCTATTATAATGTATTGATTTTTAAGTATCTATTATCTATCAGTTTTATGTCATTATCTGTTTTTCTTAGCTAAATATAAAAATAAAAAATTCTCACCTGGTTAAAGTTATTTAATAAAAAAAGTTGATTAATTAGTTTACAAAATTTCATTTATTTTCAAAAGTGATATAATTAACAACGCGTTATAAGAAAATTATAGAAAAGGGTTTGATTTCCATTCTTAATATTTGATTTATAGAACAAATAAGTAACAGATGGAAATAATTATTTTTTGGGGGAAAGGTATCACACAAAAAATTTGGAAACTAATTTACTTTAAATATTTATATTTTAGAATCAATAGTACATAAAGGGAAAATTTTAAGTGCCACATTTTTATTGATTAAAATACAAAAACGACATTATTAAATCAAACCAAAGATCTTGAGTCTTGTGTTCTATTTATTGTTTATTTAAAATATACAGTTTTTTTTGTGTTTCTCAGGTGTAAGAAATGTTAATTTAAATTTTTATAAAAAGTATAGAATCAATATAACTAGAGAAAAGGAAAAGGGGTCTTAAAATTCATTGGAATGAGTAAATGTTTACTCAATTTAAAAAGGTATAAAAATAAATTTTCCATTTTCCAATTTTACATTTAAGGGTACATTCAACCCTTTTTTGTATATAATATCAACAAAACATATTGAAATTATATAAAATAAATAGCAAAGCTTTTTAATATATTTTGAAATTTAAGGAAATTGTATGAAGATTTTCAGTGGTTGCTATACTTTTGTAAAAATTTGTTATTTACATTTTGTTCAGTCTGGAACTGCTTCGATGGGATCAACCTGAACATTTGGTTATAAAAATTTCCATAAATAATTTAAAATCTTAAAATTTTTAATATAAAAAAATTGCAGAAATATAAGTGGTATGAACTTTTCTTAAAAATCAGAAGAAAAGAACTTAATAAAACTAAGTACAATACAAAGATAGATACTCTAAAAATTGATACAAGTAATGTCCAAACCACCTGCCTTATTACTTTATTTGACCATTTTCAATTTTAACCTCGTAGCTTCATTAGATTCACAGTAATAAGATTTAGAGCTTTGTATAGCAGCTTCCTAAAATTAAAGTACAAATTGTTCAAAACTTAAGAAAATTGTTTGCCATATTATATATATTTCTTTTTTAATTCCTTTTCCACTCCTTTAAGGAGTATAGGGCATTCACCAAGTTTTATTGTAAACTAGGCTTCAGTTTCTTTAATCATAATATTCACTAAGTCGTTGATTACTCGGCTGTAGCTATTGTATAAGGTTATGAAATATGAATGTACAAATGTTAACTTTGTGCGCCATCTATAATCTTACACAAGAATTATTTATATATTTTTATTAAATCTTATTTTATATTACGACATAACCCATTACGATATAATTATACAATTTTACGATATCTTTTTATTAGATATGATCTGACCAGGGTTTGAACCCGAGACCTTCCACATGAAAGGCGGCGTCTTTACCACTACGCCTTTGTTCAAATGCCGTATTAATAGTTCGGATCTATCTCGACATATTATATTACACACAGATTATTAATTTTCAACCATCTAATCTTATTAGTTGCAAAGATATGTACTATATGGTTCCAGCTATCTTTATTACAGTTACTCATAGGTTTGCCTCGAGAAACCTCAAAATTTGGAAACGAACTTGCCATATTGCTTTACTGACCTATTTTGAACATTTTAAGATAATTAAAGCTTCTTAGAAGTATCTTTGCCCTTTTATATAACTTACCGTATGAAATTTTCATTCTTTTATGGCTATTATTTTTGAAGATGAAAAAATTTGTATTCTAGCTAGCCGAAGCCTTGGTCCGGGAATCTAGAAAATGTTTAAAAATCGCTTTGTGTACATTTAAAAACTCTAGCTCTTTTAGTTGTTGAGTTATCGTGTTGACACACAGACAGATGGACGAACAGACACACATAGCTAGATCAACTTACTTTTCGGTTCTGATTCGACCCTTGAGTTTGTATACACTATATGATTATTTTCTTATTGTTAATCATCTTTTAAACTTATTTAAACAATTAAAAGTTTAACTTAATTACATACCATCAATCGCCACTAAAGTCTATTTTAAGCGTTTTTTATACTTTATACTTACTACATAATTCAGATCACTATTCAGATTGACCACAATGCTCTGAAAAATTGGATTAAACAACTTGGTTGTTTGTTAAATATTGATACTGTGATATATACTTTATATTATATAATGAATACATTTTTGAGTCTGCTACGGAGTCTAAGCCGGACTACTGTAATCCAGTTTTATTAAAATCCGGTTTTATTTTTTAAATTCAGTTCTTTAACATATTTTGAAAAGAATAATTTCATTTTTAAGTCTAAGCGAGATTTATTTAAATTATCGCATTTTTATGAAACGAATTTTTAAAAAATTCATTGCATAAAACCATTTGTAAAAAATAAAACCAGATTTTAAAAAACTGAATTATTGAGGAAACTACCCAAATAGTTTGATTTGTTTTAGAAGTATCGGGTTGAAACTTTGGTCAGATCATATCTAATAAAAAATATTTAAATGTTGTTTAAAATTAATACAAGATAATGTGTTTCAAAAAGATATTAAAATATATTTCCACCAAAATTATAATCATATTAAATATTCATATAAATCATATTAAATTATTTTACATTCAATATAAGATATATATATACAAAAATTAATATTTCAATTTATTTATTTTTTTTTTTTTAATATATGTATATATAAATATATGTTAATTTTCATTCATTTATTGTTGATGACGGACGGGCACACGAAAATATTTCACTAAATAGCTTCATTTTAGTGAAAGTTTGTATTAGGAAAATTTAAAAATCTTCCATTTCTATATGACCAACTTCTTGGGCCAAACTTATGATGGCTAATTTTTTTGGTTCAATAAATTCTTTAATTATTTCAATTTCATTTTTTAAACCAATATATGTACTATTAAAATCGAATAATAATTCAAGTGCTTCTTCTGATCGTACAACATTTGATAACCAATTAAAATTATGATTAATAAAATAATAAAAATATGGTTTTTTATTTATATTCATATCAATTATAAAATTAAATAGACCATCATCTAAATCTGTAATTGGAATATTCGGATATTGATTAATAACTGAAGACAATATATTATTTTGTTTATGTTTATATTCAACGATACTATTGTAAAGTTTTATTAAAATCATAATCTTTATAATAATCATTAATAAATTCTTTTGAAATAATTTCTGTATGATTTGCTAATAGATTTTCTTTTATATTTATAAGTTTATAAACAGAGAATATATAATGTGGTTTATCAAATGCATTTGAATGATTAAATCGTATCATAAAATCATTATAAGAATTCGTATATAATTTAATAGTTTTTTCTGTAATTTCTTCATTCCAAAATTTTCTTAAAATAATATATTCAAATATTTTTAAAATAACATATAAACGATATTCTTTATGTATTTAAGATATATAACAATAGATTTGATAATTTAATAATTTATTAATATTTATAGAATCATACAATTGAAATATACTTAAAAATTCTTCTTTACTAGCAATTTTCAATTGATCTTTATCAAACTGATGTCTAAGAATATTTTTTAATATTCCATATCTAGTTAAACCATATATTTTTCCTTCTATTTCTGCCACCATGTCACCATATTTATCATTTTGATTTTGAATTGGAAATGATCCGAATTTTTTTAAAAAACCCATTTCTTCATAAATTTCTGTAAATTTTAAATAATCTAATGGTTTATTTTCAGAATTTAATTTCTTCAATTTTAAATATTCATCACGAACAGATTTTTCTAATTCAGTTTTTGGTTCTGTCATAATAAAATATTGAATTAAATATTGTTCCTGTATAACTAAATTTCGATTATAATTAATTTGATGACCACAAACATATTTGTCAAAATTTACACATGGATCAATTTTTGTATCAATTTTATCTTTAATTTCATTAATAAAATCAATTACTTCTTGTCGATTAGTTGTTAATTCATCGGATACAGGATTACCACAAATATAATTTAAAAATATTAAAAAATTTAAATATAATAAAATTTTAAACATTTTTATTTTAAGTACTTTATTATATAGTTTTTATATAGTTATTAATTAAAGTTTTAATTAAAAAAAAAAATTAAACTAAACTATTCAGAAGATTATTTTTAACTGAACAAATTAAAACTCTTTTACATTTTATATTCTATTAATTTTGTTCTTATCAATTACAGGGTCAAGAACATTATGATAATTTTAGTTTTTGGGGAAATAGTTTATTAAAAAAGTTTTAAACATGTGGAATTCAATTCTCAAGATAAATTTTAATAATGAGAATATAATATGTCCCCCCTTGGTCCAACATGTACCTAATAAGTTTCATATTTTTGAGATAACACTTTTTACTTAAAATTGAATCACGCAATCTTGTAAGTAAAAAAAGAAAGTGTTCAATAATCTCGGTTTAGTAAATCTGTTTTTTTAAATCTCGTTTTTAGAAAATCTAGTTTTTTGAAAATTGCGTTTTAGAAAATCTCGTTTTTTATTGAAAAATCTTGCTTTTTAAAAATATCTCTTTTTTAATTGGAAAATCTGGTTTTTAAGGGTTTTTGAGTTGGATACAAAACTAGAATTATCAGCTTTTTTCCAGAATATAAAAGAAAGTATTTTCTAAAAACAAGATTTTCTAAAATGAGATTTTGTAAAAACGAGATTTTGTAAAAACGAGATTTTGTAAAAACATTTTTGTAAAAAAATTTTCTGAAACGAGATTTTGTGAAAAAGAGATTTATTAAACCGAGATTTCAGACCCAACCCTGAAAAAACTAACAATTTTTTTTATTCCAAATTTAAATTCTACACTGAATTTTACGTATAAAAAACTCTCAAAAAATTTATTTAAATTTCGCTATACATTTCTGGAAAAGTATGAAAGTTTTCAAGGCTTTAGTAGTTTCTCAGGAAATGACATCAACACAAAATCGTTTTTCGTACAGAAAATGAACGAAGGAGTGATTCTCTTAGAGAAATCCTTCATTTTAAGTTAAAATATCTTCAAATAAATACAACATCTGCATTTTAAATAGAAATGTTTTCACTTAAAGTAAAAAAGGTAAATATATATAGATGATTTTATTACATAGTCTTCACCACTGCATTGAAATACTAGTATTGAGTATAAATTTAGGGGTTGATATCAAAGTTTAAATAAATAATATGTGTGTGTTTGGTTTTAAATCAAAAGGGGTGACTATTTTTTTTTTTTTTTTGGAGAAAATACTTACATAAAAAATAATAAGGAAGAACACTTAAGTCTTTAAATATTTTATAGCCATATTTATAAGAAAGACTAATTCTAAGAAATTAGGTACAAAATTTTATAGATAAATTTGACATACAAAAAAATGTCTTTAAAAATATTTTAGCACATTTTTAAAAAAATTTTGATAATAATACATAGGAACAATTTTTCACTCCGTCCGTTTGGCCGTTTTGTCGTACGTTTACTACAAATCTTTAAAACATCACAAAATCACGTTTATTACAAATCTTTAAAACATCACAAAATAGAGGAAAATTAATATTATGGAAGAACTTATTTAGTCTTTAGTCCCCTCTACCGGTTACGATCTACAGCCACCACCCAAAATTTATCAAAGCCTTTTATTTAAATTCTTATAATAAAAATTTTTTAAAGAGTATTTTCAAAAACGTTAAACAATACCGCGTTTTTTAAACTTCATAAACATATGTATTACAAATGTGTAGGGTTGCCGTACGATATTTTAATTTAGAGTTAAGCTAAACTCAATTTAATTACTCGGAACGGTTTAGGTTAGAAATTTGCCTGAATATACAACAATTTTAAGGAATATACAAAAATAGAGCTCCAACACTATATTTGAATGTAATTGTAAAGGAGGTACTTTAAATTGAAGAAAGTGTCTTTATGATTTTTTACAATTTTTCTTATATTATAAATTTTTAACAAAAGTTCTAAAAAATTAATATAAACTTTTTCCAATTCATTCTTCTTTAATTTTATTGTTTTTTTTACTTGTTTTCTTTTTTCTTTAAAAACGCACCGAATTTCGCATTTATTTTTGATTTTTATTTTTGGTTTTAAAAAGGTTGAATTAATTCCGGAAATAAATATATGTATATATTATATATGTACATAAATACTAAATCACATGCACGCATGCCAGTCTGTCTATTGATATCCGTATTTACTTTTACAAATAGAAAATATAATATTTAATTTTCATTTGACATTGTAAATGACAGTTGAAAAATAAAAAAAAAAATAAATAAATAAATGAATACCTGTCAATTGAAATGTCAATTTATAAAAGGATCAGAAGAGAAACTTTGGAATAAGACTGTTTACCGTTATCATTATAATTTTTTGTTTTGTATCTATACCTTAAAAATAAAACAATTCCAGTAAAAATTAAATAAAAATAAAATAAAAATTTAAAATTGCCTTCAATTATGACTACAGTACTATGACTATTCACTTTAAAATCGAATTTTTTAAATTATATAAAATTCTGCTTTGTTTTATATTCACAAAGTTAATCAATAGACATTGCAACTCTTTTAGTACACTCTTAACTCTCCAAATTTGAAAATGATAATACTGCTAGTACTACCTGGTACAATTTAGTATATTATATTAAACATAAGCTTTTTTGTTTATTAAATAGTGTATGACCGGACCGGAATCGAACCCAGAACCTTCGGTTAATAAGCCAAATGCTTACCTACTACACCACCAAATTACACCACTTGGATATCTTTATAAAGTACAGAATCCAGATATTCGTCTCATAAATTATCCTTGTGGTATATCAACGCTCACTCTACTCAGCCATCGTCTTGTACTTGGTTCACTGTACTTAAGAACATTAACATCTTTCTTCTAAATATCGCATCCAATTTATTACCATCCCCCATATTCCAATAATTCAAACTAACCTCCATCAAAATCCCAAAATCCTTCCACATCTTTTTATCTGTAACCAAACTGTACATTTGTATACCAGGTTCCTCTTAAAGTTTCGTTCCAAAAGGATGTATTTTGTATATACACCTTTACGATATTTTTTTAATAACATATAATCTAACAGGCGTTTGATCGCGAGACCTTCCACTTGAAGGTCCAAAATGTCAGATTTTTGTTTTTTTTAGAAATTGAAATAATTTGGGGTGATTTCAATTTTTTGCGATACCTACTACTTTTCAAACACGATCTTAAACTTTTATATTTTTATCGTATTTACTTATTACTTTGAAGGAACCTGGTCCGAAATGTCATGCATTTCAGCTGATACGTTAAGATAATACAAAAATAAAGAGAATATAAAGGAATGCAAAAGAATAATTTAATTGAATAATATAACTCGCAGATACAAGAATACCTTATAATTCAAATACCAAATTATTAAAATGTAGAAGAAATAGGATTGTATCTATTAAAAATCTTAGATGTTTCTACATGTTATAAGGTCTTGTAAATTGTCTGTGGAATTTATTAAGATCAGTTCTAATAATCCCCCCTGTTCCAACATGATCTTACTATAGGAAATTTATTAGCCTAACAGTTGAACAATTACCACTTAAAATTTCATTAAATTTAAAAGCCTAATTTGTTTTGGAGAATTCCATATGGAATGTTTTGAACTAAATTATTACAAAACTCTGAACTTATGCAAAGTTTATTTTAAAATTTCAAAGCTAACCAAAAGTTTTAAGTTTTTCCAGATCTTAATATACACGTACCCGTAAAGTTTAAATTTAATATTAAATATTTATAAATGTAATGGCGTATTATTTTTACTTGTCTGAATGATAATTCTAAAAAATTTTCTTACCTTTTTTTTCCAAAAAAAAAAAAACAACAAAAACGAAATTTCAAATTGAAAAATCATTTTGTAAAAAAAAAAAAATAACAAAAATAAACAATCAAAACAATAGAAAATGGTTTGAGGTTTTATTGATTTGCTTCCTTTTCCTTTAAATTTTTTTTTTTTGTATTCAATAAAAATATTTTCATTCTGACATTCAAAGAAATGTTCGAAGAGAGTTCCAATATATAAAATAATATATATATATATATATGTAAGATTATGATTTATTGAAATGTTAAAAATAAAAATTTAATAAAAAAAATTTCTTTTAAAAAAGTTTTTGAAATTCAATCAGAAAATTTTAGGGAAGAAAAGCAAAAAAACAATGGAAAATATAAAATTTGATGCAAATGTACTTATATTATAGCTATATAATATTTTCATATAAACTTGCATTTTCATATGAATACATAATACAAATTTGAATATATATATATAGAGATTTGTATATATAAAAATTTCTCCAGGATATAAAAAAAAATAAAAGATTAAATTAAAATGATATTTTCCAGCAATTAAAAATCAAAGTTTGGAAAATGGAATTAAAAAAAATTTAAAATAAAACTGGAAGTGTAGGAGTGTAGATGTATTAAATTTTCCATATAAAACGTGTGTATAATATATCTGTTCTATATTTGTACCACTAGCTTTACTTATTTACATAATTTGTCAGAAGGTAATGTCATACTAGCCAACTCTTTTTAAAAACATATTTTACGCAATCCTTGTCAGTGGGTTTGACATTTCGTAGACATTTTCAGAAAATTTTGGTGTATTTTTATTTTGATAGCTAGGCGATATTACAACTACTTGTCAGGCGAATTGAAAATTATTTATTTTGGCCTTAAAGAATGCTAAATTTTATCCGAGACAAAACTTTTAAGGGGGAAATATTTTTAAGTAAAGTATTAATCAAGGTTTTGTTTTTGTTTTCTACTATACTAGATTGGCCTGATTGGACTAGATTGGAAATGCGAAATCCACTATGTAATAATTGCTAAGCTATAGCAAAATCGTATATGTATTCAAAACTATATTGGCCCTGCAGACACGGTTATAATTTGCCAGGTCTTGAATCATTTAAACCTGTAAACCAAGGTTTAATTATGAAAATAGGGCTTATTCTATCCGCGCTATCTCAAAATTCGCTCTTAATGAACTTAAATTGATGCTGAGGAAAAGGTGACTTTAAAAATTAAATAAAATTGGTAAATTAATAACGGCTTTTAATGAAAAAATTACAGTTATTTAATAAAAGGAAGTTACAAATAACAATACTTTTCGGTATTAAGTCTTTATGACTGTTAAACTATGGGAGATAATGAAAATTTTGGATATTATTATGAAAGCCCATAACTTTAGCGAACAACTGACGGTTTAATGAATCTTTTATGTTGTACTGGAGGAAGGATTTTGGTTTTTTTTTTAAAAAAATTTCAAACCTTGAATGCTATTAGAATTAAATCCCAAGCACAACTTTTTTTTAACTACTTCTTCATCTTCAAGACTTTCGAATTTAGGACACCCTGTATATTAAAGCATAAACTCTAGCTATAATGTGTAGTTCCTTAAAATATCTTAAAAGAATACTTATTAATAAAAATACTATTGAATTTGACTACAAATCTTTTGGTTAATTCTGAACAACTTGACTTTCGCGGCTTTATTTTTTCAAAAATACATTTTAGGAGAAGTGAAACCTAATTTAATTTGAAAGATCGAGGCTAGATTGGATTGTTAAAATAAAAATTTTGCGAATTGCATACTTTTAGGCTAACATTAAAATTTATTGCTTTTGAAACACTGTAAAATTAAATTAATTTTTAATAATTCAATAATATTATAAATATTAAGCTTTTGTTATTTTTAAAAAAAAAACGAATTCTTACCTTTTTTTTGTACATTTTTCATTGTATTTTAATAAAATATTTAAAATTTAATTTTCTTACATTTTATATGTTAAATAACACTTGTACATATACTCGTATGTAATTTGATTGGTTTTTTTTATTTTTACCTTTGTATTAAATGTTAATATATAACATGAGTTATATTTGCATAGATACATATAAATATAGTATGTAAATTGTATGAACATATACAGTATGTAAAAGTAAAAAAATGTGAAAGATGAAGGTAAAAAATGAATAAACTATTGAATAAATTGGTTTTTAGAATTTTTATTTTGTATTCTTTAATAAAAATTTATAATTTAATTATACTTTTTAGAATTTTTACTTGCTTTGCGATTTGATTTCCTTTTTATTATTTTAATTTTCAATTCAATATATTTTATATACATAATGGAAATTAGAAAGGAAAATTGAATAAATACAATCTTACAATACTATATTTATATATATATATATGTTTTTTGTAACATATGGAAATTTATTAAAAGTAAATATTTTTTTATGTATTTTGTGGCTACATGTAAAGAGTTCACAAGAAAAAAGTATCAAAAATCAAATAAACGATTCAAATTTCCTATATAAACTTTGGTGACTTTTGCATACATAAAATATCCCAAAAAGAAAGGACTTCTTTCGGTTATTTTGGGGACTCACACTAAAATTATATTTTCGGTAATAAAGTCTCTAATGAAAAGTAATTTTTTGAGGTTGAGTACGAAAGCAATTCACATTACCTTTATACTTAAATATTTCATATATATACATATTTACACCTCTATAGCAAATTTATATAGAATATAAGTTCTATATATATATATAGAATTTAATATTTCGGGATATAATTATTCTGATTTTTAATCTAACTCTATTAATCTTTTTTATTGACAATCTTACGTATAAATATTTATAAAAATATTCTGATATAGGGGCTTATCCTGAACAATAGTAAATTTTGCCAAGTTTTGAAAAACGCTGGATGGCACAGTGATTAGAGTACCGATCTTACATACGAGACGACCGGGTTTTAGACTCGACTCACCTATCTTTTGTCTAAGAATATAAACCAATCATTTAATTTAATAATATAACTCACAGATACCAGAAGTACCTAATAATTCAAATATAAAATTAATACAATGTAAAACAAAATTAAAGTGTACTTTCTATTGAAAATCTAAGACGTTTCTACTAGTACTATCTCATGTTTAAGGCCTAGTACTATCTCACATTTAAATTGTATGTGAAATTCATTAAAATAATATCTTAATTCTTTAAACACAAAAATTCGAAACTTTTTTAAACACATATAGTATTTTGGGACTTATTTCAAGGAGCCTGTTTTTGTTTCAAGAAAATAAATGATTATAAAATTTTATATTTTATATTTTCGAAGAAATTTCATTTGGTGTATTATTTGATCGTTTTCATTTCTATTGGAGCCAATGATGATTCTTCAAGTTTCTCAATCTTAGTTGTTTTTCAACGATTATAAATTGATTTGTAATTCAATTTGTTTGTTATACTTTAAATTTGTATTTTTATTTCTTGTTCTTTTTTAAAGTTTTAACTGATTAATTTAATTGAATATTTTTTTAATTTTTTAATTCTAACTATATTTTGATCCTGACCTAAATTATTGTAGTATTATTAATTTTTACTGAGCTTAACATCTTTAGTACGGAAATAATAGCTATAGAATATCAAACTGAAGTACAATGGGAATTAGCAGGGTAAAGATTGTAAATTTTTTCATAATATTTAAAAATTCATTAGTTGCTTCCCCAAATAATTGTAATTTAAATATTACTTTTGTACAATGAAGCTAATGTTGAACTTCGAAAAATAAATATTTCTCCCGATTTATTAATAAATTATTTTAAGTTCTATTCATTCATAATGATTTTAGAAACTTAATGGTCATAAGTGATAAAGATTTATAGATTTCATATTTGTTAGTATTCGATCCTTAGACTGTTAGTCAGGGATTTTTCAGGGAGGGAGCCATTTTTTGTCAGTAAATAAATTCAATAAATGTATTTCTAAAACAAATATTAATAACAACACTTATATAATTGGTGATTTTAACTTAAATTTATTATTCAACACTTTTAAATGACCATATAGTTTTGTGGTCAATTGTTGTCTTTCTCGCTATGAGCACTTACATGAAAACCAAAATCTAAATTTATTTGATATTCTTAATTTTTCTTAAAAATAGTGGTATACCCAATACCTCCAATACCTCTGAATGTAGCATATTGTGTATATAAATGCTGCTGTATACTTATACCATATATACATATATAAGCACGCACGAAGTTAAATACAAAGCTACTATCAAACTAAGTATCATTTTAATAGTTTATTTTAAAGTTTAATATTTTGTTGGTTTTATATTATTTAACATTCAAGTCAATTAAATTTTTTCGTATAATGGATGGAATTTATCTAACAACAAACTTAATATTGAAAAGAAATTAGTTCAACTTTGACACCTTTAATGTTTTTATAAATTTTGAAATTATTGGAATTTTTGTTATTTTTATTGCCATTTCAAATTTATTTTGTCTATTTACGAACGTCCCCTGCATTTTAAAAAGAATATTTTCAGTTTTTCTTACTTGTTGTATTATTGTTAGAAAAATTTTTTTACATTAAAGTTTTTTTTTCCACCGTCGACATTTTCATTCGATATTGTGTTGTTGTTGTTGTCTTCTTTTTATTTTCCAATTTGTTGCTTTTCTTTAATTCAATAGTTTAGTTTTGTTTTTTTTTTTTTATGTTGCGTTTGTTCTATTTAAAAAATGCCATTTAAAATTTAAACAATACTTTTTATTTTGTTTAAGAAACTTTATCTAGCTACTTGCAACACTGCTAAAAGGGTTACCATCTGATTCAGGTATAATGCTGAATAAAACTAAGCATTTTATGGTAAAGAAATTTTACTTTTAATTTCAGCTTGCGGGTTTAGATGAATTAAAAAAGTTATTAAAATCAATCACTTTTCCAAATCAATCACTGATTTCATCTATATAGATCAGATTCTCCACACCAAAGACCAAGTTTAATCTGATATTTCTTAGTTTTTTCTGATATTTCTAAGTTTGATCTGATCTGATCAATGATCTGATGCAGATCCAAGTGTCTGGTTTTCTTCTTAATAATGAAACTTAAATAAATATCTTCTATACTCCATTGGATATCCATCTTTTTTGAGTATTGAACAAATTAACCAAATGAGATTTTAGTAGTCTACCTTATATTAATGTTAAGTACAATAATAATGAAAGAAAGGTTTTCAGAATTAAGATAATAAAAGATGACTGAATGTCTTTAAATTTATTTAAACTAAAATTGGAAAAACGTTCTAAAGCATTAAATTGACTAATTGGATTATGTGAAATGAAATAATACACAGAGTATTTAGTTTATAACCTCTTACATAGAACTAACATTTGTTTTGAGGTTCAAAATCAGCAAAAAATTCTGATATGAAGCTTACAAAATTTTTTGCGAACTTGAATAATTAGTTTCTAGTTTTATATCATAATCGTTTTATAGCACTAGAACGCTATAATTTAAAACTCCTCCTCATAGTTCCATTTCCAAATATAAATACAAAATAAACTATTTGAATCAGTTTAACGGATACTATGAGTAAGCATCTATTAGATTCAGTAATTTTTTGATTTGGAACCATAAGATCTGTGGACCATAAGATATTAATTAAATAATTATATAGTTATGGCATCAGAGGGTCTGCTTATAATTGATTGCCATCTAACTTAAGTAATCACACTCAATTTGTACAAGTTAAAGCGGAAAAAAGTAGCGAAAAGAAGGTAAACTACGGAGTTCCACAAGGCCTCTCTCACGGAGTACTCTTGGACCTCTCTTATTCACAGTATATCAGTCTTAAAGAAATCAATATAAATGAAATGGAAATATTTTTATTTGCTGATGATATTTGTATAGTGTTTGAGAATCAAAATTATGAATTATTAGAAAATAAAATAAATGGGGAGGTCAAAAAGATTCAAAGTTGGATGAACACACACAAACTTACAATAAATGGCTCAACAACACCTAGTCTGACGTACTCCTTTATTAGATATATCAAGTGTTTTAACAATAACCTGCTACAGAACTGTAACAGTTGAAAAATCAATTAAAATGGAAATTGCAGCATTTTTATTTAAAAGAAAAAAACTATTTCTTTTAATAAATGTTCTTCATTTACTTAATAATGAAATGGTCACTTTATTAAATATTAACTTCTTTTCTGAAGGTAAAGTTTATTTTCTGTCTCTATCATTATTTTTTTTTTTTTAGGTTTATTGTTTTTATTTTGTTGGTTATTGGAAAGACCCCTCAGATTGTCCAGAATGACAAAATAATTGTAAAAGTTTTCCTTGTAAGAATAGAGTAGCCTTTTTCCCTAAGTTTTTTTGTTTTTTTTTTTTTTTTTTTGAAATTGGAAACTTTTTTGTTCCGCGGAATTTGTTATTTTTAAAAAAAAAAATATTTCAAAAAAATTTTGTTTTATATTTATCTTGTATTGTAAAAAAAAAAAAGTTGCTTATAATATTGTTCGGGAGTTTAAGTAGATTATTGATATACATAGGGATAAGATGGATTACTAAAAACAAAAGTGGGGACTAGAAGTAGAAGAAGCAGAGATAGACAAAACTTTATTTTATAGAATGTGTAACAAGTTATATGAAAAGAAATATAAATTTTTCAAATTTTACTTTTTCATTTTTAAAGAATTATATACTTGAAATTGAAGTATTATTTTTTTTAAGGTTCATTTAATTGCAAAACAAAATGGAAGAAGACAAAAAAAATATTGAATTTTTTTTTCGATTTAAAATGAAATGTGAAATAGTTTTTATTGTCAAATATTTGAAAAATTTGAAATGCTTTCTTTTAATTATTTGAAGTTTTAATGTATATTCTTGTATTAAAAAACTTTTCTTGTACATGAAATATTTAAATTGAATTTTATTGAGAAATTGGATAGGGAGTTCTTTCACTATTTCATTTCATGAATAGTTATTTATACCCTTCGCATTCGAAAAATTTCAATTCATTGCTATTATATTGAGAACAAATATAACAATAGTTATGAGTCCTGAGCATTTCAACACATTTTTATCCATTGCCTGTCATTCCAACAGTTTGAATTCGTTGCCAGTCATGGCTTGGATTTGTGATGGCTGTGGTTAACAAAAGTATGTCTGGAAAATGGTTAAATCGTAATAGTAATATAACTTTTTTTTTTTTTTTTTTTTTTTGCCCGCACCTCTACGTGCTAACTGTTCACTGTGATAGGCTAAACAACCTGACTATATATGTGCATGTCGGAACAGGGGAGATATATTCATATATTAGAACTGATCAAATGAATTCCACATACAATTTAAACATGAGATAGTACTACGCCTTATAACATGTAGAAATGTCTTAGATTTTCAATAAAATGCAGTTCTATTTTTGTTTATATTGTAATATTTTGTATTAGAGTTATATGGTATTCTTTATCTGTGAGTTATATTAATTAATTGAATTATTTGTTTACATTTTGTATTTGTTTATATTGTTATATTTATGTATTTTTTATTAAAGATATATAATTATTAATTATTAATTAAGCCATTAATTTGAACCCAAAGGCGAATGGTAGCTGAGTCGAGTTGAAAACCAGATAAAAGTTTTTTTTCACTTTCACTGGGATTCGAACCCGGGGCCTTTCGCATGAAAGGTCGGCACTCTAACCACTGTGCCACCCAGCCGATTTTTCAAAGAAACAAATTTTTGAAAATATATTTTAATTAAATGTTATTTAGAATAGTAAGATAGGGTCCTACTTTACTATTTTATAACAACTATTAGTTGTTATATCATTAATTCTAATACACCTTCTTTATCCGAATCCATTCTAATCCATTTTCTATGTCACGGCCTCCGAATCCACTGTCAATGTCATGGCTTCTATTTCATATGATTATAAAAACTGTTATAAGCCATTCGAATTCAAAACGTTTTAATCCATTGCTTGTCATTCGAAGAGTTTTAATTAATTGCCAGTCATGGCTTGGATTTTTTTATGGCTATGGTCTTAAAAAGAGTATTTCGATTGTTTTGCAAAATATTAAACGTCATTCAGAATAAATGATTTTGAGCGACTAAAACTACCTTCTTTTAAAGATTTTTTCGAACGAACTTAAATACAAATTTACATTTAGATTTTGGGGATCGGATAAGAAAAGGAAGAAAGATTATGGAAGAAAATCGATCATACACCCCCTTGTATTTTTAAAGTGATATTAAATGAACAGAGCCATTGCCCTAAACTAGTAAAAAAGGAGCATCACTATTACAATGTTCTATAAGATATAAAGTTAAAAAATTTAAAATAAAATTACCTTATACTGTAGCAATAAATAATAACTTTTTTTTTTTTAATTTATCTGAATTACGGTGTTATGGTGTTAGTATAATTTATTTTTAACTGACTATATTCGTTTCATAAAACGTTTTTCTACCGTGTTGTTAACTTTTATGCTACGCTAAAAATATATTTTAAAAAAAAACTACCATTTTTTAAAGAAAACTATTAAAAAGTTTACTAAGTAAATTTCACTTTATTAAAACAATAATAAATCCAGGATAAAAAAAAAAATCCAGGATAAAAAAAAAATTCAGGATAAAAAAACAAAAAACAGGATTACAAATTAATGGAAAAAGAATATTACACAAAAAAAAAGTTTTAAAAAATAAAAAATACTTTAAGAAAAATTTCAAATAAATAAAATAGAACTTTTCGAATATAGTTTGAATTTATAAGTGATGTCCTTTAGAAGATGATTTTCTATTTAATGTCACATAAAAAAAAAATTTTCATTTCCCTCAAAAAAAAAAAAGGATTAAAATGGAAAATAATGGGTTTATCTCGTTTTTCTTTCAAATAAAAATTTATAAAATAAATTATTTACAATTTTTTTTATTGACTTGGGTTTTCCAAAGTTTAATAAAACTTTTTTTTTTTTTGAGCTTTATATGTCCATTTTTTTTTTTTTGATAAAAATGATATTTGGGAAGTACCCATATTTTTAAACTGATAAATGTAATAACATAATTGATAAATAAAGAATTTTAAGTGGAATTTCTCTAAATCAAAATGTGGGTTTTGAGAAGCTTTCAAAATTGTTCGTTACTTAGTAAGTAAAAGTTTAAAAAGTTTAAGCAAGAAATATTTAAAAAGATCTTTAAGAATTAATCTTTAAGAAGGATCTTGGGATTATGGGGATGTTTGGGATTTTGGATTATGGAGGATGGGGAAAAGTTGGAGGGATATTGAGGAGAAAGATGTTAATATTTTTCTTAAATTTACTTAATTCGAACACTACCGAACTACCAACTTTTCGACGCAGTAGGGATGAGCATCCGCGCTTCTTGTTTCACGTTGGAAAACTTTGAGTGGATCTCCATAGTACCAATAAATTAAACAAAACTTTACATTTTAATAGTTTAATGAGTCAGTATTCTGTATTTCAAATAAAATGTGTTACATAATTAGATCTAGCTTATTCATAGGAAAATTAAACTTCTAAAATGGACCTTAATTGAAAAATCAGGTCCTCAAATAAAATCACGATCAAAAACAGAAGGGTTTGAACAGATTACCTTACAAACTGTTTTTAACTATAAAAAAAAAAGTTGTGGAAAGGATCATAGCATAAAAATACAAGAATTTGTGAGTACTTGCCGGTTATCCGATTTGAGGATCTGGTAGAAACTTCATTTTAATACAAGTTTGCTGACGCAAGAAGATCTAATAATTTTCGAAATTGTTTTATTACAATCATATTAATTCTTATGATTGACGATAGAATTCAAATTAACTTAAACCCATTGAACTAA
Source organism: Dolichopus griseipennis (assembly GCA_963082915.1). Taxonomy (NCBI): domain Eukaryota; kingdom Metazoa; phylum Arthropoda; class Insecta; order Diptera; family Dolichopodidae; genus Dolichopus; species Dolichopus griseipennis. The sequence goes on from OY720444.1 coordinate 31,192,734, forward strand.
AGCTGAATATGATTGTAATAAAATCATATTCAGCTTTAGTTCAATGGGTTTAAGTCAATCATAAAGCTGAATATGATTGTAATAAAATTACGACAATGAATAGATCTTTTTGAGAATAAATCTAGACATTTTTTTTCGGATATATCATAGGAGTTAAGTTTCATGTAATTATTTGTTTAATAAAAGAAATGTTGCATACAAAATTACAAATGCGATTGGAAATAAAAGGCCGTTCTCGTAAGAAAATAAATTAAGTAAAACTGACAAATCGATTATCGTATAGTATCAATATATCTATTAACTAATAGAACATATCGATATTGTCACTGGAATGCAAAGTAATTTCATGTTTAGCAAATTTAATAGGAAGGATCAAAGTATTGGACCTTGTTTTATAAAAATAATCATACTAAAAAAAAATTGTTTGTTAAAGATTTCTAGTAGAATGAGAAAAACAAATATGTTGACGATTGATTTCCTTTATCAACCTCTGTTTAACGTCTTAAGGTTAATTAAGGTTACATATCTATTCGAATTATATTCTAAATTAAACTGACAATATTTCTTTTTTACCTGAAATAAACCTATGCATATTATATAAACTTTAAGGAAAACCAGGTTATACATACTTTTATAGTTATTCAACGTAAATTTTTTAAAAACATTTAACCAGTAGCAAACACAAAGGGGGAGCAAGTACAATCACATTTATTGTAATTACTTGCATTGTATTCACATTTTTTTTTTTCTTATTTTTCTTAATTAAAAAGGACTAAAATAATTCCCTTACTTTCCATTAACCACAATATTCATTTTTTATTACATGTGTTTATGTATGTATTTATACATATGTATATATATGTTTTTACATAATACATACTTTAATAGAGTAATGTAACATATATACAATTAATTAAATTGATTACATATTTTTTTTTTTAATTTTTTTTTTTTTAAATATTTATCTTGATTACATAAGTCCTGGGTTACAATTATATAGTAGTCCTTTTTTTTTTTGTTGCCTTTTAATTATACATAACTAACTATTACATATATACACTAATTGCTAATAAATTTTAATTATTTCATTGTAATTGTGTCAATGGGGTAAAATAAAAATAATAAAAAAAATAAAAAAAAGCAACAACAGGATAATCTACCGTTATATGTGCATTCATACAATATATATATATGAGGAAAATATATACAAGTACTTTATAAGTACTAACAAATGTTTTATAATATACAATTAATATCAAGTACATTAAAATTTGATTCAATTTTTAAGTATAAAATCCGTAAGGAAACGTTTATTTTAACCCTTACCTTAGCTCCAATCAACCTGAATATTCAATGTTTTTTTTTGTTTTTTGTTGTTGTTGTATCTTATAACCTCATTAATGCATAGATTTTACAAAAAAATATATATATATGTACATATATTATATATACATCTTATAATTGCATGTGGTAATTTTTTATTATACCGTTATTTGTTTTTTTTTTATTTTTTATTTCTTTTAACTTAGACCTAATTAAAATTTATTTTAAATAAAAAATGAAAAATATAATAAAAAAAAAAAAAAATGTTTGAAATTAAATTAAAAAAAAAACAAATGACAAAACAACAAAAATTGAACAGAAAATAACTGTAAAAGTACTTAGTTTTTGACTTTTTGTTTTATTAAATATGTATAATAACCGTTAAAATAAATTAAACATGCAATATTTATGTAGGGGAAAAAAAAATTATAACTTTGTATATAACTGTATATTGTATACATGTGTATGTATGTATATATGTATGTTTAAAAAGTAACTGTGTACATTGCATATACGAGGGCTGTCCCAGAATTACCCGGCCAAACAAAGAAAAGGCAAAAATTTTGAAAAAATTTAGTTTTATTTCTCAACATAGTAACTTTTTAGCTCGATGCACTTTTCCCAGAGATGTTCAATTGCTTCGATACCTTGTTTATATTAAGAACCATCGAACTCCGCAAAATAGCCATTAGCAGCAGACTCTACCTCTTCATTTGCAGAAAATCATTTACCACCAAGACACCAATTTCGTCAAGTTTGGAAATGGAAAATAATCTGAGAGGTGAATAGCGTGTGCATGAGAAAACAATTCAAACTTTAATTCATTTATTTTTGCCATAGCAATAACAGATGTGTGAACCAGAGCATTGTCTCGATGACTTTCTTCTTCGCCAAATGCCGACGGTTTTCCTTAATTTCTTCACTCAAACGCTGCAATAAGTTTACATTATACTCGCCATTGATGGTTTTTCTTTTTTGAAGATAATCAATGAAAATTATCCCACGCGCATCTCAAAAACGGACGCCAGAACTTTTCCAGCCGAATAAGTTGTTTTTGCCTTTTTCGGACCCAATTCTCGATTGTGAGTAAACGCGCAAAGCTTTTTCATGCCCAAATTTTTACTCAATATACGATGTACAGCACTTTTTGATATGCCTACCATATCAACTAACTAGCGCACTTTCAATCGACATTCATATCATTTTGTGGACTTTCTTAACCATTTCTGGGGTGGTGACCTCATTTGGTCGACCACTGGTGGGGTTCATCTTGAACGGCCTCTTTTGAACTCTGCAACCCAATACTTCACATTTGCAAATAAGGGAGCAGACTCCCCTAGAGTAGAATCTTTTTTAATATCGGTTGGACTGAGACCTTTTAAATAAAAATGTTGAATCACATAACGATGCCTAATTTTCTCCATATTAAAATTACTGAAAACGTTCACTGTTAATGGTCGCTAATCTTAAAACAAAAAAAAACAAAATGTAATTTCACAGTTAACTTTATAAGAGAAAAGTTCTCAGCCATGGTTATTTCTTTTCCAAAATATTTCCGTTTTCTTTGTTAGGCCTGGGGACAACCCTCGTACAAGTACATAATGTAAAATGGAATTTTTGGTTATTTTAAACAAAAAACAAAAAGGAATTTCATTTATTTTCGATTATATGTATGTATGTTACATAAATGTAACAGTAGAAATGTTTATATATATATATATATATATACATAAGTATATATTTTATTTAAATTAACTTTATCCATACAAAAAATAAGTTTTTTAATTTTATTTTTTATGATTATTCTTATAAAAAAAAACTAAAATGTTCGGTCTCAGCCTACTGTTGGTGGAGATAGAGGAGGATTGAGGGTGGGCATCTTTATATCATACTGCAGAGGTGACTTCAAGTTATTTTTAAATACAGGGTTAATAATATACCAACAAACCAACCAACCACCATTATTATATTGTACACAACTATTTTAATATGTAGATATGTGTGTATATATATATATATATATTTACATATATACAAAATAGAAGTCTTTATGTTATTATATTAGTAACTAGCGTTTATACCGTTAAGGGACTAATAACAAGAAAAAGTCATTTTCTTTTTAAAGTTTCAGAAAACAAAATACCAACCTTCCATTCTCGAAAGAAAAACAAAAACAAAAAACAAAAATAAAACTAAAATTAAAAAAAACCCCAAAGAAAAACTAAAGAAGAACTAAAATTTCATTACAATTTGGGGTTTTTACTGTTTTGTTTCTTATTTTTTTTTGTTCCCAACTCTAAAATACACCATGCTATTGATATTGTCAGGCTTGTTTTTTTTCTGTTATTATTATCTATATCTATATCTTTCTATATAATATATATAACGGTATATTACTGCATTCAAAGGATAGTAATAAAAAAGAAAAAAAACAAAAGTAAAACAAGATACAAAAACAACAATAAAAACAAAAAATTAAAAAGTCAACTCAAAGGAAAAGAAGCTTTTATTACATATGTTTTTTATTCTTATTTTATTTTTGTTGTTTTTGTTGTTGTTGTTTTTTTGTTACTGGGCTGGGGTTATGAGAGTATATGGTAACAAAATATGTTCAAAAGGATATTTTTTTTTTTTGTTATAGTTATTTAAGAGAGAAAAATGGTGTCATAAAGGGCCTCACTTAAATGAGTACCCAAGATTAGTAAAAAAAAAAAATTGAAGATAAAAACAGAAAAACAAAATAAGAATATAAAAAAAGTGAGAGAGAAGAAGTTCGTTTTTAATGTTATAAAAAAAATTTACATATATTATATTATATAGTTTTGAATACTTATATGTTTTTTATAAATGTTTTTTACGTGTTGATACAGTGTTCTAAAAAATATGTTACCCAAACATTTTAATGAGTGAGGTGAATAAAAACGAAGGTTTTGCTTCGAAGTATAAAGTGACGTTGTAAGAGGACCATTTTTAAGTATGAGGACATGCTTTGTAGCAGATGCTTCAATTCATTAGTATAAAAATAATTAAAACTTTTAAATCAAACTTTCTATGGAGAAGCAAATGCTTGTGAGAGCTTGAAGCATTTGTATTTTTTACACAAATTTGAAGCATTTGTTTTATTTTACACCTAAATTTTGCACAATATCATCACCTGCACTTTAAAATTCGGGATATCCTGAAAGGAATAGAGAAGTATCTCAAAATAATTGTTATTTTTTGGAAATCCCTTAGACACTCCTCTTCTTTATTTTCACATACGAATATTCAACTTATCTTCTTACTTTATTTTCTGTGAACCGGTGTAACGTTTTATAATATCTGTTCAATGTTTTCCGACGAGGTTTATTGAGTTTTCTACTGCGCACAAATATAAATTCAGCCATTTAAAACCAAAATTCAAATAAACACTGAAACAAGGTCAATAGCAGACCTCAATTTCAAAAAGGTTTTACTTTTAATTTAAAGAACTTAATCATTTAATTCTTATTTAGTTAATGATCGTAGCACAATCATTGAAGGATAAGCTTCAAGGTCAAATGATATGTAGCTCATACTTCAAAGTATGATGATAAGTTTCTAGATGTGAGGAGTCGTACAAAATTTAAAATTTGATTGCAAATATTAACATTTTCTATTGGAATTCAGGTCGAATTCGACAATTAACGCAATCGGTCTTGCTTGCTACTTAAACTTTTTACAAAATAAAGTGACGTTGACTAAAATTAGTATCTATTAAATTTACCAATGAAATCAAGAAGTATTTGGAACAAAATGCATTACTTCCTACACAGTCCGCAATTTTTAAGTCCTCCTCTCGACATTTCCATTAGCAAAGGAAGTATCTTTAAATCCTATATTTTTCTTAAAGCCGAAATCTCTAAACTTTTATTTCAAAAGAGAGAAGGAGATGATTGGATCGAAACCCTTATTCCTCTTTTAAGCAGCTTGCTTTAAATAGGATATAGTTTTTGTTGGACAGAATCACTATTTTAAACTTGTGCAGCTATCCTGCTGAACTTACAATGTTTTCTATTCACCAACGTTTAAATTTTGGTTTGAAAAAAGGGAATGGTTTATGTTTTTGAAAATAATCTTGATTCCATCTATTCCATGAGATTCCATGCACGATTTAAAAAAAAGTTTATGCTTCACAAGAAATAGCTCCTTAAAGAGTTATATAATCCTTTATAATGTTAAAATATATTAATATAAGAAAAATACTATCATATGATACATTTGAATCAATGCTCAATTGATTTCGTTCGTCTTATAACCATATTTTTATGTTTCAGGTACTTGGAATGAATACAAACCAACATTTAATATTCATTTCAAGTAGTATCACTAACTGATTAATCATTTACAGTAATGTTCATCGTGCAGTGTCTAGTATAACTTCTTTTCTTTTTAGTTTTTACACGTCCAGACTTAGTTGGGCAACATGTCCGCCAACTTGAGAAGTTGTATCGTGTATTGGCGCAAGTTGTATAACCATTTTGAAAGAAGGAAATTTGGTTGAATGAAGATCAAAAAACTTTTTATTTTATAAGAGGAGTCTTTGGTTTGCATTTTGAGTTGTATTGTGTATGGTGCATGTACCATTTAATTGTAAAACTTAAATGTCATTTTAATTATTTTTATTTCAATATCTTGAGAACCGTTTACGTTTTTTTAAGAACTTAAGTACGTTGCGATATTTTGATTTAAGAAAATAATATAATTATAAAAAATTAACTTAATAATTTGAAATAATTATAAAATTAAGTGAAAAATCATTGTACTATATAAAAAATAAAAGGTGCTTTAATATCGAATTCTGATATACTTTTGACATTTGACATATTTTTCAAAATAAAATTTTGTTCAATGATCTGCTGAATAAGGTGTTGTATGTTTTGCAATCAAGTCCTCGTGCCACGTTGTACGACTTGAATAGACGCATTAGGCGAAGTCCTACGTGTACAAACGCATTAGAAGATATTTAATATTATCAACATTTTGCAGAATAGTGTACATTAACTAATTTTTACATATACACTTTTATATATTTCACACGTGTATAATATAATGTATCAAAATATAAAGGACATACAAACAGGTTTTCATTTGTAAGCACACACAAAAATAAGTTTTAAATGAAAATTATTTTGTATGTAAAAATGTTGTATTGTAAGTAAAAACAAAAACAAAGAAAAACTCACCATATCCCTTTTCATTTTTTTGAAGTAGTATTATAGAAGTAATTTTTTTAGTTGTTATTATTTTTTTTATTGTTTTATTTTAAGTCAACGTATACATAGGTATTACATATATATACGTATACGTAGTATCCATTTTAGTATATGAACTTGTTGCGTATTAAATTTTTCCTTTTGAAAAAAAAGGCTTTTCTTTTAGTAATAAGTTTTTCCTTTCTTTTTTGTTTTTTTTGCAGAGTAGTTTTACAGAAGGTTTTTTAATATTTATTTTTATTATTATTATTTTATTGTTATTGTTTTTGTTTTTTTTTTTTTTTATTATCCTTTACCATCTTTTATTCGCATATTTATGTTTATTATACTGGCACTGTTATCTTAGCATAAGACATAAAAAAATTTAAGAGATGCTAACTCTTATTTTTTTTTTTTTTTTTTTTTTTTTTTTTTTTTATAAAGACAAACGTATGCAAAAAATTTTCTTATGTTGAATATAGTGTTATTACATGATGCTGGGAGTAGGGTGAGATAGGGGAGGACGGTATTGGGTGAATGGGTAGTAGTAATAATAATAATAATAGTAGTAGTATAGGGTTAGTAGTGATTATAACAATGGTGTAATATGGCAAAGGATTCAGTTTTTTTTTTTCTAAACTTACAATGTTAAATAATATAAGACAGAGACAAAAAATATAATTGTGGGGGAGTTGTTTTTTTTTTCTTTTGTTTTATTTGTTGTTTTTAATATTTACATATGACATTATGTTTTGTGGAAAGATAACAAAACCATAGGAAAAAAATGAAAAGAATGAAAATAATAAAAGGAAAATAAGTAAAAACATATGTTTACGATTTTGTAATGTTACAAAAGTATGTTTTTGTCTTGAATTTAATTTAAAATTGTTTTTTGTTTTTGTGTTTTATTTTGAGTTTTTTTTTTTAACTCGGATATCTTTTAGCATGGAATTCGCGAATTAGATATTTTGTACTTATACATTTATGTATAGAGGTTTAAAGTCTATATAAATTGGTTGCTTTATGTCTGTTTGTGGTTTTTTCTTCAGAATTTTCGTGAACTGTGTTTTTTTTTTTTTAAATGTGGTTTCTTTACTTTGTGAAAAAACCGAACTTTGAGCAAGAGATAAGTAAAAAAAAAAAAAAAACAGAACTAAAATATAAACGATTGTAGAGTATGCTTTGTATTAATTTCTTCTTATTTGTGTTTTTTTGTTTTGTAAGGACATTAGTTAAAATAAGTTTTTTCATATTTTGGATTTTTTTGTAGGTAAAATGGATATTTTAGTTTGGTTTGTGTTTTATAAATTGAAAATAGATATATAAATAAATTTTTGAATGTATCGAATTCCAATTGTATTATAATAGAATCTTTATTTAAAGGTCTATAGCTATTTGGTAGGTAATGTGGGGGAACATGTTATAAAATGTATAGTGATTAATTTATTAGAATAAACTTATTGGTTGGGATGAGGATTATCTTTTGAAAATTTTAAGCAAGCGTTTAGACATGTTTTGGAAATTAATTAACAAATTATATATATATAGTAAAAGTAACAAATTACAATCTGTAAATTTATCTAATTTATATTTAATTCTATATTTATAAAGGTCAAACAGGATGCCTCATAAATAAATTTAAATATAAACATTTAGATGTTACTTTTATTAAGAGCACATTGAAAAAAAAATTTGATAAAGAAAATAATTGCTTTTTTTATTAAAAATTAAATTTATACATCCAAGATCTACCAAACTAACCCCATTGTTTCATAACAATTTGTTTTGAACTTTTTTAGTACATATATAAAATTTTTACATTCTTAATATTTTTATCACCATTTTAGATATAAGAGCCAAGAAGTGTACAAGAACTATAATTAAGTTTTTCATTAGCAAATTTTTAACTTCTTTGAAAATTTGCTTCAAACCTTCAAAAGGCACCTTAAATACTATACCCCCGGTAGTGTAAAATTCTTACTCACTAAAAGAACATCCCCCTTTAGCCGGAATAATGGAATAAGCAATCCAACGGCTTGCACAGCATAACGGAATGGACTTAAACTGTTGATTGCTTCAAAAGCTAGGTTGCATAGTGGTTAGAGTGTCGACCTTTTATGTTAAAGGCTCGGGGTTGAATGTCAAAAAAAGTGAAAAAAACTTTTATCTGGTTTTCGTCTAGACTCAGCTACCGATAGTCATTTCATTCTATTGGGTTCAAATAAATGGCTTAATAAATAATTACTAATTACATATATCTATAATAAAAAATACATTAATATCACATTATAAACAAACAAAAATGTAAACAAATTAATTTAATTGAATGATATAACTCACAGATATAATAACTATATAACTTTAAAAAAAAATTTCACAATATAAACAACAAATGATTGTATCTATTAATAATCTATAATGTGTATACATTTCATAAAGACAATAGTACTATCTCATGTTGCAATTGTATGTGGAATTCTTTAAGATCAATTCTAATAACACGAACCGTCGGTTATGAATTTTATTTCAAAATGTACAAACTTTCATCCAAATTCTTTGTGAGATGCTGGAATTTAAATTTCATAAATTGATTAATTACGTAACTCACTCAGTTCACTGTCTGTTATGTCTTATCAGTTTTATTACTATTATAAATCAAATAGAAGAACTTAAGTACAAAGTTTAATAGAACTTTGTAAAAGTGAGACGAACTGGGTGATAATTTTGTATCGCAATTTGCTTCTTTTTTGCATCGGCTTCATTAAAAATTTATTGTAGTTATAGTTGCAAGTGCCATGGGTGTAAAATAATTAACTATCTTGTGTCTTTTAGCTCACTTCAATGGCCAGAAATTCATTAGCAACTTGGTCAGAATGTTACGAGTTCTAATAGGACTTTACGAACAGATAAACATGAAAAATACTAATGAGCTCAACTTATAACAAAATTTGAAAATGTTCTTAAAAGAAAACTGCTTCTGCAGTTGCGAATAAAAATTTTACCTATTTGATTGTTCTACATCATTGTTTTTTCTTTGTTTCTTTTTTTACCAATATTTATACAGGTGTTTTATACTGGAATAGAAAAAGAGCGTAGTAATTACAGGAGTTAATAAAATATTGCTTAATTGTTTTTGAAACCAAAAAAAAATAACTAAATTTGTCTCAGTTACTCTTTTTTTTTATAATTAGTTCTTTCCAAATGCGATTTTGCGAATTTTCAAAATTTGTCTGATTTTCTAATGTTATTTGATATATAATAAACTGTTATTGGAAATTATTACTTTTGTCTCAGAGCTACGTTTAACTATATTATAAGAAAAGGCTTTCCTAATTGCCAGTGCTTTTTAGGAAGCTGTTAGAGCCATTACATTTTCTTTGTCTCTGAATTTGTAGTTTCTTTTTATGCTTGGAAAATATACTCGAAATAGGTTATGGGTTTGTTTGTTTGCATTGTATATATTTCAAATTTAGCTGGAAGACTTTGCTTTATAAATAGTTTGTAGTATTCAACTAAGAAGAGTGCAGGTGCATCTTCCGGTTTGGTTGAATGGAGGTTTTAACTCCGTAGTACAGATTTTGGTAATTTTACTACATATTTGTCTCTTTCTCTATGGATAGCTATGGTAACCTGTATATTTCTCAGCATTGTAAAGCCAGGTTGTTATTATACATAGTTTTGACACTGGTTGTTCAGATGTAATACCATTTGATTTTCGCTTATTGTAAGGCTTGAACTAAGGAGGAGTTTTTTTGTGTTGGTTTTTTCTGTGAACAAATTTTGATACAAGTTCGCCATTCCTCGAACGTGAGAAAGCCTGCTTCTATGATTACGCTTTCTATGTTTGTTGTTCTAAAAGCTCCTCAAGCCATTCGTGCCGCTTGGTTTAATTGAAGTTGGATTTGAACCATTTGCGTTTTACACAAGTCGTAGTGATATTGCGTAATCTATTTTTCCAAAGAGATAATTTATTCCTACAAAGGGTTTTCTGCCTTTATTTTACTACGTTGCATACTTGTAGGCGAAATAAATCATTCACAATTTTGAGATAGTCTTTAGCTATGTAACTATAGAGTTTCATTTTCGTTAAAACCAAAATTTACCGTTATTTTGTTAACGTTCATAATTCTCTTTGTCGTTTTTGTTCTTTTGCTTTTGTTTTTTTTTTGTTTTTTTTGGTGTATTGTCCTTTGGGAATAACACAAAAGCAAACAATAATGAAAGTTATGTTTTGTTTTTATTAATAATTTTGATACAAAAATTAAAATTGGTTATGGCTTTTGGTTTATCCATACCATAGAATTATTATGTTTATTTGTATATATATACGACACACATACATACTCATATTATAAATATTAGGTATTATATTTGTATAGTTAATTTGATTTCAGTAAAAATATTATTATAATTGAAGTATAATGTAATAATTTCCAAAAATTTGTAGTTGTTGTCTTTTGTTCTGTTTTGCGTATGTCTAGACTACAAGTGATTTTTTTTTTGTTGTTTTTCTTTTTTTAATTTTAATTTTTAATGAAATTATTCGATATAATTCCTAGGGCTTTTATTTTTAGTTAAAATATAAAACAGAAGGTCTAAAATTAGATATAAAAGAGATTAAAAGGAGGTTGATTAGTATAAAATTTAGTCATTAAAAAAAAATATAAATTTAGGTTTGTAGGCTCTTTTCTTTTAACTTAAATTCACAATATATTTTACTGGATGCATGAAAAGGTCCTCAAAATAAAAAATGAAAAAAGTTACTCAAAAGTTTGTATTCATATGGGAAATACTATTAACCATTTTGGGAAAATTTTGAGAGTTTTTTCCTTTATTGTGACATTTTTTTAAAAAGTTCTATTTTTGGGACCTTTTGCATACGAAAATAGTAGCATTTAATATAATGGAGGCTGTCTCCACAAAAGCCCTGTTAAACAATTTATTGAATTCCTGATTTTGTAACCAATTCTTCAGGAGTTTTGAAATCAACTCTTAACTTTTTTTTATAAATAGTAAGTTAAGGATTTCAACTCCCCCTAAAAAAATCACTGGATTCCTAATTTTGTAGCCAACTCTAAAACCCCTTCTAACTTTTCTTTCATAAATAATAAGTCAAAAGCAAAATGTTTAATATAATGATTTTTGTTTATCCCTAATGTAGCATATAATATAACGGGGATTGCCGCTCCTGCTAAACAATTCATGGGTTACAGATTTTGTATCCAACTTGGAAAACTCTTTTAACTTTTCTTCATAAATAGTAAATAAGCAACAAAGCATTTAATTTTGGGAACATTTTACCCTTTCTTTAGGGACATTTTTAAAATTTTAATTTTAGGAACTTTTTGCCTATGAAAAAAGTGACCCAAACTTGGGATCCTTTACATTTTTGAGTTTGGGACTTATTTCTTGAAAACTTTTTTCGTGCAGTCTATATAGTTTTGTGGATATTATTTTTTTGCTTTGTTTTTTAACAAAGACAAACATTTTTTAATTTGCTTTTCATTGTATTAGTAACAAAAGAAAAACATTAAAAGAATAGCAATTTTTTGATGGTATGAGTGATTAATTTAAAATGATAAGTTTCTATTTAATTATAAAAAGCTTTAAGTTTAAATGGTGTATCTAAGAATCTAATAAAAACTGGAATTTTACACACTAATTAAAAATCTATTTAAGAATCAGATTCATTGATTTAATAACAATATAATCAAATTTCTTTATTGTGAATGAATTAATGAAAATTTGGAAAATTGTGAATAGTTAATAGAGACGTTATGTGAACTTTGCATTAAAGTGAATGTAAATTTGAATGTAAAAAAATAATTTTATTAATTTTTTCTTTTTTTTTTTGAATTAATACGCTTTAATGTAAAGATGAAACGATTAAGTCTTAATTAATATATAATTGTAAATTGATTCGCGTTGCTAAATTTTTTATTAATTTCTATTTTTGATGTTTTAATAAGTGTTCGCCTTGTTTTTTTGTAGTTGTAGAAAGAACAAATTGATTTTTTTTTAGGTGAACAATATTTTTCAAGGACAACACAAACTTAATACACTCTAAAGGTTATTAGAAATTTGGCAATTAATATTTGAAAAAATAAATTTTCTAAAAGACGTTAATTGTAATTATTTCATTGTGTCTGACATTAAATTACCTTGAATTATATTTAAAAAAAAGATGTTTTTTTTTTTTATTGTAATTAATTACTTTTTGTTAAGGTCTTAAAGTGACTTTAATTATAAGAGGTATTAGAAAATTCGGGTTTCGTTTAATAATTGCTTTAAATATAAGATAATTACAGACTTATGGTGCAGTTTTTATTTGAAAATATAATAAAAAATTCGTGAATATTGGTACAAACTGCTCTTGTCCTTGCTCCTATTACCTGTAATGTCTTTTATTTGTTTAAGGCCATGTCGTGCTGAATGGACGTTTGCATAAGAGGCGGGCGGTTAATGATTCAATTTTTTGAATCAATTAACATCAATTAACAAATGACGGTTTTATCAATATAGTAAAAATAGATTTCCTTGTTTATATATTTATGTTGTTTTTTTAAATATAAGCCATGGCATTTCTTTATAAATATATAACAAGCCTTTACATAATATATCGTGTTATCCAGGAACTTCGTGGAACTTTTAATTTTCTTTTAGAATAACTTTCATTTAAAATGATATTGTGTTTTAAGTTAATGTCAAAGTAAGTAGTTTATGGAAATATGATCCTAAGACCTAAATCTAGCTTTTTAATTTACGGGTCTATTTCTTTCCGAACCATTGGAATTTGAAATTTTCAGGTTTCCACTCTGATTGTAGGTAACGGTTTATTTACATGGCTCAAGAGCTATTTACCTCTTGGGTTGTTTCTATAAGAATGATTTTTTGAAGGTAAGTATGGAATCAATTGTAATATAACCTTAAGTTAATTCTTAATAAATACTAGTATTATATTTTGGGCTTAGTGCTTATATACTTTCCTATTTGATAGCGAAGAATTTAAGTTTTTTTTTTAAAGATTATCAAGTATAAGGCTACCAAGTATCAGTCATTACTTCGCAAAGATGTTTAGGACTTGCTCCATTGGGAGGAGGATTGCAAGGAGGAGAATTGCAATGTTTGGCTACGGGAGGAAATTTTTTATTTAATTAGAAATCTCACATTACCGAGAAGTTTAGTGTATGCCACGTGACCTTAGAAGACTTTTTCATCCCTTAGAGGAAGAAACCTAGTGTTATCCCGTCAGTAACAGAAGTCCTTAAATGTTAAAATAAAAGAGAAAGTACTGGACATAAAATAGTATATTTATTAGAATTGATGTCATTAAAATTAAAATACAATTAATACGTGAGGAAGTACTAGGTAAAAACAATATGAGGAACCTATTTACTTTAGTAATTTGATAATTCATTTACAAGTTATTTCTTTATTTCTGTATTTCAGTAATATGTTCTTTCACTTTTGCTGGACTCAGAGCCACAGCACTCAAAATGAAAGATCACTACTCTAGGTGTTATTTCGTAATACTTTTACGATTATAATCAAATTATCTCTGACAAATTTAAAGTAAGCTTATAAATATTAACTAATTTTGTGACAGTCAATAACTTTTTCGTTTCATCTTTTTCAACCTTAATACAAAAAAAACAGCTGCATCTTTCACTTTTATTTTTTTTTTATTTTTAGTATATGTATCTGAAGATACAATATTTTTATAATAAATATATTTATTTTAAATAATAAGAAAAGTTTTATTTTTATAAAAACAAAAAAGTTTAAATAAAATGTCAAAAATATATGAATAGGGATTTAATCATTTACAAAAAAAAAAATTAAATTTTATTCATCTGGTACGAACAGAAGCAAAATTACATAAACAAAAAAAATTAGTTTTAAAATATTTAAAAAATATTTTCTTTGTTTTATTTTAGTTTTTTTTTTAATTTTTAATTTTGTTGTTTTTTTCGCATTAAAAGAATACCTGAGAACCCAAGTACTCATGATATTTTTTTTTATTCAGTAAAATTCTGTAGAATTATTTAAAATAAAAAATAAAAAAATTCTGTTTTTTTTTTGTTTAATTTTTCACAAATCAATCAAAAATTTCTGAGAAAGAAAGCTATTATAAAGTTACTTAAGTATAGAGTAGAAGAAGAAGAACTTATTATACAAGTAAGTAAAATTCTATGCTAGCCTTGTAATGGTAAATATAAATAAAATAACTGAACTGAAATTGTATCTTGTTTTTTTTTTGGGAAAAATGTGTATAGATGGTACAGTGACTATCAGGGCAGTTTATACAAAAGTTTTAGAGTTTCTTAAACAAAAGACAATTTCGCGTATATTAAGAGAGACTGGCTAAACGTTTGAGCTCTTTGATAATAACGTTAATAAATTAATATTAAGAGCCGGACTTTACGCAAACATGAGTAGTTCTCGTAGATTTTATGACTGACCTAGCATTCGTAAATTAACTTGCATGTTTTGTAATGCTCGTCTCAGTTTGTTGGCATGGGTCTTTAACGTTTATTTTCTCTAATTTTAATAATTTAATTTAATTAATTTTATTTTGTAGTTTTTAATAGTAAAGTAGCATCGTTTTACTAGCTCTTGTAAATGATGATTTTTCAGTTTATTTCGATGGTTCACTAAGTGAGAAACATTTACTGATCCTTTAATTAAGCAATTGTGTGATACAAAAAAAAGTTTTAAGCTTGAATTGAAAAATTTTGAGAAGCTGAAAAACCAGTCATCCGAGTTGCTTAAAACATTGTAGTAGATTATTGATTTTAAAGAAAAGTCGTCTGGAAGCCGAAAAGTTTTTTGTATAGGTTTTTTCAAACATTTAGGGTTCTGCCTGAATTCAGAAAACTGTTGAAGTGGGTTTCATGAAAAAACCACCAGAACTCCTCGGTTTTAAATTGATTTCTTGAAATATTGAAGTTCCTTCTAGGAAACAAATTAAGGTTCTAGGACACTTCTAGGAGACACATTAAGATTTGAAAAGTTATATTCTACCATGTGTTACCGAAACGGTTCTTAATTTATTCAATTGGGGGAAAATTGTTTTGTAAAACTAATTCTCAGTCTGTTGGTACAGGTAGCAACTAAACTATCTAGGAGCAACACAAACTTTATATTTAAATATCTTTAGATTTAAATATCTTTTGCGCCGCAATGGGTTAACTGATTAAAGAAATATCTAACTTTTACAGCAAGTGCTGTTAGATTAGACAAAAATCTTTATAAAATTGTACACAGGACAATAGTTTGAGTTATTTAACGGCAAATTGAACGGTAGTTAGAGTACCGATATTTCTTTTGAAAGGGCTGCATTCAAATCCGAATAAGTAAAAAAAAACTTTTAGCTAGTTGTTGATTCATTAAAAATGTCTGAAATGAAATGAGCTACTGATGCCTGTAGTATAAAATATACACTAATGTAATAACACAAAATATATAAACAAATAATTTAATTGAATGATATAACTCACAGATGTAAAAATGCTTTATAATAAAAATATAACATAGCCAGTAATTTACCTAATGTTTCAATATTTACATATGGTATAGACTGGCTATTAATTTTGGTAGAATAACTGTAAAACTTATAATAGTTGTGATCGCGCAAAGGGTTAACGAATTAAATAAACATGTAATCGCCATATTATACGTTAAAATAATGTGTCTATCGGATGTATCGTATAGCAATCTTTAGCAGATGAATCTATAAGCACACTTCAAAAATTTTAATCTACTATACATTTAAGGGTGAATTTAATTTATATTGGAGCTGCGAGGTAGGAAGGTGGTAGGAACATTGATAAGAGCATAGAATAGTAAACTATACAAATGATTTTAATAGAAGTGTTTATTTTGGAGCATCGCTTTGAGCAACGATAAACAATATATAATTGTTTGCGCTATGCTCTTATCGACGCACTTATCACTTATCGCAGCTCCAATATAAATGCACCCAAATCAAAACTAAAAGGAATCCATGCTGAAACTCTCGAAAAAAAACTGTCACGTTTTAAAATGAAATTCCATTTAGACATAAGAAATCGGTATTATAGGCTTTCGATATGGAGGCCTAAAATTAAACTAAGCTTTAATTCCACTTTGAAAAGTTTTATATATATATACCATCTCTTTTTTTTTACCTGTGTTTAATCAAATATTTTGTTTATTTTTTGAAGGATTCTTTTCTTTCTTTTTTTTTTTTTTAAACAGACGTGTAATGAACTTTTCCAAAAATAAAAACAAAGAAACAAATATACGCATTAGAAATGTTACATTGAATCCCGTAGGGGTTTTTCCAAAAAAAAATTTTGCCTTCTATCTCTTTTCTACCAGATTTTAGATTTTATACATGTTATTTGTTTGTGTAAGCAACAAGTTTGAAATGTAATTGAATTTTTTATAATGTTTAAAAAAATGAAATTATGAGATGGAGCATCATGAGTATGATTTTTTGTTTCGGATTTTTTTTTTTTTTTTGTGTTGAAGAAGGTCTTCAGTTACTGACTCTTAAAAAAAAATACTCCTACTCTAATAAGAAAATCAAAATAATAGAATAAATTCAAAAAAAAATATTTAAAACAATAAAGCAAAAATGGTTCCTCTCGTTCTTTCTTCAACTTAATCAAAATATAAGGAGAGATTATTTTTGTTTTCTTTGAAGAAGCCAGAGATGGAGGTGTAGGTGAAAAATTAAAATGGAAGAATGGAAGGGATTTTATATATATATATATATACGTATTTGTTAAGTGTATGTACAATTTCTTTAATAAGAGATTAAAAATAATTTTTTCTTTTTTCATCTGGTCCTTTGCTTTTTTTTTAAGAACAGCAGTAGGCGTTTGGGAATTTTTGAAAATGGTAATGGATACATCTAATTTTTGGGTACATATAAGTAATTATATATATATATGAAGGTACAATTTGAGATAATATGTATATTAAATAACAGAACATAAAATCACAGTAATTGAAATATTTCCATTATTTGATTGATTTTTTTTTTATTTATTTAGAAAGAAGATAAAAAAATAAATTAAGAAGTTATTATATGAACAAATTCTAAGAATATTATTATAATGTGTCTGGGTGTTTAATATCATTTTTAACTTGAACTCAACTTCATACTTTTTCTATTTATATATGAGTTTTTATTTTTTATTTTTAGAATACTTATATGTATATTGAGCCTATTGAATTCAGATTTCTTAAAAACACAGTTTGAGTGAATCGAATTTCTATCTAAAGAAAGGTAAAATATTTCTTAAGATATTTATTTATAGGTTTCATTTTATATATCATTTCTTTAATATATTTTATTCAATATATTTTTGAAATGAACTTACAATTGATGACACGTTTGCTGAAATTAAATTTATAAACGGCTGTAAGGTTGCTCTTACAGGATTATTAACTATTGATTAGTGAAAGTCCAGAAGAAGTCTTTTAAAGTTCAATGATCAAGTAAGTCTTTTTTATTCTTAAGAATAATGTTTAAGAAGATTCATTTACAATAGTTGATATATATATAAGATATAGATATAATCTGAAATTGATAGACTATAAAATTATAAATTTTTTAAAAATATTATAACCTTCATTATCAACCAGTACAAAATCTTAACTTATTCAGAAATTAAATATAAATGTATCCAATTTCCTTTTTTTCTGTTATTCCGCTATTATGCTCCCAGCGCAAGGAAGAAGTCTCCATTAATTTCTATTAATAATTTTTTCTACTATTTTGTTCTAGGATATTTCGGGTCTACTTAAGTCTTAATTCATCCAGCATCGTTCTTCTCCATGTTGTTTTGTGCGGACCTTTTAACCTGGATCCGCCTTGAGGATTCCAGGTTTGCGCCATTCTGGTTATGCATTCTTAATTTTTCCCTAGTGTACGGCCAATCCACTTCCATTGCCTTTTGGTGATTTGATTAACTATTGGTTCTTCATTTGTAAGTGCCCACCAAGTCTGCATTTCTTATTCTGTTTGACCAGAATATTCGGCCTATTATTCTGAGTTTTTTTATTTATGAAGACTTTTAGTTTATTCTTAATGAAATTAGTGAGAAATCATTTTTCACAACCGTATTTAATCACGAATTAAATATTGTTAGTTTGGTTTGTCTTGACATTTGCGAACTGTTCTAAATGTGGCGAAGTCTACCGAAGATTCTTCTAGCTTTATCGATTCTATTTTGTAGATCTTTGTTGGTGGCACCTGTAAGCGAGATGGTACTTCCCTGAAAACAGAAACTAGTTGTGCATTGAATGACTCGATCATCTACTTTGACTGGGTAATCATCTACTTTGATATGGGTTTTACTTATGTCAAAATTTAGGCCAATTTTTCATTTAACAATTAATTTGTTTCAAATTTAAAATTTAGAATAGATATAAATTTTATTGACAAAAATATAGAATTACGATTTTAATGTTAATTTTGATGGAAACTCGTGTTTTAAAGGCTTTATAAAATTCCACCCAAAAAACTCATAAGCTGATTAAAATTATTACTTTGTTTTGCAAGGATAGTATTATTAAAAGCTGAGAGTTCCCAAAAGGAAAATCCGAATTACATCTTGCGGTTCCCAAAGGAAAAAATAGGTTGGCCCATTGCTTTGAGTCGTAACATTCCATTTTATTACTTTGTTCCGAGCTAATAACTCGCCACTTTGACAAAATTAATAACTGGCTAATTAAGATATATTATAGAAGGAGAGAGATATTGACAACTAATAGGTTAATAACAAATATAAGTTATAAACTTTCATAATCTGTAGATACATTTAAAGCAAGAATAATCTTTGTATATTGTAATCGAAAACGCTACGAAATCTTGTTTTTTCAATCTTCTTCTTTATAATCTTGCTTTTTTATCTTTACTTTAAAATATGGCTATTCGTAAAAAACTTGTTTTTCTAATCGATTACATTTAACAATAGAAGTGCACTTTTGCGGCTCCGTAAATATTGTTGGCACTTTAATATTAAAGGACGAGTTTTCGTGTGTGTTAATATGTATGACAAATTCTGTATGAGCATAGATTGTTTAGTTATGGTTACAAAAACAGGGTATTCCCTTTTTCCAGAATATTTGTGTATATCCTTAAGTTGGGTTGAAAGTGTAAATTAGTTTATATTTTTATAACCGTGCATACATATATGACATCGGGTATATTAAAATTGCTCCTACGTTTGTAACGCATTGGTCTAGACGAGCTAGATATAGTGTCAAAGATAAGTATCAGATCAGTATCGAAAAGTAAAGCGATCTAGCTATGTGTGTCTGTACGTCCATCCGTCCGTGCGTGTGTCAGAACGATAGCTCAAAAACTAAAAGAGCTAGAGTTTTGAAATTCACACAAAGTAATTTTTAGACAATTTCTAGGTTCCCTATTCTTTTCGGTTAAGAACGGACCAAGGCTTCCGGGAACTGCCATGTGAATATAATGAAGCTACGAGGTTAAAATGAAAACTGGGCAGATAAAGTAGTAAAGAAAGTTATTCGACAAAGTTGGACATTAATTTTATACATAATAGTGGGAATGCACGAGTTAACTTAAGGTTTCTATTTATTCATTTGCGATACTGACATATGTAATTGTATCTGGAATAATCCACAATAATAATATTATGTAATGTTGAAAAACTAACTAAATAACTAATCATCTTTAATTGTTAATATCGTAGTTGATTTCAATTGTTGTATTATTAAAATAAAATAAAAACGAGAAAACTTATCATTTATCAAATAATCAAATCATTATTTTATTCATAAAGTTTTGTTACGCTAAAACCACTTTTTCCAACAAACATTCACTTATCAAAAATTTGATTGTTTGATTAGTGATAAGTCATTAGTGCAGTGAGGTCCCTCCTTTGAAAAATTTCGTAGGTAACCCATTCTAATTATATTTTTTTTTTTAAATTTTACTTTGAAATGTAAACAGATGATAACAAAGTTTTAAATACAAAATAGTAATTTGAATTTAATTTTAAATTTTGATGCCATTGGGTTGCGCGATTATTAAAAAAGTATGTACACACTGTAGGATTCTTTTTTAAATAAGTCCGTAAGGAAAAATTACACACTTTAGATGTTGGGATGTTCCTAAAGGCAGATAGTTATATTTTAAATAATTTTAAATTAAAAAACTGTATTAATATTTATAGTTTTATATTAAGTTCACTGTTACTTATAGTTCAACTTATTAAAAATATATTTCTATTTAATATTTATTTTATATTCGTCAACATTGAAAATTTTTTTTATTATTATTTTGTTCCCTTTGTAATAAAAGGACATTTAAAATCCTGTACTTAAATATTTTCACTTTATTTTAATTTTAATTTTAATATTCTGTTAGTTTTATTTTACATTTTTGTTTTTTTTTTCAAAGGTCCCATTAACAGAATATATGTATATATTATATATATATATACCCATTTACCTTTTGTAATAATAAAACATTAGTAAAATCTAAAGGTGGTTTTAAGTTTTTGTTTATTTTTTTTGTTGTTTTTTAATGCTGTTAAAAAGTTATCCTGAGAAAATAAAAAAAAAAAAATTAAAATAAAAAATCATAATTGAAAATTCTTATAAGAAAAATAAAAAAGAAAAACAATGAAAAAAAAATTAAGAAAATTATTTCGCAAAGAAAACGAAAGGAAGAAATATTATGAGAATCCTATTCAGAAAGACTTGCGATTTTAAATATTAATACTAATGACTTCAATGTTTTTTTTTATTTTGTTTTTTATTTGCTCTTGTGTTTGTTTTTGTTGTTGTTGTTTTTTTTTTTTTAAGTAATTCATATAAAAAAATAAAGTATGGAGAGAAAAATATAAAAACTGAAAATTGTTTTAAAAGTAGGGCATTAAAATTTTGTAAATGTAATTTAATGTAAATTCTGTATGTATGTGAAGAACAATTAAAAATTTATATTTTATAAAATTTTAGGGTTGCCATACGGTTATAAATAATTAATGAACTTAAATACTTTAAATAATATAAAAAACTTTATATACAAGATTTTGACGTGGATTAATAAAAGAATTATAAGAAGATGGGCATTGTCAATATGCATGTGTGTATCATACCGTGACATGGACTATAAAAGCCTTCTTTATTTAAAACAAAACCAATGATGGATAATAGACTACTATTAATTTATGGACTGGGAAAGCATGGCTACGACATAGTTGTTTTGTTTTCAAAAACAGAGTTCATCAGAAGTTAAATGATGCTAAACACCATATAGCATAGAAGTTGGGTGAAATTTCTAAGAATTTGCAGTCGTGAATTAGAAAATGTACTAAAATGGAGTTTTATTAATATTTGCTGCTTTTTTTCCTTCTAAGACAGGAAAATGCTTCAAAAGGTACCTGAAATCCTAATCCCCAGGTAGTGTGAGATTTCTTTTACATAATATCTGACCAATTGCATAGTGGTTAAGAAGCCGACCTTTTAAGTACATGGTCTCTGGTTCAAACCCCGGAAAAATTATATCTAATATTTAGTACAAAAGTATAATTGTATCGTAATATAAAATAAGATTTTAAAAATATAATTCTTTTGTAAAATAATTGGAGGCGATAAAAATTTTGCATTTGTGTACTAATAATCTAGCTACAACCAGAGCTAAGTGAATATAACAAATAAAGAAACTTAAGATTAATCTAAATGACTTGGTGTGGAAAAGGATAAATCCTTATACGAGTGGAAATGGAATACAAAACATAGAGAATGTAGAGTCTAAATATGTTTAAGTAATGATAGTTATAAGTTTTGAACATTAAATCTAACATGGTATCAAAAATGAATAATTAATTAGGGAAAGGTTCTAAGACGTTGACTTTAGAGAAAGTACAAAAAATGAAGATGTATCTAACTCCAAAAATTGAAGTCCGATTGGCAGTACTAGGATTATGAGTCATGTAAGGCTTTATAATAAAAGTACAAGATTACAATAAGATATAAGAATAATATTATTGATAATTTTTTTTCCATCTGGCAACCTTAAACAATTCAAACAACATGTAAATTGTTTCCAATTGTATTAAAAGAATAAAAAAAAAAATAAAATTACAAAATCATCCCAACACTAAAACCATATTACATTCTCATCTTTATTGTTTTGTAAAATAAAAAATAAAAAGTGGGTACTTTTTTTTTCTGTACATTCATGCTCACCTGCAAAAATATGTTTTTTTTTTTTTTTTTTTAGATAATAATATATTCTACTTATGTGTACATATTTACATACTCTTATGTATACATATTTATACTTATGTATATATTGATTTAGTAATCACATGTCTATATGTATATATTTGCATATAGTCCATATTCCATGTTATGATTATCATTATTGTTATTACATATTTATGTTCTTATATTCCTTTGTTTAATATTGTATGGACATTATTTATATAAACATATATATATATAATATATATGTATACAAAGGTAAATAACATAAAAATGGGGGCTCAATCAAACACTATAAAGAGAACTATTTCGTTTATATTTTTTTCAAAAGAGACGAATAGAAGAAAAAAAAGATTTCATTAAATGTGTGTAGGTAGAACATATGATAAGTTAAACTTAGAGCTGATAGATAAGATAATAGTGATGGTACAAACAAATAGTGATGGTACAAATAATTCAGTGATGGAAAAGGGAGGAAATGAAATGTAGAAACAACAGTGAGGGTAAAGGGAATGAAATATGAAACACAAACAAAATAAAAATAAAATATTTTTGTAATAATTGAAAAATACGATGAGTATACAATGCACATGTGCGATATTTTTTTTAAATTTTCTTTATTTATCTTTCATTTGGTTTTTGTTGTTTCTTTTTTTTTTAGACCAACCAATGTTTTGGTCCATTTAGAAATGAACTGAATGAAATAAAATTTATTTAATATACAGGTGTATTATATTTATATTTGAGATATACTTACACCTGTATATATATACTATAAATATATATAAAACGGTTATAAATATATTATAAAATAATGTATTATATCATTGGATGTAACTTATAAGTATATACATATATATATTTAGAATATATGTAATGAAATGTACCTGAGGCAACATAAATTATTTTTATTACATTATTTTATTATATATTTTATGATTTTTGTAAAATATGCTGTACGTTTTTGAACAAAAAACAAAAAAACTTCACTAATTTAAGAAAATGTTACTATATCATAAAAAAAATGAAAGAGAAAGAAAGAAAAAAACAATTTATGAATTGTATGTTTTTTGTTATTTTTTATTTTTTGCGTAGAGGCTTTATTTTTTCTGAATAATGTTTTTTATAATTTTGTTTTTTATTTCATTTTATTTTTTAAAATTTTTATTTAATTTAAGTTTTTTTTTTTTTATTCTCTTTTGCCATGTATATGTCAGTTCCATTATTATATAATTTTCCGGTCCTATAATTTTTTTTTCTATATGTAGAGGGGTAATTAAAGTATAAATTGTATGTTAATTAACATAAATATTAAAAGGATTGATAACGGTATAAATATGGAAAAAGTTTAGTTTAAAATTAAAATATTTTGCAACTTTTAATGAAATGCCCATGTCATAGCCTAACATAACTATGTGAGGCCTTGTTTGGAGCATTTTCTTAATAATTGATGTTTTATGCTGACTAATGACTATCAACTAAATTACATAATGAATAAGGCACACTATATTATTTGTGTGACTGACAGTTGTTTTCACTACAGTTATATGAGAATTATTAGTCTGGTGGTCAGTGTTGCAGAAAGAGTATATCCGAACCAAGTCTGCAAAAAGTCGACAATTTCAAAGTAAAGATTCCACTAAGAAGGTAATGGAAAACAGAAAACCCTTTGGGTGATGTAGACATCACACACTCCACTGATGGTTCAAAGATGGACTGCGGTATCGTTGCTGGTGTCTATCCAGAAAAAATATATAATAATAAATATAACATGCTTTCAAACTTCCCAATAAATGTTGGGAATCTGGAAAGCATGAAAATTGCTTAAGAGCAATTCTTATTTTGGGTGAAGCATTGCCTTTGTCACAGAAGGATTAGCACCTATCGCGGCTCTTAACTTTGTGATGATAACATTCAAGCTTAATAAAAAAAGCCTGACGAGTTTAAGACTATAAGCAATCTGCACAATGTTACATTATTGTGGGTTCCGGGACATAGGAATATCTCATGTAATGAACATGCTGATAAATTAACAAGCAGGGGTTTCAATCTGAATACTTCATTTCAAGAATCAAATCCACCCAATAAACAGCATTCAAATAAACCTGATGCCGGACGACCAAGAAAATATGGCCGTCACACGAGAACAAAAGAACAGACAACATATTGAAGCTATACCGATGTGACATAGCTAGAATAAAAGGCGTGGTCATGGAACACTGGCCAAATGGCAAACTTGCGGCCAGATTAGGTATCCCATTCGACACATCATGGCTGAATTGTGGTGAACAGAATGAGAAAGACACCATTATACACTTCACGCCCTAGGGACAATAAAATAGATAGCCTTGAATTTAGAGATTTTAACGATCTGTCGCTTAAGCAATCTCCAGAAATGGTAAGTTTCCTGAATTTCGCGAAATGGATCATAAATTAAAACCGATATAGCCTTAACACAATCCTTGTGGTCACGGTTGGCATGACTAGCCATGTACACCAACCAAACAACCAAGCGAAAAAAATAGTGAAACCGGGTAATTTAAAATGAGTTTTAGAATCACTCATCTCAGTATGTATATACATACTTAAAGAAGTACACAATTTATAACAGAGTACACAATTTATTTAAATTAAAGATCCAATCAATATTCTTTTGTCTTAATATCCCACAAACTCTTAATTCTAAATTTCCCAATCCAACTCACCGAAATCCTTTCATATCCTTACAATCGAAACCAAAGGAGCGCTTTTGTGGTAAATGGATTAAAATTTTGAAAAGAAGATTTATTAAGAAGTCTATTTATGATGTAGATGTAACTATAAGCATCTAAAAACATATTATAAATTCTGACGTTATTTTATTTGTAATTCTTTCAAGGCATCATCAACTGATGTAGTTTTGAAAATAAAATAGAATGTATATATTCGGATATTGTATCCCAGAAATACATTTTTTATTCTGTAAATACAAAAAAAAATAAAATTTTGCTTTGATATTCGAGAATGTTTTCCTTTGTCATTATATTAAATTAATAATTAAGATGTATTTTTTATTATTTTTTTTTTGTATTTCTGTATCTGAAAATTTAATGATTTTACAGGTAAAAAGAATATAGTTTTTTTTTAATTTAGAAATAATATTTATTTTAAATTAAAAATTAAATCATAAGAAAAAAAAACAACGTGTTAAATTAGTTTTTCAATGAAGTTATAATGAAATTTATAATTATTTACATAATAAAAAACTTTTATTTCAAAATTTCCGGATAATATTTTCAAAAGATTTATTTAAATTTGATATAAGTAAATATTACGAGTATAATAAAAATTTTTTTATTAAATAAAAGTTATATGTTTAAGTGAAATTTTTTAATTAATATTTAATTTGAAGGATATATATAATTATATCAGGAAATACTCAATTCTATATAATTATCTTGTGTAACTAATTTTAAAAATCAAGAGGAAGTAATAAAGGGAGTAAAAAGATATTTATTAATAAAGGTATTATTTCGACGACTTTCAAAGTCGTCATTTTAGGTTTCAAAATACAGTCCTTCAAAAGTTCAAGAGATGAAAGTTGGAAAAATACACTTGTACTTGATTCGTCAATATTTTCTGTGGGTTAACGTGAGTAAATAAATAAAAATTTTTTTCATAAAATTGGATAGAGGAAAGTATCAAAAACTACCTATTTGCACTGTCCACTACACCACTGTTTAGGTTTAACATACTTCAAGAATTCGAACCAAACTTTAGGGTGAGATCAGATCTTTGATACAAATATACGGGAAGGAAACGAAATGATTTCTGGAAATTGAGTTGGAAATTTGGGTATTATGCGATTATCAGGGAGGAAGGAAATTGGTTATCATATTTGGAAGAAACATTATAATGTTATTCCTTAATTTAGCTCCGGAGAAGATTACAAATCCATCTACCGTAAAGTCTACCGTATTTTTTTGTGTTACTTAAGATAATCAACTACAGTTAATTTAAGACCTATAACTGTTGACGTGCATTTTTCATTATTAAATTAGAAGCTAAGGAAATACATTTCCAGGGAAGTTCTACATTATTTGCCTCAAGAAGAAAAGAACTGAGGCGGCCAAATATGATCTTATCACAGAACAGGCCCAGATGAAAAAGCTTTATGAGGTGTCAATGGTTACTAGGAGAATTGCAAGGACATCAAATTATATTCACGAAAAATTATGCTTTGGGTAGAAACTTATATGAGGCTTGAGCTACTTAATAATGGGAAATTCAATAGATTCAGAAGAAACATAACCAATCCAAAAAATGAGCTGGATAAAAGCTGTATTGTATGAATAAGGTTAAATAAATAAATCGTGATCAAATTTTAATCCTATCTCACTACAGTGCATGCCCATATACAAAGGTCTAACGTAGATCCATGTTTAGAAGATGAGTTGTAAGAATAAACAAATATTATGCGTTCGATTGCAAACTTATATTGAAGTACAACTCCTTTAAAATCTTATGTGTATGATTTATATTACTAATTCAATATTAGTTAAACATAATAAAATGGTTTACTTACAATTTACAATTAAAATTTTGGCTACTCTGAAATAAAATATCATTGCTTTTATTGCTTTCATTTCATTTTTAATTTTTATTGAAAAATTTAAAGAAAAATTTTTTTTTTCTGATCCTGGGAATATCTTCATTCTAGTCAAAACTAATATTTAAAGTAGATCTTTAAACCAAGCCAAATTATAATATTTATACTTTTATTAACTTTCAATTTAAATTTGTTGTTGCACCCATGATTTTAAACAAAACAAAGTTTATATGGCGGTATTTGAGATCTTTGTAAATTTTTTTTTTTTAATAAATAATCTAACAATTAATAATAATGTTTTAATTAATATTTTTAAAAAATTTCTTCATACATATTACTAAAAATTGGTTATTCAAAAATAGAATTTTAAGAAATAAATTTTATACATAGATAGATAGTATATAAGTATATAAGATAGATTCAAATAAGTATTTCAAAATCAAAAATAAAAAAATATCTTACATTAAAATTTTTATAACTTAAAAATAATAACTTATAAGAAGCTTAATTTGATAACTCATTATTTAAAAATTCATTATTGTCATTATTATTTTCTATATAATTATTAATCAATATAATCAATATCATTTTATAATTATGATGAGATTCTTAAATATAGAATTTATATATGGAAAAAGGAACATATATACATACACATTACACATGTTATGTATATTAAATCATAATTTTTAGAGTTGATAGAGTTGTTAAGAGCTTTTATTTTATATTTATTATTTTTTATTTAAGAATATAAATATAAATTATAAGAATCTTTGCATGTATATGTACTTATATACAAATAATTTTATTTTTTATATATGTTGGTACAGTAAGAGTAATAAAATTTGATGCAATGAAACAAACCACAGAAAGTTGTATTAAAAGAATTACAACTTTTATAAAATTTCTGAATGTTTTTTTTTTTTTTTCCAACTGTTTAACTGTTAAGATAATAGGCCTGTCTATACCATAGGTACATTGTGGAAAAGGGGAACATATTATATCTTTAATATGTATTACAATTGATCTTAATGAATTTCATATACAATTTAAACGTGAGATAGTACTACGTCTTATAACATGTAGACAAGTTTTAGAGTTTAAATGGATACAATTTTATTTGTTATATATTGTGGATGTATGTATATTGTCGATGATCAAATCAATGACGATTGTATATTGTCGAAATCAAATCTTCGTGGATTTCAAGATCGCCTATGCCACTATTCAAAGGGAAAAGTTATATGTAACTTTAGCCAACCTGAGCGTAGCGTACCGCTAGTAAGATTGATTAAAACTACTATGCAAAACACAAGCGCGAGGGTAAAAATTCAAGGGAACCTCACAGATCCCTTTAACATAAACCCGGATGCCACAACCCGAATGCCACGTTGCATTTAAAAACACACTGGTATCAGCATACGCAAATTACTTAAATGTATTGGGAAGATCAAAGACAGGTGTCAGAAAATGCTTTATCCAGTTGGAGAAAACAGCTATAGAAGTGGGTCTGAGGATAAACATTGATAAGATTAATATGTTACTGGTTTCAAGACGTAACCAGAGAGAGAAGCAAAATATAACTTTTGGTGATGACAACGTGGAAATAGTAAAAAGTTTTATCTATCTAGGGTCCGATATAACAAGTGTAAATGATGAAACATCAGAGTTAACTAGAAAGATAGGGACAAAACAAACAATGCATACTACTCTGTGTTGAAGATAATGAGATCTCGAGAAGTGAGCGGAAAATGTAAACTTGAGCTGTACTCTTATCAGACCGGTGTTATTCTGCCGCAGTGAAATGTTGACGATCACTCAAGCGACGGCAAACTTACTTTCCCGTATTGAGAGTAAAATACTGCGTAAAATTATTGGGACATTTATCGATCAGGGTCAATTTAGAATGCAACCCAATGCAGAGCTATAAAATGTATATACCGACAGCTATGTTGTTACACTCATCAAGCTACATCAAGCCTTAGGTGGGCTGGTCACATACAACGTATGCCAGATTCCAGCATTCCAAAGAAGGTATTATAGAAGAAGGAAAATAGATAGAAAAAGACGAGTAGGGAAGCCAAGAAACCAATCGATTGATGTCTTTGAGTTAAACGCTTTGTCAATACTCCAAGAGCAAAACAATATAACAAATGCCCAAGATCGAGTAAAATGGAAGAGAATGATTAAGGAGGCCAAGTTCAACAACGAACTGTACTACCATAGAAGAAGAATATATATTTTATTGTAGGGTATTTCTGTATCTGAGAGTTATATTATATGTATTAATTTTAATAAACCTTTAAAACATACGTTTGTGAGCTGTTTTGTGAAATAATCATGTTATTTGTTAAGAATTTAATTTAACGGTTTACGAAGATTTAACTAAACTTAATGTAATGTCATTCATAAACATACTTAAACCTGTACTTTCCATAATAGGCAACGCAACACAATCCTGATCTATTTATATAATGATGATTATTATTCACATTTATCATATTATCACCATCGTTCAAATCTAACTGTATCTATATTAACTATAACGTATAATATTAATGTACTATGTATAAAAGCCTAAATAGAGCCCTAGTCATCTAGAATTTAAACTATTTCGTTTAGTTATATTGAACCTTAGCTAATTAATAATTTTCAGCATAAGTTTAATATAAATTTTGAAATTTATTAAAAAGATTCCTTCATAATTGTCATCAACTGTATCTAAAATAATACCATTATTATATATATATAAAACTATATATACAGATATTCATTTATGAGTAGTAGCTCTTGAAAAACAACAAACTAAGTATAAGAGAACTTAAGTAAATAAATTGGATTTAATAGTAGTAGGAGAAATATATAAGAGGAGTTTCAGTTTTATTTTCTATTATGAGTATAGATTTTAATTTAATTGATGTAATTATAAAGTATTACATTATATTAATACTATTATTATAATGTTTAATATATATGAGAATAAAAAAAAACAAATAAAAAAGAGAGAGAAAATAGATAGAAAAAAGGAATGGGAAAAGAAAATACGATAGAAAAATATATCTTATAGATTTATTTTTCATATTAATTATATTTTAACTCCTTTTTAACTATGCTTTAAAATTATTTAATTGTTATTTATAATATATTTTGTTATTAATTGTCTGGTTATCTGTTTAATTTATTTTTTAATGGAATGTAGTTAGACATACTCGTATTTTCTAAAAAAAAAACTGGACTTAATCTGGATTTCCCTTCCTTTTGGGAGATTGAAGAATCTGCTTCTATTTCCGGGAACCACTGATGTTTTCTAAAGAATTTGTCAGAGATCTAAAAATAAATTTAGAAATTCCTTAATGTTTTAGTATATTTTTATGAAAGTGAATAGGGGCTAATTAAATCTATCACAACCCCATGTGTTATTAATAATTGGGTAAGCTATTCCCCGTCTGGAAGCCTCAAATAACATATCTTTTGTTAGCAATTGATGAAACTGCTTAGATACCCTAAAGTCTATATGTTGAAAACTATTGTTATTATAATAACGTTAAAATTTCTATTTTGTTTTAAATGTTTGTTTTTTCTTAAGGCTTTAATGATGCTTTAGCTTCTTTAATTAAATAATAATTTTTACTTAGAATATATACCTAACAATTTAAAGTGATAATTAAAACTGAAGATATGTATAAATAAAGTGAAAATTAAATGAGTGAAATTACGAGAAATAGAAAGAAATAACAAAAGCAAAATT
Source organism: Dolichopus griseipennis (assembly GCA_963082915.1). NCBI lineage: Eukaryota > Metazoa > Arthropoda > Insecta > Diptera > Dolichopodidae > Dolichopus > Dolichopus griseipennis. Next base: position 31,223,845 of record OY720444.1, read on the forward strand.
ATGATAGTTAAATAATATTTATAATAAAGTCTAGATATAACATAAAAAGAAATAGTTATAATATGTTGCAAAAGTCTATTTTATTCTATTTAAAGTTTAATTAACCCGATCTACTTATAAAATATTATTTGAACTTCTTTTACCCTTTGATCTGCGGTCTTTTAAAGTTTCATTGCGATTTTTTTTTACAAATAATTAAGCTAAAGTTAGTTGAAAGGTTATTGACTTGAACAGTAACATAGAACTCATATTGAATTTGTATGCAATTTGATGTTATCAACAATAAATTGATATTGAAGGTATTTAAGGTATATGGTTATGCTCTAAATAAAATCATTATCTTTCAAGGAAACTTTGTTTCTTCAAGGTAAATTTATTTTAATCACTAAACTTAAAGATTGGTTTTTCCTATCGAACCTATATTTTCCTAAATTTCAAATGGATTAGCTTTAAGTTTGCATGATTCAATTTTTTTTTCCTAAACTATAACAAAATCTGGAGGGAGGTTTCTCTCTTAGTTAACAGAGGGAGGAAAATGGAATATTAAACGCAATTTGTGGGTACGTTAACAATGAACCTGAAAAGATTCATTTTAAGGTTTTGCAATTTGTAGTATGAAACATAGGATGGAAGCATGTTGTATATCTTAGCATTCCTCACAGCAAATGAATTTCCATAAGCAGTTTTAAACTATCTTAGGGTTTCCACAGTGTAAAAGTGAGCACTTGCTGCTTCTCAAGTATTTCATTGGAATTGTTTAAGAGGAGGCATAATTAACCAAGAAGTTGGTAATTTGTATGTGTAGGACTTAATTAAATTTAAGAAGAATATTAACATCTGTCTTCTCAATATCCCACTAAATTTTGCCCATCCTCCAAAATCTTAAACTCCCAAATAACCTCCCCACAATCTCAAAATCCTATCATACTCCCATCCCTGTAACCAAACTGTTCATTTGTCTCACAGGTTCTTTCTTAAAGTTTGGTTCAAAAAGAGAGGGGTTTTGGTGTTTTAAAGTCGCACACTACCCAAAGAAGCACCGCACAGTTTGAGTGGGTGGCTTTCTTTTTGGCCACGAAAAAAAAATAAAGTAAGTGCTTCAAGACAAGGTGCACAAGGAGTGGTCTTGAATGTTGTCGAGATAAATTAAAGAAGTTTGGGTAGCGCCAGCCTAAACGCGGGAGTTGTATTCCATCTTAGGGCGAACATAAGCTTTATAGATATTAGATACATCCTTAGAAGAGAAATATGTTTGACAACGGGACAGAAAAGCCAATCATTTGGCAACATTCTTAGCTATATCTTAAAATGCTTAAACTTTTTATCATTCTATATTTTTTTCTTGGAATCGCAGAATTGGGTTAAACTGATGCAGTAAATGCAGGAAATCATGCATCTAAGAGTTTTTGAGGTATAAAGCTCAAATTTCTTAGTTCCATCCTAATCAGCTTTTTTGTTTATTTGAATTAGATTGTGAAATGTTATATTTCCAACTCGGTTGTATTGCACCAGTCACTAACCATTAATTACATAATCAAATAAGAAATTTTTTGATATATTTTTATTGCTAAAATTTGATAACAATTCAATAGTTTCAAATAACAAACACATTATTTAAAAAAATAAAGCTTTGATTACGTGATTAGTAATTAGTAGCTGACGCAATAGATCCCGGTCATATCATAGAAGAAAGCATTGAGAAAGCCGGTTTACTACTCTAATCTAGTTTTATCAGAATCTCATTTTTAAAATCAATTTTTTTTTTTAATCTGATTAATTAAATCTAGCATTTTATATTACACTTGTTTGCAATGGGTTTAAGCCTATCAATTGCGATAGGTTAAAAAACCACCGAATTTACAATTTTGAATTTGTAAAAAAACAGAAACCCTGAAACCAGATTTTGTAGTATTTAAACCTTTTTACAGGTTTAATTAACTAATCAAAAAAATTTATTTATCAGTCAATGTTAAAATATTACGCTTAACAGGGTTCATCCACAAATAAAACTGTCCTTACTAACAATTTTTCTCAGCGGATTCAATTTTTTAAGTACAATGAAGAAATATTCTTGACTCTCTTAGAACATTGATATTACCCCACCCACCCAATATTAAAATCCCACCGTTTAACCGAGAAAACAAGCTATCTATATCCAAAACTCTTTCAGCTAAACTGAAAAAATTTTAATATTCTTATCTCACTCAATGAAATGTAAAATCTCCCTTCTTCAACTCATTTTTTTTTTTCTTATCATTCATATACCACTTACAAATAAAATTGATTTTCATAGTCTATAATTATTCCCTTCTATCAATATAAAATTATTCCAAAAAATAAAAAAAACAGAAATCTCATCATCATATCTATAGTTTAATAAAAATCACTTTAAAAACATACACATCTTAAGTACTTCACTGAAATTGTATTAATAATTTAAAGTAATTTGATTTATCATTATTCAACACCATCAAAATTGATTTGATTTAAAAAAATTTTTTTTTGGAAAAATTTTTATCATCCCCATCTGGTAAATCTGTAAAATCACTGTTTTTGGTTTTGAATAATATTAAAACCACATACAAGAAAAAAAAAATTCGGATTACTAAGAAATGGTGAATTAAAGAAGAATATACCATCACCCCAGTTTTTTTTTATTAAGTTTATTTTATTTTATAATTTTTTGTTTTATCATGAAGATTCAATTTAACATCTTTAAAACTGGATTTTATTGACATAAGAAGAGAAAAGAAAATGAGACTAAGAAATATTGCAATGGGGTACATAATGGGTGTAAGAAAAAAAATTAGGGAAAATTTTCAAAAGAAAAAAAGAAAAAACAAGAAAATTTATTTTAAAAAATCCGTGGAAAATTTGTCTATGTCGGATTAGTACTGGTAAAATAAAAAATTAAATTGGTTTTTATTAAAAGGTACCAGTTCATTTAATTTACTGGGCATTCTTTCCAATTCATATTGAGTTTGCATATATTTTATGTATGTATTTGAATGCTGTGTTTTGAATAAATTTGATCTTATTTAAAAATTTTTAATTTCTTTTTACAGTTATAAATTACTGTAAAATTCAAAGATCAGTTTGTTATTATTTTCTACATTTAAAACTGATCCTTACAACTGTTTGCAACCGCTTACTTACTAACTTCGTACCTCAAAGTTCGAGCATTTCTAGATATAACTTTTTACAGTTAACTCTTTTGACTCTATCAACACAGGGGTTCTGCCGAAAAGTTAACAGGGGGTACTTTGATTATAAAAGTCTGTTGTCATCCATTTCATAAACAATATAGAACCACAAAACTTCAAAGAATGTATAAAATAATAAACTGAAACAAAGAAATTTAATTAAGAGTGTCCTAAGAACTTCGTAAGTTTCAAACTTTATTCAATTGGGATCAATAAAGCATGGAGATTCCACTTGTAAATAAGGGTTAGTAAGTTATCATTGAACCCCTGATTTCATTATTGCTCAGTCCAACTTCTGATTCCATTATTGTTTGACCTTTTCTATTCTGATTCAAGATTGCCCAATCTGGACAATAAACGTATTGGGCATCTATAAGCGCATACAATATAAAAGTATCGTAATTCAAAAGACCTTGATAATTTCTATAATATTTGTTTGAGTGCCATGGTTCTGTTTTGATTTGAAGTGTGATTAAAATGAAATTTATCTTTCGACTACATTTTGTTTTTGCAGAGATAGTTTTCGGCAAACCATATTCGTTCCCAGTTGAAAAATGACAAACGTCTCTCGATTCTCCGATTTGCTTTGAAGTGAATTATTGGTTGATTATCGAAATAATCAATCAACGCCTAATCAACATTATTCTTCTGATCTTCTTCTAATGCCTAGCCACTGCTGGATGTCGGCATATTAATTTTGTGTTAATGTGGCTACAATGTTGGATATATCCCATTCTATTTGTGACTGTATGACCAAGGTCTCTAATTGTGCGCAAACTAGTCCACTCGCTAATATTTATCAGCCATGATAGTTTCTTCTGACTACTCCTCGTCTTCCTTCTATTCTGTCTTCGACAATAAGTTGTAGTAATTCACATATTATTCCTCGTATTTAATGGCCAAAATACACTACTTTCAGCATTAACATTAGTTTTAACCTATTTAGTTAGGCAGTCGATAGTAGTATTTGATATTATTAGATGCAGAAAGAGGCGATAGATTGAAGAAAAGGGCTACATATTATTTTAATAGTAAAATCTAGAATAAATGATATTTACAAAAACTTATTAGCTCGATGTCCAAAGAAAAGTTTTAAATAACCTGACAGATACCTCAATTGCTTCTATGCATAACCCAACCGAGATGATTTTCCCATCTCAAGACGGCTGTAATCAGTATTCACTCAACACTTTTAGTAATTTGACATACATTATTTAACATTCTATTATTTAACAAGCATCTCTTTTTAAAATTAATAAAGTATCACGTCGTTATCTTCTTAAATTTATAAAAATTTAAGATCATTTAAATGTTGTTAATTTTAATTTGTATTCTACATAATAATCAGAATAGTTTATTATCAATTAGCAATTCTAATACCAAGTGAACTAAATTTGAAGTGAATCTTATCAATTGTATAATGCTATCTTATATACATGAATATATACATATATATTTTTATATATAAAAACCATAGAATGAAATAAATTTAATAAATTCCTTAAATATCTGAAAACTATATCATAAACCAACTTCTACTAATCCACACACACATGATTGAACTTCACATTAGTTTTCATAATTTTCCTTATAATGTATACGTACATAAATAGAAAATTTTCATATTTCGATTAATGATATTAAAATGATACTGATAAATAATTTAATTCAAAATGTCCAGCATAAATTTTCATATTATTTAAGATAAAAAAACCAATTTTTTTTTTGAATTTATCATGAATTCATACATGAATTGATGAATTTTATGGTGTGTATAAAATTAATCTTCATTGTTTTTAGAAATACATCCATATATATATTAAATTCAATTAAATTGGGATTTTCTTATTACTAATATAATATATAATATATTAAAGAGAAAAGATTTTTGGATTTTGAATTAATTTTAAATTGATTTGTACTTTATATATACTTGGAATTATCAATTTCTTAAATAGTTTTTATGATTTAATAATAATTTTTAGGTTATATTAAAATAATACATACTTATTTTGAACCATTTAATGATGACCCAAATTAAAATTAATTTTAATAATATTCTAAGAATTATATAATATTGTTATTTTAGTCCTTTTGTTTAATTTAAAGTGTATTTAAAAAAAAACAAAAATATATTGAGATTCTAGTAAATGACAGTATATAAGGTTTGTGCAATAAAATTTTGCCACCTGTGAGACAATTATGGTAAAGCAATTAAGACTTTAGCTTTTAGTGAAGATTTAATAAAAAAAAAATTATGTGAGACTTTTAAACACTAAAACATTTTATACATTACTGAGTGGCACTTTGATTAGAGTGTCGACCTTTCATGCGGGTTGGAATCCCAGTGAAAGAGAAAAAACTTTTATCTAGTTTTTGACTCGACTCAGCTACATTCGCCATTGGGTTCAAATTAATGGCTTAATTAATAATTATATATCTTTAATAAAATATACATATATATAACAATATAAACAAAAACAAAATGTAAACAAATAATTCAATTAAATAATATAACTCACAGATATAGAATACCACGTAGAGGTGTCGGCAAAAAAAAAAAAACAAACATTGCTTAAAATTGTAATTATAAGGTGGTGTCGAGAGAATCAATCTTTTTTTGACTTTCAACTTAAGTCGATTTGAGTCAACTATCCGTGTCGAGGAAATCAATTTGTGTTGTTTAAAGTCGTCTGAGTCGACTTTGAAATTCAAATACATTTTTGTGTTTGAAATTACATTATGGCATTGGCGTTGTTTATGTTTAAATCTAGTCTGTTAAATTTATTCTGTTATTGGTGTTTAAAAATTTAAAGAAAAATTAAAATGAGTAATTTAGAAAGGTAAATAAAGATAAATAATTTATATAAATATGAAAATTTTTATTTATTATTTTCAGGAAAAAATGTTTCAGCAACAGGAAACAATTAGAAAAATTAATCAATCTAATGGAAGCAACCACAAAAAACTCATTGGAAAAATTATTAGTAGTAAAAATAATACAGCACAAAATAAACCGTCTAAAAACTAAAAAAAATTTTTCGTTTAAATTATTTTTATAATACTGACATTTCTGTTGTCAAAAAATCAAAATTGAAACAACTTGATTCAATTAATTGAAACTAATTCAATTGACTTAGCCGACACCGGGAAATTTTTGAGTGGAATTGAAAAATGTCAAAATCAACCAAGTTGAATTGATTCTCCCGACACCATCTATAGTTAACCGATTAAAATCTACTATTTATACTGTTTTGACTCATACATTTTCCACAATTGGGTTAACCCACCTCAAATCAGGATACGTCGTAACATTTTTAAATAACCCCAAGAAAATTTAAATTACCGCTTTACGTCTAATAAAGGATTTTTTCGAAATAGTAAAACTTTCTCTTTCTAAGGGGGAATTTATGTGGGAGCTGTGATAAGAACGTGACATGAGCGCGCGTAGTAAATTAATATTGTTGACCGATGATCAAAGCTATACTCCAATATAAACACCTCAATTTCTATCACGTATATAGTTTTCCATGCTATGGTCTTATCGACGCTCATATAACTTATCGCAGCTCCAACATAAACGCATTTTAAAATTTGTCAAAATATTAGAGTGATTTCTTAATTTTAAAGATAACTGGCAGATTAGAATATACTTGCTCTATCGAACTTAAATCAATTATGATCCTTTTAAACAATTAGAACGTAACTATGGAGGGAACATATAGGAAGAACTCAATTTTACGCTGTGGGATTTCCTAGATTACCTGGATTTCTTGTGTAAATTTCAACCATAGAGTTAAAAAATTGTTAGAGATATTCAATTATTATGGCCTTACAACGTGTAGAAACGTCTTAAATTTTCAATAGATGCAATTTTATTTGTATGTTAGATAATTGGAAATTTTTTTATGTGTGAGTTATATTATTAAATTAAATTATTTGTTTATATTTTTATTAAAAATATATATTTATTGAATTAATTTTTATCATTAATTTAAACTCAATGGCGAATGGTCTCTGAGTCAAGTCGCAAACTGGATAAAATATTCTTTCACTTTCACTGGGATTCGAACCTGAGTCTCTCGCAGAAAGGTCGACACTCGAACTACTAGGCCGCCCAACTGTTACATGTTTATACCCGTATGACTATATAGTCAAAGGGTATAATAAATTTGCCCTTACGTTTGTGACGCAGAGAAGGAGGGGGGGTAGATATAGACTCAAGTGTATGGATCGGATCAGAATCGAAAAATAAATCGATTTAACTATGTATGTCCGTCCGTCTGTCCGTCCGTCTGTCCGTCTGTCCGTCTGTCCGTCTGTCCGTCTGTCCGTCCGTCTGTCCGTCTGTCCGTCTGTCTGTCCATCTGTCCGTCCGTCCGCACGATAACTCAAAAACTAAAGGAGCTAGGATCTTGAAATTTTCGCAACTTCGCTTTTTTTGCAATAGCCGCCATCGCTATTTAAATCCAGCCATTTTGGTCCATGGGTTCGGGTAGCTGCCATACAACTTCTTTTTTTATATGAGTATTTCTCTGTACCTATTACAGCCGCGTGTCTGAAATTTTGCCAAAAGTAGTTAAGTTTTGTGGCCAAGGTTTCTGCAAAATTTGGTTGGTCTACTGCAGTGGGTTCGAGTAGCTGCCATACAACTTCTTATTTTATATGAGCATTACTCTATACCTATTGAAGTTGGATGTCTGAAATTTTGCCAAAAACAGTTTAGTGTAATGGCCAAAGTTACTGCAAACTTTGGTTGGTCTACTGCAGAGGGTTCGAGTAGCTGCCATACAACTCCTTCTATTATATGAGCATTACACTACATCTAATAAAGCTGGTATGTTTGAAATTATAATGTTTATATAACTGTCATACGGGTATCCCAGAGTTGACACAGTCTACTCTACCACACTCTTCCTCGTTTTATAATGTTTTTATAAGAACTTACAAATAGAGTTTTCAACTCACCTTTCGACTCTCTTTAAATATCTTTTACCTCTATCAATTCTTTTTAAAAGTATGAAGTTTGAATAGAATCACCCTTAATAAAAAACTTGTAAAGGTCATACAATATTTAACCAAATTTTGATCTGGAAATCGATTGCGATCAAAATTCAATTAAAATAAATTTATTAAGAATCGAGATAAAGAAAAGCTTATTTGAATATTTTGTTTAATCCTTTGTAAATCTGTTCTTATATGTATATGTTTATGTCCAATATAAGTTCTTAGAAAAATTATTGAAATGAATTGTTTTATTATAAGAAACCTTAAGAGAATTTTTGTGTTTTGATTGATATAGCCGGAAGCAGTGGGTTTTTGTGAATTTATTTAAAATTCTTAAAATTTCTTTTGTCATTGATTTTTGGAATTGATATTGGTTCCAAATCCAAGAATCTAATTTCTTAGAAATATTCTTAAGCCTGAAAGTGTGTCATGAAATCTGACAAATAATGAATTCCATTTCTTAAAAATTTATTTTGGTAAAGTAGACTTTAAGAAATAAGAAATGATAAATAATAATTTCCAGTTGTTGTTCTTTTTGATCATATTTTGCGTCCTTGATCTTTTCTGTCATTGCATATCAGTGATATTAATTTTCATAGATATACATCATATATATCTCATATTCTGATGGGCTCACAGAGGTTCAAAAACAGAGTAGTAATGCTTGTCCTTTCCCCTTTCCAAAATTTCGAACCAACTTTAAAATCTCTTCCAATTTAAAATATACCCCACACATATAAGTATATTCTGGAAAAGGGCAATATAAAAGTCGTCCTGAATGGAAATCTAAACAGCCAGTGTATTAAAGTGGAAGAGAGGTAAGTTCCTGGGGTACTATTTCCCATTCGGTAGGAAATATCACCCTGGGGAATTTATTTCTCAATTACTATGAGTACAAAGAATGCCAAGATCATATTTTGCATGGCCTTATTTTATGCCTCGGCAAAACTCTATCACTTGAAGACACTTTGGATGACAACAACTGTTAATTTCTTTGGTGTTTAGTACATACAACAAGGCTTTTTTGTTATACTGTGCATTTCATTGGGAACGAAAATACTACAATTGTGTAATTTTTTTACTTGCAAGCGATCCAAGCTCCAGAAACTTTAATAGGCAGAAAAATTACAAAGGAGAGTTGACGGATAAGCTTTAATATTTCTAATAAGTATTTTAATTTATAATAATTCATTTATTCGCTTTATATTTAATCAATGGGCTAAACCAAATCAAATAATTAAAAATGCCGGAGCTTTTACAAATCAATAAGATAAACATTATGAAAATTTAGATTCGAATTTATTACTAAAAATGCATTTATGAAACTTAGAACTTACTTATGGATAATAACCAATTTCAAACTATTTTCCTTTGTACGAAAAAATTACATTACTCTCCCATTTTTCTTTAAAAGTTTCTTGATCTGCAATATCTGAAGCACTGCAGCAATAAAGCAATACATTTTAGAATAAATTATTTGTTTAATTCTTCATCACTTTTTTCGAAGCACTCGTATACGACAGTCATATTTTAATTCAAGAATTCTCATCGCTAATTAAAATAATTAATTTTATTTTCAAGATTTTATTTAAATGCATTTCTTTAATGTTACTGAACTTTTAAGTTACAAATAAACATATAGAAGTACAAAATAACACTTTTTCTTTTTTTTTGCATATTGCACCATTAAAAGTTCACAAACCAAAAGCAATAATATAAAATATAAGAAAAACGTTCATCATCTTTTTAAAACGAATTGATTGATTGTTTCTCATAGTTTTGTTTTCATAAGTCTGCATCCAATATTTTGTTTAAACAGCTTTGTTTAAGTCTAAAATAGCGCAACTTTATGGTGAAAACTAAAGATAAGAAGACAGAAAATAAACAAAAAAAATTAAATGAATAAAAAATTTTTTGATTTTGTTTTTTTTTTCTCTGGGGTTCTTAACATATTGTATGTCGATGGATTAGTTTACTTTAGAACTACTTATTAAAAAGGGCGTTTTAAGTTCTTCAAAATTTATATTTTTTGCGAATGATTAATTTAAAAAAAAAAAATGAGAAAGATTTTAATTGCTCTTGTCAACTTTAAGGATATCTGTGTTAATCCGCTATGGTGTTTATAATAAAATATAAAATTTGGACAACCCCAAAAGTTGGTTTGATTAATGTTTAACTTTGTCAACGGACTTGCCTATTTTCAATTTTAAGCTCGTAGCATCGTTGGTTTCAGTGTAAACAAATTGAGAACTTTGTGCAGTTTCCCAAAAATGTGATCTAAATATTCTAAAACTGTGCAAAATTGCTTGCCATTCATATTATATTACCCACGAATTTTAATTTTCAGCCTTCTTAGCTTACGGTTTACAAAGATATGAAATCTTGTTCCACCAATCTCTATGACAGATCTATTTAGATTCGCCTAGAGAAATTTCTTATTATTTAAATTGATTACTTTTAATTTCAACTTCGTAGTCTAATCGATTCTGAAGAAATGTTAGCAGGGTTCTAACATTTGTATGACAGCAACCTGGAATAAAAGCCCTTACATTTTGAAATTTCATAAAATCTCCTTTATATAACTAATCCGACTTAATTTTTATCCCCACATTATCATTTGTTTTGGAGATATTCAAATAGCTTCTAAAAATTTGTTTGGCAGCTACTCGAAGCCTTGATCCGATTTTAACTAAAAAGATTATTGTGAACCTACACCTCTTTCAGAACCCTTTTTTTGAGGGGAACACATTAGATGGAAGCATGTTCCACATCTTAGCAGTGCTCACGACAAATGAGTTTCCATAACCAGTTTTAAACCATCTTGAAATTTCCACGGTGTAGAAATGAGCACTTGCTGCTCCTCTGGTGTTACGTTGGAATTGTTTAAGAGGAGGCATAATTGACTTTAGTTCAATAGAGCAAGTGCCATTACCTACAAGATATCTATAAAACAGAGAAATCGCTCCCTACACCAATACCTCAACACCAACACCTAGTTAGTTTTTAATTATCGTGATGACAAACGAGCAGACGGACGGACAGAAAGAGAAAAGATACACATAGCTAAATCAATCCAAATTTTCGATGCTCCTCCGACCCGTGAGTCTTTATTTTTAATATCTAGATCGATGCTTACAAACGGAGAAACAATTTTAATATACCCGTGACTGTTATTCTCACAAGAATAATGAACTGAAAATATATTACAATACATGACAGCAATAATAATTTACTTTAATGTTAATAATAGTTGTTAAGAGGAATTCGTTCTTTATTTTTTTATTTTTTGCTTTTGCAATTTTTGAAGTGATCTTCAAGTACATATAATAATAAATGAACTGCTCATGTAAATAAACTTAAGAATTATCTTTATACATATAGATACTTTATAAAAGTTTTTTTTTTTTATTTACTTCCCACATATATCTTCAGCAGACTTAATTAGTGTAAAATTTTAAGTTTACATTTCTCATAAAATATATGAGGCCTCACATTCAAAACAAATCATCTTATTGAAAGATATTTAAAACAAAAAATGAGACCACCATGTACTTACATATATATGTTAATATATTGCGAAAAATTAACAGAATTATTAAAAAGTAATTATTTAAAAACTAATTACCATATGGATTTACTTTTGCTTTAACACTGTTTTTGCTAGAAGTATTTTATGTTAGGAGTATGGATAGAACAAAGAATATAACTGTTGAATTGCTCGTGGAAAAAACTTTAAGAACTTTTACAAAAAAAAGAGGCAGAACAGTCTCAGGGGAATTAAGGTGTTGTGTATAATATAAAATTGTTCTTTACATCTCATGCCAATGCTTGCTGCCGGAATATCTGAGGCAAAGATCCTTAAGTAATGACCAGGGATAAACATTTAGTTCTTCAGAGGATAGATTTGTTGCAGCAATACGATCAGTTTTAAGAGTAATGATGAATAATAGATCGAATCGTGTGGGTTAAGGCTGTCTCATTATAACAACAACTACAATTCTGTTGTTACAATCAACTCTCCTGTCAAAAAAGTTAAAGGGTGAGTATCAAATGTTTATATGCGAAGAAATAATAAAAACTTTTTAGATGAAAAGAAAAAAATTATCAATGCCAACCATCTAACAAATGAGCCAACAAATTTGTTCTCACTTCGAGTTTCATTAGCCTAGATCCACTATTTTATAAAATTCTGCAAAACTCTTTTGAAACCAATCATTTACTTCCGGAGAATCATAATCCAATTAGATTTTTATTTCGAAGTAGGTTAAAGAAGGATTAAAAAGAAGGATTGGTAAAAGATGACTCAATATGCAAGCGAGCACATCAATATTAGTGCAAAATTTGCGTCTCACTCGGATACATTCTTGGTATGATATTATAAGATCATTTATTATTAATTTTTTTTCAAATTACATTTACTTTAAACAACTCTAAATAACATTAAAAATATCTCTAAATGTAGTTTTATATATAATAAAAGAACTTCATTTACTGGATTCCTTAGAATATATAGCATCATGAACATAGCATATTGCTTTCTCATAAAACTTTAATATTTCACTTTTCTAGTGAAATGGAATAAGTAATTTCAAAAATAGAAAATCTTTCTAGGATACCAAAGAATACCTTTGAAATTATTTAACACTATCATATAAGTGAACTACTGTTGCAATATTTAAATTGAAAGTTTTTTTGATCCTATTTTGTTTATGAATTCGTATTTATTACCGGAGAGATCTTTATTTCCAGATTCCTTTTTATATCCTTACTGCATTTCTTTAATTTAATGCACAATTCTCTAAATAAAAATAAAATAAACGAAAAGCCTGAAACTTCTTTTATAATCTTGGGTTAGAGGTCGTTTGTCTAACACACTTTAGACAAAAGTTTTTTAATTTAAATTACGAGTATATTTATTTAACATTAAATTTGTATATTACCAGCAATTTTGAAATTAAGGTTAAATAAAATTTTAAACTTAGTAAAATTGTAAATAAGTACTTTATTACTTGAGAATGTTCTTTTATAGCTGATTAATTAATTTAACAAAAATATAAATAATCCTAAAAAAAAAGCTTCTAGTAAAATCACTATTTAATTGATCGATATATAATATTTGATTAGAGATTAATTATTGATTATGAAAATTGTGGTCCTACAGCAGAGTCTAGTGGCTCCAAAACCCTAACTAATATACTGGACGACAAAATACTAGTCCCAAACGATTAGATATGATGTGTCTCACCCTTTTCTTCATATTTCTCAAAAATATTTTCTTTTAAATTATATATTGTTGGTCTTTACAGCATTTAAGAGTCCATTTTTTCTATCTATCATACCTTTAAATTCCTTGGGAAGCTAGAAGCGAGAAACTTTAAAACTTGAAGACAAAAATTTAAAAAATGATTATGATTTTCCAAAGGAAATTTCGAAACCTTATTTATGTTTTTGTATATAGTCGTCCAACATGCAAAATCGCCCCTCATGATTTTTTTCGTTTTCCTTTTTTCATTCTTCCGAATTCGAGTGCCGTGGTAGCAGTTTAAAAATAGTTTGCTAAAGACTCTTAGAACACTATTTTTTTTCTGTTTTTGAGAACAATATGAAGGTAACAAATGCATTTATTGCTATACAGACTGTCCAGAACTGAAAGATCACCTATTAAGTAGATAGATAGGTAAGGATGTGACCTTTACTATCCTTATGGGGATTCAAAAGGTCTCTTTTAGACCTCATTCTTCGTAAAGGCCTCATTTAGCATCAGTTAACGCAATTTTGATCCCGCTTCACACATGTGTCCTGCGTCTGGTTTTCTCGTTTTATATCTAACCCGAGGAGTTTAGATACGAAATCACTTCTTTGATTTTGTGTTTATAATAACGGTGAAAAACGGTCGGCCGAGAGAGAATGATGACTCTGGCATGTGCCGGACATCTTCATTTTCAGCCTATTGGTGCCTATACTGGCCGGTAACCTTGTGATAGTGCACACTAACTAACGTGGCAATATACATACACGATTTGGAAATCAATTCAATTGATCTCTCTTTGATGTGGGCAACAACATTTTACATATGGTGCAATTGTTTAGATTTTTTTTTTTTTTTTTTTTTTTTTTTTTTTTTATTCTAAAACCACAAACTAGGAATATGATCCTATGTACTTAACGTAGTTGTGATTGAATGGAATAGGATAGGGATGGAAAAAATGAGGACAACGGGGAGTTAACTGGTAAATTCGTGAAGAATCCGTTAAGATTCTTCTTAAATTTGGGCAAATTATAAATATCAAAATTGTCAACTTTTGGAAATACAGAAGATGGTAATAGATTCCACATTTTTGCAGTTCTAACAACAAACGAATTACTATAACCAGTAGAGTACCACTTAGGAAGTTCCACATAGTAGGAATGCGCGTTTGCTGCCCCTCTGGTGGTACGTTGGAATTGTTTGAGAGGAGGCATCAGAGATTTTATTTCAACTGAACAAGTGTCATTACCTACTAGATATCTATAAAAAAGAGAAAGAGCTCCAATATTACGACGTATATCAAGTGCAGATATAGTATTACTCACATTGGGGTCATTAATTAGACGAATGGCGCGTTTTTGAACTCTATCGAGAAAGTTTAAGGAACTTAATGAGGCGCCAGCCCAAATGTGTGAGTTATATTCCATCTTAGGTCGTATATAAGCTTTATAGATTTTAGACAGGTCCCTTGAAGAGAAATACGACTTACACCTAAAGAGAAAACCCAAGCATTTGGCAGCATTTTTAGCTATATCAAAAATATGATCATTCCACATCATTTTTTGATTAAGCTGCATACCCAAAATGTTTAAGTTTTCTGATCGGTGCACGATTTCACCAAGAAACCTCAGACTAGGGTTATAGTTGTTTCTTTTTAGCGTTATCTGACAGCATTGGGTTTTGGAAGAATTAAACTCCACTCTGTTTTTCGAACCCCAATTAGCGACTTTAACTAGATCGTCGTTAACCGAATTGGTCATAGACAGTCTAGCTGTGTCAACTGCAAAGGTTGTGGCATTTGACTTTCTCGGAAAATTGTAGGATGCCACCAGAGTGCTGTCATCGGCGAAACTGTGGATTGGATTGAGGGTAGAAGATAGAAGATCGTTGATAAAAATCAAAAAGAGTGTAGGTGCAAGGACGGATCCTTGTGGAACACCAGCGTTTATATGATATGTGTCAGACGTGTAGCCGTCGACCAAGACACGAATGCAACGATTCGAAAGATAGCCTTCAATCCATTTACATAGAGTTGAACCCAGACCTAGAGCTTGGCATTTTTTCAAAAGAGCCGCATGCCATACTCGATCGAAAGCTTTTGAAATATCCAGAGCAACAACAGTACACTCACCAGAGTAGTGGATACTGCTGTTAAGTTTACCGCTGAGGTATGTCATAAGATCGCCAGTAGATCGGTTGGATCTAAAACCGTATTGGCGATCATGTAAGATACCTCTTTCATCTAGATATTTCTTGAGCTTCCGGTTTATGATTGTTTCCATGACTTTAGAAATTATCGAAAGAATAGCAATAGGTCTATAGTTTGAGGGGTCGCTTTTGTCACCTTTTTTGGGAATTGGTGAAACATGAGCAGCCTTCCACTGACTGGGATAGATGCCAATCGAAAACGATAGATAGAAAAGGTTGCGCAGAGGTTTCGAAATAGAGAAGGCAGTATTTTTTAGAACCATAGCGGGGATACCATCAGGACCAGTCGACTTTTTATCATTCAGATTCTTCAGAACTTTCACTACAGCTCGGGTCCTGAAGTAAATTTTTCCAAATCTACAGGATCTATCTACTTCAGGAATTGTTGGTGGAAGTTGAGCTGTAGGAGGGAGTGTGGAATTTGCCGCAAAAAGTTTTGCAAACAGGTTAGCTTTACCAACCGAATCTGAAATGATATCGTCGTTTTTATCAATCAAAGGAGGGAATGAAGATTTACAAAAGTTCTGCTTAACGCTTTTTGCGAATGTCCAAAAAGAACGATTGCAGTTGGGTTGGTGGAGAATTTTATGCTTCAACCTCTGGTTATGCAGAAACTTTTGTTGACTGATAATTTTTTTACACTCATTTCGAGCCACTTTATAACTTCCACGTGATGCCTCCGAATCATTAGCCTTGTAAAGCTTGAACTTTTCCTCTTTGTTCTTGATGGCCCTTTTGCAAATGTCATTAAACCATGATTTGGAATTTGGTTTCACTGATTTATACGATCTAGGTATAAACAATTTCATACCTAGCATTATAGTTTTACAAATGACATCAGCAAAAAGGTCAACATTCCTATGGCGAAAGTACATGGACCAGTCGAAGCCTTTTAAAAAACAGTTCAGGCCATCCCAGTTAGCCCGGTTGTAATGCCAGACTACTCTTTTCGGGATTACGCTCGTACTAGCCGTTGTACCTGTAGGGAATGTAGCTTTAACAAGGTCGGAGTTGCCAAGTGGAGAGTTAACAGAAATTGTGTATTTTTCTGGATTTGTGGTTAGAAAGAGGTCCAAAAGATGTTGATTATGGAAATTCTGGTCAGGAATCCTCGTTGGGTTCTTAACAAGTTGAGAAAGTTGGAAGAGATTGGAAAATAGTTCAACTTGCCTGCCTTCTGGGGAATTGTGACTGGAGTAATGGAGCCAGTTCTTGTTGTGAACATTGAAGTCGCCAGCGATAACAACCTCAGCATCCGGGTGTTGTTCCAGGATTGAATTGATGTTATCGGATAGTTCCTCAATGGCCATAGTTGATTCTGACTCACTTGCTTGGGGTGATCTGTATAAGAAACAGAAAAATATTGTAGACTTTTCAACACGGAGTTTGATCCATATGTAATGAAAAATATGGTTGGAGCCTTTTAGGTTGTGAAGAGTGTTGAAAGTTACATCAGAACGAATATATATAGCGACACCTCTATGGGGTATGAAATGTGAAACTAAAGAATAGCCGTTAATATTAAAATTAATATTATCGTCTTTAACTTGGGTTTCGCATAATGCTAACAGTGCTGGTTTTTGGGAGAATAAGTGGGCCTCTACGGCGCAAAAGTTTGATGCGAGACCTCGAATATTGCAAAAATTAATAGAAAAGTTGGCAATCATGATATTACATTACAATATTGCAAATAGATTATTGAAATATAAAAATAGAAAATTATTTAAAATTAAAATTGAAACGTAATTATTTAACTGAATTTATATATTATATAAGAAAGAAATTATTTATTTGTTTAACAAAAAAAAAAAAAAAAAGAAAAAAATAAGTTATTAATTGTTGAAAAAAAAAGAAAAATTAAAATTACTTATTTTAAAAATAGAAAAATGAAAGATAGAAAAATATTTAAAAAACAAAATAAAATTGAAACATAATTCGTTAAACGTCTTAGGTTAGAGTTGGATATAAGAAGAACACCAACTGTACATGACAGTTTATAATACCTTATCATACACAAGTAGTATTTAAATTATATCCACCACTAATAGCCGAGACAACAACCACAGTTAATAAGATAGTTCTTTAATAATTTTTTCTTTCATTTGAAGAATGAAAGAAAGCAATTTTAAATGGAGTAAAAAGATGAGAATTAACTTAATTAAAAAATAGTTTACGAGAAAGAGAAGGTTATAGTACAAAGGCAACATATTTGCATTGCGTTTTTCGATCAATAATGAAGTAAACAATAATAATATAATTTAAATTAAAATTAAGTAAATTGTGTTTTGAAGTTAATTTAAAGAAAAAACTTAAAAGTAAATAAAATTAAAGAGTGTATAAATTATTAAATTTAGTTGTTAAGATAAATATTAAATTAAAAATATATTAAGTGTTTGTATTTAAAAGCAAGCAAAGATTAGAAAAAATAAATCATATCTAGTCTAAAAAAAAAAAAAAATGAAAAATTTAAATGATATTTTAATGTGTAGATAATAGATAATGTAATAATAGATTAGTGTGATTTTATAGATTATCTTTAAAGTTAATAGGTATTCTAAATAAATTAAGTGTTAAAATTTGAAAATTTTTTCTAAGCAAAGTAGGTTGAATTCCTGGTGTGTGTTGAAAGTTGATTTGAATGAAGAAAAGTTCAGCATACAATTCGGTGAAATTGAGGTTATGTTCTATATATACAAATTTTTAATGGAAATATGAATTTATGTATATTGTTTTTTAATTATAATTTATATATAGTGAATTTGTGCAATATATTTAGTCGTTTATGCTAAGATTATTCTATTGATCTTTGTTATCACACTTTTGAAGATGTCCGGCACATGCCAGAGTCATTAGATTACTCCATTTCCTCTAATTTAGTTTTATACAAAAAAAAAAAAAGCAACCCGTTCCTTCACGGCCCCAATTGCACGACCAACTCTCATAAAAAAGTTGTGGTTCATATCAATTCGCTCTTTGCTAGAATATCTGCGTTTTCGTAGAAGACCCTTAGCTCGGGAGACGTTAAAAATATACTTCATCTCCAGAAAAACATTTTCTTTGATATGAACTCCGAACACACTTGAATATCATCTAGGCAAATAAAAATTTACCCTTTTTAAAACCCTTACTTTATCGTATTACCAATTTTTTTTTCATTTCAAATGAAATAAACCAATGAAAAAATAAGAAAAGATTTTTCAAATACCATGAAAATTCTTCGAAATAACAAAAAGATCGAATGAAATAAGGAAAAACTTAATGAAGGAAATGAAAAAAAAAACAAGAAAACAAGAAAACCAAAATACAAAATGAAAAATGAAAAGGAAAAGAAAAACATATGATTTTCTTATGATGAATGAAATGAAAAACAAAAACTAACAAAAAAAAAGTTTGAATTCAATACTGTTGCATAAAAGTCATCTGAAGTTTTTCCCAATGTTAAAGTTTTTCCTTGTAAACGATATTTTTCTTCATATAACTATACAGTTATAATTTCTATTTTTACTGTTATTTTTTTTTTTTTCCCATTACAAGAAAATGTTTTAAAATAGTAATAAGTAACGGTACAAAAAAGGTACATATATATTTACCAAAAAAAACATTTTTTTACCATTTTATTTTTAAATGTAAAGGTAAGCAGCAGCAGCAGCAATAAGTAAGTAAGTAATAGTAGTAAGTCATGCGCTTTAAAAACTACTATAAAGTATCGATTGAAATTTAAGAGAATGGGAATATATAAAATTTCAAAGGAAGTTAAAATTTCCAAAAATATAAATTATCTATATATATATTGTATATACAAATATATATACAAAACACAACAAACTGCATTTAATGATAGAGAAAGGGAGAATGATAAGGTTTAATTTTATGGTATAGTATTTTGTTTTATTAATGTAAATTTCATTTATTTCCTTTTTTTTAGTGGTAATGGCTATTGTAATTATGACGCCATCTATGTTTGTTTTCTTTTTATTTGTTATTTGCTTTTTGGTAGCAAATATTAATATTATACGGAAGTTAAAATTGATTTAGAACCAGTCCAAGTTCAAAAGTTTAGTTTACTAAAAAATATTTATTTATTAAAAACTATATTTGTAATGTTCGTTCTTAAATTTTCAATATTAAAAAAAATATAGTCTGGCACTATTGATTTTTAATATTTTAATGTAATCGTTAAGTTTGTTTTAGTGAACAGTGAAGACTGTTCGTTAAATTAATATAATATTGTACTTGTACCATTGGTTTATAACCAAACTGTACATTTTTATAAAAGACCCTTTCCTTAAGCTTGGTTTTAAAAGTTTGTGGTTTAAGTTTGTTAAAGTCGAACTATGCACAGTTCCAATGGGTGGTTTTCGATGCTATCCATGACCAACACAAAAAAAAAAGTTATAACTCCGGAATAATTGATGATGTTTTGTGATATATGCGTTGAAGCAGATGGCCTTTGATTAATTTCCGAAGTCGCTATAAAAGCAAATAAAGATCTTATGTCATATATGTTAATCTGTTATTCGGTCCTAAAATTGCCGTTCGCGGCAAAATTATTTGTTTATAAATATAAAGTGATAACTTTGGGTGTGAACTCTTTAAAAACTACAATAATAGGGGAATACTTTTTTATCTCATTGTTAGTTTTCAGACATTTAACTGAATAAGCTAGTTGTGTGTTTATCATATTGTTTTGGATATAGGGGAAGGTTTTTTAGTGTGTAGCAATCATATACTCCTTAGGAAAAAAACAAAGTTCCGGAGCTTTTTAAACCTTCAGTGAATCCAGATAATTGTGAAAATATTTACATGTAAGGATGAGGATAAATTCCTTGATAATGAAAAGGTTTATTATGTGATTGGGGATGTGAAATACTTTCACCAGGGATACCATTCATACAAGCACCTAGTATAGGACTCAAATGTGACCTTAAAACACTTTCAAGAATAACACCATGTGTTTAAGTTTTTTACATATCCCTTGATTAGTTTTGATTAGTAGTCTATGAATAAAATTGATAATCAAAAACTGCGTAAATTTTTCATTTAGACGATCCTATCTCTTATATTCTTATCTAACTTCGATATATTTTCTTCTATAAGTTTTTGTATCTGCAATTTTTTTGGTACTTTATTAATTCTTTAACTATAAACTCATCATCTATAATTTAATTTGATTTATATGTAAAATTGGTACACTTTGATTAAGTATCTATACGATTAATTTTAGTAAGGTCAACATTTTATTATAAAGTACAACTTTAAAAACACTTTAAATCGTTCATAATTTAAAGATTTTATTTTAGGTTTTTAAAAAAAAACACCTATACATTCAAAAAAGTGAACACTTGAACTCAATCATAAATATATTTACACCTTATGTTGAACTTTGACACCTTTTTTCAACATTTTCAACAAAAAAAAAAAAAAAACAAAAAAACCAAAATGGAAGGAGTTAAAAATCATATAATTTACACCGTCATACCAATAAATGAATGACAAGACAAGAACCCCCCGAAATGAGTTAACAAAATTAATAAGAATAATATTCGTTTCTGGAAAAAGTTATAGGGGAGGGGACAAAATTATAAAAATGGAAAACAGAAAGTTACTAAATATATATGTATATTATTTGAAATGTAACTGTTAAAATGTACATTTTAAATATAAGAAACAAGGAAATTCTAAAAATTATAACATGAATTTTAACGACATACATAAAAAAAAATTAAAAAAAAAAAACGAACAACGCTAATGACATTTTTATAAGAATTATAACAACAACAAAATGTGTACCAAACATATTTGTTAAAAAATTATTCACCTAGAGATTTGAAAGCTTCTTTTTACTGTTACTTTATTGTCATAATGAAAAAGGATGATAACCTTCTATTTCATTTTTTTGACGTGACATATCCCTGTTTTTTTTTTTTTTATACCCTACACCTATAGAATAGGTAAAGGGGTATATTAACTTTGGTATGGTGTTTGTAACCACCTAAAGGAAGCGAGCTAGATATGGAAAAGTATATATATTTGTGATCAGCGTGACCGCCTTAGTCGATATAGCCATGTCCGTCCGTCCGTCCGTCCGTCCGTCCGTCCGTCCGTCCGTAGGCACGATAACTCAAAAAATAATGGAGCTATCTTGATGAAATTTTAACTGTAGGTTACTAGGACTGAAAGTACGGCGGGGATTGCATATGGGCGAAATCGGCCCATGGGTTCGGATTCTGGACCTTTTAATCGGTTTCAGGGCTAACGAACAAATATAAAAAATCACGATAACTCAACAACTAATGACGCTATCTTCATCAAATTTGTGCTGTAGGTTACTAGTAATGAAACTACTTCGGGAATTGCGTAAGGTCGGGATTGGACCATGGGTTCGGAACCTAGAACTTTTTGATCGAATTTAGGCCAAACGAGCATAATTCCGAAACCAATGAAGATAGAACCTCCAAATTTAGTATCAGGGTGTCCCTTCCTATTTCCTAAGTGTCTTGTGAATTTGGGTCCCATTGGAGTAGTGGGTCGGGAACCAGCCACACATTTCCGAAGACCTTAAAGCATATCTTTAAAATTAATAAAGATAACAACTTGAAAAAATGTAGAAGCTTCCAATTTGCCACAAGGGTGTTCTTTACTATCTCTTGCGTGTTCCCCTAATTTGGGATCAATTGGAGTGGTGGTTCTGTACCCCTCTCAGACCTCCCAAGTTTTAAAGGCTTATAATCGAAATTACTAAAAATAGTTACTTAAAATTAGGATAGACCGTTCAAATTGTGTACAAGGGTTAACTAGTACTATAAGTACAGCGCGGACTATATAAGGGCGAAATCAGCCCAACGGTTCGGATTCCGGACCTTTTAATCGATGTCAGGGCTAAGGAACATATATAAAAAATCACGATAACTCAACAACTAATGAGGCTATCTTCATGAAATTTGTGCTGTAGGTTATTGGCAGCGAAACTACGGCGGTGATTACGTACGGTGAGGATTGGACAATGGGTTCGGAACTTAGAACTTTTTGATCGAATTTAGGCCAAACGAGCATAATTCCGAAACCAATGAAGATAGAACCTCCAAGTTTGGTATCAGGGTGTCCCTTCCTATTTCGTAAGTGTCTTTGAAATTTGGGCCCCATTGGAGTAGTGGATCGGGGACCAGCCACTCAGTTCTTAGGCCCTTAAAGCATATTTTCGAAATTAATAAAGATAGTAACTTGAAACAAATGTAGAAGCTTCCAATTTGCCACAAGGGTGTTCTTTACTGTTTCTTCCGTGCCCCCCTAATTTGGGATCAATTGGAGTGGTGGTTCAGAACCTCTCTTAGACCCCCCAATGTGTAAAAGCTTATCATCGAAATTAATAAAACTAGTAACTTAAAATTAAGATAGAGCGTTCCAATTGTGTACAAGGGTTAACTAGTATTGAAAGTATGACGGGATTGCATATGGGCGAAATCGTACCATAAATTCGGGTCCTGGAACCCTTGAAAAGTTCAAGGACTAACAAACATATATCTTACAAACACCATAACTCAAAAAATAATGCAGGTATTTTGATGAAATTTAACAGTAGGTTACTAGTAATGAAAGTACCATGGGAATTGGTTGTGGTCGAGTTTAATTTCGAAGCCAAAGAATATATTTCCTATGTCCTATGTGTCTCCGAAATCTAGACTTAATTGTAGTGGTTCAGCTATGTTCAAAGGTACTTGCTGCATTTATGTAAAATTTATTTTTATATTTAAATGAATTATATGAAAAGGTGTAAATTTTTAATTGTATTTTAGAAATACATTTTTTGCATATTTTGCGTTTATAAGCTTTTCTATTAGGTATATAAACTAACCATTATAAAATAATTGCAATTTTTAAAAATTTGGATTATTAAATATATTATGCTTTGATTATCTTTTTATCACAAAATTTAATAATTAGAATTTTTTCATTTTGTAATTGAATTGGAATAAATATATTTTCATTTATTTCAAGTTTGTTTGTTTTTTAATATTTTTAAATAGATAAATTAGTAAGAATTTGTAGTATTTTTTAATAGATAGGGTAATTAGAAAATGTTTTTAGTATTATACAGTTAATTTAGTTAGCTATGTCTTACGATCAAATTAATAACAACTTCTATGGTGTTAAAATGACTTATGGATATGTCCTTAAATTTGAACCAAATAGGTGTAGGGTATTTCTAAGTCGGTTGCACCGACTGACTGTTTCTTTACTTGTTTTTTTTTTTTTTTGAAATAACTAAGAATTTTATTTTACACTTTTTTTATTTTTATTTTCAAGTGAAATAGAATGTATGTTTCATAATATATAACATACACTTGTATTTATATATATATATATATTTCGTTAGAAATATCACGTTTCATTTTACCTGGTTCATTTTTTTTTTTATGGTAATTAAGAGTTAACAACTGTCTTAATGTATTTCTATGACGAATTTTTCAAAGATTTATTTCGTATATAGGGAATCAATTTTACATTTTTTAGGTGTCCCAAAAGTGTCTCAAAAATGTTTTAGTACATAAGCTTTTAAATTTTTGATTTTCAGTTTTAGCTGCATTTATAGGATAATTTAGGTAATTTAGATATATAAATTTGGAAATATGTGTAAATTATTTATAATTTTTTAAGTATTTATATTGGGATGGATATTGGTTTTAAGGAAATTGAAATTGAAGAATTGATGTCTAAAGTTTTCTTATGCGAAATAAAGAGTGTGACAGATACTAATGGCTTTAAACAGAAGAAAAATTATGCAATCTTACAATAATTTAATTTGTTTTTCACTCATCCGCACCTTAATGGTACCGAAAGGGTCTGCGTACAATTATTTTACAAAAACTCTAACTCTTATTTTTCAAATACTCTCGATATACATAAATTTTAGCAGAGCATCCCTTTTGTTTCTCTATCACAATCCTAAATATCTAATCTTTATTATCGGAGCTAATATACTTTTCTAACCTTATCTTCAAGGCCTTTCTGTATATTTGTATGTAAAAATAGGTGTTGTATTTGATTTGTTATATAGTTTTAAAGTACTGAGAACAAACTCATATAGCTTCTTTGTGTGACTTTTAATGATTTTCAACTATTGCCTTAAAACAGAATTACCTTATAATTCAATTTATGACAAGAATTATATCAACCAGTGGTGTAGCACAAGAAAACATGGATAACCGCACAAGAAAACATGGATAACCGACTCAAGAAAGCTAGAGCATCGTTTAGCAGATCGCAGTCTGTATGAAAAAACTTACAAATCTGCGAAAACATAAAGCTGTAGATTTTTCAAACATGCGTTAAAAGCAAGGAAGCTGAAGCAATGTTTGGTAAATTTCAGTCTGTATGGAGAAACTCATAAATCTCCGAAAACATCAAAATGTATAGAGTTTTCGAGCATTCTTAAATAGCATTCTAATGTATGGCAGCGAGACCCGGCTAACTTCAAGGACTACAACCAGCGCGCTACAGGCATTAAATATTTGAAATCATTTCGCAACCAATAAAGTATCAAACAAGAAAAAAGATATGGAGATGGATAAGGCACATGCTACGTAAACATCAGGGATACATAGCTAGAATGGCCCTTGATTTGGATCTGCAAGGCTGTAGAAGAGATGGTTGGTTGAGTAGAACTTGTTGCAAAAAAATAATAATGGAGCTTACTCATTAAGTTTAATCTAGGAGAGTGCGAAAACAACAGCACCTAACAGAGTTCGATGAAAAAAAGAGTAAGGAAATAAAAGGTATCATATAAGCTATAGACCTAATTAAATTTACAATTTTAAAAACCTTATTATACTGTTATATCAATTTATTCTATTTTTAACCTGAGACTTATTTGCCAGTGTCCCTATCTTGATTCTATTAAAATTCTATCCCTATCTTAAAAATTTTACTGAAATTCAATAAAATGTTTAAACTGAAAATTTTTAAAAAAAAATTTAGTCAATCTGGCAACCTTAATTAAAAAAAATTAATGTTTAACCATAATTGCGAAAAAAGAAGGACTTTTAATGGGAATTTTTGTTAAAGAAGCAAGAAAAAAAAAATTTTTTTTTAATGTGTTAAAAAGTCAAAAATTAAATTAAAAGAAAAAATAAATTAATTTTTTTCTTAACATACATGTTACAACATATGTAAGTATATATTTGTAAGTAGTATATAATAAAGTAATATTTTTTAATATATTTTAATTCTATTTAATATTATAAATGTGACTATAACGAGGCAACAAGCTCACATTAAAATTAAGAATGTAACAACTACTCATCAAATTATAACACCAGAAAAGTACATGTACTCTGTTTGTACTTTTGTAATTTATGAATCCATTAAAATTGGGTAAAATGGTGTTTTTTTGCTTTTGTTTTTGTTGTTTCTGATAAGTTTTTCATATGTTATATGAGTGGCTCAGGAGTAAAGTGGCCTAACCCTCAACACAAAAAATTTTGCTTTTTTTGCATAAATCGCATAAGAATTAAATGTAGAATTAGGCTGCAAACTTAAAAAGTTCAACTTCCTATTCCATTTGGGTTATTTTTTTTGGCATAACCCATTTTTCATATTTTTTTTAGTGCAAAAGTGGCCTAACCCTCATTGTGGCTTAGGCCACTTTAACACTAAAAAAAACAATATACTTTAAAAAAAATTGTGGCTTAGAATTTAATTTTTTTAATCAAAGATATATTTTGTAGGCTTGTTTTTAGCAGATTATCAAAGAAATTTAAATTTTATTATAAAATAAATAAATTATTATATCTTAATTTATGAAAACTCAAATATTACCATTTTATAATTGAAATGTAATATATTGGCATTACATTAAGACGAATTAGCATTAGACAAACTCAACAAATGCATATATAATATATATATTAAATATATGTATATAATATACGTATATATATATTAAATTAATAAAAGTTTTAATTTAGATCATTTTTCTATTGAAAAAATTAAATAAATAATAATAATAAATTTTAATAATATTAAATATTATTTTAAAATATAATAGAATTCTTTGCATTGGAAGACATGAATTTGCATCGTTTGTGTAATTTTACTATCGATATCAAAAATGCATTAAATTCATTAAATTTATCATAACATAGTGTTTTGTTTGATAAGAAAACCGGTTTTTGTTTTTTTTTATTAAAATATTATTAATATTTGTATTTAAATTTAAATTTCATTAAATATCATTTTGTCATATTAAATATTTAAATATTCCCAAACCCATCTATATGAAAACCTTAAAAAGCTTAAAAGAATAAGAGTTTGGAATTTCTTTTCATTCTATCATACTAGTTGACTGTTTTATAAGAAACCCGATAAGAACGAAATAAAAGTACATACGGTATTTAAGTATTATATACATGAAGTGCTCGATTAAAAAAAATACACAAAATATTTTAAATGTGCTTTCTTTAGATAACACTATATCATCAAATATCAGCAATGATATTACACA
Source organism: Dolichopus griseipennis (assembly GCA_963082915.1). Taxonomy (NCBI): domain Eukaryota; kingdom Metazoa; phylum Arthropoda; class Insecta; order Diptera; family Dolichopodidae; genus Dolichopus; species Dolichopus griseipennis. The sequence continues at coordinate 31,251,011 of OY720444.1, forward strand.
ATATAGCTTGGATTTAACTGGTCCAAATCAGAAGTCGCGCAAAAGGAAAAAACAACCAGAGACCTGGAAAAGAAATGTTAAGAAAGAAAGCGTAATTCAGGACAACAATATGAAAATTACATGGGTGTCGTTGTACCTGGAAAAGAATTTGCAATTGGAACATGCAATTGTAAAAAAAAATGTCCTTCAAAATACTCTATTTCACATCAAAAAATATACATTACTGTATCCAAATGGAAGAAAAATAGCATCAGAAAAAAAAGGCCTATTGAATTTGTTGAATTTTGTACCACCAGTCCATTATTTTTTCTATAATTGCCTGGAAACCGAAAATGACGTGGATGAAATTATTTTTAGAGAGTCAGAAGAGCACTAACTATTCTATAATATGAATATTTTTTTTAATTTTTTGATTTTTTTTAATTTATTGCGAAAAAAGAATATATTTTGTTTATATTTTTGTTTATAAGTTATAAATATTTGGTATATTTTCCCAGAAACTTGCTCTTTTTTTCATTTTAATTTCTTTTTTTCATTCCCTTTTTTTTTTTTAAGTATATTTTTATTCAAAATTTATAAAATCAAAAGTACTTTATAAAGTAATTTTTAAAATCTGTTAGGTCCCAAATTGCTATTAACAACATCTATTCTATTCGTAAGGAGTTATAATGCGTGTAAAATTTCAAGTTGAACACTTTAGCAGAAATCCATAAATGTTCAAACAAACTTACTTTTTTACAATTTTGATCTTATTCTACAAAGTATTTTTGGTTTTTCGATTTTCTTTTTAAATAAAATTTTCTAACTCAAATTTAAGCGGCCTAACCCACAAATAATTTTAAATATTTCAATTTTTTTAAAAAGGCAAACGGACTAACCCACATTTTTTTAAAGATATCGCTAAAATAATACCACCATCGTAAAGAGCTTGAAAAATTAAAAAAACATATATATATATTCGTGCTCAAAGTCACAATCATAGTTAACATTTTATAAAAATATTAAAAAAAAAATTTGAAATGTATTTTTCACGATAAAAATTCTATGTTGGTTAGGCCACTTTACTTCTGAGCCACTCATATGGTACTACTGAAATAAGGAAGTGAAATGTAAAAGTTTATATATATATATTAAAATAAGAAGATCTAATGTGTATATATATTTTAATTCATTATATCAAGAGTGTAAAAGAAAACTGATTTTCGTAGCTCTTCGTTAAGGGACTTGTATATAAGGATTTTGAAAATTTATTTAATATGTTTTGGTTAGTTACAAATGAATTACTTTACAACACACAAAAAAGTCAAAGTTTTATTTGAGAAGAGTTACTTTTTGTCTTTGCTTTAATGAATATTTAAAAATTTTTCGTATTTCCTTGTTAACTATTTAAAGAAATTAAAAACTAACTTTAATTTTAAATATAAAGAGTACCTAAAAACTAACTTTAATTTTAAATATAACGAGTACCTCAGTAATTAAATTTGATTTTACTCATGTTTTTCTAACGCCTGGCCTATAGTTTTATGCAAACTTTCAAATTCATTCTTATTTTTTATTTCAGGGATATGAACCAGATATTATGATGTTCTTTAAGTATCTTATTATAATTTTTTAACTTTATTATTTTTTATAATTATGAGAACAAGAAACTGTTTTATGATTGCTTTTATACTTCAGAGTTATCCGCTGTTCAAAGAGTTACCTGAAAGTTGAGTGGAAATTAAGATTTAAAAACTAATTAAACTTTTTTAATTGCTATGTGGGTTTCCTAGTTTCTTTACTTTAGAGTTTTATCTAAAATTTTAATTGCAAATTTTCTAGTTTCTTTGCATTAGAGCTTTATTTTAAATTTTAATTGCATATTTTATGGCATCTTTCATTCAAAAACCTATAGTAATTCCCAAATTGAAAGGCAAAGGTGTAAAGCATGCTAAACGCCATTAAAAACCACAACAGTTTCAAATTTTAAATACGAGAACTTTAAATTTAATAAAATTTTAATTAATTCTTAAATAATATAAAGTTTAAAGTAATTCTAAGATTTCGAACACAAACTTAAATGCATTTTCTGACTTATTTGTGAAATAAATCTTTAGATTTTAGTTTATTTAAAAGTTATACCATAGACTTTTTTAACTTTCCAAATTAATTAACCCATCATTATGTGGAGTGTTCTTTGTGGTTACAAGAAATAATCAATCAATTTTAAGTTTTCTTTTGGTTAGATGTTAGTCAATGGTATAATAAATACCTTATTAGTCTTTTAATTAATATTGATAACTAGTTAAAAAACTGGTTAGCGTTGCTCCTCCTCTCAATAAATTCTTAATTGAAGTCGATGTTATTTGAAACAAATAACTCCAAAATTACATGTAGTGTAAATTTTACTTTTTCAAATGTATTAAAATATTACAATCATTTTTTATAGTTGTGCCAATATGGGTTAACAAATTCTAGGCCTATTAATAGAATCAACTTAATTGTCTGTTAATTGAATCAATTTAAAAAGCTACATGCATACAAAATTTGTAGCAAATCAGTGAAACCGGTTTTATTTTAGAATCAAAGTTTAAATACTTGCACCACAGCCTCAAGTTGGCGGTTTGTTAAAGAAAAATTTTTTGCCCAGAAACTCTCCTTGTACCCAAAAACCTTTTAAATACAAATTTCCACATGGGAATATAAGTTCCAACAGTCAAACAAACAAATAGACATACCCTTTTATATATATAGAAGATAGATGGATAGATAAATAGATAGATAGATTATAAAGTTATAATAATCATTATTCTTAATTACATTTTATTTCAATAATTTTTCAACACTCACTTCAACTTTAAATTTCCCTCTAAGATAGTTTAAAGTGAAAATGAATGAATGACCTAAAAAAAATTTAAAGTGACCCAAATGTAGTAGGTCACTCTATGTAATTTCGAATTTAACCTACCAAAATCAATCCCAATTTTAATCTAAATATAGGCAAGAACCTTAAATACAAATGAACTGTTCAGTTTTAGAGATCCTAAGAATTGTATTCTATATTTATTACATATTTTTTCCTAGCTTAGAAACTTCATTCCCTCTCATTTATAATATAACAATTATTCCATATAATAATTAACTTAAAACTGATAGAATACAATGATTTTTAGTTTAGAAATTAAATTAATTTGTTAAAGTATTTAAGTAACTATAGCTAATTTCAATTCTAATTTTTCTATCAATTTCTTAAACAATTTAGTTTGTTACATGATAGACAGACAAGAGTCAGGAATACTTCCTCATTCTTCAACAAATCCGGTTTCTTATAACTATTTTCCAAAAATTACCTGTACATGTTTATTACGATACCTGAATATTTCGGAATAATTAATATACAGAATTAAATTATACATAATACTTCTGTTAATTGTATATTGGAAATTGAAACTGAAGGAATGTTATTGTAAAAATTAGAAAAAAATGTTTCGTCCTTGAAAAAGGATCTTTTTGTTGATTGTTTATGTTTTATAATTGTATTTTTTTTTATGTATCTATATATATAAAAGGGAATGTTTGTGTGTATGTTTGTTTGTTTGTTTGTTTGTTTGTTTGTTTGTTTGTTTGTATGTAGCGAATAGACTCCTAAACTGCCCAGCCGATTTTCATGAAAATTTGTATATAGGGGTTTTTGGGTACGGAAAGAAATCGTGGCCCAAAAATTTTGCTCTAACGGACCGACAAGTTGGGGCTGTGGTGCAAGTATTTAAACTTCTTTGTTCTAAAATGAAAACGGTTTGACCGATTGACTTCAAATTTTGTATACGTGATGCTCTTTGAGAATTGAGTAGACACTATTAACAGTTTTGGAATTTATTAACCCATGTCGGGCCGACGGGTGGTCAAAAAAAATTTTGGGTTAAAATTTTGTCCGATTTTACGAAATTCTGCTTTAGTTTAAAAGAAAGCCCCAAAAAAATTTTTGTTGAGTTCCATCAACCCATTGCGGCCCAACAGCTTTTTATAGGTTTTTTAAATACTTTACTCTAAATTCGAAACGGTTTGACCGATTGACTTCAAATTTTGTATACGTGATGCTCTTTGAGAATTGAGTAGACACTATTGACAGTTTTGGAATTTGTTAACCCATGTAGGGCCGACGGGTGGTCAAAAAAAATTTTGGGTCCAAATTTTGTCCGATTTTACGAAATTCTGCTTTAGTTTAAAAGAAAGCCCCAAAAAAATTTTGTTGAGTTCCATTAACCCATTGCGGCCAACAGCTTATTATAGGTTTTTTTCAATATTTTACTCTAAATACGAAACGGTTTGACCGATTGACTTCAAATTTTGTATACGTGATTCTCCTTGAGAATTGAGTTGACACTATTAACAGTTTTGGAATTTGTTAACCCATGTAGGGCCGACGGGTGGTCAAAAAAAATTTTGGGTCCAAATTTTGTCCGATTTTACGAAATTCTGCTTTAGCTTTAAAAAAATTTTGTTGAGTTCCATTAACCCATTGCGGCCCAAAAGCTTTTTATAGGTTTTTTCAATACTTTACTCTAAATTCGAAACAGTTTGACCAATTGACTTCAAATTTTGTATACGTGATGCTCCTTGAGAATTGAGTTGACACTATTAACAGTTTTGGAATTTATTAACCCATGTTGGGCCGACGGGGTGTCAAAAAAAATTTTGGGTCCGAATTTTGTCCGATTTTATGAAATTCTGCTTTGGCTAAAAAGAAAACCCACAAAAAAATTTTGTTGACTTGCATTAACCCATTGGGGCCAACAGCTTTTTATAGGTTTTTTCAATACTTTACTCTAAATTCGAAACGGTTTGACCGATTGACTTCAAATTTTGTATACGTGATGCTCTTTGAGAATTGAGTAGACACTATTGACAGTTTTGGAATTTGTTAACCCATGTAGGGCCGACGGGTGGTCAAAAAAAATTTTGGGTCCAAATTTTGTCCGATTTTACGAAATTCTGCTTTAGTTTAAAAGAAAGCCCCAAAAAAATTTTGTTGAGTTCCATTAACCCATTGCGGCCAACAGCTTATTATAGGTTTTTTTCAATATTTTACTCTAAATACGAAACGGTTTGACCGATTGACTTCAAATTTTGTATACGTGATTCTCCTTGAGAATTGAGTTGACACTATTAACAGTTTTGGAATTTGTTAACCCATGTAGGGCCGACGGGTGGTCAAAAAAAATTTTGGGTCCAAATTTTGTCCGATTTTACGAAATTCTGCTTTAGCTTTAAAAAAATTTTGTTGAGTTCCATTAACCCATTGCGGCCCAAAAGCTTTTTATAGGTTTTTTCAATACTTTACTCTAAATTCGAAACAGTTTGACCAATTGACTTCAAATTTTGTATACGTGATGCTCCTTGAGAATTGAGTTGACACTATTAACAGTTTTGGAATTTATTAACCCATGTTGGGCCGACGGGGTGTCAAAAAAAATTTTGGGTCCGAATTTTGTCCGATTTTATGAAATTCTGCTTTGGCTAAAAAGAAAACCCACAAAAAAATTTTGTTGACTTGCATTAACCCATTGGGGCCAACAGCTTTTTATAGGTTTTTTCAATACTTAACTCTAAATTAAAAACGGTTTGACCGATTTTCTTTAAATTTTATGTACGTGCTCCCCTGTGAGAATTGAGTTGACACTATTAACAGATTTGGAATTTGTTAACCCATGTCGGTCAAAATAATTTTGGAAGCTAATATTGTCAAAATTTGCGAAGTACTGCTTTGGCTAAAAAGAAAGCCTCAAAAAAATTTTGTTGAGTGATTTGCAAGCAAATTACGTCCAATTTTGCGCAATACTGCTTTGCCCAAACAGAAAGTGTAGTTCCGTTAACCCAGTGGGGCACAGTGGCTTTTAATAGATTTTTGCGTTACTTAACTCTAAATTAGAAACGATTTGACCGGTTTACTTCAAATTTTACATGTGTGAAGCAACTTGAAAATGGAGTTGAGTCTGTTAACAGTCGGTCCTGCGATTTTTCAAAAAATTTTTTTGGAAGTAAATTACGTCAAAATTTGGAAAGTAGTTCGTACTGCTTGGAAAGTAGTTCGTACTGCTACAGAAAGTTTCAAAAATTACTAGAATAATCCTAGAAAAATCGTTTTAAAAAGATTGCTTTCACACATTTTAAAATTTACATGTGTAAACCGTGTGTAAGTTTTGTGTTAACTTTTTGCAGTAACATCAAATTCAATTAAACCTCCATTGAGAGGCGCAGCAACGCGCACCGGGTATTAGCTAGTAAATGTATATAAGTAGAATGTAACAACGAATATCCTTAACCGTTAAGTTAATCTAACATATTTTTTTTTTTTTTTTTTTAATAAATTATTTCATTTTTAATTACAGCTGATGGTTAATTAAGAAAAAAAAAGCAAAAAACAAAAATAAGTAATTAAAAAAACTAAGGTTTTTTAAAAAGTACAATTTCCAAAATAATTAGAAGGGTATTAATAAGTTTAGAGTAAAAGAAGTCCATAATATACTGTTAAGGAAATTAATTATAGTTTAGAAAAACTGTTGACATATGTCAAAATATAATCAGTCAATGAGAGCTCTTGCAACTCTATTTTTTATGTATTAGTAAAAAACAATTTGAACAAGTATACAAGTTTTTTGACCTCTTACAGCTCCTAAACGGAGGACCATACTGTTACATCAACAGTTTCTTAAAAGACTCATAAGATTTAAGTTTCTAACACTACTCGTTTGAAAGATCTAAGGGGTCTTTAGTTATTTTGCAAAAATCAAGTGTCAGTTAACGGTAAATTAAAGTACAGTTTGGAAACCCCATACATTTGTTTTATATTTATTAAGCTATAAACAGCAATCGTTTGTCGTTTCCAGATTGAAAATATCCCTTATAGAACTTTAGTTATTTCGGCGTTGTTCAGACTTTGGAAAACTGTAGCTCCAAACGGATGGCGCTTAGAAAGAAAAAAGAACAGTTACGCCATAAACTTATTTGTGAAAATAATTATTTTTTAAAACTTCTTTTCTGTATTTCAAACGGTATAAAAGTTTGAAGGATAGACAGACAGACATAGTGAACCTTAACAAGATAAATTTTTTCAAATTTTTTAAAAATGTGCTTAAAAATGAAAAAAAAAATTATTTCTTAAGTGGGAAGTTTTTATTATACACTATTAAATAAAGTTTTCCACAAATAACAAAATCAAAAAAAAAAAACAAATTACAACAACAAAAAAAGAAAAGAGTAAGAAAAGTAAATAATCAGTTTTCCTTAAGTTCATGTTTCTTTTTACTTTTTTTTTTCCATTTTTAGTTTATGTGAAATATACCATCTGTCTCTGTTATCCTTGTAAAATTCCCTTTTATCATTAAAGTACAACAAAAAAAAAAAGTGGTTATAAAAAAAAACAACAACAAAAAAAAAAAACACAAATACAAATACAAAAAAATAAAAATAATAAAACATGAACAACAATATAATCAACCATCTAATCAACCTGATAATTTGATAATTTGAATTCAAATAAATTATACATTTATTCGGGATTTTACCATTTCGTTCATTCATTCGTTTATTCGTTTGTTCCGTTATTCTTTTTCCAATACACTTACAACTACAAAAGAAATTGAAAATTAAACATGAAAATAAAAAAAAAAAAACAAAAAAACTATAAAGAAAATAAAGACATTAATTGCGTCTGAACATTTTTTTTTTGCTTTACGAACAACGCTGACCGCCTAAACCATTTTCTTTTTTTTTTTTTTTTTATTTTAATTTGTTTTTTTTCGATTCGATTATTTGTTATATTTATGTCCTTTTTTTTTGTTGTTACAGTTTGTTTTTGCTGCTACTTTACTGTTATCACCATATTGTAAGTGTTGCCGTTTATGTGTTGTAAAATTATAATTTGAAAATATTTACGGGATATGGCACTGATTTTTTTAACAATCCAATTTTTTGTGTTAGAACTAAAAAAATACCAAAATCAAAATAAGTTTTGGGAAGTGTTACATGATCTTGTGCGATAACGGAATAGCGCGGAAGCATTCAGCCAAATCAGTTTTTATTAGGCGAACCAAATTATTCAATATTTCTTTAAAGTAAACTTTTGTTTTTAGGGAAAGCTGTCTTTTACAAAACTCAATAAAATAAGTAACTTGCAAAATGTAATTTTAACAAACGGCGTGCCCAAATGGATTAAGAAATTTTTAAAAAAGCAACTCATGTATAAAATTAAAACTTAAAAAACTCTCGGTCAGAACATTCAGAACATCAAAAATCAGAAATCAAATTAAAAAAGCTTTTGTGCCGGAATGAGTTAAAAAATTTGTTCTCAACGCTTGTTCCTTTTACGTTGAGCCACCTATTAATAACGAAAATTGGCAATCAAGAGTTTGAACTGTTATAGCAGGACAAATGTAAAACAAATCAAATTATGAAAGAACGGGTTAATAAGCAATTAATGAAAAAACGTAAATGTATGTAATGGTAAATGAGCATTTGATGAAAAGGTGTGAATTAATCCAGTGTTTATGAAGTTTTGCGGTAATGAGTTCAAGCACCACAGACTTTATAAATAAATATACCAAGACCATTTTTAATGACGTCAGATAAACTAGATCGTACAACATTCGAGAATACGTCCCTTCATTAAAATTGATCTCAAAATACAAACTTTGTAAAACTTATAGTTCTACGAATTAATGGAGTAGTTTTGAAGTAGTGAATGTGCTTACTAAGATTTTCATACAAATTCTGGTTTTAATATAATCTGATTCGATTCTAATTTGATATATTTTTACTAAGAGTCTGAACCCCAAACCCTTTCGATTAATTAAACTCTTATAAATCATTGTTTCAAAGTTTGGGCATATAAAACCGATTTCGCGTAAAAATTAACAAATTTAAATTAAACTATAACGACAACACTATAAACTGTAACTGCTCCTATACCATAATTACAACTTTTGTCCATTTAGTTAAAGTTTATTTTACTGATAAAAAAAAAAAGAGAGAGCCAATGAAAACATAAAAAAAAGGGACAAAATAAGAATTTAAAGTAAAGAAACGCTTTTTATTCAAAGAAAATTACAAAAAAAAAATTGAATTTTTTCCCTACAGGATTTATTTATTGTAGGCGGTTTAGATTTATCAAAAACTTGTAGAAATTCCACTGTAATATTTGTTATGTCGTTATATTAGTTTGCCTTTATACTGCTACAAAACTCTCCTCCTCTATAGTTGGTTTTATAAAAAAGTTTTTTTTTGCATACATTTTTATCTCTGTTTGTTTTGGTTTTTAGTGACTGTTTAAAGTTTTGTTTTTTATTTCGAAATTTTAAATTAATAAACTATAAGTGTCCAGAGGATAAGTTTTGTAACTTCGGGAGTTGATTACAATTTTAGGAGTTTAAAATAAACAAAAAATGCCATCACTAGGGAGTGCATATTTGGACAGTATATTTTTCCCAGTCTCAGAAATGAAAATATAACATTATTTCCCAAAAGTTGCCATTCAATTTCTCGGAAATTCCTCCTGAATCATCTCCTAAAGGAGTAGCATTTATTATTTATACACCCTGTACATAAAAGCAAAAAAAAAATAGAATATTAAGTTCTGAAGTGTAAGCAATGAAAATACTGATTTCTTTAAAACAGTTTACAATACAGTTAAGCCACACTTCATATAATTTATACATTAGACATTGAGGTTAGGTTTTTACGAACAATCACTAATGATGCACTGGTTTAATAAATCGAAAAAGAAGTATAGGAGCCAAAAGCAGTAATAACAAAAAGTTATAACTGGAGTAGTAATACCACAGATAAATAAAAGTATACAGATGTCTCAGCTAGATGGGATGGAGGTACCACAAAGAGGGATACTAACATGGTTGCAGGTTAGATCAATTACCACAGAATTCAAGTAATTTAAGAAATTTTAACACTTGGATTATCAGTTTGGGAAGCAGTCTGGTTGTAAGTGTCAATATTGTAAATGTTGTCTTATTTAAATAAATGATACATATTAAGTATACATTGAATAGCTGTCCCTTAAGCTTATCATTTCCATTAGACTTAATTATTTTTCATTCTAATTAATTCCAGCCTGTCTAGTTGCCTACTTATTCAACTACTTCAACAGCCTTCAACTATTCATCATACATTGTTCAACCGTTCTCTAGTGGTTTATGGGCTAATTTAAAAACTAAATGCAAAATATTTATTTTTTTAAATGCTTTAAAATGTGTAGGTGTGTTTATTTAACCAACAACCTTTACATTTAAACAGTTCAGAAATTTATATAGAAATCTTATCGAATTTTTATTTTAACTTTTATAATATCCCTAATTATAATTTTTTATAACTGTTTTTCTTTTCTTTTTTTATTGGAAATTGTAAACAGGAAATACCAATGCCATATCCTTAAACTTTAAGAAAATAAAGAAAAAAGCAACGGTTATTCTTTAACTGTACATATTATGCAATCGTATATAATTCATTCTATATAATACATTAGGTATATTAACTCGTTTCGTGTTATTCTACAGTTATCCTGAAAATTTATAATTTTTCATTCTGGAGTTTGTTGTTTTGTTGTATGGGTTTTTTTTTAAATATTTTTTTTTAATTCTGCATTACTTATAAGGTTCTCTTTGTTAAATTGTTTTTTTTTTTTTTTATTTTATTTTCTGATTTTGTTTCATTTCGTTATTGTTCATTATGTCTGCCCCCATTTTTTACTATGAATAGTTCGGTTCTTTTTTTTTTTTTGCAGTAAAATTAACATTAAAAATATTTAGTTGTTCCTGTCAACAAACGGGAAATTGAATTGATTTTTGAAGTTGAAATATAAAAAATCCTAGTTAATAGAAAACTTAAATTAAATAGAACATCAGAGGTGAAATAAATTCTAATTGACTCAGCATCAGAGAAATCACAGGGTAATACAAAGTAAATGACCCCAGCGTGCAAACCACGTTTTACTAGTCATATATAAAAAATTTTAAATTAATTTGTTGTAAACAATAGTTTAGTGCAAAACTTATCAAAAATTGTATAATTCGATTATTAGTTATTGCCATTATGATTCAAAAGAATTATGCAGTTGTTGTGATAGGATTCACTTAGACTTAATAAAAACCACAGGACTCGCTAAGGTTTCGAATTTAAATAAAACTATTTCCCTCAGTTTCTATTCTCCTCTGCTTATTATTTTTAGCAATTTAAATAGAGCTTAAAGGGATTAACTTCACCCTCCAAATTCACAATAATTAATTTTTTAATTGTGGCTTTTGCTTTTAAATTTTAAAAAAAGACTCCATTGTTGGTTATTAGACCATTATGGTTTTAAGCCTTTTTAATATATGTAATAATAATGAAATTTACTAAAATTGTATAGAAGAGAGTGTAATCTTTTGACTTAAAATGAAAGCTTCGTTCATTTTGATCTACATCAAAACTAAAAACCGAAGGGCGGAACTGATTGAAAGTGTATTAGAACACGTTTGTGTACCCTTGTAAATGAGTACCTTTAACTGGAAAATGTTTAAATTTTTACTAATCAAATATAACACCCTTTTCGGAAAAGTTAAATATTAGAATGGAGTTTTAACGCACTGCGTGTTAAGGCTTATATCATTTGAAAGTCATGCCTTGCTGAATGAATAATTGAATAATTGATAGTCAGTTGATGGATTAACCGAATTTCAAGGGGTTAATTTGGTTTAAAATATTCCTCTTTAATGATAGGTATATAATTTTATATCTAATAAAAACAGTTGCAAGTTAGCTTAGAACAAAAACATTTGAAAATATCTAACAGAGCAAAATATTAATAAAATATTTGTCATGGCTTATATTATTTGATAATCATGCGATGTTGAATGAATATATAAATAATTGATGAGCAGTTGATGGGTTAATTAAAATTACCATAACTTCCTTGAGAACGGTCTTATTTAACTAAAAGACGATACTAATTACATATCTAATAAAAGCAAGATTCTTTTAGAACAATATGAAGTCCTATATTATAATTGGAACCAAAAGTAATTATAAAGATGAACTACATAATACTTTTATATTTCGAAACATCTCGAATGATAATTCAAAAATAAAATAAAATTTTCATAATACTAGAAATATTTTTCCTTTATAGTTAACTGGAATAAATTTTTTTATTTTGCAGTTTGGACTTAACTTTTCTATTATTAATATTATACTTTTCTCTTTCTTTCTTTTCATAGGGATTTTTTTTTTATTTTTAGTTTCATTTCATACCTTTACAATATTAAGAATTCCCATAAAGTTTTATTGTATCGTAACTTTTGTTTTTTTTTTTTCAATTTTATTTTTTTATTTTCTAGCACTGAATCTTTAAAATCTCTCTATGTTTACTTTTCTTCTGGGGAATTTCTTATATGCATGTATAACTAAAAACTAAAACTCTTGAGGCTTACATAATTGATGATTTCATGTAAAAATGTTATATATAAACATTTTTTATTTTATTTTTTTTTTTTTTTTGTAAATGAAAATGTACATTAAGGACATTCGTATTCAAACATTCCATACAAAAAAAAAAAAACAAAAACAAAACAAATATAAAAAAAAATTGTATTAGAAAAGTTAAATTTAACCCGTACATAAAGAGAATGAATTTATATTTCGACTATTTGAATTTTTAACCTTTTAAAGGTTATATCGTAAATTTTTGGATTTTAGTATTTCTATACAGTATATCTATTAGTTATTTCGATATATATGAATATCTATTTGGCAACAAGTTTATAATAAATATATATATTTTAATTTAAGTATTAATGACAATTCTAAAATTAGTCATAAGTTTTCTTTTGGAAAGTAATTTATAATATAAAAATGAAAGAGTAAACGATTTCAGGACCTTCCAGAGCTATATAAGAAGTTTTAATGAGATGTTTTGTAATTCAAAATATGTTTCAATTTGTAAAATTGACATTCCACTGGAGCCCTAAAACTTGTAGATTTTTTTTTACAAGGGACATGTTAGGCTTTCGAAGCTACCTATTGTGTAGTTCCTGTCAGTAATGTGTTCACTAAAACTAAAACCCCTTTGGAACCAAACTTTAGAACAGGCGAACGCCATGATAAAAATGTACAGCTTGAGGATAAGTGTTTCGAGGATAAGTGTTAAAGTTTGAAATCGAAGGGATATCATTCGAGAAGGGTATAAGCTTTATTAGTATCATATAGAACATAAATTTGGCAATAATAATATAAGCTAATCAAGCAATTACTCCTAACTAATGAACTTATAGCTGATTCTCAGAAAAATTCAATTCTTTTGAACCTCTAAAATTTTAGTTTATTAACATATTCGGTACGAGCAATTACGCTTCAATTCACCTATATTTCAATTAGAAACTAAAGGATGAAACCCACAAAAGTTGCATTCAGAAATCTTAAACAGTAATTTAAGTTTAAACCCAATTAAACCATGGCTTGCTAAATAAATATTGCAAAATTTGTGGGCACAGTTAATGGATTACCTCCACATATTTTCGTAGTTAAATAAGTTAACAGAAACTCTATTAAATACAATCAACGGAAAACTGTATTACAGTTATATGATCGTTTCAACTCTTGAGAACAAAAGGTATAAGGTATATTTACCAATAGAAGTTTAATCAAATGGGTTCTATCAATTTTAACATTGAGTCAAAAAATAAAAGAATCACAAAACTCAGAAGTTACATTGATTTTCAAAAGATAAAATGATTGTATAAGGGACATGTTCATTAATTATTAAAATGATTCAAAGTATATTCAGAGTCTATGTACTCGATGACCTGTGTAAACTTTATGTTACAATTCACATTTGATTTCTTTCAAAGTAGAGTGTTAAAATTTTCTAGCCTAATTTCTAAAAATAACCAACAAAATAATTGTGTATAGTTGTGTATCTTTATCTTATTTTTATGAACTACCTTTTTACTGCTTAGAGCTTACAATAAAAATTAAACATAAGTGCTAATAAAATTTTATTTTTATATATGCAAAAGTGTTTCTTTTAAAATTGTGCAATTTTTAAGATTAACAAAAAATGTTTTGTCCTATTATAGGTTACCTTTTTTTTTTATTGTAACCTTCAGATTATGTTTTGTGTTTAATTTTAGGTTTCTGTTACTTGTGGCACCTTTAATAAGTTCTATTTTGAGTGTACCTTTATTATTCCTTCATTAATAAAATTAATTTTTAAGTATTTTATGCAGTAAAGTTATATAGAATGAAAGAAATGAAATGGTAAATACCTTCTGGATATAGGATTAAATTTTTATCTTAAGAAATTAAAAGTTTTCAATAATTCTGTAAACTTTTAAATGTAGGACATGTTAATGTTAATTAAAATTATAATTACAAAGTACTCGTTATTTATTAATTTTCTTATGGGACTATCATATATGTGGGAAACTATATTCTATTATATAATCGAAGATTCTCGATGATACATATAACAGAATAACTTGGAAATATTACAAAAAGTAGGGGAGAAAGAGAAAAGCAATTGGTTGATATGGAATTCTAAAATTATAAGCAGTTAAAAAAAGCTGAAATTAAAAATAATTATATAACGATTACGCATCAGTCATCACAGTAACTATCCCGTACATACATTGTACTAAATATTCCAATACCTTTTTAATAAAAGTAGCTTATTTCTTCTTCTATAGCGCTACAGTCCGTTGTCGAACCTTGGCCTCCCTAATATAAAGAGGTTATTTTGTAAATATATAACTTTGTAATCAATATTTATAAATAATATAATATAATTAAAGTTAAATAATATACAAGTGAATATATGATTGAAAAAATAAATACTAATAAAATGAATATAAAATAATAAAAATCAAACAAAACTAATAAATGAAATTTAATTTTAAAATTAAAAAATTATATAAATGTTTAACTGACCTTTGCGAATCCAATAATTCAAACATCCAACAGTTATAGTTGTTTTTATATATTAACATATTACACGTTTAACAAAAAAACAATTAAACAAACATAATAAGGGAAATTTTTATAAAACAAAAACACTAATTATATTTCAAAAAACTAACACTAATTTATAATATAAATTTTTCTTATAACAAGATATTTATTTTCAAAAAAAAGCACTTTATAAATTATTTTAAAACATTAAAAGAACACATTTTAATTATATTTTTTTTTAATATTTACTATTTAATAATAAATTAAATTTAATTAAAATAAACTAATTAATATGAATAAAATGACCCACTATATTTTTACATTTATTATTAAAAAAGGATTAGATTAGGTTAAGCATTAGGTTAGGATTAGATTAGGTTAGGATTATTAATAATTTACATTCTTTCTTATAAAACTTGGGTGTGCCATGCATTATAAAAATATTAAATGAATCACAATTAATCACTTATTGCATAGTTATAATTATTTTGAATTATTATTACACTCGTTGTGCAGCACTCGTAGTGCCAATTGAAACTATTAATCTATCTGGTCATATTATCCACAAGTGTAACTGTAAAGTAGAAAAAAATAACAATTTAATTATCTTATAAGAAAAAATTGTTAAAAGTATATTGTTAACATAATGAAACTTAATTAAAAGTAAAGTGCATTTGGTGCTTGATATGATTAATTACCATCTTAATAAATTAATTCAATTTGTAGCCACGTAATAATATCTTAAATAATTTTATTAATACTAATACTATTAATAAAGAGATATATATATATATATATATATATATATATATATACTATGTTTTGCATTCCTTTATGAATTATCTCTGACTAATTCAACAAATTTAACCTATTTAAAATACCTTCATTTAAATTGTAACTTTGTTTATATTTACTAAATTCAAATATTACAAAAACAAATATTTTATTTTGACAATTCTAACACATACTAATGAACAAAACACCGCAATTTTTTAATTCTTTTTCATTTTTTAAAAATTTTATTCATTTACAATGACGCCAATTTTATTTTATAATTTTAGCTTTTATTTTGTGATTTACATTAAAAACTAAACTTAATAATTAAAATTTAAAAATTAAACTTTCTATTAATATAAAATTTAAGACCCGAAATCAATTTTAAATCACTTAAAATGAATATTAAATTTTTAGCATAATTCAAACCAGCCGCCAATTTCTAATTGAATGTTAAAACTAAAACTTTCAATTGAAATGTCTCCTCCCTCTTTTTAGTTTTCAATTTTATCAAAAAAAAAAAAGCAGTTTCAATTCTTTCTATATAATAAATGTTAGTTGAAATGAAACAAATAATTTTGCAAATCTTTCAATTAATAACATTAACCTGTAAAGTGGTAAGTGTAAATTGATTAATCAAGAGAAGATTCTGAGAGAACTTTCAATATTAATACAATGAGAAAATAAAAAGACAGTTGCTTTTTTTTGAAATTTTTATGTTAACAATTTTCAAATTTAAATTTTCAAATACTTTGTGAAAAACCAATTTATGAAGTTCCTTTATTTAAATATTTTTAATTTAATTTTATATATGTATATTACGAAGATTTGTTTAATAAACAAAGATGTAATAAAAATTATCTTCAGTTAAAAGAAAAGTTTGTATACGCAATTGTAAATATTGGATATTATATGTGAAGAAATAAAAGGACTATGAAGGATCAATTTAAAATATTTCCAAATAATGCATTTTTAACGAAGTTCAAAGAATTTTTGTATATAATATTATTATTAATATTTATAAATATTTTTAGTATATAATATTAAAAGCTTCCATCAATATTCGTTATACTGAATCTAAAATATTTTGTTTACTGCAACTAAAACATTTTTTTTTTTTGAAAGATTTATTAATTGTTTAATAATTTGATATAATTTAATTAAATAAACTACAAATTAACATATTTATATATTAAGATTGGACCTTTTTATAGCCTTTTATGTGCCTTTTAGCACATTTCTTCGGTCCATCAGTTCGTATGAATGTTTAAAAAAATTGAACACCGTTTGAAAAGAGAAGAAATTTTAACTATGGATAGGTATTGCAAATAAAAATAGTTGCATGGAAGAAATTGTTTCTGTAGCCCCACTTGTTAAAATCGGCTACAGGCCTCCAACATCGGAAAAAGCCCTGTATTTAAGTGGTTATTACAACAGTTCTATTAAGTTTATGTTAAATCTGATAACGGTAAAAAATAGCTACTTTTAAGAACTTAATATAAATTATAACTCATATGTAAATGGCTGCTATACGGTACCAAAATTTACCGTTAAACTCAGTTTTCGCAAAGTTTTTGGCAAATATCTTCTGAATGGTTCAAGGCTTGAAATTAGATCCTCCTGGGAGAAGTTAGATCCTCAGAATTCAGTAGGAGTCGGTTAAGAAAATTTTTTTGTCACGCCTCCTGTTTAGGAGCTGCAAGGGGCCGAAATTTTAAATTTTGCTATTTTTAAGCCCCAGTAATTTGAATACCTGTTCAAATTTTGTTTTAGTAATATACAAAATTCAAAGCTCCAGTATTATATTTTTACATGTGTTACAAGTTTACCTTGTCTTTGAAATTGAGAAAAGGTTTCCTTGATGAAGATTGAAGAAAGCGTTTCTCAGTTTTAACCATTTTTGCTTGCACAATAAATTTCTAAGAAAAATTCCAAATTCTAGAGGTAGTCACAATTTCATTTCTAGAACCTCAAAACTTTAGGTGGGGGGATTAGATTCTCGAGAATCACTATTAGTTCGTCTAGAAACAATTTCAGAATAATCCCCTTTAAAGGGTTATTAGGACTTAAAAATTTTCAATTTTTCTTAATCATAAGTTTTTTACTCCGTTGAGGTTTTAAGTCTTAATATACACACATTTTTATACGTTTAAACGTTGTTTGACTTTTGAGGTATTGGAATAACGTCGATATTACCTGAGCGTTAACAAACAGATGTGGATGTGGTGATCCAATATGTGGTTATGATCAGATAACTTTAAAAAGGTTAGTGTTATGTTTGATAAGTCATTAATGATATTTTGATTGATCACATTCGTTTCTTCTAGGAAAATAAGGTCGATTTATTTTACCTTAAAACTATACTCATTGTCAAAACTTAACCGAAGACTTTGCAAAGTCTTTGCAAAGTCTTTGTTTTTTTTTGTATTAAATTTACAATTTCCATCTGAGGGAATACCCAAATTTTCCAGTTAAATCTATATAACCTAAATTGCGTAGTTGTGTACTTAACTATTATTTTATAAACTATACCTTTTACTAGCTTATAATAAAAATTTAACAAAAGTGCTAATAAAATTTTATTTTTATATGCCAAGGCCTTTTTTTCTTTTTATAAATTGTGCAATTTTTAATATTAACAAAAGATGTTTTGTCCTATTTTTTTACCTTTTTGTCGTAGTAAACCTTTAAACTAAACAAAGTATATATATATATTGTGTTTCTCATATTTTTGTCATTTTCTTTAGGTTCTGTTTTGGGGGTTCCTTTATTATTCTCTAATTAATAAAATTAATTTTTAAGTACTTTATACAATAGTTCTATGATTTTAAGAGAAAAAATTATACTTGTTTGATAGAAATGTATTGTGGTTTCAGTTATCTAAAGAGAAGGAAAAAGTTAATTTTCCAATAATTTTGTAAAATTCTAAAAATATAGGACAAAATAAAATTCGAATTAAAGCTATGTAAATATTTAACATTCTTAATTATTATAAATTTTTCGGTTTTATTAATAAATTTTTAATGTAACAAAGTAATTTTATACCAAGTTAATATATTTTCAATCTTTAAATATACATATATACTACTGCACTACATGTATGGTATTTTGTATATAAAAAGAAAGTGATTGTTAAATATTTACAAGAATAGAAAGGATTTAAAAAAATAAGTGGTAAAATCTAGATAAAGAATTTCATCTATTTCAAGTACCATTGGACTAAAGATATGACGGAAATGAATATGTACCAACATATTTATAGAATAGATATATAATTGATGAAGAAACAAATATTATATAACTCGGAACCAATAATGACATTAATAACAAGAAAATAAAAAAAAGAATATGTTTAGTAAAACTAATAACACCAATGGTAACTTGTGGCAATTTGGTACAAACTGTACTCTGCTCTGAGAATAAATGTTTAATATACTTATTAACAAAAGACAATTTAAAAACAAAAATTGAAAACAATAATAAAGAAGAACGCCTACTATAAGCTAAGATTAAGGTCTTTTTTTATTTTACTCTAATGAAAATCAATGGGTCATTAGTTCAATTACAGTAAAACTTTAATTTTCCTGAAAATTTAATTTAAATTGTTATTGTTGTTTTGATATAAGGGATAGCAAGTGCCGTCCTAATATGTAGGCCTTACCGCTGGAATTTAATAATATAATAATATTGAATATAATAATATTACTTTATATTTTTGAACAAAGTAATAATTGATTAATTCTGGTAATGAAATTAATTAATAGCTTACAGAGGTGAAAACTTAAAATTACAACACCAAACAAAATATAAATTAATATTTAATTTTAAAATTATAGAAACGTACATAAATATTGTACTAACCTTAGCGAATCCAGTAAGCGAACTCGTTAATAATTTAAAATTTAATACATAATCCTTCTTTTTACTTATTCTTTATTTATATACAAGTAATTTTATATTATAAACCAACATAATTAAAACTAATTTTAAAATACTAATTATATTGAATATAAAAACTCTAATTAATAATTTAAAACTTCAAATAAAACACGAAATTCATTTCAGTATGATAATGAATTAAAAAAATATTAAAAAATTTGTACGCACTAATACATATTTTGATTTCATTGCCAATTAAGTTAAAAATTTAAAATTATTTGTAAATTATAACAAAATTTTAAGATAAAAATTAAACAATCAAAAAATATGTGCCTTCTAATAATAATCTATACTTAACTGGTTTAGGGAATGCATTAATAAGATTTTCAAATAATTTTTAACCACTTATTTATTTATTTCATATTTGATAGTGATAGTACATTTAACCTGCATTTGTTAAGTTAATAACCTAATCTAAGTTATTATTTTGCTGGTGTACTTCTAAAATAAAAACATTACTTATTTTATAAGAAAATATTATAGTACATATTATAAAAATACTAAATATGAAATTATTGTTTTTCTTGATATTCATACTATTAAAATCTTTAATTCATCTCTATAAATTATCCTGCCAGTTTTAATTAAATAATTATTTATAAGTTAATCCTCCATAAATATTTTTAAAAGGGCAAAATTGAAATCTTATTCCGACTACCAAACCTTTTTAAAATATTTTTTTAAATTTACTTACAAAAGTTTTTCTATTATAGAATTTTAATACATATTACAAAAACAAATATTTATTTTGACAACTCTTTAACACACACTAAAAAAGAAAACACCGTAATATTTTTTTTGGATTTTTTCTATGTTAAAAATTTTATTCATTTACTTTGTACACCAATTTTATTTTATAATTTTAGCTTTTATTTTTTGATCTACATTAAAAATTATACTTAATATTTAAAATTTAAACATTTAATTTTATATTTATATAAAAATTAAAGCCTAAAACCATATTTTTATTATTTAAAAGTATAATTAATTTTGTAGTATAATTTAAACGCGGCCATTAAACTCTAATTTGAAAGTAATAAAACTGAAACTTGCTCTTGAATTGAAATGAAATAGAAACATGATTTTACAATTGAAAATGTCTCTCACTATTTTTTTTGTCTTCAATTTTGTTAAAAATAAAAGTTTGACTCAATGTAAAGCGTAATGTATGTAAGTTGTAATGTAAATTAAATTGAAATTGAAACACTTATTTTAGTACAAAGTACATTGTGAGAGAACTTTAAATTTTTATATGAGAATTTTAAATGACAGTTGTTTGTTTTTTTTTAAATTCAGTTATTTTAAAAATGATGGCTTTTTGTTTTCAAATTATAAAAGGTTATCAATTTTAGAAGTTTTTCAAAAAATGTTCATATTTCTAAAGAAATTTTAATAATTTGTAATATATTTAATAGATAAAAAAATAAAACGGTAATTTCGAAATAAAAGTTAATGTATTAAATTAAATGTACAAATAGGTATTTCAAAAACAATTTTAAATTTAGAGTGACGTTTAACTTTTAAATTATAATGAATTTATGTAAGTATGTATTGTTGATTTATTATATTAAGTTTTTTTTTTAATTTATGAATTATATAGAAATCCAATTAATTAGTTCTAATCATATTTTTATATTTCTAAAATGTCTGTACATAAAGAAATTCTACAACGTATTTCATTTATCATTTGATAATTAAATTTTATACTGGGATCTCGGTGGTGTAGTGGGTAAGCATTTGGCTTATTAACCGAGGGAGTCCGTGTTCAAATCCCGATTCGATTCGATTCATATAATTAATTAAAAAATTTTCATTTACATAAAAAAAATTATTGAAAAATGATTTTTCCTTACAAATGCCCATGGTGTCCAAATATACATAGTTAAATATTAAATAATATTGTTGACCCACATCCGAAACCAAAAAGAACCCGTCAATTTGCAAAAGCATTGTATGGACTTGGAAATACTTAATAAACAAATAAATTTTATATATTTCAAATGAAGTCGATATTATAAATTATTCGAAATTTTTACAATATTTGTAAAGTTACTTTTAAATTCGAATTCCAAAGTTGTAAAACAGTATTTAATATTAATAATTTCTATAACTATATATCAACTGATTTTTAAACAAGGTTTTCTTAAGGTCATCCACATTTTCCTTTGTTTCAAATATCATTTTTAAAGTGTTGAACCCAGTTCCAATTACAAAATTCGTTTGTCTATTCTAATTAATAAGTTTGGTAAATTTTGTATTTCTCGAGTCGAAAAATATGTTTGTAATACTATTTTATTAATTTTAATTTCTTGTACTTTGATCCTTTTTGTTTTGATAAGTTTTGATACGTGATTGAATAGAATTAATAATAATAGTATAAACATCAAAAAAATTAGTAAGCTCAATGGTAACTATAGAAAAGAAAGGACTAAGTTGAATATACGATTACCTAACAAATAGCCAACTTAGCTTATCAAGCTATTCAAATATTACTAATGGTTATAAAGTGACAAAAGCTTCTTGGAACAAATCACTGTTTATACGAGTAGTTGAAAAAAAAGGATTCATTTCTATTAGTATTAGCGACTATAAATTACTTTGAATCAAATAAATTAATAAGGATCAAAAATTATTGCCCTAAGTGTTATATATAGCAATTGTAGTTGAAGAAGCAGGTCTCAGCTTAAACACTCTAAAAGATAATTAGAGAATCAAAACCTTCTTCTAAATATGAATTTAAAAAGCCATGAAATCTGAAATCTGTGTATTAAGGACGTATTAATTATTTGTGAAATTAAGAAAAAAGAGTCTATGACTCCCCAAAGTCTAAGTACTCTTTCTACTTAATGTCACAATTTCCATTTCATTTCTTAAAAATAGAATTTTCATATTTTCCAGGACAATTTCTTTAATGAACCAACAAAATTATTGTATACCATTGTATATTTATATTCTTTTTATGAACTACCTTTTTACTGGAGCTTATAATAAAAATTAAGCAAAAGTGCTAATAAAATTTTATTTTTATGTATGCAAAGGTGCTTTTTTAAAATTGTGCAATTTTTAAGATTAACAAAGAATGTTTTGTCCTATTTTACCTTTTTTTTTTTGGTGTAACCTTCAAAACTAAGACAAAGCATATTTTGTTTCTCTTTTTTGTAGAACCTTCCATAAGATCTATTTTGAGCGTACATTTATTATTATTAAAACTAATTTTTAAGTATTTAATGCAGTATTTCTATGGAATGAAAGCAAAAGAAATGGTGGAAACAAACTGTTTGTTGTTTTATAAAAGTTGGAATTTTAAGTTATCAATATTATCGTAAAATTCTAAAAGTAGGACAAAAATTAAAATTATAGAAAGATTTTGTTTTCTTAGTTTTTATAAATTAATTAATAATTTATTCTCAATTTATAAAATTTTTCCATAATTAACAATTTATACTTGTGCCATGAAACTGATATTATGTAGTAACTGATATTAAGTAAACTGAGTATAAAATGAAAGTTTTTTTTATAAAATATACCAAATAAAGGTGAAAACTTACAGAAAATGTAGAAACAACTAGAAACCTTTCAGTTTTTGTAACAAAAATCACAATCAAAAAGCAAGTAACGTTTGGATCGTAATGGAAAATATTAAGTTAAGTTGCTATGAAATAGTTATCCCCTGGGGGCTAATATTTCTCTTACATTAAAAATAATATAAAAATTTACCTATGCCTGATTAAAAAAACTGTAATAGCCCAAATCTTTCGAGCTTAAATATGTTTGTTTATAATTTATTCTAACAAACGAAAGACCATGTGTCAGGCACTATAAAACCGGAAGGAAAAAGCAAATTTACTTAAGTATTGGAAATTTTAATTTTATTAATTAATTATAGTTTCTTGTTTGAAGTTCATTTTTGTTTTTAAAATAAAAAGGTTGAATCTCTCACAGTTTTTAAAATAATCTTGAATGTAAATATTATAAGCTACTTAATTCTTAATTAATTATTATATATTTGGCACTATTGAAAACAATTTAATAAAAAGTTAAAATATCTTAAAAATTAAATCAAATACTAATTAAAATTACAGAGGTACATAAAGTATTAACTAACCTTTGTCTAATAAAAACTCCATATATTTTTTTTATGTTTCATTCCTGTTTCTTCCTTCTAGAATCTAGACCCAACATTTTTAAAAATCCATCGCATTTGATTATTTGAATTCATCAAATAAAAAATTTTGTAGCAACTAATTGGGTACTCAAAAAGTGCTAATAGTTAAATACAATTGCATTTGTTGTGCTCCACAAGTTTATTAACGCATCCAGGTGTATTATCTTACATCAATATACCTAAAAAATAAAATATAATATATTTAATATGAACAGATTATAAAGTGCATATTTTTAATTAAATAAATTTTAAATAAACAATCCTTTACCACATAAAATGTGTTAAGTGAATGATTATGCCTTTCCTTTTCAGGTAGGGCAGTTATTTATATTTTATATTATGATAATAACTATTATTGATCCGGTTAGAGTTTAAACCCGAGACCCTTCGATTGAAAGGTCAACGTCCTAACCACTACGATTGGATAATTCTTTTTTTTATATATTGTAAATATATATAAGTACTTACAGACTTAACCCTATGATTATTCTTTTGTTTATAAAGAAAGGAATTTATATGAACTCTTAGTACAAATTCAAAAAATTCATTTTCAAAACTACTTTAGTTTTATTAAAGTTTCATGAAACACCTACATTTAAAATACAAAAGTAATTTGCGCAGTTTATTCTTCAGATTTTTACAAAGATTGACTCTTAAAAAATTGTTTTTTAAATATAAATTTTACTTACATAAAATGTAGGTACCTATTCACATTTTTATTTTCATAGTTCATTATTCCATTTATAAACAAATTATACAGTATGAAAGATCAAACATATACTAATAAACAAAACATCGTAATGCTTTTCTCTTTTGGTTTTTGTTTTTTAAGTTTTATTCATTTTACAATGATGAGTATTATTTTATAAATTAATCTTTTATTATTTTGATTTCCATAAAATATTACATTTTATAATTAAAATTTAAACAATAAATTTAATATTTATATTGAAATTAAAACCTTAATTTAAATATTTTATTATTTAAAATTAATATTAAATTTGATATATAATGTTAAAATCAAAAATGCTCGCTAATTTTTAATTGAAAGTTTAAACTAAAACTTGATCTCAATTGAAAGTAAGTTGAATGATAATTTTATTAATTGAATATATCTCATCACTCATTGTTCTTTTCAATTTAGTCAAAAAAAAAGTTTAAGTCCTCTCCTCTCTCTTCCGAATGTAAATTATAACTTTAACATCTTTCTTTAAGAAACAACTAATAATTACCCTGTAATTTTAAAACAAATATTTATGACAGTTCTCAATATTGATATAATAATTGAGATGAAAAATAAATTAATTGACAGTTGTATTTTTTAAAATTATTTGCAAAAAGTTTAAGGTGGTTTAAGATTTCTTTTAAAAAAGATTTTTAAATTTTAATTAATAAATATAAAAAAATGTTATTAATTAGAAATTTTGTAATAAATTGTTAATTCAATATTTAATTATTATAAATATTTAACAAATTAAGCAAAAACGGAACTTAAATAAATAAAATAAAATGTGCATCAGTTAAAAAAAATGCTGAATGTTGAGTGTGGAAAAATCACAAAGGCATTTTTCTAATTATAAAGATGTTATATAATAAAAAATATATTATAAACGTAAGTATGTAAGTATATTTATTTTAAATATATTTATATCACAATTAATATCGAAAATTTTAATTAAATAATATTGAATTCTATTAGATATTTATTTTCTTAATTCTCAAATTTTGTATTTAATTTATTGAAATTTAATAAATTAATCAAGATACCAATTATTGTCAATTCAATTAGTAATTTTTTAATAAGTATAATAAATTAAATTTAAATATTTGAAAAATTTTTGCAAATTACACTTAAATCCCAACATTATGAATTTAATTTTATAGTATGTATATATATATAAAATTCATATTAAATTCTTTTTGTATATTATTATTTTGGCTGTTTTTTAGTCTATAAGTTTCCGAAGTTATGTTTGTCTGATATCAGATTTTATCTGTACATGCGTCGCTGGCTTTTCAAGTAATTATTAAGATCGATTCCCAATTCCCACGAGACAGGGACGACGACGCAGAGTGTTTTTTTATTCTTCTTTTCTTATGAGTATATATGTACTCATTGAACGGCAACGACATCAACGACACGGCGGCATCTTCCGACATTGGAAAGTGATCCGGTGAGATAAAATCACAGTTTCTTAAAAGATCAAATTTATTTTATCTATTATCTATTCTAGTTGGTCTCCATTAAATTTTTAAGCAAATTACAAATTTTTCAATTTTATGATTCGATATCTATAATAATTTTTATGCTAATATTTGATTAGGTCGAATTTTACTACGAAATATGATTAGTTTAAGTGCGGGTTGTCCTGGGTATTAGTTGAATTGAATTGACATTGCTTTTTTAAAAATATTAACAAATTTATAAGAGATTTGTTAAGAAACAATAATGAAAATCCAATTAAAAAGAAAACTAAGTTCAAACTTAAAAAAAAAAACAAATTTCAGTAAATTACATATTTTTAGGCGTTCATATTTTTTAAAAATGAATTGTTTAATTAATAGAAGATTGTTTACAAAAGGAAAGGGAAAATATTACTGTAAATAATATTAATTTAAATATTTAAAAAAATCTATAAAAATAAAATGATTATATTAATACAGATACACAACGTTTAGTATCAGCTTGTAAAGATAATAAAAACCCAACAAAACAACATCAAAAGACAAAGAAAAACTTCCCCAGTTCTTATTTAATAAAGAAACTTATATAAATATACATATACATAACATACATATTTTTTATTTTTTTTATTATTTTAAATTAGTTTGTTTATAAACCATCTGTTGTTTATATCTGAAAAGTTTTTCAATGCCAAACAAATATATATATATAAACTTAATAATATGTTTTAACTTTAAAAAACAAACTAGACCTTTTAAGTTATGTTGTCTGCTTATTTAATTTATTATAAAATAATATTTTAAGCGTCTTAAATCAAATTTTAAAAAATTAAAAAATAAATTTTAATCTTCAAAACTTTGTTTAAAAAATTTTTAGACTATCTTTTGACCCAAGAATTAATGAGAATAAGATTGATTTACTTTATAACTTTTTTTTTTTGAAAAACAAAGTTAACTGGATTTTTATTTATCATATACATATATTTAAGAAAATAAAAGAAGTTCTACCTTGTCCTTGTCGTTTTCTTAAAAAACTTTTATATATATATGCATAATTTCCAAGAAAAACTTTCATTCTAATAAGAAGCCATAGGTTGACGGTAAATTATAATTTAAAAGGACATATGAAATTTCCATTTCTCCTACATACCTAATATAATTTTCTTCGTATTTTTTTTTTTTTATATTTATTTTTGATAATTTGTAGATCCTGTCTTGTGTAATTTTCTTTTTAACCCAGAAAATTATTAAGAAAAAAAAATATTTTAAAAATGTGAAAGGGATAGAATGATATATATTCTTATTGGCTTAGGGAAGTAGATCCCATTCTTTGTTCTATTAATAATTGAAAGATATTTTATACAGAAATAAGTTGCAACAGACAGCAGAAGGCTGTTTTACAATAAAATAATTAATTCAAGAGTTAAGGTAGGTAATTAGATCAACTCTGACATATATGGAATTTCGATTTAATAACATGAAAGTGCCAGCATTATGAAAAAGTTTAAAGTAAAATCGCCCGAATCTGACAAGCATTTCTATTCTCATAAATACTTTTACAAAGAATCAAACATAAACAAAGTCAATTGTTTTATGATAAAACTAATTCGAAATCATTATGATATAGTACTTAACTCTCCACAAAGTGGGTTAGTAACTACTATATTTTACCACAATGAGGAGTGCATTAAAAGACAATGCTCAAAGACTAAGTAGATCTTGAACAATCTATCTTTTTACATAATTGTGGCTATATTCAAAGACAAAATCATGTTCCTCTATTAAATAACTATAATAGACATACTACATATACTGCTATAGATTATAGAATCAAGTCCGGGTAATATCAACGGAGAAAAATTTTAAAATATGACATGTCTATACCTTTTAAGGACAAATTAATATAAAG
Organism: Dolichopus griseipennis; assembly: GCA_963082915.1. Classification (NCBI taxonomy): domain Eukaryota; kingdom Metazoa; phylum Arthropoda; class Insecta; order Diptera; family Dolichopodidae; genus Dolichopus; species Dolichopus griseipennis. Next base: position 31,278,952 of record OY720444.1, read on the forward strand.
AGACTATTGGTGGTTACACAACAAAAATTATTTAGATTAGTATAATGATTACATATTAGGCTTAAAAGTAGGATTAGTTTTTTAAGTTGAAGTATCCAGGCTAGGAAAGATTAGCTGGTTTCTAAGCTTCCCAGGCTAAATAATTTTAAAGAGTGTAATTAACAAGAAAAATTAAAAAGTGTTTATTAAAAAAACAAAAATTAGTTCCAATAGATGGTATCTGGTTTGAATTATATTTTTGGGACTTATTTCATTTTGCATTGGGCAGTTATTTCATAATAAAATTAATTCCTAAAGGGATTCAGATTACTGAGTATTAAATTATTGGAATTTTCATTTTGTGACAAACTTTAATTTAAACCTACTGCTATTTAGTTCAAACCTATACTTAAGTGTCCATAAATATAACCTTGAAGTATCCTGGAAAAAAAGAAAATCCCTGGTTTTGTAACGAACTCCAAAAGAAGATCATAATGCAATCGTTCCATAATTCGAATTGTTGGAAGATATTTAAATATTTTTAATTGGGGGATATTTCATAATTTGCTTTCAGTAGTTCTTTCATTTGATAGTAAAATTTATTCTACAAGGGGTTAACTTCATAGGAGGTGTGCTAATATACAATTGTTAAACCTTCTTTTTAACTGGGAATTATTCCATATTTCTGTGGTGATTTTTTTATAATTTGTCTGCAAAAGTTGCTTCAATTGTAGTAAGGTAAGATTAATTAGAATTAGGGATTATTTCATATGGATGTTATTTAATTAGGAATTTATAGTTTTAATACTTTTCCAATATTAAGAATATTGAAAGGGTGGGAATTATTTTATTATTTCTATTTTATGGTAGGATTAATGTCATAAAAATTTATTACTTTGGGATTAATTTCATAGAGCCATTTCAATTCAACTCTTTGAGTTCCTTTATATTTTCGTTTCAATGTAAATGAAATGAAATTTTTTGTTTTGTAGGAGAACATAAATATAAAAAAAAAGATATACATACAACAACAAAAAAGGATATACGAAATGAATCCTTTTCTGGTTTTTTTTTTTTTTTTTTACTTATATGTATTGTTAAAACTATTGTAATACAATCTAAAGATACTTTATGCTTGAAGCTGGATAGTTAGGTATAGAAGAAGAAGAAGAGTAGTGAAAAGATATAAGAGATAGGATTGTATAAAGGTAAATTACATTTTTTTTTGAAAAATTTATAAAGAGCCCCATGTTAGTTTTATTTTCTTATTTTCTGTTTTCCTTATAAAAAGCTTCTTTCTTTGATTAGAAAATGAATAAATGATGTAAAGGGCTTTTGCAATAGAATTGTGTATTTGTTTTTTTTTTCTTTTGGTTCAGGTACTGAATTGGAAATAAAAGTAATTTCCAAGTCTAATTTAACATATGAAAAAAAAAAAAACCTTAATAGAGAATAAAAAAAACCTAAAGGGCATATTTAGGTAAAAAAGTTTTTCTTTAAATTGTTCTATTGTTTGACGTTGAATCAAGGAGAAGAAATTAAGAACTAATATGTTAAGAATATTTTTATAAAAATATTCTCTATGACAGACCATTGGGAAGTTTTTTTTTAAGTATCATATGTTAATTATTTTAAAAGATTTCTGATCTTGAATTCTTATTGAAAAAAAAATATATTAAAGAACTTTATTTTGGGAGAATGTTTTTGGAATGATTTTTTTTTAAATTAATTTTAATAAATATGAGATTATGTTGTATTATCTATCATCAGATTCTAGTTAAAAGGAAGTTAAAATCGGTTCCGGAATAAAGTTCTTTAGGCTAAGAGAGGTTGAAACATTTAAAAACCACCTGGAGATCCTAAAACGTTTATTAGTTTGCAACATTTTCCCCCAAACCATATCCTCCCAGCCAGAATTGTATAAAAACCCTCGATAAGGACTCGGGATAAATTTTCGGAATAAATTTTTTTTCGGAATTAAATTTTAATAAACTTAAGCCTTTTTTGTAAGACCTGGAGAAAAAGCAGTTGGCATCTGTTATGGAATAAGACTTTCAATAATTAGAGCGAGGCAAAATTTTAAAATCCACTTTTAAAATTACTTATCAAAACACAGTCACCTTCAGTCAGAATAGTAAAAACCCGCCTAGAACCTTTGGAATAAACCTACTGGTGCCGTGTTGATGCAGTGCAATGGCTTAGGAAGAAATATTAATGGAAAAGAGCTAACAAAAGGGAGAAGGTGGAATTGGAAAGAAAGGGAAATTCAAAATCAAAAGAAAAAAAAAAAAATTGAATGCGGAATTTTAAAGAAAGAGGTTGGCTTTTAATCTTTTTGAATCATAAGAATTTGCAAACTAATAAGCTGGTAATGGTGTTCCGCAATATGCGATCTACTAACTATAGTTAGTGAATTTAAAAAGAAAATGCTGATTAAATATGTTATTGATGATCAATTCTGTTTGTATGTTTGTTTATATATTTTTGTATCTTTCATTGTAAATGTATATAAAGGGTGTAAAATTACTGTATTTTATACTTTTATGTATAAGTGAGTCTATTTATAACTAGATCGAAGCTTTGTTTTTTTTTAAATCTTTGTGACCCATATTTGTAATTTAAAAATAAAGCTTTAAATTCAAGTTTCGTTTTCTACATCATATAATTTCAAATTTCAAAAATGAGAAAAAGGTTTTAAGATCCCCTCTACTTTGTTTTCAAAACTCTAGAATCTAGATATTTGACCTAAAAGTGGGGTTTTATTTTTAGTTTGCTTTCGAAGTTCTAAAAGTTTTTTTGTTTTTATATTTTTAAAATGTTCAAAATAAATTGAAAATCTAGAATTTTCTATTCAGATATAATTAATATATGCATTATTTTTTTGGCGCTATTCAAAATCACCCAAAGACAAACTGTACAAATATCTAGAATGGCAAATCTCCGCAAGCTTTAGTGAAAATTGGAGCTATTTTGACATTGATGAGTTGCACCAAAAATAAAAGGGTTCCTTTTCTAGAACACATCTAAACATTATTACATTTATGCCAATGAAGAGGACCATAGGTGTGAATTCGGTCAATATTTCAAATTATAAATTTTCATGTATGAATACATTCTGGAAAAAGATATACTCTTAGCTCTGGTTGATTATGTAACCTACTCTAAGCTCCATTTTTATTTAGAATACCTACCCGGAATTTGACTCTTTAATAACAAAAATGTTAAAATTAGTTCAATAAGAACTTTTATTTTTGTTTTTTATTTCTGGACTTTGGTTATTCAGATTTTGGATACAACAGTTGTTTTTTAAACCAAATCAAATTTTTGGACAACCAAACCAAATATAATTTTTCTTTAACTAATTTTTTTTTGTTCCTTCTTAAAATTTAAGGGTTTAATTTTAACTTTTAGTTAAAAGTTGGAAATTTTTCTATAATATAAAATTTTATTTCCAGATGAAATAAAATTGTAAAACAAGTAGCAAGTGGTTCTTTCAGAAAAGCATTTTTTTTTATCTAGTTACAAATATAATAATTATCCAGAAAAAAAATATATATATATATATCTTCATGTTTATATGTACACACAAATACACAGGGTGTTTAATTTGTTAACTTTCCATATAATAATCACTGAAAAACATTCCCCTATTTTTTTATATTAAATATCAAACTGAGCTATCCTCCAGATCACAAATATATATATCTATATAAAATACCTTTTAAAAAAGTTCATAGGTTTTTCTAAAATTTATTTCAAACTTTGCATTTCAAGAGCATATGAAGGTTATTAAAAAACAAACATTTAAAGTCTATATTTTATTCGACACAATTTTATTTTACATAGTCGCCTTAAGTCAAGTCTTTTAAAATTTATAGATTTTCATACAAAAACGAGGAAAATTATAGTAGCCCTTGAAAATATAGAAATTCTTACTAAAAATTTTAATGGCCGTGGTCCCATATAGGCCAATTTGAATAGTCGTGCATGGCTATTTGCATGGATTTGAAGCCGTCATCCGATTTTAAGTAAAATTAAATATCTATAGATTGTCTAAACCACCTATTTTAGTATTTAAAAACTCTAACTATTGTTTCTTACGAGTACTCCAATTTTTAAGTTATTGTGCGGACGAACGGAGCGATGCTTAATTAAATTAAATTTTATTCTATAGCTATCATGTCTAAATTAAGGCGTTACATATGAACAAGCTGTTTTATTACACCCGGACTTGTTCGCATGAATATAAAAAATAAATAATACCCCAAAGATCTTCGAGGCAAATGGTTTAATTTCCAGGTTTTGCACATTAAAGTCTCATATTTTGAAAACAACGCACAAGAGACCCACACACAATGCACTTTTATTTTAATTTAAACTCCTATCAGTGATTGCTGCAATAATAGTAAAACAATTGGACACCCTGTATTAATAAACAATTAATCCAAAAAAAAGTACCGTTATTATAAATTTTTATAATCCTTGTTCTACAGAAAAAATAAAAAAAGAAAAAAAATTGTTCCTTAACATGGTCCGTTATTCATTAAATAATGGTTTTCTTTATTTTTTAATTATTAAGGATTCCAAAGGATATTTTTATAAGATTCAAGGTTGCATCTATATATATATATATTTTTTTTTTACTCCCGTTTTGTTTTGCGGAAAAGTTCAACTCTTATACCGTTATTATTAATTCCAATTCATTTTAATTTTTTTTCCAGTGGTTTTTTTTTCATTTTGATTTTCTTATACTCAACATTTTTCTTGCTTAAAATTTGATATTTAACTGAAGGAAAATTGAAATTATAATATTCCTGCCATTTTTTTTTTAATTTTCAAGGACATTTAGTAAATAAAAAAATTTTATTTTTTTTTTTTTTACCTTCAATGATTTTTAATTTTTTTTTTTCTTAAATTGTTATAAATCTGTTTTTATTTAATACCGACATTAAGTAAGACAAAGGCAAAAAACAAAACCTAGGTACAGTATGAGTTAGGTATATATATATATATATATTTTCATTTATTTGATTTTAAGCTGTTGTCCTTTATAAATTTTTGTTGGCCATTCTTGAGTTTAAAGTAATCGGGCTCAATGTTAAGTACTTTTTTTATGACTTTCAAAAAAAAGTTTTTTATATTTTCCATTATGATTGTGGTGTACTGTAGATGATTGTAAATTACTTTCCTACAACTGAATATTATTTTTGTTTTAACAGTTTAGAAAAGGGAATAATTGTGTGTTGGATCTTCTGTATAACAGGTTTATTTTTTTAATTCATTTTTCTTAAAGATATTTATTTCTTCATTAAATTTAAAGAGTCTGGTGTCCATTATTGATTTCTTTTGTCTTAATCCCAAAGAGAAGAATGAATATCAAGATTTATAGCTAATTTATTTTTTGGAAAATGTCTTAATATATTTTTTAATTGAAATGAAGATTTATAATATTTTGATCAAGGCTTGATTTAAAAAATAGTCATGGACAAACGTATACGTAATATGAATTCAAATTAGAAAACTGAACTTAAAATCAACAGTTCCTCAGAACTTATATTTAAAAAGCAATTACAAGCTTAAGTTTTTCACGATGATATATTAAAAAAATTAGCTGTGTCAACTTTAAAATCAACCGCTGTTACAGGAAAATTATAATCAGAGCTAATCTAAAAAATTTTTATACCAGTAAATAATGTAAAAATATAATTTGTACATTTAAACTTGAGAAAAAAGCCCGAGATTTTTAACTTAATTTTTTAACTTAATTCGAGACACTAAATTTCGTCGGATTTCTAGGACAAAGTTGTAGTTTTTTATTTGTGTAGCAACCCTCATGTGATAAGTTTTGTTGTATTATTTTTGGTTAGCAAAATGTTGGCAAAAAAACCTAAAATATACCCTGGAGAGGTATCACTTGCGATTATCTGATTTTCTCCAGAAACTTATCAATTCAAGATAATAACACCAAAACCAGAGGTATAGGCTTGCATGTGTGCACAGACAGGCTCACAAACAAACGCCACACAGACCGAAATCATTAAAAAAAACATGTTTAACAGGTTTCTGTAAACCGGAGTAATGCAAATATGTAAAAATATCCGGATCCAATTTTTAGGCGAAAATAATACCTACCGCTTTGAAGGACAATATAAGGGTTGAGTGCTAGCATAATTATGGAATAAGAATGGAAAGCTCTGTAACAATGGTAAGCTAAACTTTAAGTGGCGATATCAATTTGTTTGGTAACTAGTATCACGATCGGTGAGTTCTCTTCCTATGGATGATACTGCGAAGACCTAAAGTTTTCTATTCTGTGTAGCTTAATTATTTTAATAAAATATTCAGATCAAGATGGTGGTCACCTTTTCAATTATTAAAATTTCGGTATATTTTCATTTTTTAAGGAAATTTTTTGTCTTAAAAATACTTTTGTTTCTAAGGAACATTTAATTTTAAAGTTGTTCTCAATAAAATTGTTTTACATACATTTCCACTTTAGTATTTTATATAGTGTATAATAAATATTTTTTTAATGATGTTTCGCAGAATTTAACCTAAATTGGTTTATATTTAATTTTTTTAAATATGGCTTTGCCAAAAACTAGAAGTATGATCTTTATATGGGCTGAAAGGTTTTCAAATAATTTTGAGATTTCTCAGAAAAGTGTAAAATAGAAGATTGCATTTAGGCATAGCCGTAGAGTATGACCACTAACAGCAAACTTAAGCCAAGCAGTTTACCATGAAACAAGTAGGACCAAATATAACAAATTGGTATCTCTGCACTGTAGAATTGATATCGCATCGCAGCTTATTTAAGCTCGATTGTTATTGACAGGTTACTGGATTATTGAATCAATTACTAACCCTACAGTTCTCCAAAGTCTTCATTTACAGAATTTACATACGTAAGGCATAAAAAGAATTGAGAAGAAAAATAAAATCTTACTTCATGTATCATAAAGGGTGACTTGGTTATCGTCCAACATTTTTCGGAGAAATTATTCGCAATTACTCTAGACTTTCGTTAATTTCTACCTACACACCTTAAAAAGAAACATTAAATATTATATATTTAATTTTGAAAGGTTTGGTAACTCTGCTTTTTTCTAAATAAAAAAATTATTAAACGTCGTCTACATTGCTAGATTTACTTTTATTATATTTGGACAAAGAAAATTTAGAGTTTTTTTTTAAATATTCTTGAACTTTAATAGGCCCATAAAAAAAAAACTTCTGTATTTCATCAAAAATCTAGACATTGAAACTGAAAATTATATATTTTGCTTTTGTTTTTTTAAATTGTTGTCCTTGAAATTTTCCTGGCTTTGAATAAAAACATAAACAGAATAGATAAATATTGCCTTCTAAGAGGAAAAAAGGAAACTCTAAAATGAAAATTCTAAAATCTAGAAATGGGTATTCTTATGTTTTCTTTTTTGTACTGTTATTCCCATGAGAATAACAGTAAACAGCGGAAAAAACAAAATTTTGTTTTACCTTGAAATTTGTTAGCATCTAATCAACTTTTAATTAGTGTCATTTTCATTTGGGAATGAGCCTTCTAAATTTAATTTAGGTTTGATTTTTGTGTTTTTTTTTTTGTGTCATTTGTTGGTTGGTTTGTAATTCATAATTTATTTTGATTAAATTTCGTCCTTTAAATGATTGCAGGATTTTTTTTTTAACCAAGTAGAAGGAGTGATGTTTTTTTTTTGTAGAAATTTAATTTTACAATTAAAAGAAATATAAAAAAGTGACCTAGGATCTAATTTGGTTTTTGTGTAAAGAATGAGAGATTGTTATTGAAATATTTCAAGCCTACTTAAGATTAATTGTATAAAGTTGGGGGTTAGGAAGTTATATCAAAAGAGAAATGTAGAGTACACGAAGAGGATGATTGTGAGTGGATTGGTCTTGCCAAGTTATTTCAAAGCTTTCGAAGTTTTTGTTGTAAATTGGTTTACAAATTTCAACAAAAATTTCGAAAAATAACTATACATAGCCTCAAATGAACCATTATTAAAGGAATAATCAACTTATTAAATTGATAGAAGTCAAAACTCATAAAAAAATACTTTTGTATCAAGGAGTTTTAACCCTTTGAAAATTTTAATGAATTAATAAGGTTTTTTGTAAATTTCTGTGTTTCTAATAGACCTGAATCACAAGAATACTCAGATCAACCATAGTGAATCTACGTACTACCCACTTGATTATGGCAGTTCTGATTTAAGATTAATACCTTTAATCTTTCAGAAAATGGTAAAATATGAAATAGACATAGTTAAAATTGTGTTGTTCATAAAAATAATAATTCTTGAAGTGAAACTGATTATTTGCTTTATGAAAATGGAGCTTAACAAATAGAAGTTGGTGCCCCGTAAGATATAGAAGAAAAAAATTATGCAAGAAGAAAAGTAAAAATGGTGTTTCAACTTGCCCATTCATTATATACGATCCAAATTCGCAAGTTCGGGTACCAAGTTGAAAACCCGGTCCATCGTGTATGGGAAGCATTATATATTGTATATTACATTATCATTTAATATAACATTTAAATAATAAATTTAAAATACACTTATAAATCGAAAATAATAATTTTATAAAAATCCTTTAAATTAAAATGACTAAAAGTAATTGATGACTCAGTTCTGTCAGCCATTAGCTCCTATTAATCACATTCTAATCCATATCACTCGTAAATTGCAGTTCTTGAAGAATTTTATTGTGTATGAGAAAGTCCAAGTCACATTACACCCGGTTTATTAATAACTTAAAAAAATAAATTTACAATTAGAATATTTTATTTAAATTAAAGGAATCTAACTGCACTTATTATTATTTTCTTTCTCATATAAATTTAATTTTTTTTTTTTTTTTTCTGTTACCATGTGTCAGCACGTTTTATTATAGATAAAAGGCCGATAGTGGCTAAATTTAAAAATGCAAAAAAAAAAAAAAACGCAACAACCATTTTATTGCAATCAACTTGTCAATGATTTCTGTTACTGACATATTTCCATTTAAAAAAATTCATTTTTATATTGCATTTTATTTTAACCATTAGACCAGAAGTTTTGTAATAAAAAAATACAATAATAACGGCGCCGTGAAATAAAGCCATATCGCCAATTTTTTCGCGTATGGCTTTAATTCGCATTCAATTGCGAAATAAAGCCATATGGCTTTATTTCGCATTTAAAAATGTAATTTTATTTGTGAAAATAGAAACAATTTAATTTTCCAAACTTTTTTATTTAAATAGTTAGGAAGGAGTTTTAGAGTTGGTTTCAAAAGCAGGGTTTTACGCTTTTTCCAGAATATTTATATATGTGTATATGTGGGATTCTCAATTAGGAGGGATTTTAGAGTTGGATTCAAAAGCAGGATTACCGCTTTTTCCAGAATATTTATATATGTGTATATGTGGGATTGTTAGTTGGATTCAAAAGCAGGGCTTTACGCTTTTTCCAGAATATTTATATATATGTGTATATGTGGGATTCTCAATTAGGAGGGATTTTGGAGTTGGATTCAAAAGCAGGATTGCCCCCTTTTCCAGAATATTTATATTTATTAATTAGGGTTGATTATTTTTTGTATGAAATAGCTATGCCGAATTCTCATACAATTCTTTTCATTATAGTATTGGATTCAAAATCTAGTTTCAATAATTGAGTAGCGGGGGTTCGGGGGCGGCAGCCCCCGTAATGAAAATATAATATTATTTAACATGTTTTATTACAGTGTATTAAAAAAATTAGAAACTTATTAATTTTTTTAATGAATTAGGTATCCGAATCCTTATACCATTCTTTTCATTTTAGTGTTGGATTCAAAATCTAGCTTCAATAATTGAGTTAGCGGGGGTTCGGGGGCGGCAGCCCCCTTAATGAAAATATAATATTTTTTAACATGTTTTATTACAGTGTATTAAAAAAAATTAGGAACTTATTAATTTTTATTTTTTTTTACTTTGTTTACTATTAAACTAGAATTTGTATCAATTTTACTATATGGCTTTATTTCGTAAAATTTTAGAAAATGATATGGCTTTATTTCGCATTCAAATGCGAAATAAAGCCATGCGCAAAAAAATTCTAGATATGGCTTTATTTCGCATTTGAATGCGAAATAAAGCCATAATGTCATTTTATGGCTTTATTTCGTATGGCTTTATTTCGCGCCATCAATAATAACAATAATTTTATATCAATATATATACATATATGTATATATATAAGAAAACTAATATTCAAATTGAAATAACACATAACACCAATATTTATAACCAACATTTCAGGCATATAGATAAATATCTAAAAATCAATTTATTAAATAAACGCAACAACAACAACAACAACAACAACAATACAAAATAACAGAAAAAGAGTAACAAAATTAACAGAAAAACAAAACCAACAATAAAAAAAATTGACAATTTCATACTAAAAACAGTTTTAAAATGTTAGAAAAGAAGAAAGGCAAGGTTAAAATTTAAAATGAAATGGAAAGATGAGGTTATGTTGAAAGAAAATATGTATTTTTTATATATAGAAATTTTTATAATAAAAATAACTATTAAAAAATGCATAAGATTGGTATGTGAAAAAACGATTATTTAATTTTTTTTCATTATTTGGTTTTTATTTCTATTATTATTTTTATTTATTTATTTATTTATTTATTTATAGAAAATGTTACTTTAATATTCATAAATGATATTTAAAGGTAGTAAATTTTCATGAGAAAGGTAATAATAAATTCAGCAACAAATATCAAAACCTAATAAAAAGTTAAAAAAAAAAAAAAAACGAGGAAGAGTGTAGTAGAGTAGATTGTGTCAACTGTAGGATACTCGTATTACTAGAATATAGACAATGGATGATATTGAATGGTAAAATTTTAAATACACAACTTATTAGACTTTCAGTTATGTACAAAAAAAAAATTTAAGTTGAAAAACAGGCGGCAGCTCTTCAAACCTCTTCCACTACACAAACTAAATTTTATTAAGACGTTTGCCATTAAAGTTAACAATTATTTAAAAAATTTCAGACATACAGTTTCGTTAGTTGTAGAGTAATGCTCATATAAAAGAAGGAGTTGAATGACAGTTACTTGAACCCGTGGAGCATCACAAACGTATTGGAAAATTTAGTATACCTTTTTAAACAACAGTCATATGAGTATAAAAAGATTTTATAGGTATATATATTTCGTTGTAAATTTTATTGAACTGATGCTTCAGAGTTTTTAATTTAAAATAGCTTTATGTTCTTTTTTTGGCTATTTGATTGTTTATTAAAGTAATTTGTACTGATATTTTGGTAAATTGTCAAGGTCTTATATTAAAATTAAATACTGACTGAATTGCGGGAGAAATAATATTTTTTAAAGCTCTCTACAAATCGATACTTACGTCTATATTGGTCTATATGGATAGTTCTGCTATAATTTAATTAATTACTGGATGAAAGTCTAAAGCGTTACATATCAAAAGAAGAAAGAGCGTAAAATATTGCGCAAATGGAACTTAATGTAAATAAACGTTTAGGGTAGTCGGTTTTTAAACTAACATTTCAGCAACATCTGTAAAAACTGCTTTTCTATAATTAAGTGATAATCCCATAGTATTATGGGTAAAGTGCAAATATTTCTAGAGCTCAAAAATTATGATACCCTAAACTCTATAATTTAGTTGCAATATTTTTCAAACCTAACGAAGTGCACCATAGATCGAAAAATCGTATTATTATCGAAATACAATCTCTATTGCCTAATGGACTTATGACTCATTTAATGCGAATCATAGCAATGGGCCATAACTCCCTAGGAGACTTATGAACCCTTAATCGCTCAATTCCGAAATTTCGCTTAAATTAATCGCTTTAAGTGTTTGACATTTCCACTTTATTTTCCCGCTTCTCAATATCAGTAGCAGAACGCATTGTAGAACCATTGAACTGACGAAGTATTTTGATCTATAGAAACATAATATATTTCTATATGTCAGGCTATATATATTTAAGGCCTCTCACCGCAATTATTACAACGGTATTATTATTATTACATTACAATTTTTCTTTATAACTATCATAAAAATAATAAATTAATTCCATATATATGTATGTTAGAAATAATTGAAAAATGAATTAATAATGATGAAAGTAGTGTTTGAAAAAAAAAACAACAACAAAAACAAAAACAAAATAAAATATTGGTTATTTTTATTTATATTTGACGCCTGTTTTATGGGTGTAAAATGAACATAAACGTTAAATTCAATGGGAGTTATTTTTGTAGTGTGTAATTTTAGGTTTTTTCTTTTTTTTTAAAGACTACTGGAAATTGAATAACAATTTAAAAAAACTGTTTTTCCCTTTTTTTCTGTCATAAGTTTTTATATATATAACTAGTTAGTATGGAAAGAAAAGATTTATAATATGTATTATAATAGGTGAACTAATTTAGTTACAGGTTATAATATAACACTTTGTGTATAAATTTTTAATATAAAAAGTTCTATTTTGTATTTCAATTAATATTGAAAATGTAATTATGACTTTTAGTTTTGATTGTAAATAGGTTCTGTGGGTTTTTATTAGTCTGTTGAAAAAAAAACTTAATAGTAAAGTTTATAAATATTCTAAAAAATAGGTTATTTTAATGTACTTTAGATGTACTTTGTTAAATAAAGAATTTATTTCTAATCATTCATTTTAATTGCTAAAATTGTAAAACTATTAGCTCTACTTTGAGTTTTATAATTAAAGCAAGAGTTAAGGTGAGAAAACTTTTAACAATTGTAGGGGTTTGTCATTTATATAATTCTAGAAATTTTCAAAATTTGTTTCAGCGAATAGTTCGACTGGAGATTCAGGAAATAACTATTCAACTATTAATTTTTTCTTTAAAACTTTTTAAAATCTGAACTGAAACGATCTGAAATATAACAAGCTCAGAAATTAGAATTTTATGACATCAATGCAAACACAATAATTAACACGAATGGTTTATGATTTATATTTAGGGTTACATATGTCTTACCAGCACAGGTTCTGTATAGTTAAATTCATATTTTAAGTTTTAAATTATCAAACAATAATTTAAAATTAAACATGAATCTGCATTGTCTCATTTCCAGTAAATGATCTGATACACATTTAGTTACATTTTAATTAATTCTTTAAGAGGCAGATTCCACTTTCTTTTATTACCACAATTCTAGAGACCAAGTATTTTGGAACTTTTGATTTTACATTTTAGAAGTTAAGAAATCCTAACAAATGCCTCATGCCTCATAAGAACATTGTGTGAGCTTTTTTTCCCCTAAGAGAGGAATAAACCTTCAAAAGGGAATTGAAATATTAATCTCCCCGGTAAAACAAACTGCACTCGAATCCAAAATAATGGGATAAGCACCCTAGCTGCTTATGCAGTATAATGACTGTGACTGAATTTTTTAACTTTTGTAAACGATTGTCTTAGGAAAAATAAAATTGCTCTTCAATTTGAAATGAGATGGTGATATGACTTAAGTGCATCAATCGGAACAGCATCGAAATTTAGTATAATCACACCTATTTTAGCTACACTAGAATCTTGAAATTTCCTTGTTATTAAATTTTGGGAGAAGTTCATGTTGATTTTTTCTTCAATTGCGTACTTCTATATTGAATAACCGAATTCGCCGTAGAAATGTCAAACATAACTTTTATTTCGCCTATAAGTTTTTTTAAAAAAGTTTTTAAACAACGAATTTTGTTAGTCTGTTGGAACATTATAGTTCAAAGATTTTTTTCAATTCTTGAAAAGAAGGGATACATTTAAAGGAAATTTCAAAAATTTACATAAGAAATGAGTACACAGACCAATGATGATTACAATATACAACAATTATATCCATTTGACATTTGAATCAAATCATATATCTATTGGAATTTAAAGCTTTCATCGTGATAATCGCTAAGACTGTCTTGTGGAGTAACTTCATCTGTAAAGGCCTTCCGTTCATGTTTTTAAATTTTAGTTTTATATACACTTTTTGTATTTTAAAGCGTTGATAATATAGAGCCAGGAGCAAGCTTTTGTTATATTAAAAGTCTAGGTATTTGTTTTTATAGATTGTTATTAACCTTACATCTATGCCGCCTGTTTTAATCAGTAGAAGCCGTGGTAAATTACTCTTTCATAAGAAATTGATTATTTTTGCAATTAATACATTTAACTCTGGAAATCTTTCTTTTATTTGTATTCAAATATTAAAATTTCTTTATTTGATAACCCTTTTCCTTTGTTATCGAGTAACCTTGGTTATTGAGTTGGCAACTTGTAAATCGTCTCTTACCTGACTCTGTTAATTTGACTATCAACTTAAATAGAATGTGGTCTTATAAAAAGTAGAAATTAGAAATTATCAGAATTAAGTAAAAATCGACATAATATAGTAAATTTATTGAATTAATTGATTTGCACACAATTTTATATAAAAGTTTTGTACATTTACTATTATTCCATTTTTTTTCTCATCTTTATATTGATCCAAAGGATTAAAAGATATCACTAATAAACTGAAGTACATTTTAGTAATTATATTATTAATAAATAATTAAAAATCTGATGGATTAGAGTACAGGAAGGAAGTATTATATCTATATATATAAAAATGAAAGTTTGTTTGTTTGTTTGTTTGTTTGTTTGTTTGTTTGTTTGTTTGTAGCGAATAGACTCCTAAACTGCCCAGCCGATTTTCATGAAAATTTGTATATAGAGGTTTTTGGGTTCGGAAGGAAATCGTGGCCCAAAAATTTTGCTCTAACGGACCGCCAAGTTGGGGCTGTGGTGCAAGTATTTAAACTTCTTTGTTCTAAAATGAAAACGGTTTGACCGATTGACTTCAAATTTTGTATACGTGATGCTCTTTGAGAATTGAGTAGACACTATTAAGAATTTTGGAATTTGTTAACCCATGTCGGGCCGACGGGTGGTCTAAAAAAATTTTGGGTCCAAATTTTGTCCGATTTTACAAAATTCTGCTTTGGCTTAAAAGAAAGCCCCAAAAAAAATTTGGTTGAGCTCCATTAACCCATTGCGGCCCAACAGCTTTTTATAGGTTTTTTCAATACTTTACTCTAAATTCGAAACTGTTTGACCAATTGACTTCAAATTTTGCATACGTGATGCTCCTTCAGAATTGAGTTGACACTATTAAAATTTTTGGAATTTGTTAACCCATGTCGGGCCGACGGGTGGTCAAAAAAAATTTTGGTCCAAATTTTGTCCGATTTTACGAAATTCTGCTTTGGCTTAAAAGAAAGCCCCAAAAAAAATTTTGGTAAGTTCTATTAACCCATTGCGGCCCAACAGCTTTTTATAGGTTTTTTCAATACTTTACTCTAAGTTCGAAACTGTTTGACCAATTGACTTCAAATTTTGTATACGTGATGCTCCTTAAGAATTGAGTTGACACTATTAACAGTTTTGGAATTTGTTAACCCATGTCGGGCCGACGGTTGGTCAAAAAAAAATTTTGGGTCCAAATTTTGTCCGACTTTACGAAATTCTGCTTTGGCTTTCAAGAAAGCCCCAAAATAAATTTTGTTAAGTTCCATTAACCCATTGCGGCCCAACAGCTTTTTATAAAGTTTTTGGTTATTTTACTCTAAATTAGAAACGATTTGACCGGTTGACCTCAAATTTTATATGTGTGAAGCAACTTGAAAATGGAGTTTGAAAAATTTTTTTGGAAGTAAATTACGTTAAATTTTGGAAAGTAGTTTGTACTGCTTTGAATTACAGAAAGTTTCAAAAATTACTAGAATAATCCTAGAAAAATCTTTTTAAAAAGATTGCTTTCATACATATTAAAATTTACATGTGTAAACTGTGTGTAATTTTTGTGTTAACTTTTTGCTGTATTATCAACTTAAATTTAACCATTAAGAGGCGCAGCAACGCGCACCGGGTATTAGCTAGTATGTAATAAAATATATATGTTTGTATACAAAAAAAAAACTCCAACATTGCGGAAACTAAAAATTTAATATTCAATTTGGTTTAGGACATGATAATATTTCCAATATATACATATATTTGTGGACAAGGGACATTATTTATTTAAACAATGTTTTTTTTAATAATACTGAAATTAGTGTGGGATGCTTTATATCTAAAAATAAATTTTATATTATGAATAATAAAACATTTGGATACAGTTTAAAAATGGAAAAAGACTCAATCAGTCAATCAATCATACTAAAACTTCTTAAAATTTAATGGATATCCTATATTTAAGGTATAACTTAGAGGTCCAAAATGTTCTCAACTCATATCTTTTAAAAATTTTTTTAAAAACTTCAGAACATCTTTTAATAATTTTCCAATGTTAAAATTTCATGACCCAGTCCATTCTATATCATTGTGTTGCCATGACATTTTTGACCAGACATTGTAATTCTGCAGTCACTCCTTTTTTAAAAATATTGGAATAAAAATTAAAAGGATTTAAGTTGTTTCAATAATATCAATGAATATAATTGGTTGGCTTCGTGTTTAACGAAAGGATTTAAAAAAATATACGAGAAATAAAAAAGGATAACAGAAATAACAGTAATAATAGAATATAAAAATAAAGGACGATTAATTCCATCAAAGTAAAAGAAAAAAAAAATAAAAATTGATTAATGAATAAATTGAAATACCTGACATTTTAATCTTATTTTAAAAAATTTTTTTTTTTGTATATACAAGATAAAAATTTCATTCGATTTCTTTTTAATTGTTTAAATAATCTTTATTAAAATATTTAACTATGTATTAATGGAAGATAACACTGTAATAATTTTTAATAGTATAGGGTAAAATTAAAATTTTTGCAAATACAGTTGGAATATTTTTAATTCATTTAAATTAGGGTTGTAAAGTAATAAAATTTTGGCAACTCATAGGTTGAATCAAATTTTGAGTCAGTTTGTACCTTGAGTTATTTAAACTCACTCATATTAGATTAAATCGAATTTGAATTTTAGTTAAACATAGCGCGGCTTGGCTCAATTAGAATTAAAAAATTTTTTTCAAAAAAAATATCGTATCTTGGGATCCAGAATTGCTATTGATGTCAATAATATATGAGTTAACCTATAAGTGATAATTGTCAAGTCAGTCCGCCCATTTGCGACCCGGTTCTCATATTGTTTTTTAAAACGCTACGATCCTCTATTTAAGAAATTTTACTCCAATTTTCAGATATACTAATTTACAAATCTATCGATGTCTATGAGTGGTTATTAGTTTTATCTTCACTTCCAAACAAACTTTATTAGCAGAAGATTAGTAATGAAATAGCTACAAGATTACTATTAAAAAGCTTAGTAAGAAATTTCATAGTACTTTATTTTTTTTCTAAATTTTCAACTGTTATACAAACAAGCCTATCTATAGCTCGCGACTATACCGAATTTTGAAAATCGATTTGCACGTCTGAACGCTTTCGGTTTTCCGTCAGCGTTTTAGATTAATGTTCTAGCAGAAGAATAGGCATTGAAAGCATTTAATTCTTTTGTCATACTTTTCCAGAATCTGTGTAAGTCTTTTAAGCTCTAATCAATTTTATTACAAAATTTGGCAAAAATCTGCTGTTAATTTACGTCGATTTTCCAGATATCAACTCCCAAAATCTCAATTCCAAAATTTCGCCTTGGAAAAATAATAAAAATGTGATTTTTTAATTAATATATAAAAATTGACATTTTTTTGGAGATTTAGGAAGTTGATATTGGATATTCTTCCGGAAAGGGGTTGTGAGCTATCAAGATGACGTCATCACATAACGGTACTAAATATCTCAGTTTCCGAATATATATACTATTAGTGGCGATGGCGATATCAATTTTTGTAATGCAATTTTCGACCACTAGATGGCGCCATCGCCACTAATAGTTTATATATTCGGAAACCTTGAGATATTTAGTACCGTTATGTGATGACGTCATCTTGATAGCTCACAACCCCTCTCCGGAAGTATATCATCAATATTTAGGGACTTCATATTTTGGAAGTCAAGATTATGAAAATCGGTATAAGCTCCGTATCCCAGGTATTTATTAAGTATTTTTTGTAAAATACTACGATTATAATGTTGGCCTAATTTATTTAAGTCTCAGTAGTTACAATAATCAAAATTTAAAATATAAAACAACAAAACAATGAAAAATATTTTGATGAATGAAATTTTTTTTTTGAATTAAAATTACAACTTAAGTTTATATCAATTTTATACAAACTTATTTTATGCCTCTGGTTACTAATGTACATTTCCTTAAAGCGTTTTGTGCCTGTTGTTCGATTAGTTTCATTTTTAATATAAATTCATTATATACGAATGCCATTGTGTACATTTACCCCTTCCACAATATTTTGATGTGCCTTTAGAATGTCAATTATTTACCTTTTATATTTTTTGATGAAAAATATTTTGAAATTATTTGAATTTAATGAATTAAAACCATTATAAAAAGGGTTACTATGGACTGTGGTATGGTACAATTAAAAATAACTGCTAGTATATCTCATACTGCTTCATTATCTTGAAATTGTTGTATTTTATCAAAAGTTATTATATAGAATTAAAAATCATTAATATTATTTAGACATTTTTTTTTTTTGGTGAGATGATAAAGAATAATTTATTATAATAAATTAATAAGTTTTTATTTTGAAAATTTAAAAAAAGGTTTTTCAAATCTTGTCAAAGGGTGCAACTAGTCGTTTAAATTATTTTTGAGCAAAATGTACAAGTTTATTTCTTTAAATTGTATTCTATGTGTATTTAAATGCTTAGAGAAAATGTTTCAATAGTGTCAATAAAACTTTATCTGGGGGACTGTCTCTGTGCTCAATCCGATGTAAAGTGAAACATTTTGATAGGTGATTACTAAGTATTAATCAAAAATATCCTGAAACGATTTGATTTCAAATTTTAAAAATGATGACGTTAATTGACGGCTTTTTCAAATTTATATTAAATGCTCTAGAAATAGGTAGATTTCCCAAGTGAGGAAAAAACCTTTAAAAGGCATACCGAACACTAAACCTCGGTAGTGTAAAATTCCTAAACCCTCCACAACCAAATAATGAAAATTAATATCCATCAAGGGCACAAAGAGGAACCCAGAAAGTACACTTCAACTAGTACATATGTATACGTAAACTTGAAATAAAAATTTTAAACTCAGACATAAATTTTTGGCGCTGAACAAAGCATTAGCTTCCAAACCTATTAATGCTTATTTTCGATGATTCCACTGAACTCATTGAACTCACAATGATGCTTTATGTGTAAACGATAAGAAATATTTTAAATATAACATAATGCCAAAATTAATATAATTTTAAATTTCCTAAAATATCCTAATTTGCATGAAATTTTTTTAAAATTTAGACTCCTGACTCCTGGTTATAGTGATTAAAGTATTGAGACTACTTAAAATATTCATATTCGAGTCTCTGCATAAATAGGTACCAGCTTTCCGGAGTTTATTCCAATGCTCATAGGTTAAACACTTTATTATAACACCATTGACAAACAAATATACAAAATTTAAAGAAATTATTTTAATTTCAAGCTTATAACTCACATTCTAAAATATTAATAAAATAAAAAGTAGTATTTAAATGTTATTGATTCCTTTGACTTTACCATTTAAATCATCACAGATATACAATTTAATGATTACATCTTAATATTTTAATTATTTAATAAAAAAATTTATTAATAATTAACAATATCCATTTAATTTCCATTTTGATTAGATCTAAATTTTTTATCTATGAGAATTTTTCCAATGAAAAAATCATTAAACAAAAATTCTTTAATAATTATTTTTAATTAAATGTTGAAAATTAAAAATATTCAAAAATTAAAATATTGAAGGGTAATAAAAATTTCAATACCTAATAAAGGTTAATTGAATTTTTTTTTTATTATAGCTAGTCTCATAAAATAATGAAGTACTAAAATTCGTTTTGGCTTTTAAATTTTCAAATTATTTATATTTAAATATTTTTTTTTTAATTAAATGCCAATTAAAAAGTGGGATGAGTGCTACAGCCCCCCATTTAGTTACAATTAAATTGAAATTAATGCCTTTTTTTGAAAAGACTTCAACGCACGGATACACTATGAGTATTAAGTACAAAATTGTATTCCTAAATTGTACTTTAATTAAAAAATCAAATAAAAAATTTTTCTAAATTATTAAGAGTAATTATCATAAATTTTGTCAAGATTTTTAACTATTTTTAAAATTTGCATTTATACTGAATTTTTATGGGGTTTTAAAGATATTTACTTAAAGATATTTAATATAACACATATAGAATGATACCGACTTGAAACTGATCTATCTTAAAGTACTTTATGGGTAAATGGTAATTGGTTGGTAGTGAAAAAAAAATTCAAATTACCATCATAGTAATCATAAAAATGCACTTAAATTCTACTGTGGTGGCTTTTAAATGCATTTTTAGATTCTGTAGAATCACATTCTCAATAATAAATTTTTAGTACAGATAAATGATAATAAAAAATAATATTATTATAATATTGAATAAAAAGATACTGTTTTGAATATGATGCCAGTTATTAATTTTAAATAGTAAATGATGAAAAAACCGTGTGTAATAAAATAAAAAAAATGCAATAAAATTAAAAATAATAATTCGGTATTTAATTTGTATACATGAATATTTTTATTATTTATTTTACATATCAGATACGCTTCCGCATTTATTTTTTTTTTAAATATGGTTGTCACGTGGGTGGAACATAATAAATATTTGTTAATAAAAATTCATTGTGCAGTTATAGAGTGGAAAACTTTTATTTTTTTAGAAATATTTAATTTTAAAAAATACCTGTTCCAAATAATCATTTGTTATTAAAAATATTACTTATAGTAAATAGTAGTAATAGAATTTACTTATATTTTTAATTACGTATATATTACTTACAAACTGGTTATTTTTTTACTTAAAAACTGCTCAAAGGGTCCGAAATTTAAAGGCGCCAACAGTTAAAAATTCCCAAATAAAAGTCAAATAAAAAAGTTGCGAACTTGAGAGTCTTTTGTTTCAAATTAAGTAAGTGAAATAAATTTGATGGAACGGATGGCATTTGCTACTTAGACTGCTTTTAAAAAAAATTCAGAATGCATTAATGCTGGAGCTGCGATAAGAGCGTCGATAAGATCATAGCGCAGAAAACTATATACATGATTTATATAGAGGTGTTTATACTGGAACATCGCTTTTATCATAGATAAACAATATAAATTTTTTACGCTATCTTTTTGCTCTTATCAATTATCCGCAGCTCCAACATAAACGCACTTATGACTCTTAGTCATAAATTATCAAAAATAAAATTTAGGAATTCAAAAAAGTTTTACAATATAAGATTATGAAAGTTAGATTTAGGAATTTTTAAACGAAATTGATTTTATTTACAATCCGAAACTGTTTATTATTTTAGTACAGAGCCTGCGACACACCTTGATTTGTGAGGTAACTATTATTAAGTTTTCGCAAAATTGCCCTAAACTTAAGGTCTATTTAATATATAAAAATAACAAAAATTGAAAAACAATTTAAACAATTACGATTTTGCTTAACTGAACCGACCACTTTTAAAGTATCGAAATTGGTGAATTAAATTCTTGGTTAATGACCTTGTAGGAATATAAGAAATGAATGCAAGAAAATGTATGAATTAGAAAAGCAATTTAAATAGTAATGTAATCCTAGAAGAATTGGTTTTCTGACTCTGAAAAGAGTCTGAGTACTGTGACACGAATTGCTTAAAAAGAAGGTCCTTATCTTTCTTCAAATCCTTTAGAATAAATAAAAAAACTAAATAGCTTGCAAATAACAAGCAGTCTTCGAAATTAAATAAACGCATGTACCATATGTTATACCAAACAATTAAGGAATAAATGTTCAACTGTTTTTTTTTAAATATATTTAAATATATTTTGAAAATATTTTCCTTTTAAATTTTTTTTTTTTTTTTTTTTTTTTTTTTTTTTAAGCGCTAACTGTTCAACTGTTAGGCTAATAAGCCTGTCTATACCGTAGGTACATGTTGGAACAGGGGGTCATATTATATTCGTGTTATTAGAATAGGTCTTATTGAATTCCACATACAATTTAAACGTTAATTACCACAAATAGAAGCTTCACATATTTTTGAACTGTCATAGGTATTAAAATTCATTAATAAAACTATTAAATTAAAATTTTATTTCGAAATAACCAAGTATATTTAATATGTTTGACTTTCTTCGGATTTTCATTATTTTTGGCTACTATAAAAATTTCTGGATTATTTTTGATTTAATTTCAACTTAATTCCGATTCACATTTTTCTTTTAAACTTAATTACAATTTAAACTTTTAAAGAAAATGTTATCTGTACAATGATAAATTTTATATAAATCGATTGTTTTCTTATATTGCATTACATTACATAAAATACAACATGCATTATATTATATGAGACTTTTCTCATTACGACGTAGAAATCAAAATGGATTCCTCTCATATATCATATTCTCATCTCACACAAATTTCGGGGTTATTTTATTAAGCTTCAGATCATTCAAGCTTTTCATTTTCTGTTAAATAAGATAAATGTAAATTCAAAACAAAACTGAATAATTGACAACTGATATTATAAAGAGAGGAGAGGGTGGAGAAATAATTAAATTATAAAAAAGAAGCATGTTTCAACTTTCAATTCAAGTGTCAAAAAATTTATTAGAATAAAGTTCATTTCTAAATTGAATTTCAACGGATGAGGTGTGGTGTGGTGCGGTATCAAGTATGTTAAATATTTTTTTTTTTTTTTTTTTATTTTAAAAAGCGAATTAATTTTAATATTTTCATTATTTTTTTTTTTTAAATATTAATTAATTAATTGTGTATAAAATTAGTTGATTAAAATATGATTTTATTTTAAAAATAAAAAATTAATAAATTAAAAAATGATAAATATTTGAAATTCGTATATTTTGTATTGTGTGAAAAGCGATCACATATTGGAAAAAGCTTCTAATGAAATAGAAATAAGGATTAAAATTAGAAAAGGATATTTTTAAGGGACTCGTATAAGGTTAGTTATATTTTTCTGTAAATTATATTTTAATTTTATTAACAATATATTTTTTAAATTAAATTTGCATGTTACTACATTTATTTATTTTTAATATTAAATATTATACTGATGCGAAAGTGGGTTTTGGGTTGTACAAATTTTAATTTTCTTAAAACTGTTTTTAATAATAAAACAAAACTAAATTGATAAAATATATATTAGAGTATTTATATGTAGATATGTAGATTCAGAAAAACAAAAAAAAATAATTCTAATTTGACTTGAAGAATTTACAAATGCAATGTCTGATATACACTTAAGTTTAAGACATATTAATATTTATTACTTATTAATGAATACATATTCTTATTATATTCAGTGACATAAATATTTTTTCTAGAAGGAGCCAACTGAGGTAAGTTATATTTTATATTAAATTATATTTTTTTTAACATGCAAATTTAATTATTTTCAAAATTTTAATTTTAAAAAAACAAAAGCCAGAATTAATATTAATCCAATGATTGTTTCTAAAGGGATATAAACAAACCTCCATATTTATTTAAAAAACCAAAAACAAATTTAATACGCGAGAATCCATCATCCATCCATTGTCATCAAATTGTAAATTTTAAGATAAAATTAACTATTTTTATAAAATATGATAATTATAACAAAGATTGTGATAAAATTTAAATAAAAATCGTAATTTAAAATTTAAATAAAAATTTAAATTAGAATTTAATTAGAATTTAAATAAAAATCGTAATTTAAAATAATAGAAAACGATATTGGGATTTAATAATTGATTAAAGATTACAATAAGAAAAAATATGTGTTAGGTAAATACTTGAATAAGGAAAGCTGCTTTTATATTGTGGGGGCTTAGAGAATCAATTTTAAAAAAGCTCCACAACTCTACCGAAGGTTGTAAAGATTATGACTCTTTATCATAAAATCAAAAATGTACAAAAACTCAAAAGTATATGATTCAAAAATGTACAAAAACTCAAAAGTATATGCATATACTTTTGAGTTTTTGTACATTTTTGATTTTATGATAAAGAGTCATAATCTTTACAACCTTCGGTAGAGTTGTGGAGCTTTTTTAAAATTGATTCTCTAAGCCCCCACAATATATGCATATACTTTTGAGTTTTTGTACATTTTTGATTTTATGATAAAGAGTCATAATCTTTACAACCTTCGGTAGAGTTGTGGAGCTTTTTTAAAATTG
>OY720444.1:31303522-31468314 GCA_963082915.1 Dolichopus griseipennis
TTTGCTTGCTCAAATGTATTTAATTCGAAAAAATAGCCCTTAAAGTTAGAAGTTTATAAACATTCTATTTTCTTTTTAAACCATATTTTAACCGATATTTATATTTACCCTCTTAGCTTTGTTTACTTTTAATTATTTAAGCTTACATATTCTCACTTTATTAAATTTAAATATAAATACTATAAACTTCTAAGTTGAATTGCACAGCCATTATATTAGTTTTTAGAAAATTTTTAAAAATTTGTATTTGTAGGTTAAAATTAAGAGAATTCTCGAACTTTAATTAATCTTAAAATTATATTAATTTTCCATTCGAAAATTGTGACTCCAAGGTATCGGTTGAGCTTCGATGATGTATAAAATATTCAAACTTTCATTTGTGGAATTCTAATAGCTCTAAAATAAGAGAATTACCAAAAAAAAAATCTAGATGTTCATTTATAAAAATTCTAGCTTGCGTTAATTTGTTTACTGTAAAAATTTTAGCAGATAACTTTGGAGAATCAAATTTGTAACTAGAAACTATTTTTACTTAAGGGTGCCTGTAATTAACTGGCAATAAATAAATGTTTATTGGTCTTGATTAAAACATTAAACTAAATTATTCTAGTTGTAACTTGTAATTTATAACAATTTTAACATTCGATTTTTGGGAAGCTGTAGGTAACTCCAGTTAAATTAAAATATATTAAAAAATATTTAACATCCCTTTATTTTACATTTTCTTAAATTACTTTAACTTACATTCTTTAAAAGTTGTTCTGTAAATTCGTTTTCTGAGATATATAAAAGATAATAAGAAAATTAATCAATTATAATTAATTTTTTTTTTTCGAGACAAGCCACCTTTTGGAGCTGTGCGGTGTTACTTTCGATAGTGTTCGACTTTAACACACTAAAATCACACTCTTTTAAAACCAAACTTTAGGATATGGTTTTTGAGCCTTGGGGATGGGAATTGGGAAAGGAAACTTTAGAAGTTGGGATTGGTTTGGTATAATGGATGGATCAATAGATGTATTCTACATTGGGAAATTTGGGGGGGATATTAAGGATAAAAATGTTAATATTCTTCTTAAATTTTATTAGGTAGTACAAAAATGAATTCCAACTTTAGAGAACATACGAGTCAAAAATGCACATAACTGCACGAAGTGCACATAACAAACGAATTTCCATTAGCCGTGTTACGCCGTCTTAATACTTTAACACATTAGGGATGAGCATTTGTCGCACTTTTTGTTTCACGTTGGAAAACTTTGAGTGGGGACATACATTTTTTATCTATTTGGAACAGGTGTTCGTGCCTACTCGGTATCTATACAACAGGATAAGTTACCAAATTGTACGATGGCTAAATTGAGTGAGCGCCGTTTTGCACCCCATCGTCATTCAATTTTGAATTAAGATTACAAAGCTACTTTTTAAGACCGCTTTTTTCGTTATCAGACACATTAACTTCATCATCCTTACCACGTAATCAGAATTTGAAATCTTTTTTTATTCCATTAAATTATAAAACATACCATTGTATCTTTAGTACACAAAACTTTAGTCTAAAATTTGCAACTCTTAAATTAATTACATACAACTAAACATTCATAAACAAAAACTACAAAAATTATATCTTATAATTTAACTAAAATCTACTTAATTAATTAGTTCCCATTAACAATTAATTAATTAATTACCATTAAAAGTTTTTGACAATTTTTTGTAATTTAATATCTAACAATTTACTTTGATTTTTATCTCAAGTATCATTATATATATTTAAGATGAAAAATTAAAATAAACTTTAGTATCTTATTTTCATTTCTTTATTATCTTTATATTTTCCTTGAATTTTTACATTTTTTATTTCACTCTACTATATACAATTAATTGAGAGGTTCCTGTTATAGTGTCAACTAAAAGTTGTATAATATTTTCCTGAATAGTTATATATAATATTATTATCTTAATAGATACTTTAACTGACACTTACTTAATAATATATTATAATATAAAATTTTGCAACAGGCTGATTTTTATGAAAGACAATAAGAAAAAAAAAAAAAAAAAAATTATAACTTTCTAAAATCAACAATTTCTTTTTAAAACTTTACTTG
Source organism: Dolichopus griseipennis (assembly GCA_963082915.1). Classification (NCBI taxonomy): domain Eukaryota; kingdom Metazoa; phylum Arthropoda; class Insecta; order Diptera; family Dolichopodidae; genus Dolichopus; species Dolichopus griseipennis. Next base: position 31,305,634 of record OY720444.1, read on the forward strand.
AAACACAAACATAGACAAACAATCAAAAGAAAAGTTGAAAAATGTGAAACTCAACTAAACAGAGCCAAAGCAAAAGTTTTTGTCAAAAAAATAGAATAAAAATGAAAATTTACAAAAAAAATATAAAAAAGCAGGACAACAGGAAGGAGGTACTAACATCATAATCTTCAAACATATGTTATTTTTATCCTTTTGTTTTTGTAAATTTTTTTTTATTATTCCCCACACACGTACACGTACACAAATACAGTCATATTATGTCATATTAAAAAAAAAACAAACCTCCTTCACAATTATGTTTATTTTACCGCTATCTTTTATTTATTTATTTTTTATTTTGCAAAACCCCACCCCACCATCACCCACCAATTCATTCTGTCTTACAACAACAACAAAATGTAATTCGGAATTTCAGAAATAACGGAACAAAAAAAAATAATAAATTCTTTACTATGCATATGTCTTTTAAAAAAACAAAAACAAATAGGAAAGCCAAAAATAAAAAAATAACATACAGTTGACATCTCTTAAATTTTTTTTTTGTATGTTTTATGTTAAGATAACAATTTCAGAATAATAAACATAAATATGCGAATAAAAGATTGCGAACAAAAACAAGAACAAAAAAAATTAAATAAAGGATAATAAATTTTTTTTGCTTTTTGTGAAGACATGGTTGTCGACGTCGACAACGACGGATTTTCTGACTAAAACATAAACTTTAGTAAAGATATCCATACTTTATGTTTTTGTATATTTTTAAATGAAAAACCACGCAACAAGTCTCTTACATACATATTTACTTATGTATTTTTAATGTAATGTTGAGAAACAAAAAAAAAAAAAAAAACAAAAAACAAATAAAAAAAAATTTTCCTAAAAACAAAAGGAAAGTAAAATTATATTGTAAAGCTTAATATTATATATTTAACATTACATACTTACTTACATATAATTTTTTTTTTCTTATTTTGCATACAAAATTACATATCCTTAAAAAAAAATAACAAAGTTACAAGCATTCACACATATGTACTTATATTCATTCAATATATATTTAAAATATAAAGAGTTTAACAAAAAAAGATTTTAAATGTTGACATATCAAAAAGAATTGTAGTGTAGGTACGTAACTGCCTAATGTACGTGCGTACGTACGTACGTACGTTTGTAAATTATGATAGGTATGTAATATTACAATGTATACACGTATGAGATCAAATTACAGTGATTGAAAAAACTTGGTATAGATATTTCGGTAAAAGAGTTTTAAAGTGGACGTCATTATTTAGCGGTACTTTATGACGTCACGGTTGTTTTATTTTGAAAATATGGTGTTCTGTTTTCGACCGTTAGGTACAATATTGAAAAATAAGAAAAAATTTAATCCAATTGTCCACCACAAGATATTGCCCTCTTCCTGTCACTAATGACATTTAAATTTGCACTGTGTTGTCCCAAAGTACAGTTATGTGATGATGTTTTCTTACAAGCTCGCCTGTACTTTTGGAAATTATCTATAAAAGAAAAATTTTCTCTATGAAACGTATCTAAACTTTATAAAACTATAATTAAAGCTCGATGTGTACAATTTACTATTTTTTTAATCTTTCAAATGTCAATTTGACGGGAGCAGAAAAGATATTTCGGTTTTTTAAATTTCGTTTTTAAAGTTTTGCATTTTTGAAAACTTGATAATCAAAATCTCGTTCTTGTAAATCTCTAAAATCACAATTTGATTTTTGGTTAAGATCCTTAAATTATGTTGTTATTCTGGTCTGTGAGTTTTATTGTGCTATTGCGAGTAACAGCACTTTTAAGTTGAGTTGTTTATTTCACAACACCACCCAATTAACAACACAACCAAATTCTTTTGTTGTGAATAACAACTTCAGCAGTTGTAAAGAGGTTGTATGTTATAAAAGTGCTGCCATTGGCATGTTACATTCAATTAAAAAAGTTGTTTCAAAAAAACGTATCGAATATCTTTACTCCGTTAACATAACATACCAAAGATATTTTTAAAAGGGACATTCCTTTGTTTATTTGATGAATCCTTTATTTTTTATTTACTAGACAAGGACAAACATTTTTTTTATTAGCTACTTTCTCACTTACAATTCTAAATCAAGTACTTTTATATATTTTACTTTAACAGTGTATGTACAGACAACTGGTGTTAAGGTGTTGTCACTTTTAAGTTGTCTAAAACAACAGAAATGTAAAATGTTGTCAATGGCAATACCTATATTTCGACACAACTCAACTTAAAGAATAAGTTGTGTAGTTTTGACAGATAATTAGGTTGTGTTGTTAATCATAATAGAGAATCACAACAAAGTTGTTAATGACAACCTTTTTTCGGTTGTGTTGTAAATCACAATAGCACCTTTAAATAATAAACTTAAGTATTTTACATTTAAGGCTCCTTTAACAGTCGTAGTCTGAATAAAATAAAAACTGGATACTTTGAAAAAAAAATTAGCTTTTTACCCTTGAAATTACAATAATTTATGGTAAATAATATTTTGTATAAATAATTTTGTCTGCCACTGTAGCAATTATTATCTGTACAAGAATGTATGAAAAAAAAAGAACGACCAATTTGAATTCATTTGTTTATTTAAGCCTTTTTTTTGTTCTTGTTACAACAACAATATTTTGCAATTTACGTTGGTTTCTAACTCTAATATTCACATAACGATTCTACGTTTTTGGTTTTTCTAACTCTTACATTCGCATTAAACTTCTTTTACAAATAATTTTAGATTTGTATCACAGTAATTTGCAAATTGTGCGTAATTAGTATATAGTTACTTTTGCCTTTTTTCTTTATTTAGTAAAGTTTTTATTTTTCATATATGTATTGTAGATACATTTCATTTATATACGAAGAATATATAACTGTTGAATAAATAATGATCTATCACATAAGTAGCTTAGAAAAATTTAGGTTGATTCAAATAGACTAATTCTTAGGAACTATTATAGCAAATGTTAAAATATTCTTTTTAATTTAATCCTGGATTACAATTCTATTTATATATAACTGTACATCCTATATTTATTTTTAATACAATATAAATGGGAGAACTTTAGAAAACGAGACCGGCCAAAATAATTATTTTCAGTCTAAAAGGTGGACATTTTTAAAAATATTGAAAATATTGTCAAATATTTGTTGTAAGACTAGATATTGCGTCCAGACACGGTTTTTACAGCCTACTCACATGTTGACTAGTATACAGAGCTAGATTGAAATTAAGATGATTAACAAGTGTAGGGTAGTTCCATCGAAATTTTTAGGTTATTAGGTTTATGGAGGAGAAAAATTTACTCAAGATAAGGATCAATGGTTGGTTGTCAAAGTAATCTCAAGTTGACCAAATCTAACGAACTAAAATTACATTACATGAGCATGTCTTGAAAAGACTTGCCTTTTCAAAAATAATTATTTGCCTACATTTTCTTAAAAAAATTAAAATTACCGTCCATATAATAATATTTGAAAACTTTAATAATTTTGTTTACAAAAGTATAAAATTTTAAAACAATTACTATTAGTTAACCACTGCAGGTGGCCATAAGTTGGATCAGTGTAGTAAAAACCTTATACAAAATATGTATGTTATGTTAAGTTTATATTTATTTTATAAATGTTAAATCTGGTTAAATCTTTTCATTTTGTATAACAAAATTGTAAAATGAATTTACATTACAAATTGTATTATACATAACCAGCTTATCACAGTTGGTTGTCCACTGTTTTTTTTTTTTTTTTTTTTTTAATTTTATTTAATAAAAAATTAATACTTAGCAGTTATTTAAAGTATTTTATTATATAAAGAAATCATAGGTATTATTATGTGTACCTATATAATTCCATTTCACCTGACATTCTGTTATTTTTTTGTATTAATTATAAAAAAAAAAGTAAAAAAGATTTGCTTTCAATTAAATATAAAAAAACAAAAACAAATAAAAAAGTTTGTTAAGCCCCTCTCGTTCCAAAAATGAAACCTTGATTTCTAACTTTATAATAAAAGATTTCTGTTTTTTTTTTAATTTAAGTTCACTAACCTTAATACTTAAAAAAAAATAAAAAGCCCTCTAACAACAAATCTATTACATGTTAATATGGCAGTTACATATAATATGACATATGAATATAATATTTTACATATTTACTTATATATAAATAGAATTTAAAGAGCTTTAAAGAGATCCCAATAAAGTAGTAACTGAAAGTAAATGAAAGTACTTTAAAGCTACAACAAAAAAAAAAAAAACAAAAAGCAAAAAAAATTAACAATAATACCCTCATTTAAATGTATTTATATACGTATACATTTTATAGGCTATAAGTATATTTTTAGTATTCACTTATGTATGTAAACTTTTCCAGTTAAATACATATATATAAACGATGTCAGTGTTGCTGTTGAAACTTATTTTTTTTTTTTTTTTGATTTTCAACAAAATTATAGTCGTTTATCTACTTAAAAAATAAAAAAAACGAAATTCTAGGCAACAATGTATATTATGTTTGTACGTCAATATGTATAAATGTAAAGTTTGTGAAAAAAAGAGATAGAGATAAAAAAAAAGTACCCTTATATAGAGAAGATTTTTATATTTTTATATATACCTATATTATAAAAGCATTCTGATAAGTTTAACAATACATTGTATAGTATAGAAATATATATACCAACATGTAGCTATGTGTATATGTATGTGCATTGGGTCTATATAATAAAGTAATATATAATTGTGTGTACAATTTTAACGCCCTGAAGCTTTAGGGTAGAAAATAATTTTTATATGAATCACAATAACAGAAAAAAAAAGAGACAAATATCATATGCTTCTGTCCCATAAAAAAAAAAAAAAATGAAAACGAGCATATTTTTTTTTTTTTTTTTATTCATTATTATGTTCCGTTATGTTTAACTTTTTGTGTATCTTTTATTAATGTGTTTTTTTTTTTTTTTTTTTTTTTTTTAAATAAAAGGGTAGTTTTTAACTTCAATAGAATTCTGGATAATTTGTCTGTGTGTCTGTTGGGGGTTTACTGCTACATTCTTGATTATTAAAAGTGTGTAGATTTGAAATTAGAGTATTCAGAAGGAGAAACTATCTGTCTTTAGTTTATCGTTATCTGTCCTTTTGAATTGCTTATATCTGCAGCCCCATTACCCTGGGGAACTAATATGGGCACTGAAGTACATAAGTAATTAAAGTTATAAATTTTGCATATTTTTAGGCATTCTTTTTTAAAGCTTTTCTTAAAAAATCAAAGACGAGACTCACAAGACGTAAATTTTTTATATTTGAAACGATGATTATGGGTTCGTCATTTTACTTGCTTAGAATTGTATGCCCATTGCAGCTCCTAAACTGCATTTGAATCTGAAAATAATAATTTATTACAATGTTTTAATTGTTTTAATTTGTTTTTAATTGTTTGCAATAATTTTAAATTGCTTTTTTAAACAGTTCTGACCCCGCATCAATGAAGGTTTTAATAACTTCATTAAATTTGCCCGGTATGTTTCTGAATTCTTAAACTCGTCTTGCGTAGTAGTCGAAAAAAATTGGTTTCAGCTAATTCTCTGTTACAATAAAAATAACATAGTTATAAAGAAGTAATTACGATGTTTTAAAATTGTAAGGATTAATCAACAAATTTAATATAATTTGTATATGAAATGCGTATAGGTTTCCAATTAGGTAAAAGGACTTCAAGATAGTAAAAAAATATTAAGAGGTTCTGACAGTGCTATCTTTTTAGACGGTATATTATTTATACATTATTAAACATAAAGTACAATTAGCTTTAGAGATATTTTGTGAAGACTAACACCTGTTCTAAAGAAATTAAATGATTAATGCCTCTACTCAAAGCTTTTCAAGGGAAACAAGGAGGAAAACCTATACCCATTCCTACACAGTTAAGCAATTAAAGTGGCGCATCCCAGCAATTCGTTTGTCATGCGGTCACTGCAGATTTGGAACCATACTCTATCAAATGCGTATGAAAAGTTGGTAATGTATTTATGTATGTTCAATTTTACTAATCATGCATAACCCTATGTTCGTAAAACCGATTCCCAAAAACTCTTTCACATCCCTGTCTTCGAAAAAAAAAAGTAAACTTGTACCATTCGTCCCACTGTAAAGTTTGGTTCAAAAGTGATGGTGATTTTGGTGTGTTAAAGTCGCACAATACCTATAGGAATTACGCACAGTTCCATTTGGGGAATTCCATCCAAAAACAGGCGGCAACAGTCAAAAAAAAAAAAAAATTTAATAAATAAACTGTCAAAAATTTTCCACTGAAACTTATTTCAAATATCACTCAATTTCAATTGCGATTTGAATTTAACCCCACTGTTGTTTAATTTTTTTTTTTTGTAAATTCTCATAACAGTTATGAATGTACATACTCGTATATTGTACATATAATACTTTTTTATTGTCATTTATTTTAATAACTGAAATCCATTTTGAAAAATATTTTAATGGTTTGTTGGTTTTGTTGCGGGGTTGCTTTTATAAATTCCTATACATTTTATTTTTTTTTTTTTTTTACAACAAAAGCGAACATTTTTTTATTGACACACGAAAGCTAAAAAAAAAAAAAAAAAAAAAATATTCAAGCCGCATAATATTTTTCTATATATAGCTATAGGGATTACCTTTAGAGAATGGCTGAAATTTGTTCATATATACAAAAGCCTTTATGCCAACATTTTTTAAATATATTGATACAAAAATGTATATACATTCTTACAAACATATTTAAATCAAAATAGATATAAACGTGTTTTTGGTTCTAATTTAAAATAATTTTGGGGGGTTGTTTTTTGTTTGTACATATTGTCTTTTTTATTGAATATAAATTCAACTTATTCTCATTTAATTCTCTCGTCTAATAAAATTATTATTCTATTTCTTGTTTTTGTTTTTTTTTTTTTTTTTGTATTTTAGAGTATTAGGGAATTGGAACGAAACAATGAACGATAGACATTGAAAGCGAAAAAATAATAATAATAAATAATGCTAATTTAGGGAATGCAGCAATACGTATTTTATGTATGTTGTATATCTACATAATTAAGAAATGTTTTATGATCAAAAGAAAAAAAATAAAAAAAAATAATATTATGTAAACCACAAATTGAATTAAAATGATGTGTCTAGGAATTCATCCTTCTTTAATCCAAAAAAAGGAGTTATAAAAACAACAACAACAAAAACAACAAACAAACAAAACCCTTTTAAATATTATTCTAGCACTTAAAACGATTTTCTACATGAAGTATTTTTAAAAGAAAAATTAAATTAATTAGAATCTGTCAAAAAAAAATTTGCATATGTACAGTAGGGGATAAAATTTCTATTGTCAATTTTGGATTGTGGAATTATTCTTTTTAAAGATCTAATTCGTAGAAGTTGCAATAACCCAGCGTTGAAATCAGAGTAACTGCAAGTTAGGATTCGCCATTTTTGTGTGGTATAAAGTTATTATTTCTTGTCCTTTGTATGAAATACGGTCATTGAAGCTGTTCTTAACACCGTAAGGAATTCTTGATATATCAGAATTGATTTAACCAACGGTTTAATGGTTAGTGGAAGATTTCTAGTGGAAGTTCTCGTGTTCAAACCTATATATCAGATATTTAAAAAAAAAATATCGTACAATTGTATAATTATATCGTAATAGTATAGTTAAAACGTAATAAACAATACGATTACATAAAAAATATATATAAGATAGTAGATTGAGTAAGATAGTAGTTGCCGCACAAAAATGTTGTGTATTCATAATCTTATACAATAACTACAGCCAAATAATCAGCTTAGTAAATATAACAATTAACGAAACAGAAGCTCTATTTTCTTTAGAGGAGTTAAAAAGAAACAAAAAAATTGTTCACAATTAAAAGCTTTTGGTTTCCTGTTAGTTTCTCATTTTTCCTCGTTCATGTTAGGACTATGTATATTAAGCTGACAATCCAAACATCGCAATGCTTTTTTTGTGGATTTGACGTTTCCATAAAAGACATTAATTTTTGTGTTTAAATAAATTTTTTTAATACTGATCTTTCAATCTTGACCAATTACAAAACTACGGTCGCCTTTGTAAAGTAAATCAATTGGTCAAGACATATTTTAAAGATCCGCAACGAAACCACGCTTAAGCAATTTTCTACCTAAATTCGCGTTGACAATGCATTTGTAACAAAATTTCTTCTTTCTTAAGAGCTTCTCTGGTTAAATTAAGAAATAAAGTATTCGAAATTTAAGTTAACTGTAAAGAAACCAACTGTCTTTTTGTCCTTAAAAGGATCTCAAATATAAATTTTCTAGTTTCCGTAAAAATGACACTGTACAACTTTTCGGCAGTATCAACAATTTTCTTTATTTCCATTTAAGTTGGCTCCACCAAAAATAAAGTGACGCTATATTGGCCATAATTTTTTAATAGAACAATTCCAGCAGCGAATAAAGAACCCACGCACAAAGTACGCGTTTGGTCATCACTCTTATAAGGTAGTTTTCTTTAGAGACTCGTACTAAGTCCGCTAGACTTATCGTGATTCATCTATAATTCCATTGAAGTTGTAACGGTTTAAGAATTTAGAAATGTACACGAACTCTTCGACAACTAAGATCTTACTTAGTCAGCCTTCAAAGCTCATTTTGGTCAAAATATATTAAATATAGACAGAATTTGCAGTATTCATTCCATTTCATTTAAAATTTAAAAATCTCTTTTAATTCCTAATTAATGTTATTAATTAAAATTTATAATTAATTTTGAATATTAATTTATATTGTTGATGTTGAATTCATTTTCCGATTTAAAGTAAATTAATTTTCACTTAAATTATCATTTATTATACAATATATATTATGATAACGTAAATGTACCTATTACCGCCCATGTACCTTATTCCGCCCAAATCGTTTTTATTTAAATTTAAAATTCCCGCGCTTTTTTTTTTAAATTCTGTTTTTTGCAATAAAAATAAACAATATTTTTTGTTGTAATACAAGCAAATAAATATTTATTTTCTAATAAGTGCACTAGTTATTGAAAGTAATTCAATCGATGAGCAGGTGCCTATGAAAATTTTACTAAAAAATTGAAGAACGTGTTAAACTTTGTTAAGAAAATATTTATTAAATATGTAAGTTTAGATTTTTAATTTTTTAACAAAACTCTTATAGTATTAATTAATAAATAGATTTTATGCAATTTTTTTTTAATTTGTAAATATAAAGTATTAAAAAATTGCAATTAGTTTTGGTCGGAAAATAGGTACATGTATTTTTTTTTTGTACGTATTTGCGATCGATTGGGCGGAAATAGGTAAATTATATATAAGAACCAATCTTTAAATTATTTAATTAATATTCATTTTATAAGGATTTCGCTTCATTTTTTTAAATTCTAATTGAACATTCTTAGCTGGACCTAATTACGCCCTACATATATAACTCTACAAGAACAATTTTTATTAAACATAAATATTGGATTTTTTGTTAAATTACTACGAAAAAACTAATCGGTGATAGGTACAAATTGAACCTAATTCCGACCATAATATATCTATAAGTATTTTGTAATTATTATATTTGGAATTAATAAATTGTTTTAAATTTTATAAAATTATATTTGTCTGTTGTTTGATTATTTAGATTAAACATGAACAAAAATAATAACAAAAAACAATATGATCAATCTACATTAAATAGCGCGTTACACGCTATAAGTAATGGTATGAGCTACCAAAAAGCGTCAGATGAATTTAAAATTCCCAAAACAACTTTAAGAGATAAAATAAATAACAAGTATACAAAATCGAAATCTGGGCCACCAACAATTTTAAGTTCGGTAGAAGAAGGATATATTGTGAAATGGATATTATATTTAGGTAAAGCCGGCTTTCCAATAACAAAATTACAGCTAATAGAAAGTGTTACAGAACTGGTAAAAAAACTTAATCGTCCAAATTCCTTTAAAAATGGAATCCCAGGACGACACTGGTACGAAGGTTTTATGGCTAGACACCCGGTTCTTTCAAAAAGAATCGCTCAACACTTAACTAAACAGCGTTCAAATGTTTCTGAGTCTGCAATAAGAAGCTGGTTTAAAAGGGTGGAGTCATATTTTACAGAAGAGGAATGTATTGATGTTTTAAAAGATCCGACGCGCGTTTTTAACTGTGATGAAACCGGATTTTTCTTAGCACCCAAAGAAAAACAAGTCATCGTTAAAAGAGGCTCAAAAAAGGTATACAATCGCATTGCTAATGACGAGAAGGAATGCCTAACGGTGCTATTGACTATAAGAGCTGATGGGGAAATGATAAGTCCTTTAGTACTATTTCCTTATAAGCGAATGCCTGTAAATATTGTAGCAAAGATGCCTTCGCAATGGGGTCTTGGTCGGTCTGATTCAGGGTGGATGACCAGCGAAGGTTTTTTCGAATATATAACGAATGTCTTTTTTAAGTGGTTAAAAGAAAATGGAGTTAAATTACCGGTAGTGCTATTTTTAGATGGTCACAGTTCTCATTTGAGCTTGCCATTAATAGAGTTTTGTAAAGAAAATGGAATAATTCTAACAGCTTTACATCCAAATTCAACACATATACTTCAGCCACTTGATGTAGCTGTGTTTAAACCATTAAAAGATTTTTGGAAAAATTGTGTTCATAATTGGAGAATAAATAATAAAAATGAAAAATTAAAAAGAGAAGACTTTTCACCGTTATTAAAAAAATGTTTAGATGATTTTTACAGTAAATTTATAATAATTAAAGCTTTTAAAACTTGCGGTTTGTTTCCCTTTAATATAGAAAATGTAGACTATACCAAAATTTTAACAAAACCTAATCAAATAATAGACTATAATCAAGAAAATCCTGAAAAATGTACCTGTGAGAATGACATTAAGTTTCTTAAAGAATTTGAAAACAGAATAGGCCAAGAATCTTTAAACAAATTTAAAATATCATTGTCCGGAAATTTTAATATTGATACAAATTTAGAAGGCTTGTATGATTTTTGGAAAGGAATAAGAAGATGCCCACAAATGAACAATGATGATGGACATTATGAATATAAAAGTTCACAAGAAGAAAAAAATAACAAAACTACAAGCATTATTAGAAAAGAAAATGAAAAGTATTGTGAATTAAATATTTTTGATAAATTAGAACATGAAATTACGCTTGAAAATAATTTAGAAATTGATACGAGTATATCTTTAAATAATATTAGTATTGATGACAACATATGGTTTGAGAATAATAATATTATAGATCTTACTGTTAAAGTTGATGGTCAAGTCGAAATGGTACACCAAAAAAATGACCAAAATCAATCAAATATTTCACCAATTACATTTAATAAAAATATTCAGGAAATTTCGATAAATCAAGAAACTCCAATGAAAAACGTTGAGCAAAATTTTCCAACCCCGTTTAAAACGGCATTATTTTGGCCTGATGAAAATGAAAAGTCCAAAGTCAAACGTAGTTTTAAAACAAAAATGACTCCAACCGTGGCGATAAGCGACGAATTCGTTGAATATCAGCGACGGATAAATAAAGAAAAAAACGACAAATTATTGAAAAAAACTAACAATTTAAAAAAAAGAAAAGAAATAAATATTTCTGAGACTGTTACAAAAAAAAGAATGATGATACAAAATGCAAGTGCTGCTGATGCTGATGCAAATGCTCTTAAGGAAAATATACTTGAAAACAAAATTTGTGATAAGGAAATAAATAATTTGAAGAGTGGTGATTTTGTTATAGTTTTATATGAAGGAGAATATTTTCCAGGTAACGTATTAAATTTCGTTTTAGTTGAAATCTCTTATATTTTCCAATAACTACATATTAGGAAGCGTCATTGAAACTGTATCACAAGGAAGTAGAGTAAAAACAATGACAATGTGCGGTACTTTTTGGAGATGGCCCGAAAAAGACGATATTCTCGTATATTCAAAGAAGGACATTGCTTCCAAAATTGATCCACCAATCTTAATGAACAGCAGAGGGCAATATAACGTTCCTGAAATTAAATCTTTAAGATACTCTATGTTTTAAGCAAAAGTCAACATTATAAATATGTACAATCATTTTTTATAATTAATATTATATATATAAAATTATGTTAAGCTACTTACTTACTTAGTTAAGTATAAAGATTTTTTGAAGTTTTATAAATACTTAAGGTCCTATTTTGTATGAATTAATTTATTTCATTTTTAATGTTTTTGTTTTGAATTGGATTGTTTAATTTTATATTTTTGAAATACTTATATTTTTTTTTATTTATTATATTGTTTTTATTTTGTTTTGAATCGGATTGTTTAATTTTATATTTTCCAAAAACTTAATTGTTATAATTAATATTTATTTAAGAAAAAAGTGATATAAAATAAATTATTTAAAATTAAAAAAAAAAGTAATCTAATTAATTCTTGTTTGTAAGAACGGGAATCTGTACAACTCTATCGCAATTAAGTTCACAAAACGGAATTACGTACATGGGTGAGCGGAATTAGGTACTCTGAAAACTTTTGAGCGGAAATATGTACAATTTCAATTTTATGTCAATTAAAAAATATTATTACTTATTTAATAACATTAAATTGTATTTTAATGTGGTTTGATATTATTTAGATTGGAAAAATACTTATCATATAAAAAAACAAAAAAAAATAAAAAATATGTGTTTAAATTTCTTATTATTCTAATTTGAACTTATGCTTTCCTTAAGGGGGCGGAAATAGGTACATTTACGTTACTCGATACAATAAAAGTTTTTTTTGCTTATTTAATAAAAATAAAAATTTTCAATTTTAATTTCCTGTCAAAATTTAGGTTAAATGAATGTCCTTTTAATTTCCTATTCTCTTTTTATGTACTTTTTATTTGTTATATACTTATAAATGAATATTCAAATGAAGTGATTTTTCCATTGCTTTATTTTGATTATAAAACGTTATTCTTTGTTTTTGAATAACAATGGAAAATTTATATTAAATAATATACCAAATAAAATAATAGAATGATAGTCAACATTCATAAATATTACACATATGCACTAAAACAATTCACTGTTTAGTGTTTATGAGTTTTACAACATTGATTTTAATTGTATTTAATTGTATCCATTTCATAACATTAATTGAATTTTTATTTAATTATAAAGAAATTTAATTTAAAAGTGTTATTTAGAAGTATCACATTAACAGTGATGTGTTTCACACTCATGATAAAATTTTAATTTAAAAGAATGAAATTTTAATAAAATTTTCTAAAATCAATTAATATTCAATGTAGATGCAAGTTCTTGAATTGTTACGATAAATTTAATAGTTGAGTAATTTATTTGATAAATAGTTCTAAGGTCATCTTGTTAATATTTCGACTTAACAGTAGTTAATTGAAACTCTTCGCTTTGAAACAGACTCAATGTATTCGAACAAATTTTCTAAAATGAGACAAGAAAAGCTCTTTTAATATTAAATAATAACAGTACCTAAAAATGCCTGGGCAAGCTATTTAGCTATAAATTTAGCTTTAAATTAAGCTTTAAATACATTTTCTCAATATAATTAAAACATTATCAATCTGGGGTGAAGAGGACAGAGGGGAACTGGGCAGGAAATAATCTACTAAAAGAATCCCAAGTACAATTTATAGAATAATTTTATTCTTTAGTTAGGTATACGGTTTTTTCTTTATCTGTGAGTTATATTATTCAATTAAAATACTTGCTTTAATTAATTTGTCATTAAATTAGTTAATTAGAATAGTTATTCTGTTTTATTGAATAGTTATATTCTATTCCATTTACATGAACAAAATTACGAATGATACAAGAATCAAGTTCTAAACTAAATAAAAGTGCTTTCTGACAAATTGGTATTCAAACCTGGTTCACTCGAATGAGAGATCGACACTCTTACGATTTTGAGATCTAGACAATTTAAACGGACAAACTATTTGCTTTTTATAAATATGACAGTCTTACGATTTCGCGATCTAGTTAATTTACATGAAATATCAGACTCTTTGCTTTCTTTATAAATATAAAGTGTTTCTTTATGAATATAAAATTGTTTTCTGACCAACTGGAGTTCGGACTTGAGTTGATCAACTTAGAAATCAGCACTGTTCAGATTTTGCGATTTAATCAATTTCCACTAAGCAACAAACTCTTAACTTCTCTATAAATATGGCAATCTTACGATTTTGCGGTCTAGTAAATTAACAATTTTGCTTCTCTTTTGAAAGATTGTTTTATTTCTTTAAATGCTCCCCTGTAAAGGATCCAGGTCCCTGATAAGATATCTGACAATTCTTCGTTTTTACAAAGAATTTTAAAATAAAATTCGGTGTTATTCGAAAAAAATTTGTTTATTTTTAATAAGAATATTAAAATTATTTTCAAGTTCTGTGTGGAGGAGTTAAAAATTACCAAAGGTTAACTACCTTTTAGATATCTTTTTTAATTTATGTCTAGTCTATTGAAAAACTATTAGTCACTTAACATTATTTATACCAACGTATTTTTCCAATTACCTTGATTTAATGCACAAGATAAAAAAGTTGAGATAATAATAAATGAAATATTATCCGAGCGAAAAATGCGTTCAACTCGGAAACATATTGAAAATTACAACATCTTATATCGAAAATATCTTAATCAGGATGATGCACTCTAGAAAATATATTTATGGTTTATTTTTGTTACTTATGAATATTTTACATTTTAATTTATATCTTGTTTATATAAATTAAGTTAAGAACGCTATATTAATTTTGCGTAGGTAGTATGTTATGCAATAAATTTTTTTGTAATTTACTGGTCAAGATTCTTCTTACAAAATATTAAGATTAGGTAAATAGTATTTTAAAACATCTATATCTATTTAAAAATATATAAATAGGCAAGTAAAAAAAAATATTTAAATCTCAATTATTTTATGATTTATATAATATTTATCTAATACAACATCTTATGTCTAAAACTTTTTAAATTCATTAAAATTGCTTTAAGCGTATTACAAGTAAAAAAAATTCGTTACAATGTAAAATCGATTTACATTGTTCTGTCATATTACCACAGATTTTGAAAAAAAAAAAACAAAAATTTATTAGTCTTGGATAATTTAATCCAATTGAAAATTGATTTATATCTTAATTTTGTATAAAAAAAATGTTTTATTATTTTTTTTGACAAGACGTATCTATCGCTTTTTATTAAAATTGAAGGCTTTTGCGAGAGTGTAAAAAACAGTTTTGATATCTGATGAATGAAATTTTTTATTATACTTTAACTTATAACAAGTTTGTTTAAATTTCAAATAAAAAATAATAAAAAATTTTAACAAATTACTAACTACTCGTTCTATCAACTGTAATCAATTATTATTAATATTTATATTTTACATAAAGAATAAAAGTATATAAAAATAAGTAATGAATATTCCAAGGATTTTTAAAAAAGCACATTTACAATATTGTTTTATGTATTAAAAAAATTATGAAAAATCAATGAGATACTTTCTCTAGTTTTAAGGAAACCCCCTTTATTATTCAGAAATCCTGTTTGTTAAGGTACATTTAAGCATGAGAAACCCAAAACGAAAGTGGCCTATCCCTCTAAAATTTTTGTTGAAGAATTAGATATAAAATCGGACTATGGCTTGAAAAGGTAAATTTCTAATTGCATCAGTGGTATTTTTTTTTGCCTAAGCCATTTTTTTTAGTGCCAAATTGACTTAACCATTGGCGTTTTCTTACATTTTTTATGGGTTAGGCCACTTTGGTTCTCAATCCCTTATGTAATGCAGGAGATTTTAATTTTGTACATTGCTTGAAAGAAAATTTGGACAGAAATTCATGTAAATGAAATTGTTTGAAAAATTGTGTATTTCAAGTTTTTAATCCCTTTACAGCTTCCAAACGACGGGCCTCATACAAATATATTAAGTGACTAATATTTGTTCCCAAGGGTCTTACATTTCCCCGAATTTTAAATTTCTAAACTTTAACCAATTGGAAGGTGTGACACAAAATTAGGTAAATTTAAATACGGTAACTATGACAACACTATATATTTATAAGACAGCTTTTGATTTCAAATTAAATACCCTAATATATGCTATCAAAATTTAAATAAAACAGTTTTTCGAACTTTGGAGCGCAATGTAGTTTTGAAAGGAAAGTGGGCTAAAAAAAAATTTGTTCCGTTAAACGATTTTTTCAGCGATAACTAGTCGTAGTTGGCACTTGGACAGACCTGCGCAACTGTTTTTCCAAAATTTTCAAACATGCTGATAATAATCACAACAACAAAAATGAAACTAAATTTAATCCAAAAAATCATAACAATAAAATATAATAAATAAATTTCCTAATAGTAGAACACTATACTAGATTGTATACATATATAAGACACAAGAACAGAACAGACAGGATGAATAATTTTTAAATGAATTTACCCATAAACTTATGATAATTCATCTTTTCTGTCAAATTTTTATTTTTATTTGTATTTTTTTTTTTTTGATTTTTTGATTATTTTTATTTTGTATATCTCCTACTATAATAATAATTGTATCTCCTGTTTTTTTTTTTCAATAATTTAATTTTTCTACACTCCATTATGGATCAATTTCCTTCTTTAACTAAACAAAATTAAAAAAAAAAAAAAAAAAATAAGATACTTTAAGATACTTTCATAAAAAAATATAATATTTTGTTATTTAAAGTATCAGACACTTTAGGCAGTCAGCAGCAACGCTTTTAATAAATAAATATAATGTATAATATATATTATTTGATCCACTTGTGGAGTATTCCAAATTTGTAGATTTTTTTTTTTTTTTCTTTTATCACTAGTGTATCTTATAGTATGAAAAAAAATAAGAATTTGTTTATAGATGCTCAGTCATCGCCTTAAAGTTATTTTATCTTGTGTTGTTGATTTTTTTGTATTTTTTTGTTTTTTAATTTTTAGTGTGGATAATTTTCGCGCGATATTTATAAAAAAAAAAAATGTACGATAAATTGTTGGAGCCCTACAACAACAAATATGAATAAAACAAAACAAAAGAAAACGTATCTTCTTGGGTTTCTTACGTACGTTTGATTTGTATTTTGTATTTTGTTAAAAAAAAAACAAAACATGGCAACAAAATGAACATAATTGAAGATTGAAAACATGTTGCTTTAAAATAAAAAGTATTATCAATATTGTTAGTATTGTTTTACCGAACACTGGCAAACTTACAAAATTTCAATAAAAGCAAAATAAGTAAAAAATAATAAAGATTGTGTTTTGTTTTTCACTTATTTTTGAAAGACATTTACTATTAGAGAGCGATCTCGATGCAATTTTATGGTAATGTTATTTAACGTTTAAGAATTCGATTTTACAACAGTGTATTATAATTTAGTTCTACTATAATTAATCCCTGGCAGGTACTATCATAGGCAAGTCCAGATTAAGTTACCAACTGCAACTAATTAACGCTAAGTTCGAACGAAATAGTACGAAAAATCAAATAAGATATGGGACTTGGTTTGACTTAAAAGCAAAACTTTACAAATTATAAAAATAAGCTTCAATTTTCAAATCTAATTATTTTAAACAAATATTTGCCTTTTGCACCTTTAACGAATTCCTTGTTAACATACTTGCTATAAATACAAAATAACCTATATTAATTTAAAATCCCAAAACTGTCCTCACAAAATAAAAGAGCTTTCAACATGATTATCAAATTTGGAAGCACTGTTTTTTATTCTATATATGATATATAAACGTGAATTCAAATTGATAATTTTTTAATATTATTCTGCAGAAACTCTTTAGAAGATATATAAAATTGTTCTATCTCATATCGATTCAAAATACACTAGTTGAACACACAAAACGCTCCAGGCTGTAAAGGGAATTGGAGAATTTTGAAAAAGATGTAAAACCAAATTTTAAATGGTAAAATTCGAAAAATTACCTTGAGTTGATTAAAAACTCAGAGTTGAATCTTTTTCAAGATATATATAATTTTTTTGGAGATGTTAACTCCCTTGCTTCGTATCCAATTCTAAAAAAATCCCCAATTTACAAAAAAACAAAGAAATTGGAAAATTGGTTTTATAGAATCAAACGACTTTCTAAATTCGCAATTTCTACTTTTCTTCTGTATATGAAGGTCAAGTCAGCAATATCTGCGATCACCATTCACCTACCTTTTTAAATATTTGAGATAACCCTCAAGATATATTTTACACTCATCTTAATATTTATGATTGACCATTTTCCATTGTTCTTTTCAAATTTATATTTTCTTTACTTGCTATTTTGTTTTTTGGGGTTTAATTTCGTTACGCAGATGATTGAACCCTCAAAACCACTTGTTATTATATTATTTTAGTGTTTTCTTTTGTTTTGTTCATTTGTACTTTTGTATTCGAAACGAATATAAAAACAGATTTACTCAGATAATTTAATGATTTAGTAACCATCTAATCGCAATTTCTTGCATAATAAAAAAAATATCTTTTCATCATATTTGTTGTTTGCTTCTTCTTATATTTCTTCCTGTTGCTTAAATTATTTCTGTTGTTGTTGTTGTAATATTGTAAATGATTTTCTACGAAGTAATAAATTACTTGTTGAATTAAAAGAGTTCTGCTGACTGTTTTTTTGGTTCTTGTTTTTTTTTATTTTAAAGTGTTGTGCATAATTTTTACTTTTTATTTTATTTTAAAACAAATAATGGAAACAACAAAAGGTTTTCTAAAAAGAACATTTTCAAAATTAGGTAATACTTATTCTATAATTAGTTTTGGGTTACTTTCTTGTATTTTTGGGAATTGCTCTGTTTGTAGAAAAAAATGTTAGAACACGGTTAAATAAAATGTTGGAGCTTTAATTTTTGCTTGAACAACCAAAAAAGTTTGAACAGGTATTCAAGTACAGGTGATTAGGAAGAGCGAATTTGTATTTTTAGACCCATATAACTTCTAAAATTCATTATTTTCAAGATTAACTCTTTTAAAAATTTCAAATTTACAAGTTAACAGCTGTTATGGAAGATTAAAGAGGTAAAGCGTTTTGAAACAAGGAATGAAACAAAGGTAAATCGATTCCCAATGTCCGGTGGATCCCCGGACCAAAACCCAGCATCTCCTCGGGTTCAAAACTAAAATCGAAGCCCACAGTGTTATCTCGCCCATTTTGTAGTCCTAAACTTGATTTTTATATAATTGACCTACAGTGTAAATTTGATTAAAGTAACACTGTTATTTTTCGAGTTATCGTGTTTACGAACGAACGGACGGAACGGCATCGCTCAAGCCACTCAAGAGGTGAGGCTGAGCAAAAGTATATATACTTTTCTATATTTAGACCGCTTTCTTTTGTTGAATTTAAACACCCTACCAAAATTAATATACACCTAGACCTATTTTACCTGTTGACTATAAAAATTGAGTTTCGCATAACTGTAAATTAAAACATAGTATGACAATGCTTTACTTATTTGGTATGATTATACATCAGTGGTCGCTTGATGTTTTTAGATTGTAGAGACAGAGAAATATGTAAAATAATTATATAGAAATTGTGTAATAATTAATTGAAATTTAAGGCCCTTCCGAACCTTTAGCAGCTAAATGGGGCTGGAGTAAAAGTTGTTGCATTTAATTTATTTTGGAATATTTAACGTTTTTAAAATTTCATTATCTTTTTTCAAGCAGCGGTCGTTTCAAACGATGTAGAAGAACGGACGAACAGAACGATGGGCAGACGGACAAAGTGAAACTTATAATCACATTTTCTTCAAAATTTTTTGAAATGTGTTCTAAAAACAAAATACAAAAAAACAAATAAAATGAATCGGTTCTTTTCTGGTATATTATTATTATATATATATATATTTTAACTATATTTCAACGATTTATAATTTATGAGTGAATCAGTTGAAATCGAATTGCATCAAAAATATTTTTTTCTTTTTTTTTTTTATTAATCGATTTGCATTTTTAAAAAAATATGCACCCAAGAAGTGCATTCATTATTATAATAAAGAAGGAGGATTGTGTATGCGTTGATCCAAAAATAAACAAATTTTTATGTTTGTTGGTTGTTTGTTTGTTGTTGCTGCTGTTGTTGCTATTGTTGTTATTGATGTTGTTGCTGTTAGTATGCACATTAGCAAGGAATTCGTAATTTGATTTAAATATTGTATCTGAACTTTATGTTATAAATAAATATAAAAAAAATTGAATACATAAAGAGTTAAAAAATTTAAAAGAAGAAGAACAGAAGAAAAGAATTTATATTAAAAAAAAACAAAAAAAAATTTATGCATTTGCAAAGTTTCATGTTCTCAGATTGCATAAACAAGTCGTTAATGATCTTAATAAACAGATAAAATTGTTATGATAACATATAGAATGCAAAAAAAAAACCAAAAACATGAAACAGGCGTTGTTTATTTTTACAACACAACACAATACAAAAAAAAATTTCACCACTTGCACTTGAAAGAGTCAAATTTGCATATATCTACATACAACATAGCAATTAATTGTTAGCGGGTTTCGCGGGTTTGGCAGTTCTTAAACAAGAACTAATTATCCCTTACCAAAACAAAAAAAAAAAACTTATCGTTATTATTAATTTTATTATTATTCGGTTTTTATTAACAATTAAATGATGAAAAAATGTTTTTATTAATTTTTTTTTGTTTAAAGAAACAAAAAGTGAAAATGTGAATTTTAATTTAGTAATTCACAATGGGGTTTTTATGTTAAAATTTAGTTGTAATAATTATAATAATATGATAAGTTGTTGATTTTTGAGTTAAGATAATATAAGATTTGATGCCAGTTTGAAAATTTTAATGACATAAGAATGACTTAATTTAAGAAAAAAGGGTTGATCTTATTTCACAATTGATTTGTGATGCGATTTGGAGAAAATCGATAAAGAAGTTAGTTAGAAGTAGTTTTAAGAATCGATTTTAAAATTTTTTTCTTGCGTAATGTTGAAGTAATTTTTTGAGGTTGATTTTGTTTTATAGTTTTGTATTTTTTAATAACTTGGATTCAGTTTTAAGTTTGATTATGTTATCGTAGCTCTGCTGTACTTATGTTATTATAACTATACTACTTATGTTGCCTTTCATTGACCCCAAATATCGATTTACTTATCATACCATAACATTAAAATTTTCCATATGTCATATTAACGATAGGATTGCTAAAATATATTCAACGTGGACCTTATTGTACCAACCACTTATCAATTAATAACTCTTCGATAAGAGAATGTAAAATTTATCAAATAATTATTTGATTAGATAACTAAACAGTTTGTGATGTAATAAGCTCCAGGAACCTCACTTATCAATTTAGCTCTTTTCCAATCAATTTTCCAGGTGATATCTGCGACTTATTGGGTTTTATTTGAGGTGTTTTTTTGGAAATACCTAATTTAAAGTATTCTAGTAAATAACAGTGGCAACATAAATGCCAACATTGAAAACCGAATCAAAAAACTAGAACAACGTTTTGTCGTTTACAGCCAATATGGAAAAACGCAAAATGTCCAGGGATACAAAATTGAGAACATTCGGAACATGCGTAAGGAGCAACTTAACATACGGAAGTGTTACGAACAACATCCCACAGAAACTACAGATTTTGCATTACAGTTGTCAAGGAACCAAATGCAGGGTATACTGGCCTAAAACAATAATTAATAACGAACTATGGAAGTCTGCCAAAGTAGAGCCGATTAGACAAGTGATCAAATGAAAAAATTAGAGTTGGATAGGGCCCACACTTAGAAAGCCGCAAAAAAACATAGCAACAGAAGCACTAGCCTAGAACCCACAAGGAACCCGAAAACGGGGATGACCCAATAACACCTGCAGACGATATTAGAAAAACTGGAAAAACGTGGAAGGAAGCTTAAATAACTGCTTCGAATAGAGTCAGATGAATTATTCATAATACTAGTATCTCGTATACAATTGTCAATTATTTTATAAATTTATAGTTTTGGACAGTAATCTGGAGCTCTACGTCATCTATGTTTTTGTTTAACACTTTTACTTTACCACATAAAGATAAAATTTTTTGCATGAACTCAATAAATATCTTAATATTTCTTATGAAAAGCAATTTCTATTATTAAATTTAATGGAATTTTATACCTAGTTACACTGCATTAATAGACTGATACTTAAAAAAAAACTCTACATTACTGTTAAGGTACACTAAAATGCTTTACTACTTGCCAATCATATAATTTAAGTTTTAAAAATATTTTTTATGTAATTTATTAATCAAAACTAAATTTTTAACATTCAATTTTTTTTTTTCATTTCAGACTATCGACTTTTTAATGGAATTGATCAATCAGAGATTTTAACATATGCACAACATTAATAATATATTGCATTTAAAAAAAGGAATAGACATTTTTAATCAATTTCACAATCAATTTCAATCATAGTAATAAGCAGCAAAAAAATAAACTTAATTGAAAACCAGTCACTTCTAAAAAGAACTTGCAAAAAAATATTTTAAAAAATTTTATCAAAAGAAAATTTATAACAATTTTGTTTAGAGTGGCACACAAAATGATTTGCAAATGAATTAAATCAAGAATTAATAGTAGGAAAAATAAATTTGAAAAAAAAAATTAAAATTTAAAAATAGATTAGAAATAAAATTAGAATAAAAAAAGTAAAAATTATTAAAAATGGTTACCATAAGCTTATTTTTCTTCAATCAAAAGTATTTGACAGCAAATAACTCTTATCAATGTCATCGTCACCGTACAAATTATAAAATTAAGTATTTAATGGGTATTTTATTAATAGTTTTATCACTACTTCAACAAAATGTCATCGCTTTAGACTTAGGTAAGTTAAAAAATATTTTTGAAACATTTTTTTATTTTTTTGCTTTTTGGTTTTATGTTGAAATTTTTTCCTAAATTAAAAATAAAAATAGAATCCAAATTTAAGTCTTAACCTTTTGGATATGAATACTAAAATAAATTGCGAAAAATAGAATTCAAATTTTCAGATTGGAATTTTAAGTACCATTAGTGAAACCATATATAACTGAAAATTAGTTAAAATATCGTTAACTTTACTTGAACATTGTGGGGATTGGGCTAAATCAAAAATTGACTTGGTTAAATTATATTTTTGTTATAGCTAAAGATGTTGCTAAATGTTTGGACTAAAGAACCTTCATAAGGTACTGAGATATAAATATGTGTTTTATAGATAATTTGTAGGGACTAACACCTTTTCAAAATTTCAACAATTAATGCCTTCAAACAAGATTTTCCGAAAAAAGGATTGCAAAAGATGCTCACCTCTACAAAGTTGAACTATCAAAATGTGACGACAGAGCTTATGGAAATTCATTAGTCATGCAGTCCTCGCCGATTTTGAAATCATTTAAATAAATTTAAGAAAAAAAAATAACACCTTTAAAATATTCCATCCCCATAATCCTATAATCCTAAATATCCAAAATACCCAACAGTCGTATCTTATCAATATCGTGGAAACCAAACTGTACCCTTGTATCAGTGGTTTTGCCTAAAGTTTGGTTCAAAAAGTAAAACCGCACAATACCTATTGAAACTACATACAGTTCCAATAGGTGGCTCTTGAAGCTTTCCGCTTCCATCATAAAAAAAGAAAAGCAAAAATATTTTAATAATTCCTCTAGCAGCATTTGTGACGTTTTAATGCCTTATTTAGAAGTGCGGATTAATTTGCGTTTTGCGGCACTGCTAAATTTTATAACACAGGTTTTGTTGTGCCCCAGATTAGATACTTAGTTAATGCACTGCGTTGCTCTATGAAATCAAGTTTTGTAACTTGGCGTGCTTCATCGTAATTATTGCCTCAAGAATTTAAACATTTGAAAAAGACATCTTCTTTAATTGGATTATATTGGTAAGCGCTCCAAGTACATTTTATATTACATTTTAAAATACAAACATAAACAAAAAATCATTTGATACAAAAATTTATGAGGCGTCTTCTGAAATGCCACAGGAATCCTTAAGTAATTTCTCTTAAATTGAAATTTTAAATGATTTCTGTTCGACTTATCTGTTCTTCATATCAAAACAATCTCCAGTTGATTTTCTTAAAAATAAGAAAATCCTTAATTAAAAAATCACATTTATCTATTAAGCATCTAATACCATTAAATCTACTTCCGGGTACTTGTATTAAAGTTTCTTCCATATTTTTAAAAATTTATTATCTTTTTTTAACATCAAGCAAGAATTTCAGCTCTCTCTCTCTTTTTATTTACTCTGCTTTTTTCACTATTTGTTGTCGGACTCAAATTTCTAGTTGAACATGTTGATTTTAATTTATTTAACATTGTTAATCTTTTAAGTATTAACAGTTGGGAGTGTCCATTTGATCGTAATATATACCGCATTTTTACATATATTAATAGGTATGTAAAAGTGTCATATGTGCAGATCTTAAAAACCGATGCAATGATATGATGTTAAGAATGGTATGATATGGTTTACAAATTACCTTTTGTCGCGTTTCTTAAAATATATATTTATAAAAAAAAACAACATCATTCATTCACAATCAATTTGTTTGATCTTGTATCGGCGTGCAGATTTGTTATGTGACTTGTAAAATTAATAATGCGGAAAATAATGTTGGCAGAACTGTCATTAAGTCACCTCGTAATAATTGATTAGGATTTCTTTTAGTTTTTAATATCATATTGAAATTAGTGTTGGTTAAAGAATTTTTTATTTATTGTGGTTTTATTAATAGCGAATTCAAATCAAGGTTTTAAAATTATATAATCAACATCGCATTTGTCATTTAATTATCTGGATTTTCGTTTTAAAATCAGAAAATTTTGCAATTAAATTTGTTGTTTTGTAGAAGTGAGTCTACATATAATTGTTTTTTCAATTCAGAATTCTTCTTATTAAGTGATTATTAAGGTTTGTTTGACTTTCTTTAACTCTTATAACCGTTTTAAATTCTTTCGATCTTTATTGGTACCTACTTTTTATGTATTGGAATGTTTTCATCGGAGTTTTTATAACGTTATCGTTCTCGAATACCAAGTTAAGTATCATCTTAAGGTGGTTTTATTAAAATATGTACTCTTAATATCGAACTCATTTATGACTAAGTTTCAGCTTAGCTTTCGAGAACATAAGTCAAGTTGGAGTTAATTTAAAACGAGGTTAACTGAACTTTTTTGTTAAAATTTCATATATAATACTAAATATGACCCTAAGGTATATTCTTATACTTTAGGGTCGAAGAATTTGTATAAAGACGAAGCCATTAGAACCTTATATACTAGACGAACCAAATTTGGTGAAGACGTTGACCATATAACTAAACCATATCGTTCCCTTATATTAAAAAATTTGTAAAAAACTAAACTATATCGTTCCCTTATATTAAAAAATTTTTCGGAATCCTAGGTTTTTTAATTTTTGAGTGATCATGCGGATGAACGGAAACTAAGTGCGTACGGATATAAAGAGTTTTTGATATGAATTTCGAATAAAGTGTTACACATCAAACGACGGAATCACGTCTTGTCCAATTATGTTGCAATTAGTCATTGTTGACGAACATAAAGGCTTCTTTTATTTTGCTAATAGTAGTTTATTAAAGGGCGGTTTAAGAACTCTTTCCCTTGAATTATTTTTGGAGACAACAAACGTCCTTTTAAACTTATAATATATAAAATAACTTAACAAGACGAGTAGTCATCGCATAAGCTCCGATGTATTAGGAACATCGTTGAGAAATTAGGTGCCTAATTTCATCATTGTAATACTGCTTATCTAACTATTGATAAGGTTAATTATATATTTCTATTATCTTTTCATATAGTAATAGTCATAACTCAAAATAAAATACATCATGTATTAGAATTCTTCCACTTAACTGAAATCCAATAAAGTTTAAATCGATTTTGCATTAGCTTTACAAATTCATAAATTAATTTAAAATACATTCATTAAAATCATTAAAAATTTCAATCATAATATAATACATCTCAACCATAGCCACAAACCATAACCAAATACCAAAACCAATTTCAAGTTCTTTCTGTTCTTAATTTTCGACAACTGCAATTAGCTACGTCAACTGTTAAATGCTTCCCATATTTCATTAAAATTTTATGTAATATGACTTAAATCAAGTACAGTTTTAAAAACACACATTAAGTATTTTTTAACTGTTATCAAGATTAAAAGTATTAAACTGCAATAATATAATTCATTCTATGGTTTCTTAAATTACCAAACAGTTATAATTCTTTTTCTTATATAATAATGCATATTATTTCCGACAATCACAAAGATTTTGTTTTATATTTTTATACCCGTCCATATATATATAGTCCAAGGGTATAATAAATTTGCCATTACGTTTGTGACGCAGAGAAGGAGGGGGGGGGTAGATATAGACTCAAGTGTATGGATCAGATCAGAATCGAAAACTAAATCGATTTAGCTATGTATGTCCGTCCGTCCGTCCGTCTGTCCGTCCGTCTGTCCGTCCGTCACCACGATAACTCAAAAACTAAAGGAGCTAGGATCTTGAAATTTTCGCAAATTCGTTTTTTTGCAACAGCCTCATCGCTATTTAAATCCAGTCATTTTGGTCCGTGGGTTCGGGTAGCTGCCATACAACTTCTTTTTTTATATGAGTATTACTCTGTACCTATTACAACTGCGTGTCTGAAATTTTGTCAAAAATAGTTTAGTGTAATGACCAAAGTTACTGCAAAATTTGGTTGGTCTACTGCAAAAGGTTCGAGTAGCTGCCATACAACTTCTTAGTTTATATGAGCATTGCTCTATACCTATTGAAGTTGGGTGTCTGAAATTTTGCCAAAAATAGTTTAGTGTAATGGCCAAAGTTACTGCAAAATTTGGTTTGTCTACTGCAGAGGGTTCGAGTAGCTGCCACACAACTCCTTCTTTTATATGAGCATTACTACACCTAATAAAGCTGATATGTTTGAAATTTTGCCAAAAGTAATTAATGTTTATAATAATAATGATATAATCTTTATATGACGGTCATACGGGTATCCCAAAGTTAACACAGTCTACTCTACCACACTCTTCCTCGTTTTGTTTTATTTTACCATAACAAAGGGGTTTCTTTATAATTAGTAGTAATTAATATTAAATAACGGTAAAATATGTTTAGTAAAATAAAAAGAAAAAACTTAACAAAGAACAAAGAGTTTAATTAAATTTTATATTCAATAAATCAATCATACGAGTATAATTCAAAAGTATTTAAATACAAAATTTCATTCATAACTAATTGATTATGAGAAATTTTTTAATTACTATTTAAATAATGTGTAACTAACAAGTAAAAACTCATTAGTTAATTATTATTAAATTTTAAATGCAAACAAGCAATGTTTTTTTTTTTTATATCACACGATCATTCTTATTTACTGAATCGAATTTTAACCCACTCTGAAAATTTAGTTCAAGTAATAATTTTTTTTGTTTTTTTTTTCTTCACTTTTTTTTTTTTTATATTTGCACCCACCATTAATTTAATTTGACTTTTTTAATTTTTATATATATATATATATTTTTTTTGTGTTACAATTTTAGCAACATGCAACAATCCTTTAGGCATGGAATCTGGATCGATAGCAGATTTTCAAATAACAGCAAGTTCAGCACATGATATGGGAAATGTTGGACCAAAACATGCAAGGTATGTTCTTTTACATATTTATCATATATATTTGTTTATACACTTATATGTATCAAACATTTTTATACATAAATACTGGGTGTTCTACCAACATAATGCCATAGAATTAGGGGTTATTTTCGGGTTGATAAAAAAACAAAATCTTTTGGAGGTGGGACCGATTCTCATCCGTTTGGAAGATATAAACCATTAAATTATTTTTTAAATATTATGTCTATAAACTCGGAATCATAAAGGATAAATAAATCTGTGTAAAATATTTAGCAGCTTGGCTAAATATCCTTTCTAAAACTTTGTCAACTAGAACCAAAACCCAATTTAAACTTTGTAACCGGTTTCTAAGCCCAATATCATTTAAAGCAATTTTATTAAAAAAAAATAAACGATTTATATATTTCCTTATTTTTTTTAAGTGTGCATGCTTTCCTTTTATTTACCTTACTTTGAGCCTTTTGTATTTCTGTTAATCCTCGTGAGAGGATCAATCTGCTTCCTCAATTGCTCTCGAATGTTCGCACTTTACTTGACTTCTTCTCAAGTTTGTAAATTTTTTGGTTAATTCATCTATTGCTGTTCGACGCCAGATGCTTTTGGGTCGAACTCGCCTTTCACTGCCTAGAGGATTCCAGTCTAGGACCACTCAAGTTATGTTTGCTACTTCTTTTCTCAAAGTGTGGGCTATTCATCTTCATTTTCTACATTTTATTTGACTCGCTCCAACTTCTTCACCCGTGAGTTGCCATAGGTCTTTATTACTTATGGTGTTGGGCCAGAATATTTCGCATATTCTTTTTGTTACCTTTTCGCAAATACTTGGACCTTTTGTCTGATGTTTTTTGGAAGCGTAATATAATTTATTTACGCCAAAAATGATCAAAGTTAGCTGTGATAAAAATATCTTCTACTTCCAAGATTTTTAATTTTGTTTTGAACCCCAAAATAAAAACTTGCTTCTATGGCAGGTTATTAACGAAACACCCAGTACATAATGCTAAAATTAGTTTTAACTTTGGTTAAATGTTAAAAAGGTTTCTTGTAGATCTAGATGGTATTAAATAAAATTATTGTGTACTCGTAGTTGTTTTTTGTTTGAAGTTTTTTTTTTTTGAAAAAAATTTGTTAAACGATTGTAAAAAATTCTATGGAATTTTTTTTTTAAAAAATACATGTAGATTAAAAAATGGTTATGTTCATTTTGCTTTCTTTTTGTAAGGAAAGAAAAAAAAAAGAAATTTTTACATGCAAAATGTTACCTGTTTACCTGTTTAAGTCTATAAAGTGATTCATTTCCTTGTATCGCCTACAAACAACAAGAAAATCCTTTAAGAAAAAATTAAAAAATTAGGAAGTATATAACAAAAAACAGAAAGATTCATGTTTTTGTTGTAAAATGTTGGAACGTTTTGTTTTCAAAATTACTTGAGCAGAATCGCATTATTATACGGCCCATGAAATTTATTGAGGAGCGTATAATGTTACACGGATCTTATATAAACTGCAGTCGTTTTAATTAAATATAAAACTTGTACCAATGCGTATTTCCGCAATGGTTGCGGTGTCTACAAACTCATGTTGGTGGCATAAGAAAGTTTGGTGGTGTAAAGCATCACAGATAATGGGACTAATTGAAATCAATACTAAACCGATCAATAATGCCACGGTGTTTTACGCAAAGTTCCCTGATTAACTAGGTAAGAAAGTGTTTAGAATTAGGATATAGGCTTTAAGAGTAAGCTAAATTATAATTTGCTGTTGTGTCTTTTTAAACTTAGCTAATTTCCCAATTGACGAAAGTGTCACCTTTTCGAAGTAAGGTTTATTGCCTTCAAGCTCCACAAACGGGTTTCATAAATTCAAATTTGTTATCAGATAACAAAATTATAGCCCTAATATATAGTTTAAGTTATACAAATACGCACATAATCATAGGTAAGCTTTGTTATCAGATAACAAAATTATAGCCCTAATATATAGTTTAAGTTATACAAATACGCACATAATCATAGGTAAGCTTGGCCCAAAGTGATATGTACAAAAAACTTAACATGAAATATTAGTATTTATCTCTTACATGAGCTTTTAAAAAATATTTAAAGTCTCTCAGGAAAGCTGCAGAAGGTTCTTCCCTTTAATCTTGACCTCTATATGCCAATAAAATTATATTCTTTAAACTTCAGTCATAATAATTTGAGAAATTTCAGGGTAACATGGAATTGAAAATCAAAAATTACCCTTAATTAAGGATAGTGTGTTGTGAGAAGGAATTAATTTCAAGAGACACATTACATTATCTCAACATATATTACGTACGGTATTCAAAATTTTAATGTGAGTGAGAGTTAAAATAACGAAATCGAATGTGTTAACATAGGAACTCAGTACTTCAAACTTTTACTTAAAACTAAGTCATACAAAAAACTTGTGCTTATCAAAGTTAAAGCACTTATTATAGTAAGATTTATTAAAAACTGAAGCAATGTTTAAATATTACAAAATTTTTGTATATAGTTGAAGATGAATTTTCTTCATATTACATTTTAATGCTCTAATAACACAAAGATAAATACATACTTCAGTTAGGGAATTAAAGGATATTCGTGTATGTTTAAAGTTTGTTATATGGTAAATGTGATATTCTGATAAGGATTCGTATTTTTCATTGATAAGTTTTATGTTTCTTCTCTTCTCAATTTTTTTTTATTACATTTTGGAATGCTTTAAGTAAAAAAAAAATACTATACTATATAATTATTTGATAAAAAAATAAACAATTTTTGGGTGCACACCTTTGAATTGGCATTAAAATGAAGAACATTTAACCTAATTATATTTTTTTTCATAATGAGGTCAATGAATGTTAAATATAATATATAAAATTTACAAATGAATGAAAATGATAAGTTAAAAAAAAAAACATTTTTAAATTAAATGAAAATTGTGCAAATGTTGAAAATGTTAAAATTTTCATGATTAAGCATTTTTTATCTGAATAAAATGAAAAATACAATTTTTTCAAAGTATATCCTTTTTAAAACTATTAACAAAGGATATTTAAAAGGATATTTAATAGTTTTAAAAAGAAGGATATATGAAAATTCTTTTAATATATTAAAATATATTTTTATATAAGTGTGTTTTCCTTTAGTTTCTGAACTAAATTTCTTTAAACACTTACTGATGATCATTCAAAATTAAAATACGAGTGTGGTTCTAATGATAATTTTTAATGTTGATTATATTTTGTAAATTAAAAAAAAAGTTTCAATACCAACGTGATAAAAAATTAATTGAATTTAAGATTAGCAGGAATTAATTTTCAGTGTCCTTTAAACTCAATACTCAACATGGTAAGAACTAATATTCCAAAATGATAATCCCATAATCACAAATTTTAAAATTCCCAAAACTACTAACCCAAAAGCCGAATTTCGAAGTCCAAAATTCTTTGGAACTAGAATTTCAATAATTTCTTTCGGGAGGAGTTTTAAAATTTGGCGGCCTCATTTTTTTAAAATGCTATTATGAAAAAAAATGATGAGATTTAGAATTAAAATCAACATCAGTGTTTCAAAGATTTGTAATTTGAGGCATGATTTCTAGTTAAATTGTTGTATTAGTTGTTGACATATCCATCAAGAAGAAAATATTGATGGAATTTTGGAGGTGAAATCAAAATCAAATCCAAGAACTAAAGTTATAACACGAAAATCCCATATTCAGAAAATTTAAAATTTCAAAACTACAAAATCCAAATCCCAATTCCAAAGTCCAAAATTCTTTGGCGTTAGAATTTCCCTTATTTCTTTAGGGAGGTTTGGAGACATGAACCCCAACTTAGTTGGTATGTGATTGACTTATCCATGGAGAGAAAAAAATTGGAAGGGATTTTCTAACTTAATTCAAAATACAGTTTTTTAAGTTAGGGGGAGTTAAGGGACGCGCCTCTATTATTTTGAATTCTTTATTGTTTGTATACACGAAAATAAAGTTTCATAATAAAAAATTGTATCGGAATAGTTTAGAGGTATATTTGCAACCTTTTAACTTTAATTCTAGGTTCTAGTTGCAGTAATTACATACTAAGTAGCTATAATAATTTCTTACAATGAATCTCAGTGACTCTTCATAGTTCCCTAAAATTAATAATATTTTGAAATATTACACAGTTTTTTATGTTGTAAATTGTAACTTATATTAAACGTTTAAAACTTCAGTTTAACTTTTTATTTTTATGATTAAGTACCTAGTGATGTTTTAAATTTAGTTCAGTTTTGTTATACTTAATATTATTATGAATGACAAATTTTATGTTATCATTGTAGAATGCGTGTTTTACGTAAATTTATAATTTTAGTTTATTCATTTTATATTTAGCATAAAATTCTTTAGTTGTGCTGTAAAGCATGCAAACATTTAAGAATTATTTTGTTTTGCTGAAAATGAAAAGTTGAAAAGAAACATTTCAGGATTATTGAGTTCATAAATTTTTCAAAATTAAGAAAATAAGGAAGAAAATTTAAAAAAACAAAGGATTATAATTTAATAAATTATCTAATGGATAAGATTAATTATTTCGTATTAAAAATAGATATAAATAAGTTTCTATTACCTACGCATGTGGAAGTTATAGAAAAATAAGTTTATAATAAAGTATAGTAACTAATATAATTAACAATTATTAAATTACAATTGTTTTTTATTAGAGAAATAAGGCATAAATATGTATTAATAGTTAATTGTTATGCTATTATTAAAAATTAGGATATAATTTTCTGTTAATTTCGTGATTACAACAGATTAGTCATTTAAGTATTCTTGTTGATTATCATTTAAAGATATTAAAAGTTACAAATTAACTTCAAAATAATTTTAAATAATCTGAAAAGGCATGGTATTACTTTAGATTTCCTAGGAAACTGTAATTTGATCGCAATCATTTATATAAGCCGGTTGATTTGACTAAAATAGATACCTAACTATGAATTCCATGGCAGTTAACTAAATAATCAGACCCAGCTTAAATACAATGAAAACCGCGAGGATCCTGAGTAATTATCTTCCATAAAATTGATGCCCTCATTCAAGGTTTTTCCGCTAGAAATAAGGACTGTAACTGATGCTCAATCTTATACAACAGAATTATTGAGTTTGTTATGCGAATCATGCAAGTTTAAGGAGAACATTCCATGTTTCTTATTAGCATCTGCCCCCAAATTTTTTGTAATTTTAATTTTCCTGAAACTTTATTTCCTTCTAATTCGTCTTCAAAATCAAACTGTGCGATCTTGCGCTCTTTAATCTTCCTGTACGATATTTCATAAGGGCATTGTTTTAGAGTGTTATAAGGCTCAAAATATCTAAAACAATTTTGCACAATTTTAATTG
This sequence comes from Dolichopus griseipennis, assembly GCA_963082915.1. NCBI lineage: Eukaryota > Metazoa > Arthropoda > Insecta > Diptera > Dolichopodidae > Dolichopus > Dolichopus griseipennis. The sequence goes on from OY720444.1 coordinate 31,338,872, forward strand.
GCGGCTTTTGATGCTTTCCATTGTCTCTCGTTAAAAAACAGTTATCAACAATTAATAAATTTTTCATTAACGTTCACAGTTGTTTCGGAATTTTAAAGAATGTCAGTTTTTCATGGAATGAAACCTTTATTGCACAGAAATAGTTAAATTCGGTTCAATAGTATTAAAGTAGCTTTTAACACTTTCAAAATATACAATGGATATGGATTTTCCAACTAAATTATGTTGTAGAGAGGAAGAAGTTAATAGAAATACGATTTTCACTTAAATAATGATGAAGTTAAAGAAGTCGTGGAGCTATTTAAAAAAAAAAAACTTAAATTAAATAGAGACACCGAGACACCTTGGCACTTGACTCAATCATTAATAAGTATCCAAATTCCCCCACTTGAAATTTTACATGTGATAATTATTAAAATTGATACAGAAGAATCGCATATATCTAAACATTACAACTAGTATAAAGTAACCCTAGTCAAATTAACATATCTTATATAATTAAACTAAAAGTAGAGGTCTCTGGTTAAAAGACTGAAGGGAAGTGCGTTTAACAGGCTTTCATTTTTTCTGCTTCCTTAATATTTAAAAGAATTACATATGCTTTCCGAATTTTCCAACATTACTTATAATTTATTTTGCCTTAATTTCCTTTCCAACATATTCAAGATGGTGACTTTATTTTGTTAACTTCCAATCAATTCATTCATACAAATTTAAACTAAATTAAAAATACCTTGATAGATATTTTTTAATATTTTGCATTTTTATTACATTTACAACATATTTCCTTCATTATATAGTCACACTTCAATATTTTAATCATTTTGTAATATGTATTTATATTTAAATAATCAAACAAATTGATTTTATTTAATCTTTTAAGCTTTCCGTTTTCCTCTATCACTTACAAAACGAATATAAAACACAAGTATATAATATGATTCAATACGAAAGAATTTCTAAATTGTCCCCCTATATTATAAATAAAAAAAAAGATTAAAATTTGCAAAATTTATTTAATTTTATAAAATTCTTGAAATCATTTTGCAAAATTAAATAAAATTTATAAGCAATCTTATGCTATTAGCTACGATTACTTCTTACCAGTTGTTTACTTTTTAATTTAAATTAAAAAAAAATCAACCATTTCTTTCATACTATTTATCATTTATACTCATTGTTTTTTTGTTTTTTTATTAATTAATCATTCCAATCAGGAAAAACTCTTATTGCAATCTTCCTGCCAAACTTCTGGCATATTACATTTATCCATATTTGTATTTCATATACCATATCTAAGCACTGGTTAGTTTTTAGTACATACTTTGCATATTATGCATTTACAAAGCAAAGTAAAAATTAAAATGAAAAAAAAAACAAAATAAAAAAAAAAACTCATTTTGAATTTTAAATGCAATCACGTTTATCGAATATGATTCGATTAGGCAAACAATCAGTCAGGCAAGCAAGCAAACAACCAGGCAATGACATTTTATCAATGAAATTTCAATCTAAAATTTTAATTTACCAAAAAGACCTAAGCCTAGAAAGATGAAAGAATCAATACGAGTATATGAAATATTTTTGTTTCTTTTTTATTATTTTCCTTTTTTGAAATCTAAAAAAAAACGAGGAAGAGTGTAGTAGAGTAGACTGTGTCAACTCTGGGATATCCGTATGACCGTAACATATAGATTATATCATCCGGTTAATTACTTTTGGCAAAATTTCAAACATTCAACTTTATTAGATGTAGTTTAAAGCTCATATAAAAGAAGGAGTTGTATGGCAGCTACTCGAACCCTCTGCAGTAGACCAACCAAATTTTGCAGTAACTTTGGCCATTTTACTAAACTATTTTTGGCAAAATTCCAGACACGCAGCTTCATCAGGTGTAGTGTAAAGCTCATATAAAAGAAGGAGTTGTATGGCAGCTACTCGAACCATCTGCAGTAGACCAACCAAATTTTGCAGAAACTTTGGCCATAAAACTGAACTACTTTTGGTAAAATTTCAGACACGCAGCTTCCATAGGCATAGAGTAATTCTCATGTAAAATTAGAAGTTGTATGGCAGGTACTCCAACCCGTGGACCAAAATGGCTGGATTTACATAGCGATTCCGGTTTTCGCATAAAAACGAATTTGTGAAAATTTCATAATCCTAGCTTCTTTACTTTTTGAGTTATCGTGATGACGGACGGACGGACGGACATACATACATAGCTAAATCGATTTATTTTTCGATTCTGATCCGATCCATACACTTGAATCTATATCTACCCCCCCTCCTTCTCTGCGGCACAAACGTAATGGCAAATTTAGTATACCCTTGGACTATATAGTCATACGGGTATAAAAAGAAAAATTCTATGTATAGCGCCTTTTTAAAGAACAATGTAACACATCTGTACTAGCTATTCATTGCATATGTACATACAAATAGGTGAATGGACAAATTGTTTACAATATAATTTATAAATAATGCAATATTTTTTTTTTTTATTTCTTTTGTATGTACAAAATAAAAATTAAATGTAACTTTAAATATTCGTAAACGGTTTGAATAGTAGTAAATCTATTATAACTTATAAGTAAATATATCTGAGGGAGACATTGATCACATTTTAAAATTTAAAGTGTATTAAAATGTAAATATTTTTGCCTTAAGATACAGTGTGATTTAAAAGTTATTAAACCGAATTAAAGAAATTGAGTATTAGAAGAAATCTGCTAGTATTTAGTAGAAGATTTAATTGCATTTTACAAATTAGTCCCTAGTATAATTTTTTTTTGTTTTTAGTCATCATATGACTATAATTCACTTGAATCAATTTCATTTAACAGTTTTTAATTTCCTCTAATATGGTCACATAAAGTAGAAGCTCTCAAGGCAGCGTCCTAAAATATATATATATATCAAGTCCATTTTTTGAATCAAATATCATACAGTCGAATTAGATGCTGACCAGTGCTAATAAAGTCGAGTAACAAAATAAGGGGATATGACAAGTTCACTAATTATTTTTAGGTATGGTCGATTATTTGACGAAAAACTCTTTTCTCGGATATTTCTTTTCCACTTTTCTTAGGGGAAGTCTTTTAATAGGACTACAATTATAATTTGATGTTATATGAATCAGGACACTTCTATCTAATTTCTTATCTTATAACTGGAGGGATTTGCCGAATTAAACAAATTCAATACAACATTTGGAAATAAATACCCGGAAATATTGACAGTCATGGCTCCGGTAAAAATTTGTCAAAATACACCATTTATTCCTCTTAATTTTAAAACCAATTCAGAATTCAGAAGAAGTGAATCACAGAACCACTTATTTGTATAATAAAATTTTGAATTTATTATTACGCTACGGACGAAGAGATGTGCATTGTATCACACAATATCCTTATAACCATGTTAGGTTTTTTTTTTCCGTTTCACTTCGCGAGAGATCATGGGGCTTCCATTTGAAATCTCCATCTCACCCGGTTTACTGCTGCTGTTTTTCCATTCTTCCAAGTGAGGTTCCACTCCAAGGCCATACGGCTTATGTTGTTCTGATTTTTTCTTAGCGTGTGGCCTATCCGCCTCCATTTCGTCTTTTTTAATTGCCTCAGTATAGGTTCCTCTCCTGTAAGTCTCCATAGATCTTCTTTGCTTTTTCTGCCAGAAACCGTGTTAGATATAACAGAATTAAAAAAAAAATAAAATTAAAACAAATTCAGAGCCAATATTAAGAGCGCTTCTAATTTACCTTATTTTTCTAAGGGATTTATGACCTGAGTCAGACGTCTTATGTTCAAAAGTTCCTTTAGGTGTTATTATAACTCTGTTTTAAAGAAAATCATGTCTCTCCGTAAATACTTAAGGAAGTCGTGAATCATTTTGTTGATAACAATTCCTTAAACAACTTTTAACTCGAGAACTTAAAGAACGTCACCCCTCTTTATATCTATTCCAAGCTTTACTTCAAGCTTTACTGGAAAATTAAAATGTTCCACAAATATTTGTCTTACACTGTATTTCTTTAATATATAAATTGCTCATTCCGTCCATTCAGTTTGATTGACTCTTGAGTCAAATATCCATAAATAAATTAAAATAAAAAAACAAAACTATTCAAAAATAGTAATAAGTAGGTACTACATTAAAAAACAAGTAGAATTAATTGAAAAAAAAAACAGTACAATATTGAAGAGAAAAAAAAAATTAATAATAATTTAATTAAAGGTAAATAAAGGTGTTCCAAAAAAGTAAAAATGTAAATTTATATTTTCTAGTGTCAATTTTATTCTATAAAAAGTAAAATTTGTTTAAGGTGGGCGTTTATTAACAAAGAAATCAATTTGTTTTTTTTTTTTTGAATAAATTGGTAAATAATTACATATTACCTAAGTAGTAAAAAAACAAGAAATGTAAATATTTTATTTAATTATTTCGGTATATATATAAAATTAATAATCAAAGTTGAAAAGTAGTACTTTTTCTCTATATTTTCAATTAATATAATAATGACTGTCATTTTATATTTAGTTATAAAATTTTTGAATTAATTTGTATATTTATAGAATTTGTTATTTTAATTTAATTAAAAAAACTATTTTGATTAGAGATTGGTTATTCTTGTTTGTTACAAATGTGGTTATTATTGTGATTAATAAGCGTTTAGGTTATTCAATAATTATTACAAGGCTTGTTTATTTGGAATTGTATAATCGATTTCTTAATTAAGTGTTCTTAACATTCAAAAGTTAAAATTAATTGATAAATTTAATCAAATCAGTTTCAGAAAATTTTATTTTAATATATCATTTTCATATTTAAACCTATTGTCTATTATGGCTACTAAAAATCAAAATAGCCGGCATGTTATTTTTGAAAGCCATGGCTTCCTAGATGAATAGATGATAATTGGTCAACTGATGATAATTGGTTAGCATTAGATTAAAGAAATGACTTTTGATAATAATTATACAAGCCCGCTGAAAGGCTTAGCCTTTTAAATATTTGCCTTTTCAAAATTTGAATCTGATTTAAATTAAGTTAAACTTGAGTAATGGACTCCGGTATTAAAAGTTTTTCACATTATATATTTATTGTAAATGTTTAATTAGACTAAGCATGCATGCTTAGAAAGTAACTTTTTTAGCAGATCACGGGATTGCGTGACGCTTATTGATTATCCAAAATTAATTCAGATTTTATTAACTTTTTTAATATAATATTAACTTTTTTTAAATTTCATTACAGACTTAAAATTGATAATAATGGTGGTGCATGGTGTCCTAAACATATGGTTTCGCGAGCACTTAAAGATTATTTACAAATTGATTTGTTACGAGTACATGTAATCACTGCCGTACGTACCCAAGGACGTTTTGGTAAAGGTCAAGGACAAGAATATACTGAAGCTTATGTATTAGAATATTGGAGACCTGGTTTTAATAAATGGATAAGATGGAGAAATATTCAAGGAAAAGAGGTGAGTTATTAAAAGAAATAGTACTTCTTGATTTTATATAAAATTCATTCTGAAATATTTAATATAATTTGATAAATAAATCTTATTGTTACAGATTCTTACAGGAAATATAAATACTTATAGTGAAGTTGAAAACACCCTGCAACCTATAATTTTTGCATCAAAAATTCGAATTTATCCATATAGTCAATATGATAGAACAGTTTGTTTAAGGGCTGAAGTAGTTGGATGTCCATGGGATGGTAAGTGATATTTAAATAATTTATTATTAATTTATAATTATTGTTAATTTTATACTGTTTGTTATAATTAATTATTATAGTAAGAAAGCATTTCATTACATTTAAAAAAAGAAATATTTAAATAAGTCTTTGGTTGCACGCTTTCCGACTGCGATATTGACTTCTTGTTTATTCGTTTATTTTTGCTTCTTGGAATTCAATTGTCAAATCTTGCTAGAGTTGCTCTCCTTCCTAATCTTCCACTAACCCATTTAAAATCATTGATAGAATTGCAACTGAAACAACTAAAGAGAAGTTTTCATGGTGATTAAATTCTAGAAAACTGACTCCTGCGGTTTGAAAAGACAATCGGGTAGAAAAAATGTATTATGGTATGCAAAAAAATATCTGTAAATAAATATAAAATTGCCCTTGACCTATTCTTATCAAAAAAAAAGAGTGAGATACATAATGAGGCTCAAATTAAAACAGATTTTCTAAATAATTAACGGTAAATCGCGAATTAATCAAGTAATTAAATAAAACAGAAGTTTTGCAGTTATTTTGAAAAATTTAACTACCCAGTGCCAGTGTCTACAAGTTAGGCAATGAAAAGCTTTATCGGACTCAAGAATATTAAATAAACTAAAGACCCTATAATATATTTCGTCTTAAATTTTTTAGCAAAGTAACTAATTAAAATTTAAAGAAGATTTTATTTTAATTGAAATTTTCTTTAATTTATTAAATAAATTTATAATAACTTTACCATGATAAGGAAATTGTGATTTACTTCCTGTTGTCAAGAAAAACTCAAATAAATAAATAAATCAATACAATTCTCGTTATTATTTTTCGTTAATTCCTCGTTAATAATTCAATTTTTCTGTTTATCCTGATTGTTAAAATTTTACAAAAACAAAAAAATAAAAAACACAAATAATGGTATTCAAAAAAAAATATAAACAGAACAGGATTAATGTTAAAATTACTTTGATTAATGATTAAATTGAAGATACTGACATTTGTAATCCACTCGTATTTTGTGAATGTATAGTAAATTTTTAATGTAAAAAATTTTTTTTAACTGTAAAGAGCTTTATGACAGTTTTAGGTTCCATTCGATTGTATATATCAACAAGCTTATCATCATTTGATGATACACAATTGCCTCATCATTCAAAAAAAATTGTTATTATTTAATATTCTCTGTTAAAATGTTAAAACAAAATGTCCTGTATATTGGAAGTCAGAGTTGTCAACAAAAAATGTTTTAGCAATTTGAAAAACTCATTTACCATACACAAATTTTTTGTCTATATATTATTTATATTATCATTACAAAACTTCAAAATTTTTGAATATTTGCCAGAAAGAACTAATAATGATTTAACATTAAGATTAAGTTAGAAGAATCGAAATTTAGCAACTGAACCCACACTCACTGGAATAACTCATGAATATAAAAAACAACGTACTATTTTTGATTATAACCTTTCATTAACCGAGCAACCAACTGTTACACTAATATACTTCTCAGTACAAAGTACGAATATGAGCAACCAGGACGATAGTGCAGGGATCTGAAATGTTCTTAAAATATATCACATATATTAATCATCATCATCATATATATTAATCGGCTTATTTGGTCCCGGGTCGGTCTACAGCCGCGGTTAAATTATTCGTTTATATATATAAATAATAATTGAAATTTCGTGTCTGAAAATCTCGCGTTATCTCGCGAAAAAATTGTTTAAACGCTTTATTGTTGTATTGAAAATACGAGTCAAGATTGTTCAGGGGGGGTTTGGGCAGTTCCCATTTTATTAAATGCTATGTGGCTGACTCAATATGTATGAAAAAAAAGTTTGACGGAATTTTATAATTCAGAATATTTACAGAATACCTTTTACAGAATATGAGTATTAAGGGTGGTGTGTAGTTTAAATGAATGAAATATGTATGCCAAATTCACATACTATTTTAATAATTTTAGATTTGGATGCAAAATCAAGCTTCAATCAATAAATTATTAGTGGGGGTTCGTAAAATTCAGTACTTCAAGCTTTCAATGTAAAAAGCGAGACTTTAAGGCACGAGGTTTTAAGGAACGAGATTTTGAAAAACTAGATTTCGTAGCCAACCCTTAATAATTAAAGTGAAAAAACCGCTCGAGTTTTGAGTGCTCACGAGTTCGCAATACTAGATATTATAGTTTATCTGAATGAATTCCCACACAATTACAAAGAGAGACCTAATCATATGTAATGAAAGATAATCATTTACTTCTACAATATTGAAATAATTTTGAGTTATAGCATATGTGAGTTATAAATATAAATTAAAAAAAATGGAAAATTATTCATAACTTTAATGTCTCTATTTCTCTCTCTCTCTTTTTCTCATTCTCTTTTTCCCCATCTTTCTCTCTTTTTCTGATTTCTCTTTCTCAACACATTTCAGATTTTATTTAATTTCTGCTTAAAGGATCATTATCCTTATTGCGTTGAAGGATATTTTTTTTTAAAAAAACACAAAACAAAACAGATGAATTTTAGAAAATGGAAAAATATTGAAATAAATGGTAAATGTAACGGCTTGACTTCTCTTTCTTTCATTCTAAAACTGTTTTCCATATAAATTTTATTTAATTTTTTGTTTTTTTTTTATTATATATATGTAATAAATTTTAATTTTTATTTCATTTGAGAAAAAAAAACAATGAAAATAATAACAATAATAAAAAAAAAAAAATGATAAATTAGAATAATTTATTTTTTCATTAATAATTTTCACAGAAGAATTAGAAAAAAATAAAAAAAAAGCAAAAACAGCGCAAAAACAAAATTAAAATTAGCCATTTTGTTTTTATTATTTTTTTTCACTTAGAAGCAATTTTTATATTATATACAATTTCTCTAGCTTTAAAGCTTATTTATTTATTTTTTATATATTTTTATATGATTTTTAACAATTTATTTCCATTAATTTTTTACCACCTAGATGGATTTTGCAAAATATACCGTTATTTTTGCGTTTATTTTTTCATTTTCTCATTCTGTTTTTTTCTAATGATTGGAAAACACGAAAATTATGATGACAAGGTGTGCGTTTTATTTGCCAAAAATAAAAAAACTAATATTTAGAGGCCTATGTAATAATTTTATCCTGGAAAAAAAAAATGTAAAAGGTTCTCGTCCATTTTATTTATTAAAAATGATTTATTAAGGGTGTCTGAAATAAAAAAAAACAAAAAAATAAATAAGAAAATTAAAGTAATAAAAAAAGCCAAGTGTTTTTAAAACAGCACATTTATACTTGGAAAATAAATTTATTATCCGATTGATTGCGTTGAAGTTAGGACGTTTGCCTAACAACAAAGAGTCTCGGGTTCGAACCGGCCAGATTATATCTAATACATATTTCAAATTGGAAACAGGGATTACAGCTACCTGGTTCATTTATGTACTAATGTAAGTTATAATAGTTGCTTGGAAATTTCTTAGAATTGATTTCGAACCAAGGAAAGGAACATTGGTGATTCCAAGAAAAAACCTCAAAGACTCTCAAACCTCAAGGATCCCCAAAAGCAGAATTTCCTAAATCAAAATATTTATTTGACGCATGCATTTTAACAATGATTTAAAACAGCTGAAGCTGTATTAAGTTTCTGAAAAAGACAAATATCGGAATGCAGAAAGCAACATGATCTTTTTGGGACTTCTGACTTTACAATTTTTGTTTTTGGGGGTTTAAGTTTTTTGCTAATTTGTATCCCATTTATTTTATAAGCTAAATTTGTCAAAAATCAAGATACGTTCTTTTTACAAAAGGCCATTATTACTCAGAAAAACTTTAAGCACCTGTAGGAACTTTAATTGACTTTAAATCCTTTAGATGATATAAAACTTTTGCAAAAATTGAGTTTCGCCGGACGGTTATTTAAAATACCGTATGGCAACCTTTTATATATTTATAAAACGTATATTTAGATTACGCCTATCAAAAGGCAGCTATCATTTACCAATTCTAAATCAAGGATATTTTTTTATTTTATAGAATTTACGTTTATAGTTAAGGCTTTTCTGATTTTTGGTAACTGTAGCTCTGTGGTGAGGTAATAGAAAAAACTTCCTCAAAGTTTTGCTATACCCATTGGTATTCAAATATCATTGTATTCCAAATGGTGTAGAAGTTTTATAAACAAACAAACGAACAGACAGACAAAATGAAAATAGGCACATTTTTTTAAGTTAAATACCTACTCTGATACCTATACCATAAATGTAATTTTTGTTGAGTTGTTAAAATTAGCACTGTTTATTATACTTATATATGGTTGATTGTCTAATGTCTTCTATTTATTACTACTACTACTACTACTGGTCTGTTGGTGGTCGTCGTCCTCGTCTATAGTTTTTTTATTCGTCTTTTTAATAGGATATGAGATAATTTTTTATTTAATCTAGCAAAAAAAAGTTCAAAAATAAGTTAATTTTAAGTAAAATTTAGTGATACATTAAAAAAAATTATTTAATATCATTATTGTAGGTTTTTTTTCCTTTTTAAAAATTTATTATTTTTATGGTACCATTTTAGAACAAATTTTTGGCGCTGATTTTTATAAAAATTATTATAAATTATTTTTAGGACATTGACTGGCATTGAGTTTTAAAATAAAAATTTTCTTAGAAATATAGGGCGTTATACTGTAGTAAAATTTTATATATTATTCAAAGGTGGGAATTATGGTGACAGACGGGATGGTGATTAAATATTTTAGCAAAATATTTTATGATAAGAATCAGGGGGGTGTTCTCAAAATAATTAGGTCTAATATGAATTTTGGGATAAAGTGCTTGGGATGTCTGATGAAAGTTTATCGGATTTTATATGTTTATATAAAAATTTTATTAAGTTATGATGGAAATGATGTATAAAACATAATATGATGAATTTATGATAAAATTAAAAATGAGATATGATTTATATATATATTATTTATGAATTTTTTTTTTTTTTGTAAATTATTTACTTGTATTGAAAGTATTAAAGTGTCGCATATAGCAGTTGTCTGTATCTCTCAAACCTACTACATCTTTTACAGATGTGATTATTTTATATTTTAATAACTTATTCAAGTTTGAATATATTTCAAAAAATCTTTATTCTAATCGTAAAAATTTTAGTCTTCAATTTCGCATTTTGCTAATTATTATGCCATATTAATGCAGGGATGGTAGCTCTTGGCTTTTACAATTCCTTGTTTTTTGTATTAAAATTTATTTTTAAACTATTTGGATAATATGATCGTCTGTCCTGTCCTCAGTTAACTGTTGGAACAAGAAGGAAGGCCCGGTAGAACTAATTTTAAAAAATTTCAAGTTAAATAAAGACTTATAATTACTATGTGAAACAGTACTTTAAATGTTATCAAAATTAAAGTCTCTTCAATTATAATGAATTATAATGAACCCATTTTTCCATTTCCATTCCATTTCTTTTTATACCCGTATGACTATTAGTCAAAAGAGTATACTAAATTTGCAATTATGTTTGCGGCGCAGAGAAGGAGGGGGAGTAGATATAGACTCAAGTGTATGGATCAGATGAGAATCGAAAAATAAATCGATTTAGCTATGTATGCCCGTTAGTCCGTCTGTCCGTCCGCACGATAACTCAAAAAATAAAGGAGCTAGGATTTTGAAATTTTCACAAATTCGTTTTTATTAAATCCAGAAATTTGGTCCACGGGTTCGAGCACCTGCCATACAACTTCTTTTTTTATATGAGCATTACTCTGTACTTATTAAAGCTTGGTCTCTGAAATTTTACCAAAAGTAGTTCAGTTTTATGGCCAAAGTTTCTGCAAAATTTGGTTGGTCAACTGCAGTGGGTTCGCCATATAACTCCTTCTTTTATATGAGCATTACACTACACCTAATAAAGCTGTATGTTTGAAATTTTACCAACAGTAATTAACCGGATGATATAATGTTTATATTACGGTCATACGGGTATCCCAGAATTGACACAGTCTACTCTACTACACTCTTCCTCGTTTTATATCTTATAGTAATATTATAACATTTGATTTGTAATAAGATTTATAATTTTAAGAAATATTTAATAAATATTTCTGTATGTGAGCTATAAAGTATATAGTTAAATTATTTTGTTATTTGTTTATGATGTATTTTTTACCTCTTATATATTTTTATTATTGATTTATCTGACTAATGGCGTACTGTTTTAGAAGCCGACTTTTCAAATGAAAGTTCTCGGGATCAAACCCTGGTTAGATTATATCAAATAAACGAAATTTTATTAAACAAAAGATAATATATGGTGCACAAAATTTAACAGTTGTGCAGATACTTATAATCTTATGTAATTAAAGTATAGTCAACGGCTCTGTGAATCTAGTATGAATTTAGTAATCAACGGCTCAGTAAAAATAATTATTAGCAAACCTGAGATTTAATCAGTGTCTCTTTACAATGGACACTGATCAGAGTTAAAATACCTGAAAAATTGAATTAGGGTTAAAATACCAGAAAAATCAGAGACACTGATTAAGCTTCAGATTTGTTAAAATATATTTTCACTAAACCGTTGATTACTAAATTATATGGAAATATTAATTTTATATGACATTAATTAAACCCCAATGTTTAATGCCAATTAAACCAAGTTGAGTTTCCCAATTTTTTTGAGATTTTAACCTTGACCTGCCGAATTAAAATTATTCATTATTATACTCCTGTAGCCACTTAGCCAATGGAAATTATTACTAAACCTTATTGGCTCCAAAAATTAAATACATTTGTAGACATTCTTTGTATTTCCTGAGGAATATTATTGGTTCTCTTGGATGTCGGAACTGAATCACAATCAATTTTCATATTTCAATATAAACTAGTCGTATATTTTGATTTCTATATACATTGTCTACTTTGTCTTCTTTTTTATTAATATAAATCTGAATTAATTTGAATTACTTAACTAAAAAATTGAAAAAAAAAATAAATCGAAAACTGAAAAGGAAGTTCAAAATGCTAATTTAATTAACGTCGTATTCCCATTTTTCAAAGAACTTTATTACACACTTAACCGGATGTAAATGCAAAAACACAAATAAAATAAATATATATATAAAAAAAAACATTGAGTTTGTGTTGTCTGACTTTGAATTTAATGTCATTATAATTAGAAGAAAATTATTTTTTAAATGCTCCACTAAAACGAACCACAAAAACTACACAGAGTTTTATTTAATTAGAGTTAAATGCAATAAATTTTCTTTTAAAATGTGTGTACATCAAAATAAAACACAAAAGATCAAAGTGATACAATTCACAAATAGTTAATTCTTATGTGTTTATTTTTTTTTTTTTTTGTAAGTGAATCATTCTTTATCTTCGGTGTTAAGCGATTTTTTTCACTTGATACATCCATGGAGTCAATAGTCAGTCCGAATTTTGTATATGACAGAGCTGTTTTTGTGTCGAATATAATGATGAAACATCAAAATATTAAAACACACATTAAAACATCAGAAACAATGTTGTACAACAGAAAAAAAACAAAAAACAATAACAAAAAGTAAAACCAATTTTATAATTTTGGAAGCAGAAAAATATTTTGTCATGATCCCTAATTTTCACATTTTTATATGCCATTATTTTTCAATTCGTTTCAATGTTCCAAAAATATAAAAAAAAATCCCGAAAATAAAACTGCAGTAATCTTGAAGAAATTGTAAGGCATTTTTATAGTTATGTTGTTGTTTGTTGTTGATGTTGTTGCTGTTGTTGGTTTATGTTTTACAAAAAAAAAAAAAGTGTGCACTTTAATTATAAAAATGCTGTAAATCCAATTAAAATACATGGGCTGCGTAACTAAATTGAAATAAATAAAAAAAAAAATTCAAAAATTATATCACAATAATTTTCCTTGTTATCATTATAGTTAAATATTGCTTGCAACTTGTTCTGGTTGTTGTTGCTGTTGTTATTGTTGGCATTGTAATTATACCACATTATTAACATAAGGATATAATAAATATAAAAAAATTTCAATGCAAGTATACGCGCATACTTTATAATGTATTACAGTGTTTCAACAAATTAAAATTGTAATTATTAATTTATTTATCTGGAGTCTCCTATACTGCTCGCATTCAGTCCCCTACCATGGACCAACAACTTTTGCCTTTTAATATTCAAAACTTAATTAAAACTTTTGAGGTCTTAGATTTGTATTAAAATTATATATGCTAGATTTAAAGTCCAAACTTAAAGGACTCGAATTCGAATTAAATTTTCTAGGTGAAGTTAAAATCAAAGGTCTAAAACTCTTCGGTTAAAGATTGTTTCAAAATTCTTATTTTAAATTTGTAAAATTATTTTCAGAACGAATAATGGTCTTATTATTATAGTTTAAAAAAAGTTGTTGTGATTTCAATACACCTCTTATTTTTTAAAACACAAAAAAACTCGTACAATCTTACAAATTTAAAAGAATATTAAATCTCGGAATATAAATTTAAATCTGAAGCGTAATTATCTAAGGCTGCGTTTATGTTGGGGCTGCGAAAAGTGATAAGAGAGTCGATAATAGCATATCGTAAGAAAACTATATGCATGATTTAAATTGGGGTGTTTATATCGAGGCATCGCTTTGATCATCGATAAACAATATAAATTTTTTGATCAGGATTTTGGTGTAAGACCCGTCCAACTCCAATCGTTGGTGACATACACTGAAGTGGTCAAAGTAAAAAAAGGGCAATTATTATTTTTTTTATTATCATTTTCTATTTATACAAAAAATCACTAAAACTTTTTCAAAGTACTGTTATATGTATAAAGGATACATACTAAGTTTTAATAATATGTCATGCAACAATATTTCACATTATAATTGAAAATGTAAACTAACGTATTAATATTGAAATTTTGCAAAGAAATATTTTAAAAATAAGAGGGGTTGGTAATATTATAATATATATATATATATATAATACTCGTATATATTATGTAGGTACATTCAGGATAGAGATAAATATCTTTTCTTAGAAACTGAAAATGTAAAAAGTAAAGAAGATGAATGTGGAAGCAATTATTTATGCTTCAAATATATTAAATCAATTATGACACTAAGAAATTTTTTAGAACGTATATTATGAGTTTTTTTTTTTCCATTTTCTTATGATTATTAAAGAATTAACCATAAGGGGTCTTTACTTAGATTGATGTAAAAAAAACAAAAATCTAGAACAAGATTCGTTTTATCCTTGGGTTTTTTTTTTCATTTCTAATATAAATTTAAAAAAAAAATACAATTTAAAGATTCTATCTAACTGTGCCAGAACTGGATTATTAAATTAAAGGTTAATTAATTTAAATGCAGTTCTATAATAAAATCCAAAAATTTTAAAGAATATTATTAAAGTCTAATTTAAAGCTAAGTTCGTGAATGAATTTTATCTGTCAGTACCTATGTTCTTATTTAAAGGGTTGAGAATAAGGCTCTCATTGAAACTTGTGAAACTTGGTGCATAAATGTTAAAGCAAATATTGACTCATCTACGAATATAGAATTAAAAATGCTTTAGAAACTTACAATTACAATAAATTTGCAGGAGTTCAGTTTACACAAGGGACTAACTTTTACAGTTAGCTTAAGTTCAACTCGGGAGATTCATGAAATTATTCGACTAATCAGCTATACATATTTCATAAAAGTTCTTGCTTTTCTAATATTAATATCCAATATTATGTGGACCACTTGAAAGTTAATCATATTTAATTCAAATATAGGGGCTATTAAGCTCATAAAATACTTTGCTGAGTCACGTGACAGAATATATTTCGGAGGTCTCTATATTAATAGTTCTTTTGAGTAGCTGTTCTATCCTCTCGAGGGTTATGAATAAAAATATTACTCATGTGTCACCTATTTAAAAACGAGTCACTTGAAACTCTCATTGAGAGATGGATCCTAACGTAGCTAAATATTACGAAGACGTTGCCCTTACTATAGATCTTGTAAATCCAACAATTTATTGTCTAAAAATTGTAAAAACTGAAATTAAATCAAAGCTTAGAGTACTTTAAAGAATAGGTCCCCTGATTGCGACTAATTTGTGAAATTGTCATGCAACAATCTTACAACTTTTTGAAACTGTCACTTGTAAAAATCTGGAAACTAGGACACTTGAAGCATTTGATTTAGTTAGTAAATAATTAATTTCATGCAAGAAATTTCAAGTGTTCAAATATTCTGGAATTGAAAAAAAATATTTAAATTACTGTCTCACTTTACTGTTACAGTCATCAATTTTAAATGTACTGTCATGTTAAAATTTTAACATAAATCAAAAATCAACATAAAATATCTAAAAAGTACTTTGTAATAACAATTTTTTTGTATGTTAATAATATCATATTAATTAAATTTAAATTAAATTAAATATTATTGAAAAAAAATGGCAACAATTTCAACCTCATTAATTTTTTTTATATTTTATTTCAAATCTATCTATCATGTAATCTTCAATTGATCATAATATATTGAAGTAAAAAAAAAAAATTCAGAAATATTTTACAAAAAATTGACATCAACTTGACACGAGACTATTTCATTTTAATATCACTAATAAATTCTCTAAATAATAAAAAAAAACTGAAACTTCTACTACTACTTACAATAATATCTTTAACATGACATGCATATGCATTACTCCATAAATCTTTCAACTTGAAATTCTAGTGTGTCACTACTTTTTAAAGCACAATATTTTTCTGCATCTGAAAACAAAAACATTCATTTTACACTTCTATCATCACCCGTACTTTCATCAATTTCAAATGATTCTTTTAAACAACACAACACACAAAATTAACAAAACAAAACAAAACTATGGTTGAATGCAACACAAAATATATACAAAAACAACAAAAAACAAAGAAAATGCAGTAACAAGAAGTAATGCACAAAACAAAGCAAAAAAGCGTGTACTAAAAATAGCGTATTACAAGAACTATTGCGTGATACAAAATATATATCATGAAAGAAAAAAAAGTTTTAAACTGAATGTAAAAGTTTATAAATAACAGAAAAAATGTTAAAAACTTGTTCATATTTTATATCTGTTGTGAAGCATCTATCATGCTAGAAAAATTCTCCATATGTCATGCAAGTATTTTGCTATTTTAAATACTGAATAGAATTTCAATAAATTAAAATTAGGAAAAAAAAATAAAAACTACAACAACAAAGAATATCTAGTACCTACTACTCTTCCTTGTATTAGAAATATGTAATAAAAAGTCAATGTGTCATGCAAGTATTTTGAATATTTAAATTGAATGAAATTAAAAAAAAAAAAAACAATAAAAGCAACAAAAACAACAAAAATGCTTCTAAATATTAGAAATTAATTCGTTTGATCTTTTTTTTCTTGCTTTGTACACATTTTTATGCATTCTCGCATGCAATATTATTATGTCATTTTGTAAAATTAATAAATTTCTATTTTTTTTTTGTATTTATTTTGTTGTATCGGTTGTCAATATTTGATTTTTTTTGTTTTTTTCAATATTCAACTAATTGTTGTTATTTTTTATGTATATATATGTATATATTCAAAGTATCTTAAAGTGGGACAGTTTTAAGCTAGCTGTCACTTGTTTTTATGTTATGTTGTATAATGCGATTAGTCAAATTCAATGATATAGAAAAGTAAAAAAATATATATATAGATCTATATATATCAATGGAATTATTCTTTTTACTTTGTAAAGATTGACAAAATTTACAACAACAAAGTTAAGGCAATGAGTTGCCTTTGATTTTAAGTAATTGTACCAAAGATTATAAGACTTGAAGACTTTATTTTAAGATTTTCTACTTTATTTAAAGTTCTTATTGAAGAAAAGAAATTTGTGTTGTCGTATGCAAAAAAGGCTTAAGTTAAAAATGGTTTTTTGGAATTTAATTAAGAGATTTAGATTATTTTTGAAATATATTGGAAAATTATTGAGGGAATAGCGAATGTGACACTTTTTAGAAAATTAAAGGGCAATTTCATATTTTGAAGCGGATTTTACATACTTTCTAAGACTTACACAATATTAAATTTTAAATAATCTGTTATAAATTGCCTTGAGCTAAAACTTTTCTGGTAATTCTGTTAAATTAATTAGAAGAAAATGTTATAAAAATAATTGTACAATAGTCGGTTCTTTTATTATCAGCTTTTATATGTTCTTAAATAACTTTTCTATAGCTAAACTATAGAAGGCTTCAGCAACTAAATGTGCCTTGCATTCACAATAATAAATCGTACATTTTTACTAAATATTTCTTCCTAAATTCAAAAAAAAAGTTCTTTTAAAAAAGTTCTTTATGTCTATTTTCGTATTCAGAACCCAAGGACCTCAATTCCTCCTGCTTCTTCTGATAATTGATTGATTTAATTCTTACGTAAGCTCATTTATTATTATGTAAGTAAAACCAGTTGATGTTATTTATTCAATTTGTATGTAATTAAACATATGCAGCGTAATTGTTGTATATTTTGTCGTAGAATTCAGTACAGTTTTTAACTCAATTTTTACTTAAATCGACTTACTCCAATATTGCATGTAATCAACATCAATGTCGTCTAATCCCTTATGGTTATTTGTTTTCCATTGTTTACATAAAACTTCTAAATTTTTAAAATGTCTTAAGATTCTTACAAAAAAAAAAATAATTTCTATTTCTTGTAGCTGGTTGTCAAATTATTAAGTATAGTGTATTAAAAATATTTCATGTATCAAATTTTTTTTTGTTTGATTTTATTTAAATAAACAAATCTTGGGTTGGTCCCCTTAATTTTTTTTTTAATTTTTTTCAAAAAAAGGGACTTGTATTTATTTTTTGTCTCTGTTTTTCTTATTTTTATTGTAATTATACCCACTTTTAATGTTATAAATTTTTTTTTCCTTCTTTTTCTATTCAAATACTATTTAATACCATGAGTGCACCATATGTGCATTTTTTTTTTTAATTCAACATTAACAACAACACAAGAACAACAATAATGTTAATTTTAAGTTGCTTGGTAAATAGAAAGTGAAAAAAAAAGTCTTTCACTAATATGTTGTAGTATTTTATTCAACATACTTATTCATATTGGAATTTGTTTTTTTTTTTTTAGATTTTGTTGCATGCAACTAATGGGACACATAAAGAAATATACATATTTTTTTTTTTTTTAATCAACATTAGGTCTCATGGGGATTAGAAAAACAAAAAATGGGAAATAAAATAAAAAGAAAGTTCAATATGATGCGGTTCAATGGAGTTTTTTTTATTATATATGGCATTTTAGATTTAATTTTGAGTTTGAAGCATAGGTTTGATTTTATTATTAAAAGGCCAGACTAAAGAACTAGAATTAGAATACGTGGTATAAGTATGTTATATTGAATCCTTTTGTTGGGTTCTTTTTTTCAAAATCAGGAATTATTAATTATAAACACATTAATTAAAAACCAATAAAAAAACCAAAATGCGAGATAAAATTTTGTAATATTTACACAGAACTTTGATAATAAAAAAATTTTTTAGTTTTTCTATAATTCATATGTTATAATCATAAATTTGTTTTTTGTAATAATTTAAATATGAATCTATATAGATACATTTATAATTCTCGAAAGGGAATTTCAAATTTAATATATTTTAAAATTATGAGTTTTTTCTAATGAGAATTGAAATTTTTTTGTTGATTTTTAAAGAAAAATGTTTAATAAAATATGCTATGATTGATAGGTCCATGCGGAATTATATATTTTTATCAGCGCCTATATTGGAGTGATTTTATTTGGTTAATGAACTCTAAAAATTAAGTATTTAAAAATGGTTTATAAGTATATATCATAATCCTATAAAAAAAAGTTGTGATGTTTTAAACATAATTTTAGTTATTTAGATAGTTTAGAAGGTTTATAGAAATTTTAATTTAAGGTTTTGGTTCTTATAGTCCTGAGTGATATTAATCAATTAAATTGTCATCTGCTTATTCTATGTGCTGCTGAATGACTTTGTTTGCATATCTGAAGACTTCCATGACTGTACCTTGGAATAAGTTAAAAAATGAAATTCCTGTATCATTTTGAAACGAATTAAATCTATTAAACTTAACAATTACATAAAATCTTCACTTTCCTAATATTGACATTTTATAACGGTACTTCCCCTTATTCAATATCAATGTTAATTATGTCAAATTCAATTAATTTCAAATTAAGAAATTATTTCAATGGTCTTTAACTATCATTTGAACATAAATTTCAAATGTTATCTTATAAATAACCCAGTTTTAGACCAATCAATAATATTTGTAACATCTTAGAAATAGAATAAGAAAGAATTATGAGAATCTTCTTTTGGTATTTTCTTTTTTAAAATTTCTTTCTACAGTTTAAAACACGTAACTACTGTCCAACTGAGATACCAAGCTGTTTTTTAATTAAAATTCTAATAATGGTTCCGGAGTTTTCTCATTCTAATAGATTCGTTAAGGTTTTGGTTCCTTAGACTGGAACAAGTTTATATATTATTCAGTTAAGAGTTGTAACTTTTTTAAATCAATGCATATTATTTCGTTTCCTTTGTTTTTGGTCGGAATTCTTTGTTTTTTCCTCCTACAACCAAATGATTGCAGTTTTTTTTTGTCGGTCTTCATATGTGCATTTTTAAAATTCCGATATATATATAAAATAACAAAACATGCAAACTTTCATTACCATCATAAATATCGATTGATTTGAAAATATATAATAAAAACAAAGTGATTTCATTTTTTAAGTACTTTTTGCTTTGTTTTAATTTTTTTTAAAAAAAAGTACTTGTGAAGTTTAACATGCAATAAATTTAAAAGGCTAACACAGCAGGGATTCTTATATTATTGGTACTTTTATTTAATGTTTTTTTTTGTTTTTATGTTTTTGTTTTACGTTATTTGTTGCAAAAAAAAAAACTGCAATCCACATGATATCTAAAATCAACAAGAGTGTAAATTTTAAAGATTTTCCAACTTTTTTTTCGTTATTTAAGAAACGAAAAGAATTGAAAAAATTTAAGTGTCAACATTTTGAAACCTGACTGTCTATTACAGTGTCATATTGTCAAAAGATAATTTACAAATAAGATAGATACCTACTCAATACCGTTAAGAATAAAAAACAAAAAAAAACCAGAAGCTCCTATAGCTGCCTGTAGAGATTTAAGGGTTTTTGAAATTATTATATTGCTTTATATTGCACTACATGTATTAAGTATGTAATTCATAAAATGGAAAGAAGGACTCTATAATAGATTTTATAAAGAGTTTTACACCGCAAATTCAAAATTTCAATTTTCGGGACAAATATTGCCATTTTCAAACTATTTGTATTAGCAACTGTCCTTTATAATCATGTATTCATAACCGCCTGAAGTTGACGGGCAAAGCAAATCAAATAATTAACTTTTGATTAGATAGAAATTTCGCAATTAGATATAAGTTGAAAAATCTATTTTGCAATTTTATATTCAAAATAAGTCCATATCCAAAACAAAACAAAAGGCAAAATGGCAGGTCTTTTCCCAAAACTAAAACTTAAAATTATAACTTACAAATAATATGTTGAGAAATTTGATTTTAAATAGCTGTTGCAGTTTCATTCATTAACTGTTTTTACATTAACTGAAGACGTTTTTTATTTTAAGTGAAACTTTTTTTAATTGACATTTTTTTCATGACATTTTTTTTTTTAAATAAAGTAGAGATCACTTTTCATGTCCTCTTTTTGGTTACTTAGAATTTCAGTTCTATTTTGATTGCGAAAACTTCATCTGTTTAAGTTATAAATCACATCAGCTTTTATCTAAGATTACAAAAATTGAGATTTAATAATAAATACATAGACAGTAATTTGCTTACTAAAACGAAATATTTCTTCGCTTAAAGTGGCTTTAATACAGAGGCAGTAATCAATTACCTTAAAAAATACATTCCTTCAATTTTCTTCACTTAAAGTAAAAATGTTTTCACATTAAGTAAAAACGGTATAATTTCAACGCGTTTTAATGATACAAAATTTTAGGGTAATTATGACAATTAAAACACTACTTATAGTCTTTAAATTAATCTGTTAGTTACTTTTGAGTATGAAACGCACAATTACTTTTAAGCTTTACTTATTAAGCTCATTGTTTCCAACTCAACTCATTATTAAGCTCATTATTTCCAAACCGACTCATTCCAAGTTAGTATCTACCAAACTATAAAATTAAGCTCTTATTGTAGAGTTTAAAATTAAAATTAAACTCTTACTTACTTACTCAACTGCTACTGTAATTTTGATACCGATATTAAATTTATTTTTATATCTTAATAAGTATTTAACATTAGCTTGTTTTAATATACAATTTATAAATACATAGTTACCAGTTTTTAGTTTTAGTATTTACATTTAAAATTAAAGACTAGAAAAGCTTGTTAAATCAAAAGTGATATAAGTATTCAAGACATTTAATACAAAAACAACAAAACAAAGTCTATAATAATCGTATAGTAAAAAAACGAAGTAATTATACGGAGTACATATATAACATACATAAAAACAAAAGAAAAATAATAATAATAATTTTGATTAGTTCCTTAAAATGTTGTACTCTATAAGTTGCTTTTATTACTTTGAATTCATACACACTAAACTTAAATATTTTTAAATTATTGAATTACCTGTACTATTTTTTTTTTTTTTTTTTTTTTTTTTTGAGTTTTTTGTATCTTAAAGATTGTATCTTGAATGAATGTTAATCACCATCGATTAAATTTTATTATAAAAGTCCTTAATTTAAAAAAAAAAAAATTAAATTAAAACAAGTTCTGTTTGATTTTTATCTTAAGATACTGCTGTTACTTTTTTAAATTTTTTTTTTTTTTTATTTTTCTTGTAAAAAAGGAGGTGATTATTAAATATGCCGCCACCACCACAACCACCACCATTATATCCATTCATATTATATATACTTATATACAGAAATGTTATTAAATATTGATTAATAATAATTTTTATTTTTTTCGAAAATTTTAATCAAGATATTGCAATTTTTTTTAGATAAATTTATAATTTGTTATATTCATACACGATATATAGGAAGAAAATAATAAATTGTTTTGTTGCACAATTCTATTTATATTTATGTGAATTGTATATAGTTTGCAATTTTTTTGAAAAAATAAAGTATCTACAGATACTATAACTTTGAATTGTGTTGGTTTCTATATTGTATTGAATCTGAATGATAGACTTTAGAAGGCTATAGAAGAAAAGTTTAAAAGAATCTTATAAAAGAATTTGTATCATGGTTGACTTGCTTAAGTCTGTTTTTTTTTTTTTGGTCTTCTAAGAAAATTATAGTCATGATCATTAATTTTCCTATTATAGTTATGTTTTTATTGTATTAAATTGACTTAGAATAAAACTTAAAACCAATTTTTAATTTTTTTTTTTTTTGTTATTTTGTTATTTTTAGTTAGTGGAAAATTACCTATTCTGGGTATAAACTAATCATCCTACGCTAATATGTAACTTTATTTTTCATACTATACTATAAAAACTATTAATAATATTTTTATATTAAAATAAAAAATTTTCTCACGATGTATCTCACGGATTTTTTGTTCTTTTTTTTGAATTATTTTTTATTATATACAATATTTAGTTTATTTATAAACTATTTATTTATTAAAAATTTTTTATTTTATTTTATAATTTTTTTTTTTTTTTTTTTTTTTGCAGAAGGTATCGTCTCCTATAGTATACCAAAAGGTGCACAACGTAATATGGAAATTGATTTATCAGATAAAACATATGATGGTCAAGAAGATAGTGATAGATTTATAAATGGACTTGGACAATTAGTTGATGGTCAAAAGGGTAGAGATAATTATCGTACTGATATTCATGGTTTTGGTAAAGGTAAGTGGGAAATTTTTTAGATTTATTTGAACTTTTTGAAATTTATAATAAAGTGTCTTATTGTTAGGGTCGCCAAGTATTTACAATAGTATTTTTTTAATATATAGATTTTCATCGTATTTGTTTTTATCT
Source organism: Dolichopus griseipennis (assembly GCA_963082915.1). Classification (NCBI taxonomy): domain Eukaryota; kingdom Metazoa; phylum Arthropoda; class Insecta; order Diptera; family Dolichopodidae; genus Dolichopus; species Dolichopus griseipennis. Next base: position 31,362,745 of record OY720444.1, read on the forward strand.
GAAAGTTTGTAATTAATTTAATTGATGAGATTTTTTTTTAAGTGGTACTTCTTCAAAAGTTATGGGCTTGTAAGCATGTCTATAATATAAGTGCATGTTGGAAAGGTGGAAGGGCATTATAATTCCACAATGAATTTAGTTATTAATACAATTTAAACATGAGTTCTTATAAAATGTAGAAATTTCTTAGATTTTCAATAAATATAAAGAAAATTAATTGTATATCTTGTAATATATACAACAAATTATATATGATAATGATTATATAATTCTTATAATTATAATAGTTATTTGATATTGTAATAATTTTATATTAGATTAGAAAATATTTCTATATCTGTGAGTTATATTATTAAATAAAATTATTTATATATATTGTGTATTTTGAAGGTTGTATTAATGTATTTCGTATTTTAAATAAATAATTTATAAATATTGGCAATGCCATTAGTTTGAATTCAATGACGAATCCGAATGGCGTCTGGGGTCGATTACGATAACGATAAAAGTTTTATTTTTGTGCAGCGGGAATCGAACCGATTGCCTTTTGAATGAAAGGTCGGCACTCTAACCTAGACGTTCTTAATTAAATTTTTACGAACATTTTTAAATTGATTCATGTGGGGTTAAATTTTATTTGCTAGTTATTTCGGAACCCTTATAGTCCTACGTTTCTTTAAATAATATTTGTTTATTTATTCATATACTAGGGTATTTTATATGTGTGATAAATACATACAATGTGATAAATTCATCGATACACATTTATTTTGATATATCTCTACATATCGGTTTATAGTTTATACAATTTGCTTTTTTAATATTAATATACGTAATTATTATCCTTATTCAAAAGAAATTCCATATTTAAATCTGTAAGATACATTTATGCGAATCATTTTGTTATTTAAAAAATGTTATTCGTTTTAAATTCATTTACTTAGATTAATAAGAAGTGACCCCGATTGAATGTTATTAATTTATTCTAGATTTAGCTATTTAATAATAATACATTATTTATAAAATCAATTGTCTGCATATTCTACAACTACAACCCTCTAACTTTCACCTTTTCTTTCTAAATAATTTTAACATTCACATTCAACCTTTTCTTTCTAAATAAAAAAGTTCTAATTTTTCCCAACAATTTGAGGAGTACATTTCCTTTCCATTTCTTAGCTATTTCATCCAAAATCCAAGAAATCTATTTCATAACCCATATTTTCAAAGATGCTCCAAACTCAAGAATTTGATGATCACATAATCATAGATACAGACTCAAATATATAGATTGCATCAAAATAGAAAAGTGAGTCTTATATTGCTATATGTACCTGCCCGTCTGATCACATGATAACTCAAAACTAGGGTTGACAAGTTTTTCACTAAATTCTCTTTCAAATTCACATTAAAAATGCTTAAAACAACCATCCTATAAATTCTACAATTAATTTAAATAAATTTTATAAAATAAAAGATAAAATTAGTCACTATCTTTATTTTTCGATACTTTGTTATTGATATTTGCAAAGTAACAAATCTTGAGCTAGACTTTATGGAGTCATAATTAAAATTTTTAATTTGGTTTAAGCATACATTAAAAATAAAATAATCGTGGTCTGCATAATTAATTCAGACATTACGTTCTTATTTGGTGTTCTTAATAATTAAACTGTACGTTGATTGTTTTCATTTAATTAATTACAAAATTAGCAATTAAAAGTACTTCTTATATAATTAATTTGAAGATTGCTATTAAGAAAAATTATACAATATATGTAATTTGTTGATTCATTTTTTAGCATTAACACGTTTTTTAAAAAAACAAATAATTAAAAATTCAAATTAAAAGTTAATTAAAAATACAAAATAAAAAAAATGTTTATCCGATTATTGACCACTATTTAAATGTTCATTTTAAAGTAATATGTACTATGGTCAATAAAATTTTAAAACCTTTAATTAATAGACTCTTTAAATATTCTATAGATGCCAACATATATATACTTGTATACTAATATTATACAATATTGTAACTATACCAAAATAGTTGTTGCATCTATAGGTACATTACAGTAATAAGTTCAGGATATTATATAATTATTTGATAATTAAAATATTGTAATGAATTTAATTTAATTTTAAATAATATTTAAATTAAAAAAAAAAAAACTGGAAATTTAAAAAAATAACAATTAATTCACTTGAAATTTTTAAATTTAAAAAAAAACAAAATACTGAATATTATATGAATTATTAATTATTAAATAATATCTAATATTAATTTGCAAATCATCAATTTAATATTTTTTTACCAAAATTTCAAGTAAAATAAGAAAAAAAAAAAAAAAAAAAATAGATAAAATAAAAAAATAAAATCAAATAAAATTTTTTAATATTAAAAAAACTAAGGGGGATTCTAAGGTTTAACTAGTATCCGCGTAGGACCAAATGACTATATATAAATGATAGCTGGTGTTGTCAGCTTTCAAAAAATATATAGCTTTAATGGCGCATATTATCCTTTAAGGACGAAAAGGACATTTAAAAGTATCCTTGTTATTTTAGTCTATTTTACAAAAACCGTTATAACTAGCGATCTGTTCAATATATATATATTCAATCAAAGCTATTAATTAAGATGACGGTCTGGAAAATATTTTAACGTTTATTTGATGACGATAGGTGCTGCCGTTTTGGAGATATTGCAATTTCAAGTGGAAACTTAAAACAAAAAAAAAAAAAATTTTGAACTTTCAAAAAAACCATTATAACTATGAAATTTTCAAAAACACCCTGTATTTTTTATTATACTGTTAGAGAGGTCTTTTGACACTCTTTCCAACGGTATATAATAAGTATGGTATATGTTGACAAACAGCCCCACCAGAGAACATGAATGAAAAACTGACACAACAATTTTATTAAAAATTACTTTTTCATACTTTATTTCTCATAAATTTATTTTGCCTTTTTGTTGGGATGGTGTCATAATTCCAAAAAAAAAATTCCAAATTTACAAAATTTCAAAGAAAGAAAAAAAAATAATTCCAAAAAAAAAAATTCCAAAAAAAATAATTCCAAAAAAACAAATTCCAAAAATCAAAATTTAATGACAAACTATTTTTTAAAAACAGTAATTTTTTACATGCTTATTTCAACAAATAAAAATTTAAAAATAGAGGGAGCTGCCGCCTCCAAACCCCCGCTAAACAAATTATTGAAACCCTGATTTTGAATCCAACTCTAAAATCCCTCCTAGTTCAGAATCTCACGTATACAAATATATAAATATTCTGGAAAAAGCGTATAATCCTGTAATTGTAGCCAACTATAAAATCTCTCCTAATTATTTTTTACATGCATATTTAAACAAATAAAAATTTAAAAATAGTGGGGGCTGCCGCCCCCAAACCCCCGCTAAACAAATTATTGAAACCCTGATTTTGAATCCAACTCTTAAATCCCTCCTAATTCAGAATCTCACGTATACAAATATATAAATATTCTGGAAAAAGCGTATAATCCTGTAATTGTAGCCAACTATAAAATCTCTCCTAATTATTTTTTACATGCATATTTAAACAAATAAAAATTTAAAAATAGTGGGGGCTGCCGCTCCCAAAGCCCCGCTAAACAAATTATTGAAACCCTGATTTTGAATCCAACTCTAAAAACCCTCCTAATTCAGAAACTCATGTATACAAATATATAAATATTCTGGAAAAAGCGTAAAATCCTGTAATTGTAGCCAACTATAAAATCTCTCCTAATTATTTTTTACATGCATATTTAAACAAATAAAAATATAAAAATAGTGGGGGCTGCCGCCCCCAAACCCCCGCTAAACAAATTATTGAAACCCTGATTTTGAATCCAACTCTAAAATCCCTCCTAATTCAGAATCTCACGTATACAAATATATAAATATTCTGGAAAAAGCGTATAATAATGATTTTGTAACAAACTCTAAAATTCTTGCTCGCTAAAGTTATGGAAATATTTTTTGGATTGTTTTTTGGAATTTATTTTTTGGATTTTTTGTAAATTTGGAATTTTTTTTTGGAATTATGACACCATCCCAACAAAAAGGCAAAATAAATTTATGAGAAATAAAGTATGAAAATGTATTTTTTCATAAAATTGTTGTGTCAGTTTTTCATTCATGTTCTCTGGTGGGGCTATTTATCAACATATACCATACTTATTATATACCGTTGGAAAGAGTGTCAAAAGACCTTTCTAACAGTATAATAAAAAATACAGGGTGTTTTTGAAAATTTCATAGTTATAGTGGTTTTTTTGAAAGTTCAAAATTTTTTTTTTTTTTTGTTTTAAGTTTCCACTTTAAATTGCAATATCTCCAAAACGGCAGCACCTATCGTCATCAAATAAACGTTAAAATATTTTCCAGACCGTCATCTTAATTAATAGCTTTGATTGAATATATATATATTGAACAGATCGCTAGTTATAACGGTTTTTGTAAAATAGACTAAAATAACAAGGATACTTTTAAATGTCCTTTTCGTCCTTAAAGGATAATATGCGCCATTAAAGCTATATATTTTTTGAAAGCTGGCAACACCAGCTATCTTTTATATATAGTCATTTGGTCCTACGCGGATACTAGTTAAACCGTAGAATAGCCAAACTAAGTAAATAAATAATTAAAAAATAAGTAAATAAAACATATAAAGCTTATTACTAATTATTTGTTGGTTTTCAATTAATTATAAATTATTATATTATTTTTTTTTAGTATGAAATAAGAGATAATATTGGTAATTTTTAAGTATTTTTTTTTTTTATATATATATTTTTTAATAATTTTATAATTAATTAATATTCGTTTTTTTTTTTGATTTTTTTGAAATAAAAAAACAGTTAAGTAAAATCGGAAATTAAAAAATTACAAATAACATAATAAATTTTAATGACCTAATTAAAAATTATATAAAAAAAATATATAATTTATTTATTTTATAATAGGGTAATTTTTTTTTATTTTTGGTAAATTGATTTATATATATATATATATATATATATACATATATATACCATAAATTTATAAATATGTATATATATGCACATTGAAAACAAGTGAATTTAAATAATATAGTTCGAATTTATTATGCATTTAATACATTGTGTAAAGTTATTATTAATGTACAGGGTGTCTGACTAGCTTGAGTTCACTATGATATAATATTGGTAGAAGTTTTGCAAATTATCCTAATGGTTTAACATTGTTTAAAATCTTTGTTTCTTTTAATCACTTAACTTGAAATTCATTATCATTTATTTTCGAATTAATATTGATCTTAATATTGATATATCGAATTAATATTGATCTTAATATTGATATATCGAATTAATATTGATCTTAATATTGATATATCGAATTAATATTGATCTTAATATTGATATATCGAATTAATATTGAGATTAAAACGGTAAAAGTACAATGAGTTCATTGAAATAATTTAAAAAATCGCGTTTATTTGAGATTCATAAAATGGTTTTATTAAAGATGACATTTTTTCAAATTAAAACGGTAAAAAAATAATGATTTCCTTCAGATCATATTGAGTAGCATTTGTTGAGACTCTTAAGATGGCTTTTGAGATGACTTTTTGGCAAATTTATACATATTTTTTAAAAATACTGGTTTAAAATACTAAGGATATAGTCTTTAAAGAAAGTAATATTGTTTTGCATTGAAATATTATAAGATTTACATGAAATCTTTATATATACATATATATATATGTATTTATTTTGAGATATTGCGGAAACTATATGTTCTATTTTCATATGTGAAACCTTAATTTAAGAGTTGAGATGATCCGAGGATTTACTGATTCAGTTGGGCGTCAATAGTTTTAGAGTTATATCGATATATAACTTTAGGAATGTTGATTATGATTATGCGAATAACCGTTCAGGCCAATCTAACAGATAACGAACAATGCTTCTAAAAAAAATTTATGAAACCTGATACAATTTTATTATTCAAAAACTATCAATAGTTTTACAATATGAAATAACACGTAGAACTTAGACAACTGTTATGAAAAACTTATATAGAATACTGTTAAGTGAAAAATTTTAAGAAGAAACCGATACAAAATCCAAAATTGATTTTTAGATCAATACTATTACCTCCATTTTTTGTGACTTTTGCAAGCTAGACCCATTGTATATTTAAAATTTAATTTAATTAAACAAATATATAACTACCAATTGCAGAGTATTTTATTTTAAATTTTATTTTATCACTTTTTAATTTCAATTATCACAGAAAATTTTTAAGTATAGGTACTTTTACCCTCTTTTGTGGAATTATTGTTGGTTTTGTTCTTTTTATTGTAATTAAATTTTATGAGCTAATTATTCGATTATTATACAACTTCTTGAAATGTTTTCTATTTATTTAGCAAAACAAAATATATTTTAATATATATTATATAATAGAGATGATTCTGGATCTATTTTACCTTACCAACTGTTATAGTATAAAAAATAATAATTTCTGATATTTCATAGTTTAAAAATACGTCGGATTAGAAGCACTAAATTTCATTTTTTTAACCTTATATTTGGTACTTATATTGCGCTTATATAGCTCCAGCACTCCAAATACTTCTTTTTAGTATAGTGCTATATAGAAATCGGTTTTTTACCTTTGGTTACACATTATTGTAATAATTTGTAATAGCAAAAGTCAGAAAATAACCAATCTATGAGAGTAATTCAAATTTGTTGTACAGTTCTAAAACTTTACAAGATTAGTGTGTGTTATTGGAATAAGAAGTTTCTACTATTAGATGTTACTATTGATTGCTTTTATAAAGTTCAAAATCATATTTAAAAGTTACCAAATAATTGACCTTTAATAGTTAGCAACAAAGACCAAGATGCTTGTAAAATATATACTAAAGAAACTTTTTAATAAAATTATCCTGCCGAAAGGCATCTTAAATAGTTTTTAAACCAGGCAACCAGGAATGAATAATTTCAGAAAGCAAATTGAATGAATTGAAACTAAAAAATTTAAATGCAAATTCCCAACAAAATAATAATTTTCTGTCAATTTTTAACAAATTTTTAACCTTTAAAATGAGTTTTTATACCAGGCAAATAGGAATGAATAATTTCAGATAGCAAATTTAATAAATTGAGATTCGCAAAATTTAAGTTCAAGTTCCCAACAAAATAATAATTTTTTGTCAATTTTTAACAAATTTTTAACCTTTAAAATGAGTTTTTATACCAGGCAAATAGGAATGAATAATTTCAGATAGCAAATTTAATAAATTGAGATTCGCAAAATTTAAGTTCAAGTTCCCAACAAAATAATAATTTTTTGTCAATTTTTAACAAATTTTTAACCTTTAAAATGAGTTTTTATACCAGGCAAATAGGAATGAATAATTTCAGATAGCAAATTTAATAAATTGAGATTCAAAAAATTTAAGTTCAAGTTCCCAACAAAATAATAATTTTCTGTCAATTTTTAACAAATTTTTAACTTTTAAAATGCGTTTTTATACCAGGCAAACAGGAATGAATAATTTCAGATAGCAAATTTAATAAATTGAGATTCGAAAAATTTAAGTTCAAGTTCCCAACAAAATAATAATTTTCTGTCAATTTTTAACAAATTTTTAACCTTTAAAATGAGTTTTTATACCAGGCAAATAGGAATGAATAATTTCAGATAGCAAATTTAATAAATTGAGATTCGCAAAATTTAAGTTCAAGTTCCCAACAAAATAATAATTTTTTGTCAATTTTTAACAAATTTTTAACCTTTAAAATGAGTTTTTATACCAGGCAAAAAGAAATGAATAATTTCAGATAGCAAATTTAATAAATTGAGATTCGCAAAATTTAAGTTCAAGTTCCCAACAAAATAATAATTTTCTGTCAATTTTTAACAAATTTTTAACTTTTAAAATGCGTTTTTATACCAGGCAAACATTAATGAATAATTTCAGATAGCAAATTTAATAAATTGAGATTCGAAAAATTTAAGTTCAAGTTCCCAACAAAATAATAATTTTCTGTTAATTTTTAACAAATTTTTAACCTTTAAAATGCGTTTTTATACCAGGCAAACAGGAATGAATAATTTCAGATAGCTAATGTAATAAATTGAGATTCGAAAAATTTAAGTTCAAATTCCCAACAAAATAATAATTTTCTGTCAATTTTCAACAAATTTTTAACCTTTAAAATGAGTTTTTATACCAGGCAAACAGGAATGAATAATTTCAGATAGCAAAATTAAAAAATTGAGATTTAAAAAATTTAAGTTCAAGTTCCCAACAAAATAATAATTTTCTGTCAATTTTTAACAAATTTTTAACTTTTAAAATGCGTTTTTATACCAGGCAACCAGGAATGAATAATTTCAGATAGCAAATTTATTAAATTGAGATTCGAAAAATTTAAGTTCAAGTTCCCAACAAAATAATAATTTTCTGTCAATTTTTAACCAATTTTTAACCTTCAAAATGAGTTTTTATACCAGGCAAATAGGAATGAATAATTTCAGATAGCAAATTTAATAAATTGAGATTCAAAAAATTTAAGTTCAAGTTCCCAACAAAATAATAATTTTTTGTCAATTTTCAACAAATTTTTGACTTTTAAAATGAGTTGTTATACTAGGCAACCAGGAATGAATAATTTCAGATAGCAAATTTAATAAATTGAGATTCGCAAAATTTAAGTTCAAGTTCCCAACAAAATAATAATTTTCTGTCAATTTTTAACTTTTAAAATGCGTTTTTATACCAGGCAAACAGGAATGAATAATTTCAGATAGCAAATTTAATAAATTGAGATTCAAAAAATTTAAGTTCAAGTTCCCAACAAAATAATAATTTTCTGTCAATTTTCAACAAATTTTTGACTTTTAAAAGGAGTTGTTATACTAGGCAACCAGGAATGAATAATTTCAGATAGCAAATTTAATAAATTGAGATTCGCAAAATTTAAGTTCAAGTTCCCAACAAAATAATAATTTTCTGTCAATTTTTAACAAATTTTTAACTTTTAAAATGCGTTTTTATACCAGGCAACCAGGAATGAATAATTTCAGAACGCAAATTTAATAAATTGAGATTCAAAAAATTTAAGTTCAAGTTCCCAACAAAATAATAATTTTCTGTCAATTTTTAACAAATTTTTAACTTTTAAAATGCGTTTTTATACCAGGCAAACAGGAATGAATAATTTCAGAAAGCAAATTTAATAAATTAAGACTCAAATATTTAAATACCAATTCCCAACAAAGTAATTATTTTCTGTCAATTTTCAACAAATTTTTAACCTTTGAAATGAGTTTTTATACCAGGCAAACATTAATGAATAATTTCAGATAGCAAATTTAATAAATTGAGATTCGAAAAATTTAGGTTCAAGTTCCCAACAAAATAATAATTTTCTGTCAATTTTTAACAAATTTTTAACCTTTAAAATGAGTTTTTATACCAGGCAAACAGGAATGAATAATTTCAGATAGCAAATTTAATAAATTGAGATTCAAAAAATTTAAGTTCAAGTTCCCAACAAAATAATAATTTTCTGTCAATTTTTAACTTTTAAAATGCGTTTTTATACCAGGCAAACAGGAATGAATAATTTCAGATAGCAAATTTAATAAATTGAGATTCGCAAAATTTAAGTTCAAGTTCCCAACAAAATGATAATTTTCTGTCAATTTTTAACAAATTTTTAACTTTTAAAATGCGTTTTTATACCAGGCAAACATTAATGAATAATTTCAGATAGCAAATTTAATAAATTGAGCTTCGAAAAATTTAAGTTCAAGTTCCCAACAAAATAATAATTTTTTGTCAATTTTTAACCTTTAAAATGAGTTTTTATACCAGGCAAATAGGAATCAATAATTTCAGATAGCAAATTTAATAAATTGAGATTCGCAAAATTTAAGTTCAAGTTCCCAACAAAATAATAATTTTTTGTCAATTTTTAACAAATTTTTAACCTTTAAAATGAGTTTTTATACCAGGCAAAAAGAAATGAATAATTTCAGATAGCAAATTTAATAAATTGAGATTCGCAAAATTTAAGTTCAAGTTCCCAACAAAATGATAATTTTCTGTCAATTTTTAACAAATTTTTAACTTTTAAAATGCGTTTTTATACCAGGCAAACATTAATGAATAATTTCAGATAGCAAATTTAATAAATTGAGATTCGAAAAATTTAAGTTCAAGTTCCCAACAAAATAATAATTTTCTGTTAATTTTTAACAAATTTTTAACCTTTAAAATGCGTTTTTATACCAGGCAAACAGGAATGAATAATTTCAGATAGCTAATGTAATAAATTGAGATTCGAAAAATTTAAGTTCAAGTTCCCAACAAAATAATAATTTTCTGTCAATTTTCAACAAATTTTTAACCTTTAAAATGAGTTTTTATACCAGGCAAACAGGAATGAATAATTTCAGATAGCAAATTTAATAAATTGAGATTTAAAAAATTTAAGTTCAAGTTCCCAACAAAATAATAATTTTCTGTCAATTTTTAACAAATTTTTAACTTTTAAAATGCGTTTTTATACCAGGCAAACAGGAATGAATAATATCAGATAGCAAATTTAATAAATTGAGATTCAAAAAATATAAGTTCAAGTTCCCAACAAAATAATAATTTTCTGTCAATTTTCAACAAATTTTTGACTTTTAAAATGAGTTGTTATACTAGGCAACCAGGAATTAATAATTTCAGATAGCAAATTTATTAAATTGAGATTCGAAAAATTTAAGTTCAAGTTCCCAACAAAATAATAATTTTCTGTCAATTTTTAACCAATTTTTAACCTTTAAAATGAGTTTTTATACCAGGCAAATAGGAATGAATAATTTCAGATAGCAAATTTAATAAATTGAGATTCGAAAAATTTAAGTTCAAGTTCCAAACAAAATAATAATTTTCTGTCAATTTTCAACAAATTTTTGACTTTTAAAATGAGTTGTTATACTAGGCAACCAGGAATTAATAATTTCAGATAGCAAATTTAATAAATTGAGATTCGCAAAATTTAAGTTCAAGTTCCCAACAAAATAATAATTTTCTGTCAATTTTTAACTTTTAAAATGCGTTTTTATACCAGGCAAACAGGAATGAATAATTTCAGATAGCAAATTTAATAAATTGAGATTCAAAAAATTTAAGTTCAAGTTCCCAACAAAATAATAATTTTCTGTCAATTTTTAACTAATTTTTAACCTTTAAAATGAGTTTTTATACCAGGCAAACAGGAATGAATAATTTCAGATAGCAAATTTAATAAATTGAGATTCGCAAAATTTAAGTTCAAGTTCCCAACAAAATAATAATTTTTTGTCAATTTTTAACAAATTTTTAACTTTTAAAATGCGTTTTTATACCAGGCAAACAGGAATGAATAATTTCAGAAAGCAAATTTAATAAATTAAGACTCAAAAAATTTAAATACCAATTCTCAACAAAGTAATTATTTTCTGTCAATTTTCAACAAATTTTTAACCTTTGAAGTGAGTTTTTATACCAGGCAAACAGGAATGAATAATTTCAGATAGCAAATTTAATAAATTGAGATTCAAAAAATTTAAATGCAATTATAATTTTAAAAACAAGTAAGCTTTAAACTATCAAATTATATGAGATAAGTTTAAATCACGCAAGCCAAACGAGTAATTAATACGAAGCATCAATTCGACTCTTGTCTTGAAATAACTTTTCAATTATCTTACTTATGTGAAATTCCTTTTGCGGAATTCTATACATGAACATAGGTTATAAAACTTAGAGTAAAACGTTCTTTATAAATACTTGCGTTAATTAAATGTATAAATCTAATATAAAAACTTGATAAAATAATTAACGAAATTTTACGTTCAAACCAACATAAAAATTACAATAGACTTTCCTATGCGGGACTAATAACTCCGGGATTTCGTCATATTGTTTATTTAATACTCTTTAATACATATTTTTCAAAATTTATTATTCAATAGTTTTGTTTTTGTTTTAAAGTAAGTCTTTTTGTACTTTGTTTTCTGTTGAAATTGGTACATAAAAAAATTGGTTTCACTTAAGGGTTAAACGAAGTCTTCATACTTATTATTATAAATTTAATTAAGTGCAACATCCTTTAATTAATTTTTTTTAAATCCTTCTTTCAATTTTGTTTTTTTTTGTTGCACAAATGATTATATATATATATATATAAATATATATATATATATATATAAATATATTTATATTTGATCAGGAGCATTAAAAAAGCTGGTTATATTTGATCTTAAAAAATATAAAATTGAATTGAGAAATCGTAAAAATTGAAAAAAAAATTTAATTCCTTTTGTTTTTTTTTTTTTTGTTTTAATTTCAAATTTAATCTTTAGTACGTTTTTTTTTTTTAATTTTTTTATTTTTCTTCATCTTTTAATTTAAAACTTCCCATAAGTTTAGTATCACGATTAATGTCCGATTGTAAAGGATTTTACACGTTCAGTTTCTGTTTTTTATTTTTTGTAATTCCTTTTAATCCCCATTTCTTTATAGTTTTATATTTCGTTCCCTTTACTCTACACTAGTAGTTCCTAGGTATCAGGATTGATATTTATTTTTAATACTTCTTTTTTATAGTTGTAAAAGACTTGGCGATAAATTTTTTAATTAAAATAAATATAAAAAAAAAAAAAAAATTGGTGGATAAAGATAAAATTGATAAAACGAAAAAAAAAAAAATAAATAATTAACGATTGATTCTTTTAAAATTGATTTTTATTTTTTTTTTTATTTTATTTTAAAGGTTATGAATGGGTCGGTTGGACAAATGATACACCCAATTTATCTGGAAAACCAGTTGAAATACAATTTGAATTTGATGCGGTACGAAATTTTAGTTCAATTATTTTACACACGAATAATATGTTTTCAAAGGAGGTACAGGTAAGTGATTTGCGTGATTTTTTAATTTTTTTTTTTTTTTTATTTAATTGTGCAATTTTTTAGTTTTGCACTTTTTTTTTTTTGTTATCAATTCAATTTTTTATTACTGCAAATTGTTTTACCCATGGTTTGGAGTTTTTTTTTTTTTTTTAAAGACTCAACATTTATATATTTTATATTATATTTATATGGGTATGTTAAGATTAATTACGGGGTTTGTTGTTCTTGTTTTATGATACAACATATTAAAAAAAAAATATAATTATATCTTATAGATGCATATATAAAATGAAAATAAGACAGGCTGCAAATAAGTGGTAGTTTCCAATGAAATAAAAAAAAACGGAGGATAAAAATTGAAAATACGAAATTGAAATAAGGTATAATGTTATGTTCGTGATGATCGCGAATTTTTATAAGATCATAACTGCAATGCAATTGTTGAATATAAAAATCAATTAAAGAAACTAAAATTTAATTGTGTAGTAATAAGAACAGAGGAGATTCGTTTGCAATTATTGATTTTAGGTTTCGAAAATGAAATGAAATGAAGAAAATGTGCTACTTTATTGTAACAAGTTCTTAATATATACCAGTGGTATTGATAATTATTTCTTTAATTAAATTTAATAAATGAAACATTGTTTCAAAATTATATTCAAAAACGTTAATTAAAATATTTTTATGTTGATCATAATTTTTTATATCATGGAAAGTTCAAGAAAGTATTTTAAAATGTTCAAATTATGGTGATGAAGTGGGAATGTAACATTGTAACATTTGTAAATATGGAAGTAGTATATAAAAGATTTTAGAATTGCATAGATTTGAGATTTGTACCTTTATTACTTAATTTACACGAAAATTTTAAATATTATTCAATGCATTAGTATTTCGACGAAGTATTAAAGTAATACTTAATATGTACCTATCTAATCAATGATTTATTTAAACCTCAATACTCGAAAATCTGTTGCATTTAACATAATGTACAAATATATGTTCCATTTTTTATAAAATTATTCTATCAATCTTGTCTGAATTTTAGTATCTGAATGAATAGTTTTAAAACTAATATGGAAGCAAAGGAAGTTTCGTTCTTAATATATATAGAGTATATATTAAGAAAGAAACTCAATATTTATAAAATTCCATAGATACTTTGTGCTTATTGTTCTAGATTTTTTACACGTGTCGCGAAAATATGTCATTTAATTGGAGTTACATACCGCGTTTTTAAATTTTGGATTTAAGGAGCTAAATAGCCATACTATGTTTTCATTATATCCCCGAAATATGAGATGATTTGGAGTGGTGGTTCAGTTACCATCGACGTACCTCCCAAGAAACAAGCATATCTCTGAATTTATTAGAAAACAGAAATTCAGCGCAAAAGTGTTCTGCCCCAATTTTGCATGAATTAGGGTGGTGGTCCCTATATCTCGCACAAACCTCTCTAAATCTCATAAGTTTATCTTCGAAATTAAAAAATATAGAAATTTTAAATTTGGTACAGGAATGTTCTGTTCTGTTTCCATTATGCTCTTGAGTTTTGAAATAAATTAAATTGGTAGTTTGAGTACCTACTACACGCCTCCCAAGACCCAATAAACATATCTTCGAAATTGATAAAAAATAGCAACTAAAAGTTTGTACAAGAGTGTTCTATCGTGTTTTTTGTACCCAAATGGCTGGTTATGATTTACTTTACTAGCAAATATAAGTCATACGAAACTATTACAAGTCTTACATAATAAAGGTAATCTATATTTCATAACAACCTATAGTAATACTGCACTTATTCTACATGTCTGTATCCATGATCAAATAATGTAGTAATCAACTTTTACATATATTTGTATATAAGTAGTTTTGAAGACAACCTACTTGTTCAAAAAATAAAGGATCAGTTGAACTGAATTATGAATTGTAATTTTGCGAATATTGATCTCGGAGGGAACATGAACACTTTTCATTTCCCATAATTAATATGAAAATAGTTTAAATAAATTTTCCAATTAGCTGCAAATTAAACATTTTAACTAAACATTGTTTTTAACATCAATCAATGAACATTTTTAATATTAAATAAATCCAATTTCATTATAATTAAGTATTTGCAACAATTTCAATAACTTCCATACTTTGTAATAAACGAAATAAATTGCAATTCTCTCTGATTTTATGACTTCCTTAATCCCAAAAGAGTTTTGAATTAAAAATTCTTATTATTACAAATTAAGAATATTTTATTTTTAATTAAAATATTTAAAATTTAAATACTACTAGGAATTTTTTTTTATTGATTTTAATAATTGCAACACACAATAAGTGTCGGCATACACTTTTTATGATCTTTTAAAGAATTTCTTAAAATTGACTTTAATTTTTGGAACGTTTTTTGATTACAAATTTTCAATTATCACTTATAACCTCAAGAGAACAAACGTATATAATAAGTTTTATTTTTTGATTTCATCGTTTATGTCCAAAAGTTTTGCAATGAAATACAAAATGAAAAAATACCAGAACCTACACTTTGTTATGGGTCGGAAATGGAATATTCTGTTCACTTTTATTTTATAATTTTTTTTTTTTTAAATTCGCAATAATTTTCGTGATCTGAATTAAAAATAAAATTCGAAATTTTTTTAATACATTGTTTATTTTTATAATTTAATTCTTATATTACTTATTACCATTTATTTATTTGCTATATAATATTATTATCATCAAAAACAGGTGTTTCGTCATGCTAAAATATTCTTTAGTATTGGTGGAATTCATTTTGTTGGTGAACCAGTACAATATTCATCAATGTCAGATATGGGATTAGATCAAGCAAGAGATATTATTATAAAATTACACAATCGTATTGGACGTTTTTTAAAAATTCAATTATATTTCGGTGCACGTTGGATTTTATTAAGTGAAATATCATTTGTTTCCGGTAAGTTTAATAATTCTTAATTCTTTTTGATAAGTATATGTTTTAATTTTAAATTTTTTTTTATATCCAATACAGCTCCAGCAACTGGAAACTTTACCGATGAAGAAGTTAAAGAAACCTTATTATCCCAGAAGACAACAAAAAATCAATCTGGAAAAGGAGAACAAAAACGTATTTATGAAGGTTTTTATTAATAAACTATCTCTATTCTGTTTCTGTTTTCTATGTATTAGTGTAGATTTAATGTATTAGCACTTAGTTTCAGTTTCCTCTTTAATTTTCACGATTTTTTTTTTTTTTTAAATTATAAATTTATATTTATAGAATATTAGAATTAAAAACTAATTATAATTTTTCAATTTTTCTTTTTAATTTTTTTAATCTATAGTTCTTTCACCAAAACCAATTGATCAAGAACCTGAACGTAATTTAATTGGTATTATATTAGTCAGTTTAACAACAATTGTATTGATAACAATAGCTGTTATATTATTTATTGTTGTAAGAAAACGTAAACAACGTGATAATGATGCATTAGATGGATTTCAATATAATTTTAATCCAGAAAGATTTGAAGTAAATAAACGTGTTAATAGTAATTTTAAGGTAAATTATATTAATATTTTATTTATAATTATTTTTTAAAAATAAATTTTAAAAACAGTGACGGATTAAGGGATGGAATAATTTTTTAAAAGTTCGGTAACAAGGTTGAATTTAATTATGACAAGCCAATATGTATATTAATCGGCTTATTCTGTCGCAAAATTGACGGTTGCGGTTGGTTATTCGTTTGTAATTAAATTTAATTAAAACTTACAAATACAAATTATTATTTGAGCCGGACAATCACTCGAATTTTACTGAAGGCACTAGGATAAATTAAATTAAGAGTACTGTATTAAACTGAAAAATAATAAAAGCAAGAAAAGTTCGAAAAGTAACTGTATATCCAAAAAATTTTCTTCTATTATCAATTAACACTTATCAAAGGTTTACATCTCGAACTTATTTAAAATGTACAAGTTTTACTCTTTACTTGTTAATAGCTTTAAACTTGATAAATTTAATAAACTTAAAAACTTTTGGCAAAACAGATTTTTAATTTTAAATCAAAGTTTGATTAAGTCAATATATTGATTGCAGCAGAAGATATTATATATCCCTTTCTATTATAGAGATATTTTGAAAATTTTGACATATGCATAATGTCAACAGACGCTTTGAGATTTTTAAAACACTTATAATGTCAATTAACATTACGGGCTTCTTAAATAGCTAATACTGTTAATTGTTTTTATGGAACTGGATAATTATGATAACCCTCCAAGTGAATCCCAAAACTTCTAATTGAGGGCTTATAAGTAAAATTGGCCATAATCATTTTAAAGACCGTTTTTAAGTTCGCATTAATCTTAAAGTTTAATTATTTTGAGCAAAAACTTTCTAGGGTCTTCTTTCCAAGAACAGGCAGTTAGCATATAAAAATATTATTGCAATCAGAAAGTCTTCGTAAGAGTTATAACATTGAAATGAATCTGGAAATTTTCCACCTTCAAAGGCATAGTTTATCAAGTGTTGGTTACATGATTAAATTTTTTCTACTCAGTGATTTTGGTGTCATTATATCAAAAATTTCATAACATAAGTTTCACTAATTTTCTTTTCAGTTTGACAATCACACTAATCTAATCAAATTAAAACTTTTTTGATTTTGAATTTGTAATGTGAACTAATCTTAGTGAGAATTTAATTCCATCTGACGTAAAGTTCTAACAAACACTTGAAAACCATAAACCCATTCCTCTCTGTTACCATTTTGTAATACAATTTTTTTTACAATAAATACATTTTTTACCTTTTAATTAATTACTATTTTGTAATCAAATCAATAATCTATACGTTTGTTTCTTTATTCTGTTTTTTTTTTTAATTTCTGTATTAAGGTTTCAACGAATGACAATGATGAATGGATAGAAAAAAGTAGTTTATATCATGAACCATTTAATCTTAATATGTCTACAAATACAGCGAAACGTTGTTCAACAAATAATTTACAACGTTATCATATAAATCCAGAATATACTGGTGAGTATTTTTTTTTTTTTTTTTTTTTTTTTTTTTAAATATTGTAGTAAATGTAAAATATTGGATACAACAATTTTTTAAAAACTCATTCCTTTTGTAACTTTACACACTTGGTACGAAATGGAATTTCCTTTACATTTGCATTTTTATTTTTATTGCATTAAAAAAAAAAAAAAAACTTGAATGTTGTATATGGAAATTTATTACTCTATATCTTCTTCAACTTTTTTTATTTTAAATTTTTTAATGTATATATATATATATATATATTTATTTATTAATGTACAGATGTTCCTGATATTGTTTATCAAGAATATGCAGAACCATCACAAATGCGTGGATATCAGGATACAACACAAAAAATTCCAGCTGGATATGTTAGTGTAAGACGTACACCATCACCACGTAATAATACATTACCAAATATATTATCAGCACAACATCGTTATCCATCAGAAATTTATTATGCAGCAACAGCTATTTGTAAAAATAATATTGGATCACAATCAATTTTACAAGGACAACAACAACAACAACAACAACAGCAACAACAACATCAACAACAACAACAACAACAATTACCAACATTACCACCACCACAATCAACACAATTACAACAAAAAAATAATCATAATCAACATTATCGTACAACAGATAATATTAATCATCATTCCAATAATAAACAAATACAACAATTTATTGATATTAACAATTTTAAAACGTATAAATAATTCGTTTTCAATGATAACAACAATTTTTGGAAAATTTTCCTTATATAAAATATAATATTTTATTTAAAAAAAAAAAAAAAAACAAAAACAACTTAAAAAAAATATGCTAAAAAAAAAGAGAAAGAAAATTGAGAAAGAAGAGATAAAAACAATTGAGAAAACAAATAAAATAAAATAATATGTTGCTCATTTTTATTAAAATACTAATAAATAATAATAGAATATAAATAAAATAGTAAGACAACTAATATATATTAATATATTATAGTACATATGTATATATATAAAATTATATATGTATATTTATAAAATAGTTATATATTTTAAAATATAAGTACACTCGAAAGAGATGTCTCGACAATCTTCAAAAAAAAAAAAAGAAAAAAAAAAAAAAACTTATTTATTTTAACTGTAATATATTAAAAAAAAAAAAAAACAAGAAAAATAAGGAAAAAATTGTTGTCCTGTACTCCTTCTATTTTTAAAAATTGGAAAAGTGTTTTTTTTAATGGTTTTTATTGAGCAGAACCTGAATGGTAATTATTATTTTAAATTAAAATATTTTTTTTTTTAAATATAGAAAGTTTATTTGGAGTGCAATAGAATTGGCATATAATAAGTTGAATTTGCAGTATAGATGAACACATGTCCTAAAAACACTAAATAAGTGTATTAGATGGTATCAGGGGTATTTTGAAAATTTTGAAAAGTTTCATTATCAATTTTAAAATGTGTAAGGGACTTTTTAAGATTTCTAAAATACTTATAATGACATTATGGGGCTTCTTAAATACATAGCTAATAATGTCAATTGTATTTATGGAACTAGATATTATGATACCCCTCCAACTGAATCCCAAAAATTCGAACAATTCTCTCTAATTTCTAAATTCTCTCTCTCTAATTAAATTGAAATGTTCATGTAATAGGCACCAAGTAATTTTAGATAAATAAAATTTTTTGGAACTCCTTAAATTTAGATTAAGTACTTAGTTTATATTAATTAGGATCTATTGTCAATGCTAGTATTTCAAGTTCTAAATTAGATTTAGATAAGATATAAATTACAATTGGAGAAATTGAGAAACGTATTTAAAATATAATAACTTTGAAAATATGTTAATGGAAATGCTGTTAAAACTTTAGTTAAATGGCTGGCAGATTCTTTTAAAGATATTTTTAAACTTTAAGTTATAATTAGTTTTACTAAAAGTTATAATTCCGTATACCTTAATAATTTTCTAAATTTACTCATAATTTTAACAATTTCATTTTATTTTATAAAAATTAAAATTTTAAACTATCAGATAAAAGTATATGGAGATTGTACTTTAAAAGATAGATCAAACTAGCCTTATTAAAGAAACTAAAATATTTAGTATTAATTGAGTAGTATCTTACTAGATTTTGATATAATAGGACTAACTGTGGAAATTGTATAAGAAAAGAAGCCTAAAAAAAATTTAAGTTAGTTTAAAAACTTAAATTAAATTGCTAATTGATCGTATTTTAATAAAAATTAAATAAAAACTAATTTCAAGAATAGCAGAAAGAAGTTTATCAAATCTTGATTATAAAAGAAATCTTAGAAATATTATAATAGTATAAAAGAATTAAATTAAATAACCTTAAACTGTTTTAGAATAATGGTTCTAACTGAACCTATTTAAATTATACTATATTAATATGATTCAGGCTTCCCCCTCTCTTGAGTAAATTTCCTAAACTGTTAGATTTATAAATTAGTTAATATGAATTATAATTCAATTAGGTTCATTTTAGTTAAAAAAAAAAAAAATAAAATAAAAATTACTATAAAAAATTAAATAGAGCAGAATACGAGGGTCAGATTGTCACTTATCACATAATTATTTTTTGCTAAGTAAGTGAATGTTTTATACTAATGAAATTCTATTGAGTTACTATTATAGCCTATCTAAGCTATTTTGAAAAATGGTTTGATATTATTTAACCCTATATAGAAAACCAATTAATAATTTTGTAATAATAATTATTAAACTTGTAAAACCTTGAAAGTGTTAAAAGCCCTAGTAAATAATTAAATAAATAAATAAACTAATAGTTTTACTAATTTTTTATTCTGGCACTATATTTTTTACAAATTTTTTAATGCCTGCGAAATTGCTGCTTCGGGGCTTTTGCTGACACTTTCATATTATTCAATACATTTAACATAGTTTGACAGATAGCTACGTGTAGAGATCGAAAATGGCTGTTATGATTTTGATTCACTAAAAACATATCGAAAAATAGGGTTTTTAGGTAATTTTCTTAGTGATAAGTGATCAGTGCAATAGAACCCAGTTGTTCCTTTTCAAAGTAACAATCGTAAAACATAGTTTCCTAACATACATTTCCTATAATCGTCTATTCTTCAATTTAAAATTTTCAAAAATTCAATTTATATTTTATTAAGCCCTAAGTATTTGCATTTTCTTCATTCAAAATCATTGCACCCAACATTTATTTGAAGAAAAAAAAAAAATAAATAAATCTATTTACTAAATAAAACTAAAAATTTTCTTTCTCTTTTTTTTTATTACAACTAGCTCAACATCCTCTTCTTCATCGAAACAACCAATTAAAAATCAAATTTACCAAAGATCCTGTTTTCATGTTTCTCCTTCAAAAAAAAAAAAAAAAAAAAAAAAAAATCAAGAAAAAACAAAAAAAAATCTTCTATAAAAAAAAAACTAATGTGCACATCATAGATGGATTTTTTTTAATCATCAATCAATATACAACAACAACACTTACAACACTTTCAACAATAAAAAAAAAAATATTAAAAAAAAAAAACTAATTTTCATATCTGAGACAATCTTAAACTTAGGCTGTGTATTTGTGATTTTTGTAAATAGAAAAATTTAATTGAAAAAAAATATAAAAATAAAAAAAAAATTTGAAATTAAGAAATAAAAAAATATTAATTTTAAAAAACTTAAATTAAAAAATAAAATAAATAAAAAAAGAAAAAAATGAAAAAAAAAAAATTTAATCACTTTGTGCTAATTTTAGAGTGAATGGTTTAAAAAAAAAAAAAAACATAAATAAATTAAATTAAAAACTAAATTATATAAAAAAAAATTTAATATTAAGAATTAGAATAAAAATAAAGAAAATGCAAAAAAAAACGAATTATAAAATAAATAAAAAACTTTATATCCTGCGATTGTGTAATTTTAGCTTAGATTGTAGACTTGAAATTGATTGAAAAAAAAAATTTAAAAAAAAATTAGATAAAAATTAAGAGAAAAAATAATTAAAAAAAGAAAATCAACTTTTTTTTAGTACTTTTTTATGTATTCAAATTTTCATTAATTTTAAGGTAATAAATTATAAAAAAAAAAAAATATTATTAATTATTAAAAAAATTATTATTATATAGAAAAACTTACTAGTATTAATTTTAAAAATGATGAAATAAAATAAAATTAAAAATAAAAATTTAAATAACTAAAAATTAATATATAATATGAATTTTATTTATTTTTGATGACGATTATTAGACAACCCATAAAAGGGGCGGGGCTTCTTTAACTCTGACTAAAAAATTGATTAGAATTATCCTGATTAAAATTTAATTAATGGCTGACATTCAAATAGAAATGAATTCCATACTTTAAATTTTATATATTTTTTGTTATATTATAAAATGGTGAGCGCCATAATATCCAAAAACAAAAGGCCCAATTTAAACACAACTCCAAAAATTGTAAAATCTTATATTATTGAAACCCAAGTTCCAAAATTCCAAAACTTAAAATAGAAAGCAATTTAATAGATTTAAGAAGTAGTTATTTACGAAATAATAGGTAAGGGTTTGCGATACAAGGCCCTGTGAAAAACTAAGTGTATGTATAATAAATAAATTTGATTTGGAAGTAGGATATGTATTTCTGGATTTTGTAATTTAAGTTTTTCGGATTTATTCATTTTAAATTTTGGGATTCTGTTTTTGCGAAAACAAGATAATGCGCCATAGGAAAATATGTTTAACTTAGTTTATGGCTCTCGTTATTTAAAAGTTAAGATACTGAGTTGAAAAAATATTTGGAGTGAAGTAAATTAATTAAGCCCCAAAATTATTTTAAAGAATTTAATTATAATTTATGAAAGGGATTCAAAAGTTAGGTACCAAAATTAAATTTCAATATTTTATTTAGTGGTAGTTTTGTTGGGCTGCTTTAAAGGACTACATTTGCCGTTCAAAAGGATAATAAAGATTAAGGTAAAGTATAAAATATACAAAATATAAATTAGTAATTATATTATAATATATAAAAAGTATAGAAAGGTAAGTATAATTTATTATAATTTATAACTTGTATTGGAAAAGCTAAAACAAATTCTGACAGACATAACTCAGTTCTAGCTCTCTGTATTCAGCACATAACTTTTTTAATAATTGCTATAAAAGCTGTTACAAAAAAATTTTGAACTTCCAATATTACGCAACTGATAGAATAGAACCATCCCCTTTCGAATACAAATTTTTGTTATTTTTAGTGTTAGGAATCATCCCTTGAAATATTTTTGCAATACCATTACATTAGATTTTATTGCATAATTTTTGCTTTAAAGCTTTGGGGGGAATTTACAATGTAAAACAAGAGTCCCCAAATATTAGTCCCCATCCTCATATTTTTGCTTTTTTACTCTTAAAATATCAAAATTTTATTTTTAATATGCTGTAAAAAAACAAAATTCCACTTTGATTAGAACTAATATAATTTGAATTCTCAAAACAAAATAAGTGTATCATCCCGGAAGTATGCTTTCAAACACCGCACTTTTTTTGTTTTAGATTTTTCTTTTGTTTTTATTGTAATTTTTACTTTATTTGCAATTTTAATTTGTTTGATGTTCAATTCGTTGGTTGTTCTTTTTTTTTATTTTTATTGCTACCAAAAACAATCTTGTCATCATTATCATCAACATCATCATCTTGTTTTTTCAATTATCAGTTCATAGTCATTTGGATTTCTATTATTAAAGTAACAACAACAACAACAACAACAACAACAAAAGAGCAAAAAAAAGGATATGCTACTGAATTCATATTACTTTATATCCGTTCTAATAAAAAAATAAAAAAAGTTTTCCATTTCCCCCGCTACGGTAAAATTTTTTTTTCTCCACCACAAATATCATTAAAACAAAAACAACAAAATAAAGAAGAAATATAAAAGATTTTTTAAAAAAGATTGTATGATAATTTTAAAGATACACAAAAAGAATTTAAATTTTCTTTTCATCACAAATGACAAAAAAAAAAACAAAAACAAGAACAAAATGTATTTTAATATTCTTGAAAATTGCAATTTCTCACTGATCTTTATTGTATATGAAAGGGACAACCCCGATATGTTCAAAACTAAAACATTGAAAGTCAAAATCTTGAAAATCAAAATCTTTTTGAGACAAATTGATGAAAAGATTCTTACATACATATGTTGAAGTATTGTAGAAAAAGTAGATATAACTTTGAGTCCAACTCTAAACCACTCTGATCTCCACCTAATTTTTTCATAAATAATCAATCACCCGTATTCCTGAAGACTTATCACATAAAGAAAGTTACTTAGGCGAAATCTTTTTTATTCTAAAAAATTGTCCTTAAGAAACGATAGTCAATTTCTATCATTTGAAAAATATATAAATCGATATAAATACATATTACCTCTGCTTATAGTAAAGGGCTATATGGTTCCTTGAAGTTTGATTGATATAATTAAGAAAACGCATCGGAGAGATTATAAGGGTTACATCTCGGGAACCGGAGGCCTGATCGATATAATTCAGAAAAGATATTATTGGAAATTTATACTAAACTGGAGAATTCTAATGTAGATTTTTTTATTCTAAGCCCTAAATTTAATTTGACCCCTAAATTTAGCATCCCACAAAATTTCATAATATTTTTTTAGACTCTTTTGTTTTATTGATTTTATATTCCTAACGACACTCGGGAACTAAGTTTTTCATATCAAAAGGAATCGAAAAGGGCTTCCCAACTTTTTGAGACCTATATCATATAACATATATAATGTTTTTATTTCTATTTATTACATTATTAATATAATTAATATAAAGTAAAAGCATCTTAATTTCGAAAACTAGATTAGAGAACAAATATTAGCATCATAACGTACTTTTTCACAAGCTTTCCAGAATACAAAGTGATAAAGACGAGGAACTGTTATACATATTTTCATCGCGTTGGTGATAAGTCTTTAAAAATGACTGAATGACTTCGACAGCATTAAACCTTTTGAAATAATAATGACATCCGAATCCAAAACCTTTTGATCCAAATCTCAAATCCCCAAAGTTTTTACAAGACAAAGCCATTTTTAAAAAAATCTCCAAAAAAATATTTGATTTAAAAAAAAATTTAAGATTTTGTCATTAAAGTTTTTTGTTTTTAAAATAACGCTATTGCCCCCATATAAAATCGCTTCAAAGGGATGCCGACATGTACTCATTCCATTACATTGAATCGTAATTCGGCAAAAAAGTAAAGAAAATTTGTTTTTGAAGAATGGATAAATGGGGGTGACAATATTTTTGACTTTATATATCATAAAAATAAATTTTCGATTTTTAAACTTTTGAATTTTTTATTTTTTTTTTTGTTGTTGCTTTTTTTCTAGAATTTTTTCTTAAGGTGAAAATTTTTAAATTTCCTTCGGAAAATTTAAATTACAAAAAAAAAAACAGAAGATTTATTGAAAAAAAGAACAAGTTAAAGATGAAATGGAAAATATAACATTGAATTTATGATTACACATTCAGTATGTCTGGAAAAATTATCAGCATCATTAAATTTTAATAAAATGTCGCCTTATGAAAATTTTATCAGAGAAAACAGCAAAATGAGGGAAAGGGGTGACATACAAAAAAGAAAAAAAAAACGATTTTAATAGGGAACTTGTGCTCTTTTTTTCAATGGGTTTTTTTTCAGTTCTTGTAAATTATCAAACGACATTAAAATATTTGTCTGTTCTGTTGTTTTTATAAATGAAATGTAAATTTTAATTGCGTTCAGAAATTAAAAATACAAAATAATAATAAATGTGCATCATGTAATTTAATTAACATAAAAGGCGTCAAATGAATTGATAGCGTATTATGATTAAATGTCATTG
This sequence comes from Dolichopus griseipennis, assembly GCA_963082915.1. NCBI lineage: Eukaryota > Metazoa > Arthropoda > Insecta > Diptera > Dolichopodidae > Dolichopus > Dolichopus griseipennis. The sequence continues at coordinate 31,388,666 of OY720444.1, forward strand.
TTTCTTTGCAAGTGAATTTATATTTAATTTATATGACTTCTTGTAAGGTCTTTATCTTATTGGTATCTGGAGTATTTTCCAAAATACTAGTCTCCAAATTATTCCAAATGGAGTATTATTACTTTTGCAGTTTTTCTCTAATTAATCAAGCTTATACTAAGTCTAATGTGGTTTGATGATCCTATGTCGAAATAAAATCATATCATTAATTGATGCCAAGCTATTTCCGTTCTGATCAAAAATGTTTAAAACCAAACATAAAACCGAAGAGAACGAAAAGTCCCTCTGTTGTTAACTGAAAGTTAATTTTAAAAATTTTCAAATATTCCCCCATTCATATTATTTGGAACTTATATACTATTAAAGCTTTTTTAAGAAATCGAAAAATTTGATTTGTTTCCAGCAATATTTATGGAGTTTTGGAGAACAGATCTCAGATCACTAATTTAATTCCCAGACTTAAATTTCAAGATCTCGAATAATTTCAAGAATTTTAGCATAATTCCTAAGATAGCTGACAAAAGGCATGTGGGCATTACGTCAAAAGTAAGGTAATGCGTAATATGGTTTTAAACCAAACTTGTATAAGTAATTGCTGCGTTCTTTAGGTGCGATGGATATATTTAACCCTTTAGGTGCATTCGACATAGCCTTAAGGGTTCAGAGATATATTTGATCCTACAGATGCTCTAGTATATACTAAGCTTATAAAATTTTTCCAAAAAATAAGTAATTCTATAGTAGTGCACCTAGTTCTTTATATATAGTCAATCTACTCTAGGTGAAACGTAAATATTAAGCTTCTAAAATAAAGATTTAAGCTACTCCTTAAATTGATTAACAATTTAATCAAGAGACTAAATGTTATTACACCTTAAGTATATGATTTAGGTCTTTAGATTTAAATTTAAGCTCTAGAGTTGTAAAATACTCTTAGAGATTCCTCAAACACTAAAATTACAAATTTCGTTTATCAGAAATCTTCCAAAAACTTCGTGTTGGAAACAGAAATGAGTTGATTCTAAAAAACATTAACTCTCACTTAAATATTACCACATCTTAAGAACAAATTCGTCGGAATGAATTACTCAATTAAAGTTTTCAATGTCACTTTCAGTTCAATTTATAAAATCTTGCTGTAAACAATTTTAATTATTTACGCAATAATTAAGTGACATGCCCACACACATTTTCATTCTAAGATAAAAAAAAAATAAAACTGACGGTATGTCCTTAAAATTAAAAATGTATATATATATATATAAAATGTAATTAAAGTTAAGTTTTGAAAAATATAAAGATCTACACCATAGATAGATAGACATGTACGAGTATATATATGACCTTTGAATAAATGGGCCTGATATTTTTTGTATATATCTTTGTCCTTCACCTTTGGTAGTTTCTCAGAACTCAAGTTCTGATTCCATACAACGAGAACACAGAAAAGGTTATGATTGTATAAAAGGTCAGGATTTTTATTTTATTTTTTAATTAATATTATTATTAATTACTCGTGTGAAAATATACCAGTATATTTTTATTTAAAGAAGATTCAGATTCAGAAAATTTAAAAATGAAATAAAAATGTAATAAAAAATTTAATAGTAAAAATTATTTATTTTTTGTATTTTTTAATTAAAGCGGGTGTCTTTTGAATTCCAAAATTAAAGATCAGAATCAATAAACAGGGATTATATATTTAAAAGAGTCGTAAATAGTTTTGTTTTATTTGAAAGCTAGTATAAAACAGATATATTGAGATTGAGTAATTAAAGTTATAATTATAGATTAGTTTTTGATAAGGTGTATTTTTTAAATGATGGAAGAAGGGAAAAGGTAATGTAAAGGAATGTGGGAATATTATGAGAATATAGTATTCTTTTTAATAAATTAATTGAAATGAATCGATGAATTGTGTACGTAATTTAATTACTATACGTGAGACATTGTGCTTGACCTATCACATATTTCTTGAATTTTTTAAAATCGAATTGCTGTCCCATATAACATTTTCCACAATTAGAACGGTCTATCATTATACGTGAAATATCGCCTGTTTTATAAAATATATATTCAATGTTTTTTATGAAGAAAGGAAAATAGGTCTATTTTCAGAACCTAAACAGTCTTATATGAAAGTTATAAGTTATTTTTAATTAATGCAGGAACATGTAAAATTTTATGGAAAGGAGGATCTACCTTCTATGCCCTAGAAATCTGCTTTTAAGTTATAGGATTTTTGAGTTTGTTGACGCTCCTACTTAATAGTCAATGTTTTTAATGTTTGTTACGAAAAATATGGTTTAAAAGGATTAAGCTTTATATAATAGAGGCAATCTGGAAATTGGGATAACTATTTTATTTTTGTCTGAGAAATATAAATTTTTGTTTTTGTGACTTATCAGTATGAATATGTTTTAAAATTCTTGAGTTATTGCTTTACCATTGATTTAATTCAATGATATTTTAAATTTTATTGAAAACCTTGCTGAAGATTTTAAATTAGGGTCTCGGATATGAAATTGACACTCCAAAAACTGCTTCAACCAATAGTAAAATCCTAAGTTGTCTGGAACTCTATTTCATATATTTTATTTAATATATACAATGTAAGAGAGTGATAGAGATATACTACTTTAAGCAACCACTGAAGTAAAACTGTATGATTACTCACCTGTAAAGATAAGAAAAAAAAAATAAAGAGTTTAATAATTTTATTATAATATTAGTATATTTAAAAGGTTTATATAATTTGAATATGTTTTAATGCTAATTAATGTATTTAAAATATTTGATATTAGTACTTGGATCTACTCTTTACTTTTATAATTTAGTTGGCTTCAAAATAATTTAAGGCTTTTATGATAATAATAAAATATCCTATAATTTACAAGAACATTCTCCTTCAGCTTATTTTAAATTGTTTTCCAATTGTGTTACACCTGTTTGAATCATGGACATTTAAAAAGCTTTAACCCCCTAATTCTTTTTTGCTGTGCGAGAGGCACTGAAAAGTATCAAAACCGACTCAATGAAAGTGTACCTTTTTGTTTTTGTGTAGTATGCGACTGTACAAAAGTTTGTATCTTAAACCCGGACATTTTCAAACCAAACTTTAAGATGGAGTCATTGATTTACTCCATCTTACAACTTTAAGATGGAGTCATTGTACTTTTGCAAATATAGAGATTAGAAATAAATTGGGATTGAAAATCGTGGATTATAAAGGGGATTTGTAATTAGAAAATCAGAAGCAATCGAGGCATTAAATGCTATTGATTTAGAATTAGATAATCTTAAGATGACGTATTTACTATTTTTAGGAAAGTAATCAGATACCCTTCTTGGTTCGAGCAAAGCACTTAAGGGATTTCTATCGCCTCTCTTAACTTTTAGGGAGATTTTTGTCTCTTATCAATTAGTTGAGTAATCGTTTAATTACAAAATAATACGACAATCTATTTAATATCCCATATTTTTTTATTTTGTTTTTAATATTCTGACAAATTTAATAATGAATTGGACCATCACAAATCTTCATATATTAAATTTCATATATAATATCTTTATACAACTATAAATACATATATGTATATATTATAATAATGGTCATCTACATATATTTAGATTTTATGTGATAATTGTTTTATAAATATACAATGTTAAAATTGCTTTTGGCTTTAGGTTATTTTTTTTTTTTTATCATATTTTATTTTATATAAATTGTGGTGAACAATCATTGATATTATGTGTTAACAAGCGTTAAAATGAAATCTTTGTATAAATGTTTTGCTACTAGACTTGCTACTAGCCCAATAATCAAGAAATCAATTTAATAATAACACGAAAAAAAACATTTTATTTTATGTCAACTTGTTCATATTTATTTCATAAAAATGCCTTAAAGGTGGTTGGGAAAAATGAAATTAAATCGGATATAATAATAACAACGTAGATACAAATACGTTGGATACATGTACCGCTTAAAAAAATATTTATTCTTGAATATTTTAATAATTAATAGCTCTTTCTTGTGTTTATTTTTAATATTTCTACATTAAAAATGATGTGATAATATAAGAAAAAAAAAATTAGTATTGTGTGTCAAAATATTGTCATATTACCCTATGGTAATTTAGATTTATAGATTTCAATGCAACTATAGGAAAACTTAAAATGATACATAGTAATTAAAAATTTAATATATGGTTTATTATAGATTTATTATAAGCACCAATACTTAAGATACAAAAACTTAAGTAATTATAATAAAATTGGACATTAACATAATTAATAATAACAAAATGGTTTTATAATTTGTTCTATGAAAAGCGTTAATCGGGGCACCACCAATATTGTATATATTTTTAATTTTAAAATGTGAATATTAAATGTTAATAAAACGAGTTATAAGTATGAATTAAAACTGTTTGTTTAAAGAAATATGAGTTAATTTTATTATTTATATATTTATTAAGTATTTCTAAATGCATACAATGCCTTTAAAAATTGACGAACCCTTTTCCTTTCGATTGCGGGGCAACAATACTTTATATTTATATTTACATACTTATATTTGGTTACAATGAGGATTTGTAAAGAAAACCGACTACGACACCGAGATGCTTTTAATTATATCAATCTTATAATATTAATTCAATTCCAGTTAAATGTGATCGAAAACCTAATAAATTGTTTCATTGTGACTGGGTTTCCATACCAGAGTTTTTTAGAATTAAAAGTAAATTTTTCTTGAGCATTTTGCATTTCTTTTTAATTGTAAATAAAACAGTATCATTTTAAAAGAAAATTTGCCTGCTGATATATTTCGTCTATGGGTGCCTGGTAAAAATAGATATTTTAAAATTCAATTTATAGTTACAAATGTCTTCTTTTTTGGTATTAAAAGTCAAGTTTTCTTAAACATTTTGCATTTCTTTCTAATTGTAAATAAAACAGTATCATTTTAAAAGAAAATTTGCCTGCTAATAAATTTCGTCTATGGGTGCCTGGTAAAAATTGAGATTTTAAAATTCAATTTATAAGTAGTTACAAATGTCTTCCTTTTTGGTATTAAAAGTCACGTTTTCTTAAACATTTTGCATTTCGTTTTAATTGTTAAGAATATCATTTTAAAACCAAAATTTGCCTGCTGATAAATTTCGTCTATGGGTGCCTGTTAAAAATAGAGATTTTAAAAGTAAATTTATAGTTACAAACGTCTTCTTTTTTGGTATTAAAAGTCAAATTTTCTTAAACATTTTGCATTTCTTTCTAATTGTAAATAAAACAGTTTCATTTCAAAAGAAAATTTGCCTGCTGATAAATTTTGTCTATGGGTGCCTGGTAAAAATTGAGATTTCAAAATTAAAATTCATAGTCACAAACGTCTTTTTTTTGGTATTAAAAGTAAATTTTTCTAAAATTTGCCTGCTGATAAATTTCGTCAATGAGTGCCTGGTAAAAATAGAGATTATAAAATTCAATTTATATTTACAAATGTCTTCCTTTTTGGTATTAAAAGTCACGTTTTCTTAAATATTTTGCATTTCGTTTTAATTGTTAAGAATAGCATTTTAAAACCAAAATTTGCCTGCTGATAAATTTCGTCTATGGGTGCCTGTTAAAAATAGAGATTTTAAAAGTAAATTTATAGTTACAAACGTCTTCTTTTTTGGTATTAAAAGTCAAATTTTCTTAAACATTTTGCATTTCTTTCTAATTGTAAATAAAACAGTATCATTTTAAAAGAAAATTTGCCTGCTGATAAATTTCGTCTATGGGTGCCTGGTAAAAATTGAGATTTCAAAATTAAAATTCATAGTCACAAACGTCTTTTTTTTTGGTATTAAAAGTAAATTTTTCTAAAATTTGCCTGCTGATAAATTTCGTCGATGAGTGCCTGTTAAAAATAGAGATTTTAAAATTCAATTTATAGTTACAAATGTCTTCTTTTTTGGTATTAAAAGTCAAATTTTCTTAAACATTTTGCATTTCGTTTTAATTGTTAACAATATCATTTTAAAACTAAAATTTGCCTGCTGATAAATTTTGTCTATGGGTGCCTGGTAAAAATTGAGATTTCAAAATTAAAATTCATAGTCACAAACGTCTTTTTTTTTGGTATTAAAAGTAAATTTTTCTAAAATTTGCCTGCTGATAAATTTCGTCGATGAGTGCCTGTTAAAAATAGAGATTTTAAAATTCAATTTATAGTTACAAATGTCTTCTTTTTTGGTATTAAAATCAAATTTTCTTAAACATTTTGCATTTCGTTTTAATTGTTAACAATAAATTTGTATTTTTTTTGGTATTAAAAGTAAATTTTTCTAAAATTTGCCTGCTGATAAATTTTGTCTATGGGTGCCTGGTAAAAGTTGAGATTTCAAAATTAAAATTCATAATCACAAACGTCTTTTTTTTTGGTATTAAAATTAAATTTTTCTAAAATTTGCCTGCTGATAAATTTCATCGATGAGTGCCTGGTAAAAATAGATATTTTAAAATTCAATTTATAGTTACAAATGTCTTCCTTTTTGGTATTAAGTCAATTTTTCTTAAATTTTTTGCATTTCGTTTTAATTGTTAAGAATATCATTTTAAAACCAAAATTTGCCTGCTGATAAATTTCGTCTATGGGTGCCTGGTAAAAATTGAGATTTTAAAATTAAATTCATAGTCACAAACGTCTTGTTTTTGGTATTAAAAGTTAATTTTTCTAACACATTTTGCATTTCTTTTTAATTGTAAATAAAACAGTTTCATTTTAAAAAAAAATTTGCCTGCTGATATATTTCGTCTATGAGTGCCTGGTAAAAATAGATATTTTAAAATTCAATTTATAGTTACAAATGTCTTCTTTTTTGGTATTAAAAGTCAAGTTTTCTTAAACATTTTGCATTTCGTTTTAATTGTTAACAATATCACTTTAAAACCAAAATTTGCCTGCTGATAAATTTCGTCTATGGGTGCCTGGTAAAAATTGAGATTTTAAAATTAAAATTCATAGTCACAAACGTCTTTTTTTTTTGGTATTAAAAGTAAATTTTTCTAAAACATTTTGCATATCTTTTTAATTGTAAATAAAACAGTATCATTTTAAAAGAAAATTTGCCTGCTGACATATTTCGTCTATGGGTGCCTGGTAAAACTAGAGATTTTAAAATTCAATTTATGGTTACAAATATTTTCTTTTTTGGTATTAAAAGTCAAGTTTTCTAAAACCGATGGCGTAATAGTTCGGACTAGATAGGGTCAAGTGAAAAAAATATAGTTTAATAAGTATAGTTTTTCCAATTGGAAACAGGGGTTATGGGTATCTTGTTGCTTGACCATGTTACCTAATAAATAAATTTCATATATTTGGAAGGGGGAACTTTTAGGATGCCTTAGCAACCACTGAAGTATAGGTAGACTTATTAAGATACAAAATGATTCAAGTTTTAGCCTAGAAAAACGTAAATTACCTAAAAATCATAGTAATTATAAATAGGATGATTTTAGACGTGGTGCACTTTATAATGTTAAATAAATAGTTTTAAAAATACGAGATATTCTATTTGATTAACATTTTCCAGCCCTACTTATTAAGGTAAAGTAATTTCCATTTAGTTAAAATTTTTAAATGCCTTTCGATACGTTTTGCATTAAGTACGACACTTCCAATCCAAACCCTTAACTAAATTTAATATCTAATCTTTCTCCTTGATAAGATAGTTTTGATTCAAATTAGACTTAAGTTAACTATACTATCATTCTATATAACAGTAGTATAGTTCTATACTGTCTTTACATTTCTTAAATTAATTAATCTATATTTCAGATGAGAAAATTATCTAAATAATTAATTAAAGAATATTGTTTTCTTTATGCTGTCACTGTTAAATGTTCAATTTGAATGTTTTGAAATCATTTATAGTTTAAAAACCTAAATAGCAAAACACCATAAAAATTTCAAAAACTTTATACCTATTATATACATGATGCACATAAATCTATTTTGTTGATGTTTTTAAAAAGTATTAAACTGATGCCATCCGCTCAAATACTTGAAATTCAAATTTTTCCACATCTTGAAATAATTTATTTATATATAAAAATGTATCCTCAGATTAAATAAATTACATAATGATGTGATTTACTGTTTATTTTGCAATTCATAATTCAAAAGATATTACAAAAATGTCATACATATATTATAGTATTACAGAAAATACTCTATTAATACTCTTTAAAAAAATCTAGGTATATATGAAATATTAAATTAAATTTGAAATTTTTTAAGGGAATTTGAATTGTTTTTTTAAAACACTTTACAGATTTCGGTATAAAGTTTAGTCTGCGAGAATGAACTTAATGTTAAAAATTACTGGGAGTTACAATTAGTATTAGGCTTAATAATTGAAACTAAGTTTGAAGAATTCTGAAGATGGTGACAAGTATTTAGTATCCCAGATACTAAAACTGATTTATACTAAAAATATTTGGTATATATCCAAGATTTTTCATTAGCAGCAAGTTTTTATGAGTGGTAGATTTCCTTTGACCGAAGTCCCATAATCTCAAAATCCTATATTTCCCAAAGTCCATTCCCACAAATCCTTTCACACCACTATCCACAAAACCAAGCTGACTGTTAATGGCTTTGGTGCGTTAAAGTAGTACACTATAATCAGAAACAAAGCACAGCTCAAATAAGTGGCCTTTGAAAATTTCAATTTTTTTCGTTAAAAAAAAAAATCGAGCCGATACCGGAGGCCTAAAATGTGTTAACTTAATAATATGTAGGCAATAATTGTTGGGACGAGCTTAAAAGTTAAATTATTTTTTTGTTTTTTATATTGAAATTTTTGTAGTAAATCAGTCGTTGTGCTTTTTAAATTATGCCCATTTCACTTTTCATTCCTAAGATACGAGAGCTTAATTTTCAGGTGACCTTGGAACAAACATTTCAACTTAAATCGAAATCTAGCATTCATATAAAAACAAAATCTTACTTTTAAAGGAAATCTTTGCACTTAGAAAATAAGAGTGATAATACAAAACTTTTACAAAATAGTTATCTGAGCTATTGTGTAGGCACTGATTTTTCCATTCCACTCCACATATCCATTCCACATGTCCAATAACGTTTACAATGCATTAATTAATTTTACATCAATTTTAAAATACTTGTCTTTCTCAACAGAAACCCCCAATCTGAACTAACCTACTTAATACTAATATTATATACACATATCCTTATCTTATAGTGCAATTTATTACGATTCGACTGTAATAAAAAATTTCTTCAATTCTTAAATGAAAATGTTTTTTTTTTTTCATTTTTACCGTTATAATTAATCCCTGAATATAAATAATAATTTTTAATTTAATATAGTATTTGTTTTATTTTTAATTTTAATTCCTTTCTTTCTTTTTTTCTCTTTTAAAATAATTTATAACATAAAAATTCTTTCGCAAATATTCTTTTAATTTGTCAATGTCACAAACGCCATGAAATTGCACACTAATAAAAACAACAAAAAAAAAAAAAAAAAGAAAATTCAAATGAAAATTTTTTTATTTTCTTTGAAAATTAAAAAAATCACTTCTTTTAGTTATGATTTAAATAGAAAGTTAGCGAATATAAAAAGAAAATCAAAACAACAACACAAAAAAAGAAATAATTACAAGAGGCGTAAAATTGAAAAACAAAAGAGAAAAATTAAAAAAAAAGCAAAAAAAAAAATTCCACCATAAAAAGAGATTAGCAGGAAAATTCAAAAAAAAAAATTTTTATTTTTTTTTTTATTTTAAAATCAAAGAGTTCCTTTTTAAAACACGTGTTCTTCACTTTATTCATTATACATATATATACATATATAAAGCAATTCATCTCATCACACTTGACAAATTTTTTAATTTCTTCTTCTTATGTTTGTTGTTGTTGGTTTTTCTATTCTGTTCTGTTTTTATTATTTTGTACTCTCAGAATTCTTTAACTCTTTTTTTCAAGTTGATTTTTTTTTTTGTTTTTTTACAGTTAAAGTCTAGGACGATTAACAAAAATCAGATGCGTGACATTTAATTACACATTCTGTACATCCTCATAGCAAAGCGTATCATACTCGTAACATCGTGTATGGTGTAGTACTGTTATAGTACATAGTATAGTACATAGTATAGTACATACTGTAGTATAGTATAAAAATTCATGCATCCATATATCCACATCTTTTAATTCTATTATATATGTATCATGTATGCGTATGTTGAGTACATAGAATGTACAGATGACGTATAATATGCTTGCCGGGTGAAAATTGTGTTCTGGTATCTTTAATCGGATATGAAACCAATTTCTGTCATTTAATTTTTCCTTTTTTTTTTTTCTTTAAATAATATGACAAGGCGTATGGCGTATAATTTTATTACAAAAATATTTTTTTACAGTGTTTTTTAAACTTTTGGCATTAATATGTCATTTTGAAGTTTTTAATATATTTTTTTTCTCAATGATGGATGGATTTAATTGAATCAATTTAGACCTACTTTTATAAATTAGGATCGTCTATTCATATCGTTATTTACAGAATTTGATGTGCTTTGTTGTTATGAGTTTTGCAAAATTATATTTATCAACTTGACAACTTGTTTATTCACTAGGCCTTGCTTTATAAGGCTTTGAATTATTTAGCCTTATATAGATTTCAATCCAAGAGTCTCCTGGCTTCAAATTGTTAGTATAGTAGATCAAATGCCGATGCCCCATTTCCAACATGTGGGTGCAAGTAAAGACAGACTAATCAACTTAAAGAACAATTTAAAAAAACAGATAAAGTGCTTGTAGCTTCAATTTCGACGTCTACCATCAAATGCATGTTGTTGCAAGATTTGTTACATTATATGTGATGTTAAATATTAAATTTTTAAAGGTTATTAGGTTCAGTTAATTTCAATTAAGTAATATGTACAAATTTGAGCTTCTATTTAATACTAAACTCTATTGGTCTAATAATAATTTTCTTGAGGACTCCTGTATTAAGCATGCACTTAATCCTAAAAGCAGTTATACTAAATAATGAACCGGTTGCCTTTGGAATAAAGAAGACCTTGTATTTGTTGAAGGGTTCTGATGTAAATCAGAAATGAAGATATTGATCTATTTTTAAAAAATCCAATTCTTAGATTAATTGTTTTAATCCATGGCCCGGCCATATTGGACCAACAATCTCTCACTAATCAAAAAATTATTTATATACTAATCAAACTTCATTAATTTGTTGTCAAATATCGTTTTGGAGCACCAAAAATTTATCCGAAAAATTATTATTTGATTAGTGACAGGTTGTTGGTTAAATAGGGCCCTGGTTTAAATCCTTAATTTTCAATATCAAACCTCGTATTATAATCTTCAATTAATAGAGCCAGTATTTTAGAAGTTCTTAAATAACCAATACTTTTTCATTCTCATTGTCCCTGATTTTATATTTAGAGTAAGTACAACTGTAACTGCTTACATAGTACCATATTTAAATTTATATTTTTTAGTCCTATTGAAAATTACTCCCATTTCTTGGAAAATCTTATTTAATCTTATTTTTCCCCAACATATTTTTTTATTTTTTCCTTCTGTTCCTAATCAGAAAATTATTATGGTTATGTTGTCGACAATTAAAATGTAAGGGACTTTGAATTTGAAATAAAATGTATATACGATTGAAATGGGTGATATACGAGTATAAGACTGTATATAGTGAACAGATTCTATGATTCTGTTTTTCATTTCAAAAAATATATGTGACATATTGTACACATTTATGAAGTTAATGAGTAAATAAGAGAAAATTAGAAAGATGAGAAGTTCAACATGTTTTTTTGAACTGACTTAATTTAGTTTAGGAATATATAGGATTGCGAATAGGAAATATAAGTAGCTCGAATGAAATTGGAAGAAAACTGAAAACATTTCCTGAAACATTGACATTTTTATACCCGTACGAACATAGTACTAAGAGCATACTAAATTTGCAATTACGTTTGTGACACAATACTTGAAGAGTGAGATGTAGGCTCATGTGTATGGGTCGGATCAACTTCGAATAATAAATCTATTTTGCTATTTGCGTCTGTATTTACGGCCGCTATGGTCTAAAAGAAAAGCTTCCTGAGGAAGGCTTCAGAAATTTTCACAAATTGACTTTTATACAACAGATGCCTCAACCATTGAAATATAGCCATATTGGTTTGAGTAGCTGCCATACTGATTATTTTTTTATATGAGAATAACTATATTTTAAATAAAGGATGTCTAAAAATATTCTAAAGGATGTTAACTAATGGCCAACGTTTGTATAGTTGAACTTCGAATAGTTGCTAAGCAACTTATATTTTCCTTTAAACATAACTCCTCGGAGTCTAATTAATTGAGTATTTGAAATTTTGCGAAAAGGAATTACCCAAATGATATAATATTTATATTATGCTCTTGTGGATATCCTAGAGTTAGGACAGTCTACTGTTTTCTTCGTTATAACAAAAATACTAAACAGTATTAATTCAGAATGTTTTTGATTTGAAAATATTCATTTTCTGTAATCTGTTTTTTTTTTTCTTTTTGGTACAATATGGAATATGCATACATGTATAACTTATTGGATTCTAGTTATATACTTATCAATGTAATTTGATTAGAGTTGAACAAAAGTTTTTGATTTTTTTTTCCAAACTAATGTTTGTTAATAACTTAAATGGGTTACTAATTTAACTGGGTTTCTTCTTTCAAAATGATTAAAACTTAATTAAATAATATTATTGGTGGCATGAGGTCTATAGTTTCAGAGTAGTCTCAAATGGATAATTAGTGATTAATTTCTTTTAAAGATTAGAAAATTTTTTTGTTAAATTGTTAGGGGAATTGAAAATTGAATGTTTTTTGTTTAATCGGAATTCATATCATGTACATTTTTTAATTTTATTTTTAGTTTTTTATCAAATTATTCGTTTAGTTTACAAAAATGTTTTGGGGGAAGACATATTGGTGGAAATATATTTGAAAAACTTCTAGTACAGTATATAAGTTGTAAGAGGAAGCAACGAAATTAATGAATAAAATAAAAATTAAATTGAAATTGAGGTGAAAATATTATTCTCATTTCAATTTGTGCTGGATTTTCTTATGGAAGGAAACACATTAAAAGAACTTTAAACTTTTATACTTTAATTGTTATAAAATAAAGTGTACCTGATGTACCTGGTGTACCTTGTGTTATAGTCCAAAAAAAAGAGATTCCATCTAATAATTTATTCAATGATGATACAAATTTTCTTTTGGTTTTCATTTCTTTTTGTTTTTTTTTTATTACCAACCAAAAACAATTTTACCATCATTATAAAGTTTTACCATAAACATAATTGAAAAAACAACAAGAGTGAAGGGGAATGATGGAATAAAAACAAGAAAATAAAAAAAATAAACTTCTAATATCCGTTTCAATTCACTTGGTTTAGTTGATTAAGAATTAATTCAATTACTTCAAGATACAATTGATATTTTTTTTATATTTGCAAATGGAAAATGTTCCTTACTAAATACTTTGTTGGTTTAGCTGTTCGACATATGATGACACATTTATGAAAGCTAGGATAATGAGAGAGAAGAGGTGGTTATAATTGAGTCGAAAATATTTAGGAAAACTTAAAGTGTTATTCAAAATCTCATTCTTTGATTTGAGGAAATTATTTAGTCAAACTGAATTTTTTTCTCATTTAGAAGCTCGTATTAGCTTAAAAGAGAGAAATTTGAGTTTATATGTAGTTGAATATATATCCCTAACCCCTTTTGTAAATATCAACGATAGATAGTGTTAAGCGCAACGTAGAATCCGATGAAATTGAGCGCAACTTTAGGGAAACTGACTTTTCTATGCAAACGTTGACAATAAATATATATATTTTTTTTTTATTTAAGAGTAAGAGACTTAAATGCTTATAATATACTAGTTTTATCAATTGTTCTAGTAGATTCAAAAAACAAAAATTTCCTCCTTAGTTCATCTTTCCATAATTAAATTAAATATCAATAATATTGCAATTTGATTCAACAAAGTGTCGACATAGACTCACGACGAAATACTAAGCTAGAACTTTAAATCTCAAAATCATATATTAAATGCAATTCATAAACCGTTTCCTAAATAGAATAGAGTGATTCGAGACTCGACCCTGTAAACCATTTTGAATCTTTGCACACTTTACTCCTAAATCTTTAAAGTCCTGTACAAATTTGAACTCTAATACATGACCAAATTCGAATGTCGGGTATTTAATTTTTAATCAGAATGCCAATCCAATAAAGAAGTCGCTACTTCTGGTAATTATAATAAAAACTGTTAACTTACATAATAAAAATTCACTTTCTTAAAAATACCATCGCAATTACGTTAAAAAATTTCACTTTTTTAATATTTTTTTTTTTTTTTGTGAACGTCCCCTACCTTCTGTTTTTGAATTCCCTCTTTCATATTTTTCCCATACCTGTTATGACTTAAAAAAAATAACAAAAGCAAAAAAAATTAAAAAATAAATAAAACAACGACAAAAATAAACGAATTTTAGTACTTCGTATATAGGTATAGAGTTTGCTGCTCCCATTAAAAATTAAAAGTCACAAAATTTCTTTATTGCGCTTTAATTCTCTCACATATATGTGACATTTTTCTAAATTGCACAATAAAACAACAAGAACAGAATTACAAAAAAAAAAACAGTAAGAGCTTTAACATCAGCCCAAAAATAAAAATTTTTTTATATACCTACACTTTTTTTTTTTATTACCTACAGGTTTTTTTTTTATAGGGATTTTTTGTTCTCCCCCATTATTGTTTTTTATTGTGAATACCTGAGACGGCGGTATAAAAAATAACACAGTATTAAGAAAACGTGATCTGAATTGCCAATACATATACAAGACCATAAAAAAAGACATATGAACATGACTAGAGAGAGAAAGAAGCACAGCAACAACATAGAAAAATTGAAATAGAATAAAATATAAAATAAATTATGGAATAAGAACAGAGAGATATATGAATATGAGGGATGTAGAAGTAGATCTAATAAATTGACACAATATAGATTCAACAGAGAGAGAGAGAGACAGGGAGGGATACAAGAGGGAGATCTAAGAGGAAGTGTTGGATCCAATACTGAACTAACTGATATATTGAGATTATAAATTTCTCTGCCTGTTTCATAAAACATTAAGAAACCTTCGGAAATTTCATAAAATACTACTACTTATTCAATAATTCTTACACACATATTTATATATTGAAATCAACACACTCATGACTCAGTACTGTGTAATCCTCTTCTCCTTATTTTCATTATCCACTTAGAAACCAAAATAAAAACAATAATTCAATTGTTAAATATAAATCGAAAATAAATGATTTAGGTTGAAATATATATAAAAAATGAGATAAATGGGTAATGAAAGACCTTGAAAAGTAAAGAACCACAAAAAAATAAACAAAAAATCATAATGTTCGGGACTTGGGTACTCTTCCAAAAGCAAAACAAAAAAAAAAAAATAAATGAAAAAGAACAAAGAAATTCTCATTGTCATCAATGAAGAACAAAAGACGATAAAGTAAAAAAAACAAAATGTAAAAATTAGAGGTGGGGCACGTGCCTAAAATGTTTTCCCAATAATTTTTTTTTATTTTTCTGTATAATTTTTCTGCTTTTTTTTTTTTTTTGGATACCCATAAATATGTGTTTTAGTAGGTTTGACTCATTGACTTAATAATTCGTTATATTTTTTTTACGTACTTGAACGTGGCGTTTGATTTAAATAGGGCACTTAGTGTGGGGTAAGAATGATGAAAAGTGATTGTTGATATCCCTATTTGTATATGTGTTATAAGATTAGGTAAGCGTTAATAGAAGAAGAAAATAATTTGTTTTCTGGAAGGAAAGTACATAAAAAATTGGTTATTAAATAATTTATTATGATTTAACACTGTGCTGAAAATTCTATGATTTTCACTGTAAGGTTAATAAGCTAATCATAAAAGTTGATATCTTTTATACACAAAAATTGTGTGGCATTATTTTGATCCCTAAATTATTATAAACTTTATTATAAGTGTTTTATTTTTTTTAAATATACTATCATTCGAATTTATTAGTAATAAATACAAGAAATCTGATCTGAATTATCAACTTTAAAATTTAAAATCAAATTCGAAAAATCACACAATCTACTAGATTCCCATATACTTCAATTCACAGAAAGCAAATTTAAAAATAAAATTTATTAAACGTTGCAAACTTAACTTTTTTAATAATTAAATTAATTGTAAAATTAAATGAAAACATTTTAAGCTCCTTAATATTTAGAAAACTTAAATTTTGTATTTTTAAAATCTGGAACTTGGGTTTTAAAACGGGCCCTCAATATTGGTTTTAAGGTCTCATTGGGCGCTCCGAATTTAAACAAGGAGGACCTTCGTTCAAAAAATTAACAAAAAAATTCACAAATTTTAATTTTAACAATTTAAAATATGCTTGAAAAATCATAATATGTACTAGGCGCCCATATTCTTAAATTCAAAGAAAGCTAATTTAAAAATAAAATTTATTAAACATTGCCAACTTAACTTTTTTAATAATTAAATTAATTGTAAAATGAACCGAAAACGTTTTAAGCTCCTTAATATTTAGAAAACATAAATTTTGTATTTTTAAAATCATGAACTTGGGTTTTAAAACGGGCCCTCAATAGTGATTTTAAGGTCTCATTGGACGTTCCGAATTTAAACAAAAAGAACCTTCGTCCAAAACATAAACAAAAAAATTCACAAATTTTAATTAAACAATTTAAAATATGCTTGAAAAATCATAATATTTACTAGGCGCCCATATTCTTAAATTAACAGAAAGCAAATTTAAAAATAAAATTTATTTAACGTTGCCAAATTAACTTTTTTAATAATTAAATTAATTGTAAAATGAACCGAAAACGTTTTAAGCTCCTTAATATTTAGAAAACTTAAATTTTGTATTTTTAAAATCTGGAACTTGTCTTTTAAAACGGGCCCTCAATAGTGGTTTTAAGGTCTCATTGGACGCTCCGAATTTAAACAAGGAGGACCTTCGTCCAAAAAATTAACAAAAAAATTCACGAATTCTCATTTTAACAATTTAAAATATGCTTGAACATCATAATATGTACTAGGTGCCCATATTCCTAAATTCACAGAAAGCTTATTTAAAAATAAAATTTATTAAACGTTGCCAACTTAACTTTTTTAATAATTAAATTAATTGTAAAATGAAATGAAAACATTTTAAGCTCCTTAATATTTAGAAAACTTAAATTTTGTATTTTTAAAATCTGGAACTTGGGTTTTA
This sequence comes from Dolichopus griseipennis, assembly GCA_963082915.1. Lineage (NCBI taxonomy): Eukaryota > Metazoa > Arthropoda > Insecta > Diptera > Dolichopodidae > Dolichopus > Dolichopus griseipennis. The sequence continues at coordinate 31,406,069 of OY720444.1, forward strand.
AAACGGGCCCTCAATAGTGGTTTTAAGATCTCATTGAACGCTCCGAATTTAAACAAGGAGGACCTTCGTCCAAAAAATTAACAAAAAAATTAACGAATTCTCATTTTAACAATTTAAAATATGCTTGAAAATCATAATATGTACTAGGCGCCCATATTCTTAAATTCACAGAAAGCTAATTTAAAAATAAAATTTATTAAACGTTGCCAACTTAATTTTCTTAATAATTAAATTAATTGTAAAATGAAATGAAAACATTTTAAGCTCCTTAATATTTAGAAAACTTAAATTTTGTATTTTTAAAATCTGGAACTTGGGTTTTAAAACGAGCCTCAATAGTGGTTTTAAGGTCTCATTGGACGCTCCGAATTTAAACAAGGAGGACCTTCGTCCAAAAAATTAACAAAAAAATTCACGAATTTGCATTTTAACAATTTAAAATAAATATGCTTGAAAAATCATAATATGTACTAGGCGCCCATATTCTTATTCACAGAAAGCTAATTTAAAAATAAAATTTATTAAACGTTACCAACTTAATTTTCTTAATAATTAAATTAATTGTAAAATGAAATGAAAACATTTTAAGCTCCTTAATATTTAGAAAACTTAAATTTTGTATTTTTAAAATCTGGAACTTGTCTTTTAAAACAGGCCCTCAACAGTGGTTTCAAGGCCTCATTTGATGCTCCGAATTTAAACAAGGAGGACCTTCGTTCAAAAAATTAACAAAAAAATTAACGAATTCTCATTTTAACAATTTAAAATATGCTTGAAAATCATAATATGTACTAGGCGCCCATATTCTTAAATTCACAGAAAGCAAATTTAAAAATAAAATTTATTAAACGTTGCCAACTTAACTTTTTTAATAATTAAATTAATTGTAAAATGAAATGAAAACATTTTAAGCTCCTTAATATTTAGAAAACTTAAATTTTGTATTTTTAAAATCTGGAACTTGTCATTTAAAACGGGCCCTCAATAGTGGTTTCAAGGTCTCATTTGACGCTCCGAATTTAAACAAGGAGGACCTTCGTCCAAAAAAATAACAAAAAAATTCACGAATTCTCATTTTAACAATTTAAAATAAATATGCTTGAAAATCATAATATGTACTAGGCGCGCATATTCCTAAATTCACAGAAAGCTAATTTAAAAATAAAATTTATTAAACGTTGCCAACTTAACTTTTTTAATAATTAAATTAATTGTAAAATGAAATGAAAACATTTTAAGCTCCTAAATATTTAGAAAACTTAAATTTTGTATTTTTAAAATCTGGAGCTTGTCTTTTAAAACGGGCCCTCAATAGTGATTTTAAGGTCTCATTGGACGCTCCGAATTTAAACAAGGAGGACCTTCGTCCAAAAAATTAACAAAAAAATTAACGAATTCTCATTTTAACAATTTAAAATATGCTTGAACATCATAATTTGTACTAGGCGCCCATATTCCTAAATTCACAGAAAGCTAATTTAAAAATAAAATTTATTAAACGTTGCCAACTTAACTTTTTTAATAATTAAATTAATTGTAAAATGAAATAAAAACATTTTAAGCTCCTTAATATTTAGAAAACTTAAATATTGTATTTTTAAAATCTGGAACTTGGGTTTTAAAACGGGCCCTCAATAAAGGTTTTAAGATCTCATTGAACGCTCCGAATTTAAACAAGGAGGACGTTCGTCCAAAAAATTAACAAAAAAATTCACGAATTTTCATTTTAACAATTTAAAATAAATATGCTTGAAAAATCATAATATGTACTAGGCGCCCATATTCTTAAATTCATAGAAAGCAAATTTAAAAATAAAATTTATTAAACGTTGCCAACTTAACTTTTATAATAATTAAATTAATTGTAAAATGAAATGAAAACATTTTAAGCCCTTATATTTAGAACACTTAAATTTTGTATTTTTAAAATCTGGAACTTGGGTTTTAAAACGGGCCCTCAATAGTGGTTTTAAGATCTCATTGAACGCTCCGAATTTAAACATGGAGGACCTTCGTCCAAAAAATTAACAAAAAAATTCACGAATTTTCATTTTAACAATTTAAAATATGCTTGAAAAATCATAATATGTACCAGGCGCCCATATTCTTAAATTCACAGAAAGCAAATTTAAAAATAAATTTTATTAAATGTTGCCAACTTAACTTTTATAATAATTAAATTAATTGTAAAATGAAATGAAAACATTTTAAGCTCCTTATATTTAGAACACTTAAATTTTGTATTTTTAAAATCTGGAACTTGGGTTTTAAAACGGGCCCTCAATAGTGGTTTTAAGATCTCATTGAACGCTCCGAATTTAAACATGGAGGACCTTCGTCCAAAAAATTAACAAAAAAATTCACGAATTTTCATTTTAACAATTTAAAATAAATATGCTTGAAAAATCATAATATGTACTAGGCGCCCATATTCCTAAATTCATAGAAAGCAAATTTAAAAATAAAATTTATTAAACGTTGCCAACTTAACTTTTATAATAATTAAATTAATTGTAAAATGAAATGAAAACATTTTAAGCTCCTTATATTTAGAACACTTAAATTTTGTATTTTTAAAATCTGGAACTTGGGTTTTAAAACGGGCCCTCAATAGTGGTTTTAAGATCTCATTGAACGCTCCGAATTTAAACAAGGAGGACCTTCGTCCAAAAAAGTAACAAAAAAATTCACGAATTCTCATTTTAACAATTTAAAATAAATATGCTTGAAAAATCATAATATGTACTAGGCGCCCATATTCCTAAATTCACAGAAAGCAAATTTAAAAATAAAATTTATTAAATGTTGCCAACTTAACTTTTATAATAATTAAATTAATTGTAAAATGAAATGAAAACATTTTAAGCTCCTTAATATTTAGAAAACTTAAATTTTGTATTTTTAAAATCTGGAACTTGGGTTTTAAAACGGGCCCTCAATAGTGGTTTTAAGATCTCATTGAACGCTCCGAATTTAAACAAGGAGGACCTTCGTCCAAAAAAGTAACAAAAAAATTCACGAATTCTCATTTTAACAATTTAAAATAAATATGCTTGAAAAATCATAATATGTACCAGGCGCCCATATTCTTAAATTCACAGAAAGCTAATTTAAAAATAAATTTTATTAAATGTTGCCAACTTAACTTTTAAAATAATTAAATTAATTGTAAAACGAAATGAAAACATTTTAAGCTCCTTAATATTTAGAAAACTTAAATTTTGTATTTTTAAAATCTGGAACTTGTCTTTTAAAACGGGCCCTCAATAGTGGTTTTAAGGTCTCATTGGACGCTCCGAATTTAAACAAAGAGGACCTTCGTCCAAAAAATTAACAAAAAAATTCACGAATTTTCATTTTAACAATTTAAAATAAATATGCTTGAAAAATCATAATATGTACTAGGCGCCCATATTCCTAAATTCATAGAAAGCAAATTTAAAAATAAAATTTATTAAACGTTGCCAACTTAACTTTTATAATAATTAAATTAATTGTAAAATGAAATGAAAACATTTTAAGCTCCTTATATTTAGAACACTTAAATTTTGTATTTTTAAAATCTGGAACTTGGGTTTTAAAACGGGCCCTCAATAGTGGTTTTAAGATCTCATTGAACGCTCCGAATTTAAACAAGGAGGACCTTCGTCCAAAAAAGTAACAAAAAAATTCACGAATTCTCATTTTAACAATTTAAAATAAATATGCTTGAAAAATCATAATATGTACTAGGCGCCCATATTCCTAAATTCACAGAAAGCAAATTTAAAAATAAAATTTATTAAATGTTGCCAACTTAACTTTTATAATAATTAAATTAATTGTAAAATGAAATGAAAACATTTTAAGCTCCTTAATATTTAGAAAACTTAAATTTTGTATTTTTAAAATCTGGAACTTGGGTTTTAAAACGGGCCCTCAATAGTGGTTTTAAGATCTCATTGAACGCTCCGAATTTAAACAAGGAGGACCTTCGTCCAAAAAAGTAACAAAAAAATTCACGAATTCTCATTTTAACAATTTAAAATAAATATGCTTGAAAAATCATAATATGTACCAGGCGCCCATATTCTTAAATTCACAGAAAGCTAATTTAAAAATAAATTTTATTAAATGTTGCCAACTTAACTTTTAAAATAATTAAATTAATTGTAAAACGAAATGAAAACATTTTAAGCTCCTTAATATTTAGAAAACTTAAATTTTGTATTTTTAAAATCTGGAACTTGTCTTTTAAAACGGGCCCTCAATAGTGGTTTTAAGGTCTCATTGGACGCTCCGAATTTAAACAAAGAGGACCTTCGTCCAAAAAATTAACAAAAAAATTCACGAATTTTCATTTTAACAATTTAAAATAAATATGCTTGAAAAATCATAATATGTACTAGGCGCCCATATTCTTAAATTCACAGAAAGCTAATTTAAAAATAAAATTTATTAAACGTTGCCAACTTAACTTTTTTAATAATTAAATTAATTGTAAAATGAAATGAAAACATTTTAAGCTCCTTATATTTAGAACACTTAAATTTTTTATTTTTAAAATCTGGAACTTGGGTTTTAAAACGGGCCCTCAATAGTGGTTGTAAGATCCCATTGAACGCTCCGAATTTAAACATGGAGGACCTTCGTCCAAAAAATTAACAAAAAAATTCACGAATTTTCATTTTAACAATTTAAAATATGCTTGAAAAATCATAATATGTACCAGGCGCCCATATTCTTAAATTCACAGAAAGCAAATTTAAAAATAAAATTTATTAAACGTTGCCAACTTAACTTTTTTAATAATTAAATTAATTGTAAAATTAAATGAAAACATTTTAAGCTCCTTAATATTTAGAAAACTTAAATTTTGTATTTTTAAAATCTGGAACTTGTCTTTTAAAACGGGCCCTCAATAGTGGTTTTAAGGTCTCATTGGACGCTCCGAATTTAAACAAGGAGGACTTTCGTCCAAAAAATTAACAAAAAAATTCACGAATTTTCATTTTAACAATTTAAAATATGCTTGAAAAATAATAATATGTACCAAGCGCCCATATTCTTAAATTCATAGAAAGCTAATTTAAAAATAAAATTTATTAAACGTTGCCAACTTAACTTTTTTAATAATTAAATTAATTGTAAAATGAAATGAAAACATTTTAAGCTCCTTAATATTTAGAAAACTTAAATTTTATATTTTTAAAATCTGGAAATTGGGTTTTAAAACGGGCCCTCAATAGTGGTTTTAAGATCTCATTGAACGCTCCGAATTTAAACATGGAGGACCTTCGTCCAAAAAATTAACAAAAAAATTCACGAATTTTTATTTTAACAATTTAAAATATGCTTGAAAAATCATAATATGTACCAGGCGCCCATATTCTTAAATTCGCAGAAAGCTAATTTAAAAATAAAATTTATTAAACGTTGCCAACTTAACTTTTTTAATAATTAAATTAATTGTAAAATTAAATGAAAACATTTTAAGCTCCTTAATATTTAGAAAACTTAAATTTTGTATTTTTAAAATCTGGAACTTGTCTTTTAAAACGGGCCCTCAATAGTGGTTTTAAGGTCTCATTGGACGCTCCGAATTTAAACAAGGAGGATTTTCGTCCAAAAAATTAACAAGAAAATTCACGAATTTTCATTTTAACAATTTAAAATAAATATGCTTGAAAAATCATAATATGTACTAGGCGCTCATAATCTTAAATTCATAGAAAGCAAATTTAAAAATAAATTTTATTAAACGTTGCCAACTTAACTTTTTTAATAATTAAATTAATTGTAAAATGAAATGACAACATTTTAAGCTCCTTAATATTTAGAAAACATAAATTTTGTTTTAAGGTCTCATTGGACGCTCCGAATTTAAACAAGGAGGACTTTCGTCCAAAAAATTAACAAAAAAATTCACGAATTTTGATTTTAACAATTTAAAATAAATATGCTTGAAAAATCATAATATGTACTAGGCGCCCATAATCTTAAATTCATAGAAAGCTAATTTAAAAATAAATTTTATTAAACGTTGCCAACTTAACTTTTATAATAATTAAATTAATTGTAAAATGAAATGAAAACATTTTAAGCTCCTTAATATTTAGAAAACTTAAATTTTGTATTTCTAAAATCTGGAACTTGGGTTTTAAAACGGGCCCTCAATAGTGGTTTTAAGATCTCATTGAACGCTCCGAATTTAAACAAGGAGGACCTTCGTCCAAAAAATTAACAAAAAAATTCACGAATTTTCATTTTAACAATTTAAAATAAATATGCTTGAAAAATCGTAATATGTACTAGGCGCCCATATTCTTAAATTCACAGAAAGCAAATTTAAAAATAAAATTTATTAAACGTTGCCAACTTAACTTTTTTAATAATTAAATGAATTGTAAAATGAAATGAAAACATTTTAAGCTCCTTAATATTTAGAAAACTTAAATTTTGTATTTTTAAAATCTGGAACTTGTCTTTTAAAACGGGCCCTCAATAGTGGTTTCAAGGTCTCATTTGACGCTACGAATTTAAACAAAGAGGACCTTCGTCCAAAAAATTAACAAAAAAATTCACGAATTTTCATTTTAACAATTTAAAATAAATATGCTTGAAAAATCGTAATATGTACTAGGCGCCCATATTCTTAAATTCACAGAAAGCAAATTTAAAAATAAAATTTATTAAACGTTGCCAACTTAACTTTTTTAATAATTAAATTAATTGTAAAATTAAATGAAAACATTTTAAGCTCCTTAATATTTAGAAAACTTAAATTTTGTATTTTTAAAATCTGGAACTTGTCTTTTAAAACGGGCCCTCAATAGTGGTTTCAAGGTCTCATTGGACGCTCCGAATTTAAACAAGGGGGACCTTCGTCCAAAAAATTAACAAAAAAATTCACGAATTCTCATTTAAACAATTTAAAATATGCTTGAAAATCATAATATGTACTAGGCGCCCATATTCTCAAATTCACAGAAAGCAAATTTAAAAATAAAATTTATTAAACGTTGCCAACTTAACTTTTTTAATAATTAAATGAATTGTAAAATGAAATGAAAACATTTTAAGCTCCTTAATATTTAGAAAACTTAAATTTTGTATTTTTAAAATCTGGAACTTGTCTTTTAAAACGGGCCCTCAATAGTGGTTTCAAGGTCTCATTGGACGCTCCGAATTTAAACAAGGAGGACCTTCGTCCAAAAAATTAACAAAAAAATTCACGAATTCTCATTTAAACAATTTAAAATATGCTTGAAAATCATCATATGTACTAGGCGCCCATATTCTTAAATTCACAGAGAGCAAATTTAAAAATAAAATTTATTAAACGTTGCCAACTTAACTTTTTTAATAATTAAATTAATTGTAAAATGAAATGAAAACATTTTAAGCTCCTTAATATTTAGAAAACTTAAATTTTGTATTTTTAAAATCTGAAAATTGGGTTTTAAAACGGGCCCTCAATAGTGGTTTTAAACATATTATACTAGGCGCCCATATTCTTAAATTCATAGAAAGCAAATTTAAAAATAAAATTTATTAAACGTTGGCAACTTAACTTTTTTAATAATTAAATTAATTGTAAAATTAAATGAGAACATTTTAAGCTCCTTAATATTTAGAACACTTAAATTTTGTATTTTTAAAATCTGGAACTTGGGTTTTAAAACGGGCCCTCAATAGTGGTTTTAAGATCTCATTGGACGCTCCGAATTTAAACAAGGCGGACCTTCGTTCAAAAAATTAACAAAAAAATTCACGAATTTTCATTTTAACAATTTAAAATAAATATGCTTGAAAAATCATAATATGAACTAGGCGCCCATATTCTTAAATTCACAGAAAGCAAATTTAAAAATAAAATTTATTAAACGTTGCCAACTTAACTTTTTTAATAATTAAATTAATTGTAAAATGAAATGAAAACATTTTAAGCTCCTTAATATTTAGAAAACTTAAATTTTGTATTTTTAAAATCTGGAAATTGGGTTTTAAAACGGGCCCTCAATAGTGGTTTTAAACATAATATGTACTAGGCGCCCATATTCTTAAATTCGCAGAAAGCAAATTTAAAAATAAAATTTATTAAACGTTGCCAACTTAACTTTTTTAATAATTAAATTAATTGTAAAATTAAATGAAAACATTTTAAGCTCCTTAATATTTAGAAAACTTAAATTTTGTATTTTTAAAATGTGGAACTTGGGTTTTAAAACGGGCCCTCAATAGTGGTTTTAAAGTCTCATTGAACGCTCCGAATTTAAACAAGGAGGACCTTCGTCCAAAAAACTAACGAAAAAATTCACGAATTTTCATTTTAACAATTTAAAATATGCTTGAAAAATCATAATATGTACTAGGCGCCTATATTCTTAAATTCACAGAAAGCAAATTCAAAAATAAAATTTATTAAACGTTGCCAACTTAACTTTTTTAATAATTAAATTAATTGTAAAATTAAATGAAAACATTTTAAGCTCCTTAATATTTAGAAAACTTAAATTTTGTATTTTTAAAATCTGGAAATTGGGTTTTAAAACGGGCCCTCAATAGTGGTTTTAAACATAATATGTACTAGGCGCCCATATTCTTAAATTCACAGAAAGCAAATTTAAAAATAAAATTTATTAAACGTTGCCAACTTAACTTTTTTAATAATTAAATTTATTGTAAAATGAAATGAAAACATTTTAAGCTCCTTAATATTTAGAAAACTTAAATTTTGTATATTTAAAATCTGGAACTTGTCTTTTAAAACGGGCCCTCAATAGTGGTTTCAAGGTCTCATTGGACGCTCCGAATTTAAACAAGGAGGACCTTCGTCCAAAAAATTAACAAAAAAATTCACGAATTCTCATTTAAACAATTTAAAATATGCTTGAAAATCATAATATGTACTAGGCGCCCATATTCTTAAATTCACAGAAAGCAAATTCAAAAATAAAATTTATTAAACGTTGCCAACTTAACTTTTTTAATAATTAAATGAATTGTAAAATGAAATGAAAACATTTTAAGCTCCTTAATATTTAGAAAATTTAAATTTTGTATTATTAAAATCTGGAACTTGTCTTTTAAAACGGGCCCTCAATAGTGGTTTCAAGGTCTCATTGGACGCTCCGAATTTAAACAAGGAGGACCTTCGTCCAAAAAATTAACAAAAAAATTCACGAATTCTCATTTAAACAATTTAAAATATGCTTGAAAATCATCATATGTACTAGGCGCCCATATTCTTAAATTCACAGAAAGCAAATTTAAAAATAAAATTTATTAAACGTTGCCAACTTAACTTTTTTAATAATTAAATTAATTGTAAAATGAAATGAAAACATTTTAAGCTCCTTAATATTTAGAAAACTAAAATTTTGTATTTTTAAAATGTGGAACTTGGGTTTTAAAACGGGCCCTCAATAGTGGTTTTAAACATAATATGTACTAGGCGCCCATATTCTTAAATTCACAGAAAGCAAATTCAAAAATAAAATTTATTAAACGTTGCCAACTTAACTTTTTTAATAATTAAATTTATTGTAAAATGAAATGAAAACATTTTAAGCTCCTTAATATTTAGAAAACTTAAATTTTGTATATTTAAAATCTGGAACTTGTCTTTTAAAACGGGCCCTCAATAGTGGTTTCAAGGTCTCATTGAACGCTCCGAATTTAAACAAGGAGGACCTTCGTCCAAAAAATTCACAAAAAATTTCACGAATTCTCATTTTAACAATTTAAAATAAATATGCTTGAAAAATCATAATATGTACTAGGCGCCCATATTCTTAAATTCGCAGAAAGCAAATTTAAAAATAAAATTTATTAAACGTTGCCAACTTAACTTTTTTAATAATTAAATTTATTGTAAAATGAAATGAAAACATTTTAAGCTCCTTAATATTTAGAAAACTTAAATTTTGTATTTTTAAAATCTGGAACTTGTCTTTTAAAACGGGCCCTCAATAGTGGTTTCAAGGTCTCATTGGACGCTCCGAATTTAAACAAGGAGGACCTTCGTCCAAAAAATTAACAAAAAAATTCACGAATTCTCATTTAAACAATTTAAAATATGCTTGAAAATCATCATATGTACTAGGCGCCCATATTCTTAAATTCACAGAAAGCAAATTTAAAAATAAAATTTATTAAACGTTGCCAACTTAACTTTTTTAATAATTAAATTAATTGTAAAATGAAATGAAAACATTTTAAGCTCCTTAATATTTAGAAAACTTAAATTTTGTATTTTTAAAATCTGGAAATTGGGTTTTAAAACGGGCCCTCAATAGTGGTTTTAAACATAATATGTACTAGGCGCCCATATTCTTAAATTCACAGAAAGCTAATTTAAAAATAAAATTTATTAAACGTTGCCAACTTAACTTTTTTAATAATTAAATTAATTGTAAAATTAAATGAAAACATTTTAAGCTCCTTAATATTTAGAACACTTAAACTTTGTATTTTTAAAATCTGGAACTTGGGTTTTAAAACGGGCCCTCAATAGTGGTTTTAAGATCTCATTGGACGCTCCGAATTTAAACAAGGAGGACTTTCGTCCAATAAATTAACAAAAAAATTCACGAATTTTCATTTTAACAATTTAAAATAAATATGTTTGAAAAATCATAATATGTACTAGGCGCCCATATTCTTAAATTCACAGAAAGCAAATTTAAAAATAAAATTTATTAAGCGTTGCCAACTTAACTTTTTTAATAATTAAATTAATTGTAAAATGAAATGAAAACATTTTAAGCTCCTTAATATTTAGAAAACTTAAATTTTGTATTTTTGAAATGTGGAACTTGGGTTTTAAAACGGGCCCTCAATAGTGGTTTTAAAGTCTCATTGAACGCTCCGAATTTAAGCAAGGAGGACCTTCGTCCAAAAAATTAACGAAAAAATTCACGAATTTTCATTTTAACAATTTAAAATATGCTTGAAAAATCATAATATGTACTAGGCGCCCATATTCTTAAATTCACAGAAAGCAAATTCAAAAATAAAATTTATTAAACGTTGCCAACTTAACTTTGTTAATAATTAAATTTATTGCAAAATGAAATGAAAACATTTTAAGCTCCTTAATATTTAGAAAACTTAAATTTTGTATATTTAAAATCTGGAACTTGTCTTTTAAAACGGGCCCTCAATAGTGGTTTCAAGGTCTCATTGGACGCTCCGAATTTAAACAAGGAGGACCTTCGTCCAAAAAATTAACAAAAAAATTCACGAATTCTCATTTAAACAATTTAAAATATGCTTGAAAATCATAATATGTACTAGGCGCCCATATTCTTAAATTCACAGAAAGCAAATTCAAAAATAAAATTTATTAAACGTTGCCAACTTAACTTTTTTAATAATTAAATTTATTGTAAAATGAAATGAAAACATTTTAAGCTTTTTAATATTTAGAAAACTTAAATTTTGTATTTTTAAAATCGGGAACTTGGGTTTTAAAACGGGCCCTCAATAGTGGTTTTAAGGTTTCATTGAACGCTCCGAATTTAAACTGGAGGACCTTCGTTCAAAAAATTAACAAAAAAATTCACAATTTTTAATTTAACAATTTAAAATATGCATGAAAAATCATAATATGTACTAGGCGCCCATATTCTTAAATTCATAGAAAGCAAAAATTAAAAATAAAATTTAATAAACGTTGCCAACCTAACTTTTTTAATAATTAAATTAATTGTAAAATGAAATGAAAGCATTTTAAGCTCCTTAATATTTAGAAAACTTAAATTTTGTATTTTTAAAATCTGGAACTTGGGTTTTTAAACGGGCCCTCAATAGTGATTTTAAGATCTCATTGGATGCTCCGAATTTAAACAAGGAGGACCTTCGTCCAAAAAATTAACAAAAAAATTCACGAATTTTCATTTTAACAATTTAAAATAAATATGCTTGAAAAATCATAATATGTACTAGGCGCCCACATTCTTAAATTCATAGAAAGCAAATTTAAAAATAAAATTTATTAAACGTTGCCAACTTAACTTTTTTAATAATAAAATTAATTGTAAAATGAAATTAAAACATTTTAAGCTCCTTAATATTTAGAACACTTAAACTTTGTATTTTTAAAATCTGGAACTTGGGTTTTAAAACGGGCCCTCAATAGTGGTTTTAAGATCTCATTGAACGCTCCGAATTTAAACAAGGAGGACCTTCGTCCAAAAAATTAACAAAAAAATTCACGAATATTCATTTTAACAATTTAAAATATGCTTGAAAAATCATAATATGTACCAGGCGCCCATATTCTTAAATTCACAGAAAGCTAATTTAAAAATAAAATTTATTAAACGTTGCCAACTTAACTTTTTTAATAATTAAATTAATTGTAAAATGAAATGAAAACATTTTAAGCTCCTTAATATTTAGAAAACTTAAATTTTGTATTTTTAAAATCTGGAACTTGTCTTTTAAAACGGGCCCTCAATAGTGGTTTTAAGGTCTCATTGGACGCTCCGAGTTTAAACAAGGAGGACTTTCGTCCAAAAAATTAACAAAAAAATTCACGAATATTCATTTTAACAATTTAAAATATGCTTGAAAAATCATAATATGTACCAGGCGCCCATATTCTTAAATTCACAGAAAGCTAATTTAAAAATAAAATTTATTAAACGTTGCCAACTTAACTTTTTTAATAATTAAATTAATTGTAAAATGAAATGAAAACATTTTAAGCTCCTTAATATTTAGAAAACTTAAATTTTGTATTTTTAAAATCTGGAACTTGTCTTTTAAAACGGGCCCTCAATAGTGGTTTTAAGATCTCATTGAACGCTCCGAATTTAAACAAGGAGGACCTTCGTCCAAAAAATTAACAAAAAAATTCACGAATATTCATTTTTAGACTTAAAACAGTAGTAGTTTTAAGGTCTCATTGGACGCTCCGAATTTAAACAAGGAGGACCTTCGTCCAAAAGATTAACAAAAAAATTCACGAAATTTCATTTTAACAATTTAAAATAAATATGCTTGAAAATCATAATATGTACTAGGTGCCCATATTCTTAAATTCACAGAAAGCAAATTTAAAAATAAAATTTATTAAACCTTGCAAATTTAACTTTTTTAATAATTAAATTTATTGTAAAATGAAATGAAAACATTTTAAGCTCCTTAATATTTAGAACACTTAAATTTTGTATTTTTAAAATCTGCAACTTGGGTTTTAAAACGGGCCCTCAATAGTGGATTTAAGATCTCATTGGACGCTCCGAATTTAAACAAGGAGGACTTTCGTCCAAAAAATTAACAAAAAAATTCACGAATTTTCATTTTAACAATTTAAAATAAATATGTTTGAAAAATCATAATATGTACTAGGCGCCCATATTCTTAAATTCACAGAAAGCAAATTTAAAAATAAAATTTATTAAACGTTGCCAACTTAACTTTTTTAATAATTAAATTAATTGTAAAATGAAATGAAAACATTTTAAGCTCCTTAATATTTATAAAACTTAAATTTTGTATTTTTAAAATCTGGAACTTGTCTTTTAAAACGGGCCCTCAATAGTGATTTTAAGGTCTCATTGGACGCTCCGAATTTAACCAAGGAGGACCTTCGTCCAAAAAATTAACAAAAAAATTCACAATTTTTAATTTAACAATTTAAAATATGCATGAAAATTCATAATATGTACTAGGCGCCCATATTCTTAAATTCATAGAAAGCAAGTATAAAAATAAAATTTATTAAACGTTGCCGACTTAACTTTTTTAATAATTAAATTAATTGTAAAATGAAATGAAAACATTTTAAGCTCCTTAATATTTAGAAAAGATAAATTTTGTATTTTTAAAATCTGGAACTTGTCTTTTAAAACGGGCCCTCAATAGTGGTTTCAAGGTCTCATTTGACGCTCCGAATTTAAATAAAGAGGACCTTCGTCCAAAAAATTAACAAAAAAATTCACGAATTTTCATTTTAACAATTTAAAATAAATATGCTTGAAAAATCATAATATGTACTAGGCGCCCATATTCTTAAATTCAGAGAAAGCAAATTTAAAAATAAAATTTATTAAACGTTGCCAACTTAACTTTTGTAATAATTAAATTAATTGTAAAATGAAATGAAAACATTTTACGCTCCTTAATATTTAGTAAAACTTAAATTTTGTATTTTTAAAATCTGGAACTTGTCTTTTAAAACATGCCCTCAATAGTGGTTTTAAGATCTCATTGGACGCTTCGAATTTAAAAAAGGAGGACTTTCGTCCAAAAAATTAACAAAAAAATTCACGAATTTTCATTTTAACAATTTAAAATAAATAGGCTTGAAAAATCATAATATGTACTAGGCGCCCATATTCTTAAATTCATAGAAAGCAAATATAAAAATAAAATTTATTAAACGTTGCCGACTTAACTTTTTTAATAATTAAATTAATTGTACAATGAAATGAAAACATTTTAAGCTCCTTAATATTTAGAAAAGATAAATTTTGTATTTTTAAAATCTGGAACTTGTCTTTTAAAACGGGCCCTCAATAGTGGTTTCAAGGTCTCATTTGACGCTCCGAATTTAAACAAAGAGGACCTTCGTCCAAAAAATTAACAAAAAAATTCACGAATTCTCATTTAAACAATTTAAAATATGCTTGAAAAATCATAATATGTACTAGGCGCCCATATTCTTAAATCCAGAGAAAGCAAATTTAAAAATAAAATTTATTAAACGTTGCCAACTTAACTTTTTTAATAATTAAATTAATTGTAAAATGAAATGAAAACATTTTAAGCTCCTTAATATTTAGTAAAACTTAAATTTTGTATTTTTAAAATCTGGAACTTGTCTTTTAAAACATGCCCTCAATAGTGGTTTTAAGATCTCATTGGACGCTCCGAATTTAAAAAAGGAGGACTTTCGTCCAAAAAATTAACAAAAAAATTCACGAATTTTCATTTTAACAATTTAAAATAAATATGCTTGAAAAATCATAATATGTACTAGGCGCCCATATTCTTAAATTCAGAGAAAGCAAATTTAAAAATAAAATTTATTAAACGTTGCCAACTTAACTTTTTTAATAATTAAATTTATTGTAAAATGAAATGAAAACATTTTAAGCTCCTTAATATTTAGAAAACTTAAATTTTGTATTTTTAAAATCGGGAACTTGGGTTTTAAAACGGGCCCTCAATAGTGGTTTCAAGGTCTCATTTGACGCTCCGAATTTAAACAAAGAGGACCTTCGTCCAAAAAATTAACAAAAAAATTCACGAATTTTCATTTTAACAATTTAAAATAAATATGCTTGAAAAATCATAATATGTACTAGGCGCCCATATTAAAAATTTATTAAACGTTGCCAACTTAACTTTTTATACCCGTGCATACATATATGACATCGGGTATATTAAAATTGCTCCTCCGTTTGTAACGCATCGATCTAGAGGAGCTAGATATAGTGTCAAGGGTACGTATCGGCTCAGAATCGAAAAATAAGTCGATCTAGCTATGTGTGTCTGTCCGTCCGTCCGTCCGTCCGTGTGTCAGCACGATAACTCAAAAACTAAAGGAGCTACAGTTCTAAAATTTTCACAAAATATTTTTCAATCAATTTCTAGGTTCCCTATTTTTTTTGGTTAAGATCGGACCAAAACTTCGGGTAGCTCTCGAACAACTAACTTTTTTAACTCCCATATTTTCATATAAAAATTTGAAATATATCTGCACATCTTGTATAACATGAATTTATATGAATTTTGTTTGTTTTTTTGTTTGTTTTTTTTTTTTTTGTAGATAGATAACGATTTTGATTTCGATTTCATACGATTTAAATGATGCGTAAAATTTTTAAAAAAATTTTAGATTTGGACTTTGTACTTTGAGATTTATGAATTAAAATGAAAAAAAATTATGAATACTTATGATGATAATTTTTGATCATGATGATCTGATCATTATATGAGTATGATTATAATATGATGCTTATTTTGCTTGGTTTTAATATAAGTATTTGTGAATTAAAAATTAATTACAAGAGATAGAATTGAAAAATTAGAGCTAGAGTTTTGAAATTTACACAAAAAATTTTTTTGGACATTTTTTAGGTTCCCTATTCTTTTTGGTTAAAACCAGACCAAAGCTGCCACACAACTTATTTACACCAATATGAATTTCCTCAAAAGTAATAATACCAGGAAGATGAAAATTACACACGGTTAGTTCCATAATGAATCAAGCACTTAAATGAAATTTCAAAATGTTACGGCTTCATTTTCGGGGGGCTGCCATACAACTTCTTTGCACCAATATGAATTTCTTCAAAACTAATTATACTATGAGGATGAAAATTACACACTGTTAGTTATATATTGAATCGAGCACTTATATGAAGTTTCAAAATGTCACGGCCCCATTATCGGGGGGCTGCCATTCAACTTATTTGCACCAATATGAATTTCTTCAAAACTAATTATACTACGAGGATGAAAATTACAAACTGTTAGTTATATAATGAATCAAGCACTTACATAAATTTTCAAAATGTTACGGCCCTATTTTCGGGGTGCTGCCATACAAAGTTTTCAGTTCAATAACTGTGAATCTAATAAAGCTAGGAGGTTAAAATTAAAATTGGGCAGGTAAAGTAATAGGACAAGTTACTTGGCAAAGTTGGATATCACTCGGACCAACTTTTAGGGTGGGGCATTTTTTTTTTTTTTTTTTGTTGTTTTTTTTAAGCAAAAATTATGGGATAATGAATTTTTTTAAACTATTTTACTTTTTTATATTTTTTGTAATATATTCTAGCATTATAGAAATAAATAACGGTTTAATTTTTCATATTATAGTGGGTATGCACGGGTATCTAAAAGTTGACAAGGGCAACTATAATCTTCCTCGTTTAATAATTAAATTAATTGTAAAATGAAATGAAAACATTTTAAGCTCCTTAATATTTAGAAAACTTAAATTTTGTATTTTTAAAATCTGGAACTTGTCTTTTAAAACAGGCCCTCAATAGTGGTTTTAAGATCTCATTGGACGCTCCGAATTTAAAAAAGGAGGACTTTCGTCCAAAAAATTAACAAAAAAATTCACGAATTATCATTTTAACAATTTAAAATAAATATGCTTGAAAAATCATAATATGTACTAGGCGCCCATATTCTTAAATTCACAGAAAGCAAATTTAAAAATTAAATTTATTAAACGTTGCCAACTTAACTTTTTTAATAATTAAATTAATTGTAAAATGAAATGAAAACATTTTAAGCTCCTTAATACTTAGAAAACTTAAATTTTGTATATTTAAAATCTGGAACTTGTCTTTTAAAACGGGCACTCAATAGTGGTTTCAAGGTCTCATTGGACGCTCCGAATTTAACCAAGGAGGACCTTCGTCTAAAAAATTAACAAAAAAATTCACGAATTTTCATTTTAACAATTTAAAATAAATATGCTTGAAAAATCATAATATGTACTAGGCGCCAACTTAACTTTTTTAATAATTAAATTAATTGTAAAATGAAATGAAAACATTTTAAGCTCCTTAATATTTAGAAAACTTAAATTTTGTATTTTTAAAATCTGGAACTTGTCTTTTAAAACAGGCCCTCAATAGTGGTTTTAAGATCTCATTGGACGCTCCGAATTTAAAAAAGGAGGACTTTCGTCCAAAAAATTAACAAAAAAATTCACGAATTTTCATTTTAACAATTTAAAATAAATATGCTTGAAAAATCATAATATGTACTAGGCGCCCATATTCTTAAATTCACAGAAAGCAAATTTAAAAATAAAATTTATTAAAAATTGCCAACTTAACTTTTTTAATAATTAAATGAATTGTAAAATGAAATGAAAACATTTTAAGCTCCTTAATATTTAGAAAACTTAAATTTTGTATTTTTAAAATCTGGAAATTGGGTTTTAAAACGGGCCCTCAATAGTGGTTTTAATCATAATATGTACTAGGCGCCCATATTCTTAAATTCACAGAAAGCAAATTTAAAAATAAAATTTATTAAACGTTGCCAACTTAACTTTTTTAATAATTAAATTAATTGTAAAATGAAACGCAAACATTTCAAGCTCCTTAATATTTAGAAAACTTAAATTTTGTATTTTTAAAATCTGGAGCTTGTCTTTTAAAACGGGCCCTCAATAGTGGTTTCAAGGTCTCAATGGACGCTCCGAATTTAACCAAGGAGGACCTTCGTCCAAAACATTAACAAATACATTCACAAATTTTAATTTCACAATTTAAAATATGCTTGAAAAATCATAAATGTACTAGGCGCCTATATTCTTAAATTCACAGAAAGCAAATTTAAAAATAAAATTTATTAAACGTTGCCAACTTAACTTTTTTAATAATTAAATTAATTGTAAAATGAAACGCAAACATTTCAAGCTCCTTAATATTTAGAAAACTTAAATTTTGTATTTTTAAAATCTGGAACGTGTCTTTTAAAACGGGCCCTCAATAGTGGTTTCAAGGTCTCATTTGACGCTCCGAATTTAAACAAGGAGGACCTTCGTCCAAAAAATTAACAAAAAAATTCACGAATTCTCATTTTAATAATTTTAAAATATGCTTGAAAATCATAATATGTACTAGGCGCCCATATTCTTAAATTCCCAGAAAGCAAATTTAAAAATAAAATTTATTAAACGTTGCAAACTTAATTTTTTTAATAATTAAATAAATTGTAAAATGAAACGCAAACATTTCAAGCTCCTTAATATTTAGAAAACTTAAATTTTGTATTTTTAAAATCTGGAACTTGTCTTTTAAAACGGGCCCTCAATAGTGGTTTTACGGTCTCATTGGACACTCCGAATTTAAACAAGGAGGACCTTCGTCCAAAAAATTAACAAAAAAATTCACGAATTTTCATTTTAACAATTTAAATGCTTGAAAAATCATAATATGTACTAGGCGCCCATATTCTTAAATTCACAGAAAGCTAATTTAAGAATAAAATTTATTAAACGTTGCAAACTTAACTTTTTTAATAATTAGATTAATTGTAAAAGGAAACGAAAACATTTTAAGCTCCTTAATATTCAGAAAACTTAAATTTTGTATTTTTAAAATCTGGAACTTGTCTTTTAAACCGGGCCCTCAATAGCGGTTCTAAAGTTTCATTGGACGCTCCGAATTTAAACAAGGAGGAACTTCGTCCAAAAAATTAACAAAAAAATTCACAAATTTTAATTTTAACAATTTAAAATATGCTTGAAAAATCATAATATGTACTAGGCGCCCATATTCTTAAATTCACAGAAAGCAAATTTAACAATAAAATTTATATAAAGGTTGCCAACTTAACTTTTTTAATAATTAGATTAATTGTAAAAGGAAACGAAAACATTTTAAACTCCTTAATTGTTAGAACACTTAAATTTTGTATTTTTAAAATCTGCAATTTGGGTTTTAAAACGGGCCTCAATAGTGGTTTTAAAGTCTCATTGGACGCTCCGAATTTAAACAAGGAGGACCTTCGTTCAAAAAGTTAACAAAAAAATTCACAAATTTTAATTTTAACAATTTAAAATATGCTTGAAAAATCATCATATGTACTAGGCGCCCATATTCTTAAATTCACAGAAAGCTAATTTAACAACAAAATTTATATAAAGGGTTGCCATCTTAACTTTTTTAATAATTAGATTAATTGTAAAATGAAACGAAAACATTTTAAGCTCCTTAATATTTAGAAAACTTAAATTTTGTATTTTTTAAATCTGAAACTTGTCTTTTACAACGGGACCTCAATAGTTGTTTTAAAGTCTCATTAGATGCTCCGAATTTAAACAAGAAGGACCTTCGTCCAAAAAATTAACAAAAAAATTTAGAAATTTTCAATTTAACTATGTAAATTTTGTTTGAAGGTATTTATTGTGAATATTTCTGAATTTTTTTTAGTTTTTTTTGGGAGAAAGGTCCTGGTTGTTTAAATTCAGGTTATTCAATGTTACCTTGAAACTCCTGATAAAAGTTCTGTCCTACAACCCAAGTTACAGTTTTAAGAATACAAAATATAAGTTTTTAAAATCTTAGTTGTAAGCTTAAAATTACTTAATCAATTAAATTGAAAAATAAAATTAAGTGAAAATTCGCAACCACTTTTAAATTTCCTTTTTAAATTTATCTGCTGTGAATTTTAATATATGAGCCTATTACAATTTTTGATTTTGGAAACTAAGTTAAATGGTGCAAACATTCTAAGTAAAATATAAACCTGGTATAAAATTTATAAGCTATATTTTACTAAAATTAAGTAACCGTTTTCTAAAACATAATTTTTATAATTCAAATTTGTACACTTATAACCTTTTTATTTAAAAACAATTTCATAAAAGGATAACATATTTTTATATTTTTTATATTTAGGGTAACAAGTCAGTTTTTTAATTTAAAAACGAGTTACCACTTTAGTTAAAGCTATTAAAATGAAGTTTTTATTTTCTATACTTATTTTACTTAAAGTTCATTGAAACTCAATTATAGAATTCATTTTTAATATTTCCAAACAATTAAATACTCAAAGATTCCTTTAAAATTTGGAATTCACACCCTTGCATGTGAAAAAGTTTCAAATTTTTAAAATAAAAGTCCGTTACAAATTTGTTTTCACCAAAATAACTAAAGTGTACAAAGAGACCCATTAATGTTTAAGTAAGTATATTAAATTAAAATCGAATAAAACTCGTTAAGTGTTTTTACCTCTTCAATAATTTGATTTTCGAAAAAAAACGAAAAAACAAAAAAATGGGGTTACGAAATAAAACTGTTAAACTGAAAAACCATAACTTTTTAAAAATAACTTTTAGTTTTTCCCTTTCTCATTTCCAAAATTTTGATATTTTTTTTTTTTTATTTTTTTTGCAGGACCCAAAATTTGTTCATATTTAATTGAAACATATGTTAATAAATTTTTTCACCAGCTTTTTTAATTCAACCAGCTTCTTTTGTTTCACTTCTAATTTTGTTTTATTAGTAACAGAATTAAAAAAAATTTTATTATGAACATTTTACCAACCCCTTTTTATTTTCTCGGAATTCATTGAACTTTTTTTTTTTGTAACTTCATGTTTATTTTATTTTTTATTATTATTATTATTATTTCTAACTTAGTTATGACTTCAGTTATTAAAATCTTTATTCACTTCTGTTATTCTTCTCAACTTCTCAAAGTCTCAAAACTTTAGGCATTTTTTCTCATTTGTTTGGTTATTGTTGTGTTTTTTTTTTAGAGCTAGAGGATTTGAAACAATACACCACTTTTTAAATTTAATTTTTTTTTTCTTTTTTAATATGAATAATTAAAATAATAATATAAAGCAAGAGAGAGAGAAAGGAATAGAAGAGGAGGTTATAGAAAACTAAAGGTTTTTAAAAGTACAAAATTTGAATGGAAATAATTAAATGCATATTTCGTGTATCAGGACTTAACTGTTTGGAATGCCTCTTATTAAAGATACATTGTCGAGATAGTAACTGATGTATCGAGGTTCGCGATTTTTCATAAAAACTTTTCTATATGTAAAGAACGGTTTTTCTTTACAAACTATGAGCGAAATTATTTTTGCGGGCCACTATGTTTTACGCCTCTGAAATGTTAACATAACTTAATATTAAACTTGTAAACTAAAGGTTTGAAAGTCTCGCTTTAAAGCATTTTTGGGATTAGGATGTAATCATATGTATGTTAATAGGATGTGCGACTCAGTTTGGAATGCCTCTTGTTAAAGATACATTGTAGAAATAGTGATTGATGTATCGAAGTTTGCAATTCCTCATAAAAAGTTTTCTATATGGGAAGAACTGCTTTTCTTTACAAACTATGAACAAAATAATTTTTGAGGGCCACCTTGTAATACACCTCTGAAATTTTCCCATAACTTTATAGTAAACTTACTTATAAAAAAATTTGACAGTCTCGTTTTAAAGTGTTTGTGGGATTTTAGTATGATTATATGCATGTGTTTCTATCTTTCTATGCATGTGCTGAAAAACTCATTCCCTTTGAAGGTGGTTGTAATAAAAAAAAATCGTTAGCAAGTGTAAAAACATAATGTTGGATTTTTAATTTTAATATGATTAATGATTTAGAGTGTCTGAATTTTTGAAATGTTTAATTTTCAAACTTTTATTATGTGGGTAACAAACAGGAACGATTACAAACATTCTGACTTCCATAGCTTATTTTTATTCTTAAGAATATTTCTCCTCTTCCTTAAAGCTTTCAGAAGTTATTGTAGCTCAACATTTTTGGATAATATGAATTTAACAGTAAAATTGCAAAACCTTGTACAATTGCTTCTCCGATACTCGTCAAAATTTACTGGATTCACTAAATTCGAAAAATATTTTAGAGCATTAGTTATAAATTATAACTATTTAAATACAGAACTAGCTCCGACGTTAGCTTGGAGTTGCAGTAGTGTATTGCAAGAGGTTTTAAAATAAGGTTGTTATGTAACAGTTGCTTTTTTTATAGGTTCTGTCTTCACCTCATTGATTTATTAATTTGTCCTCCCCAATAATTTATAAAATCTTGCTAACAGATAGACGGACAAACGGGGTGAAACTAATAAAAGTTCAACAAAAATTTTTTTACGAAAATGTGCTAAAGAGGAATAAAAATATGTAATAATGAAAATAATTGCATAAAAATATAAAATCATAAATAAATAACAAAAAAAAAATGTGATGGGGATTACAAAATTATAAAATAATAAACTAAAATAACGGTAAAATTAGTTCTTTAAAATAAAAAAAGTATACATATAGTTTAAAATATCGCTGAAGAAGTGGAGAAGGTAGAAAGTGGGAGATTCCATTATAAACACAAGTATACGTACATATTTAAGGACGAAAGAACGCAGCAAACAAAATAAAATTAAAAAAAAGAACATAAAACCATCCTTTTAAATTTAAATAACGGTATTGGCTTTAATTTTCTTTTTAATTATGAAGAAGGGTTTTAAGGGAGAGTTTGAGGAACTTCAAATTTTAAAAGAAAAAAAACAAGTTTAAAAAACTTTCAAGAATTTAATTTAATGTAATTTTTTTTTTTTTTCAGAAAATATTGGAGGATAATTGCAGGATAATTATTTACTCAGGTTTCCTTTTGTTAGGACATTAAGATAAATAAAAATTTGTTGAACTTCTACTAACAATGTGGGAGGTTTGTTTGTTTAAATCAATTGAAATATTTGAGATTTCATGTTTTAAAAAGCATCTTTTAAAATATTTGTCGAATTCTAGGAGATGCTAATTACATATTAAAAACTGATGATGCTATAAGCCTAAGTTAAAACATAAGTTAAAAAATCTGATGATTTAGAAGAAACATTGGCTTATTTATTATGCAAGATGTCTAGCGTATCGGGAAGAAATTAAAATCAATATATCTAAATAAACCATCCTGGATGAGCACTTATGAAGAATGTTTAATTTTTCGTTTCCTACTCTCTTTCCTATCAACTAATTTTGTGTGGGATTTTAGTATCCGGATATACCACTTGACAATCCCCTTAAAGCCATGTATTAAATATTCGAGTGGATTGGCTGAATGAATATCGTGCATGTGTCAAATATCGTGCATGTGTCAAATATCGTGCATGTATCAAATATCGTGCTGTTAGGGATCGAAAGGCAATTTTGGTATTTCGATTCATTGTTATACTCTTAATTACTAAATTTGAATATTTATCGTATTTCTCAAGGTACAATGAAGATAAATGAAATTTTCAGAAAGTTTCTTAAACAAACTATTCCCAATTTCTTAAATAATTAATAATATTAAATTTTTAACATCAATCAAGAGGAGCATTGAACAAAAGCAGTTGTGGGAAAATTAAAAAATCGTGGATAAATTTGAGCACTAATAGAAGCGTAGGTCTAAGATAATTCCAATTGTTGTGTTCCACAAATTAAAATCCGAAATGAAACAGATTTCAGAAGAAGATTTTGTCAATTTTTAAGTTTATTACAGAAGCCACCTTAGGTAAATATTTAGCAAAAGAATATTTGATATTAATTAGGATTTAAGAAAGATTTTGTAGAACAAATTAAAAATACTTTAAAATATTTTATAACATTAGAAACACTTAAAAGCATGTTTCACTCGAAAATATTTCACTTTCTTTTTTAAGTATTACATTTTGTCTGAAAATTATTCAAAGAATGTTTAAAGAAATACGATATAATCTGGTACTATGATAAACTCAATATCTTAAATTTATTACGCTCCTTTTTAAAACTATGTTTAACTTTTTAATACTTTTTAATTTTATATTTTCAAAAATATTTTAAAGTAAAAACTATTTTAATTTAGAAAATGATTGAAAAATGATCTTGATATCTTATTTTGAGAATTTAATGTTAATTGAAAAAAAGGGCTTAAACACTTAACTAATTGGACATAATTTTTTCCTTTTTTTTTCAAATCATTTGTGAAATGAGACACCGTTTATATTGTATAAGTAAAGTGGTATCATTACTCTTAAATATGATGCGCCTAATTAAAACAGAAAGATGAGAAAAGATGAGTTGAAATACTTAAGAATAAATTTTTTAAATTTGGTTCTGTAAATGAAAATAAATAATTTTTTGCTTTTAATTTTGGTTTAAAAATTTTATTTTTGAGTACCTAGAGATTTAAAATCACTTTTTTTTTTGTTTTAAAGCACTTATAGTTTCAAAATGTATTCCTCAACATATAAAATTAGCGAATCTTCATTCATTTGTAGAAGTATTTGGGATGATTTGGACTCTAAAATAAAATAATAGGATTAATGACTTTAATACAATATTGATTATAAACTGAACCTAAAAAAAAAATTATTTGGTAGAATTCGAAAGTTTTTTTTTATTTTTTGTTTATTTTAAGTGGATTGGTGGGAATCTTCGAAAGATACTAACTGCCCCGTAGCAGAAGTGTATGCCGGATTCTTACCAACTAAACCACACCCTTCCCTTATTAAAACTTGTCAAACTGACTAACCATTAATTTTTTGCTATCATTGGTTTGAGTATAGGTTTTATGGACTTTCCCTTAGGAAATCTGTACTTTATAATATATTATCTAAACGTCTTTATCTTTTAAGCCTCCCTGTACTAATCTGATTAGTTATTAACTAAGCAGCTTCAATATTTATTTGCCCTTCTAGACGAGCTTTATGCTTTATGGCATATCTACTTATTTTATCTATAACTTTGGGAATATGTAAATCTCTATAAATGTCACTCTTACGTACATACCAGGGAGCACTTTTTTTTATTATAGCAGAAGCTTGGATATCCCTAATTGATTCAACTCAATAAGAATTGATATCGTAAATTGACATATTCGGTCTATTTTATTAACCTAAGTTTGAACTTTTTCATCGAAACCGACTAATTATAATAAACTATGAATTCAAGCACCTATCAAATCTCATTCTTTCATAAGAACATCGTAGCTTTCGCTTAAACGTGTCAGATTTAAACTCAAGGTCATTTTAATACATTCGACGTAATACCCCTATGTTTAATACATGTGGTTTAAGGATTATTTTAATAACCAAATATAAAATTTTTGAAAACATTAATTTCATGTGCATTCGTTAATTAAATAAATTATATGCTAAGTCCTCTAAGTATATATGTATTAAACGTAAACTTTTTTTTAACGTAATCTGTAAATTAAAAATTAACCATAAGATTCTTTTACATCAAAAACTTAAAGGGTTGATCCTACTAGTACGTTATGCGATACGCTCAAAATACAAGCGATTTTCGCACTCAAATCTACTTTTATATTTCATAAACAAATACTTGAGGCACGTTCGATAATTTTGTGATCAAATAAACCGATTAATATATATGATGATCTACATATTTCTACAATAATGTTTTTGTTGATATTTTAGTAGGTTTGAACAGCAGAATGTACATCTTTTATAACAAATATACTTAGAGGATTTGGCAATTTAATTCTGTTAACTTTATATAATCGAACTTTTTCCATTTGATTTTGATATATACTTATGTATTGAATTACCAAAATGAAAATGTCTGCATACTTTTCAAATCTCAAAACTTTTAAAAATCTATTAATAATTTTTTCAATACACTCATATTACTATTTATTATCTTTCTTTTATCTTGTATGCAATAGAATATACATACACAAATCTGTTAAAATGTTTACATATGAATAAATTCAAGATAAAATAAATAAGGATAACATTATTCCAAATCACACATGTAATCAAATTATTAAGACATATTATTCTAATTTTTGAGATCAAAACATTAAATGATAAATTGAAAGAGTACATATTTACAGTTTTTTTTTTAACATGACATTTAACATAACGGCCTAACATATTTTTACAATTTGTTTTACATAAAATCAGATTTTTTTGTATGTGTACGTGCAACATTCAACTAAAGATCAGAACTTCAGAGAATTAAGAAAAATATCAGAAATGTAAAAATACAAGGACGATTTTTGAATTTAAATTTTATTATAATAAAAAAAAAAAAAAAATAAAACAAAAAAAATTAACTTAAATTGAAAAATCATTCAAGGATTTGATAATATCATTTTTTTTTTGCTCTTGTTTGATAATTCAAAATCACGTGCCACACGTACTTTTTTTTTTTTTTTTTTTTTTTGAAAAATGAAAAGATTATTTGTCTAAAGTCTGATGCATTAATCCGATACCGTTGAATTCATTCAGCCACTGTTCTTCAGACACAAGACACACACTGCCTTTTATTTAATTTTTTTTTTCTTTTTATTCTTCTGTTCATTTTTGTTAAAGGACTTTCTATCATTATCTTTATCCTTTTTTTTTATTTTTTTTTTTTTTTTGTGAAAATAAGAAATAAATTGGGGTCAAGATTTAAAAATCAATATAATATGGTCAATTTTTGTTAATGTGGTGTGTGGCTTTATACAAAAAAAAAAAAAAAAAAAAAAAAAAAAAAAAAAAAATATATATATAAAATCAGAGAAATGAATGTGTCATTGTGTTACGCAAATAAATGTCTGTATGTGTGATTCATTTTTTATAATATAGCACAGAGTGAAATGTGAATGAATGAAAATTAAATAAAAATAAGGACGAAAAGTTTTTAGAAATGTTTTCCATTTTTTTTTTTGAATAACATCTGACTTTTTGAAAATTTTTAAAATTAAATGATGAATAAACAGATTTTGATTGTATGTATATGCGAATATGTATATGAATAATGCAAAACTTTAAAAATTAAATAAAAATCTTTTTAAAAAAAAAGTTTTAGATTTAGAAAAAATGGTAATTAAATGGAAAATTGCTTATATTTGATTGAAAACATTGATTAATGTGTTAAGTGTGTTGTGGACAATTAATCTCTGAAAGACGATTGAAAAGAATCTTTATGATATAAAAATAAGGAGGTGTCAAAAAAATTGTTTTAGAAATTTGTTTTTATTTTAAAGGGAGTTAGTCGTTCGTAAAGTTGGTTTTAGAACTAAATAATACTAATGCGAACTCAATATTATGTTTAAAATGCAACTATGAGGCATCGTTGTGCTGCTAGTAACAGCAGCTTTTTGAATTTTAATATTTTTGTGTATTTAACGTGTACTAAAGCTGAGAATTGTCAGGCATTAATAAAATTCAAAAAAGTGATAATACATATCTTTGGAAGTTATCATCAGCATTTGCTAGAATGACTGATGAATACTTTAAAGTGCTACTTTATTGTAATTTTATATTCCAACTTCCTTTAAAACTATTTGTAGACAAATGAAACCTAGTTCGACAACATGTTTCTAGTAATGTCACCTACATAATTAATACATTATTTTGTGTTGTACTCTGAAAGCTTATTGAACCAACAATCCTGACTGAACTCTGAACTCTGTAAATACATATTGAAATGAGAGGCTTATTACAGGATGTATTATTATTAAAATTAATATTCATCTAGATTACTATAAGAATCCCAGCAACAATTCCGGCCGAACTCTGAACTCTGTAAATACATATTGGAATCAGAGGTTTATTACAGGATATATTTCTATTATTAAAATCAATAATTAACTAGAATTATAAGTATTAATAAGACATAAAAATACTATACATGAGACTGTGGAGGGCTTTTCATAAGTAGAAGTCTTTCAACTCAAATATATATGTTTCTTAATTTTTTTTGCTGTAAAGGAGGCTAAGGACAAATTGTACCAAGAGCAAGTGCAAATTAAGTTTTTTTTTGTTTGATTCTAATTCAGACTCTTGAAATAACTTAAGTAATGAAATAAATTTGTGAAATGAAATAACATTGTGTCACTAGAACAGAGCATTTATTTTAGCAATAAATATTTTAAATTTTAATTTATGTATTAAGTATTATATTAATTAATGTATTATAAGAGTTATTAGTTTCTTTAAAAAAGTTCAAAAAAAGTGAAATAAAACATGATAAATATAATTATTTTTCATTATAATTTATGAGAATGAATTATAATTTATGAGAATGCAAAGAGTTACTTTTTTCCAAAAGAAATGAGAAAATGTGTTGGTGTCATAATTTTCAATTATAATTTTTTGATAGAAAGTACTAGGTGCCCATGAGAAAGTAGCACGCAAATAAACCTAAATTTTAAACAGAGATTAAGCTTAAATAAATGCAAAACTAGCTCATCTGTTGCTACTTTTATTTTTAGAAATAGTATTTAGGCATATATCCTAAAATTTGGACGATATAATTTTAAAACTGTATGATTAAAATGTATTAAAGCTTTTCCGAGAAATAAAATTAAAAGAAAATTTAAGGAATATTTGCTTCCTGATAAAATTGGATTCTGAGCACCTGGTAAATAGCATACAAACATTTTAATTTTATATTTAATATTTTTTTACTTTGGTCACATTTTGAAATGATTTAAATATGGTTTAGAATTTAGGATAATTGAATTAGTCTTGAAAAACAGTAAAAGATATATAGCCTAAAAAAAAATGGATGGCTGTAATACGGTTTCCAGCGAAAGTTAAGTATTACAATCATAATATTAGAATATTCAGTGATAAACTCGGCACTTTTATGTATAAAATATTAATCAAAATTTAAAGTAATCCTGATTTAATATTTAAATAGATTTTTAAAAGAACTAATTTGATAGGGTTCAGTTTAAGTGATGGAACTCAATAAAAATATTTAAAAAAATTAGCACTTACGAATGATCTTATTGAAATTCATTTCCAACTAATAACTGGTTAGAAGTTCCTGATGCTTTAGTATTATACTAGTTCACTAAAAAATGTTATACTAAAGATATGAACCGAAAATATCGTATATCGTAGGGTTTTCCGAAAATGATTGACCATCGTTATTATTAGTGATGCTTCCTCAGTGCTAGATTCTTTATTGACTCAAAGGAAAATTAAGCTTTAATTTATTTTAATTATTTTAATAATAGATTGCATAATAAAAACTCTTTGCACTTAGTATATATTCATTTAAGAAATGGATGCGTATCAAACCCACAAACCAATTCTATGCTCATTAATGGATTTTTTGTTATTCGGTTGATCAAATAAATTTCAACAAGATTAACTTAGTCCAATTTGAGACCAATTATTTTATTGCATCAAATAATTGAGAGCCCAAAACTCTAATTTATGTCATTATTAAATAAATCTCAGAATATCATACTAACTAAAATTGACAAATCACATTTTATCATCCAAAATGAATTAATTAAATCTAAAATCATGATACAAAATATTCAAAACTAATAATTTATGTACATAAGAACCTTAAATAAAAAAACATGAAAAAATAGAAAAAATATAGGCATCGCATGGGACTATACAAAAAAAAAATACGATTAATCCAGAAAATTTTTCCAGGATATGTAAATATACTTTTAAAGTATATATTTACTTAATTATTTTCTTGTTTTTTTTTTAAATTACATGCATATTTTAAATACATGCATTTGTATATATATGTTGTAATGAGATCAATTTTATATGGTTCAATGGTTTGGAAAGTATAAATCATTTATAAGTAACTATTACTTTAAATAAATGGAGATGCACTGCCTATAGGAGATAGGGGTCGTTGAATTTAGGTTAATTTTTCCTTTTAAAATTGAATTTTTTTTTTTTTGAATAACCACATTTTTTTACTTTTTCTTTTTTGTAAATTTTTAAAATGTGGGTTTGTATGTTTTTTGTGGTAATTAGAAACCTAGTTTTTTTTTGTATATTTATTCCTGCGTTTGTTTACATAAAATTTGTTCACATATTCTAATTATGGTTTTGGTTTGGAAATGCATGTAATTTAAAAATGAGATTAGATTTTTTTTGAAGGAATAAGAGAATATTAAAAAAATAATTCAATACAAAATGAAGTCACACATCTGAGGAGACTAAGAGCATTTAATAAATGTTTTATTAGACGCATCTTGAATTGGAGTTGAATTTATAAGTCTATGTGTAAAATATATTTTAAATCATCGTAGAATTTGAGAATAAAGCGACCTGTTTGATTAAAATGTTGACGTTGATAAACATACAATTTTTACTGAACTTAAACAAAGGCCTTTTGCAATTAGGAGTATGTGTACGAAAAAGTATAACTACTTTCCTACTTTCCCAAAACTTTGTTCTACTGATAAGCAATCCTTTACTGATATACAATGTTTAATGAAGCGTTATTGATTGATTGGCATCCACGCTTAAGATAAGCAATATGAAAAGTCGAAAAGTCCTTATATTTTATCCCACAACTAGATACCCCTTCTTATACGAATATAATATTCTGTTATCGTGATTACACTATTGTATAGTTAGAAGTATTGTATGGAACATTCTAACCAATTTGGGAGCATCCTAGATTATCCTAAATAAATTTTTTTTAATTTGTACTTATAGGTGCTGAATTTTGGAATTAGATATCAAATATATGATTATTACGACTTTTCCAGAATACAAATGCTTATAAACATAAATGTATGTGCGGTATTTCAAAACAATTAGCATTGCTTATACGAAGTTTTTTGCATTCCAATTGC
Source organism: Dolichopus griseipennis (assembly GCA_963082915.1). Lineage (NCBI taxonomy): Eukaryota > Metazoa > Arthropoda > Insecta > Diptera > Dolichopodidae > Dolichopus > Dolichopus griseipennis. The sequence continues at coordinate 31,437,113 of OY720444.1, forward strand.
TAAGCTCAATTTTAGTGGCTTTGTAGCTGGTACTTGGAAACTGTTTTAATTTTCTAATTCGGTTTTCGTGGCTAACATCGAAATACAGTGATACTTAAATTTCGATTAAAACTAAAAGAGGTAAATATTGCAATAAAAATAATAGATTTCCAAATATTTAAAAGTTAACTATGACGACATAATATTGGGTTTAAATTTACTATTATGACAGCTGGATAGACACTCATTGTACATTTCGTCAATTTCCAATTTTTACTCTTAATAAAAAAAAAAAAAAAACTCTCCTTTTACCATTGTTTTAAAACTATATTAGTCCTTAAAATCTTAACTGGATTCAATATACAATGTAGTAGCATTCTTACAGAATTTAATACTGTAATAGGTAGTGATAAATAACATATTTTTACTTAAAAAATTTCACAAATATAAAAAAATAAGCACTTGAAACTCATTTTTTTTGTGTTGAGTTTATTGTATTTGTTGAATTGTCCTTTTTCCAAACAACTGGATCAACACACAAATCTATCAACTTATAAATCTTACAATTTATAATTATTATAAGTAGTACTGTTACAATTTTTTATAATTTTTGTGTTGTTTTTTTTAATCCTGTGGGAATTAAAAGTTAATTTTTTTTGAAGAATTTTGTTAAAATTCTCAATTAGGATTCGAATTACATTAATAAAATGTTAATAAATTATGAGATTTTAAAGTCATTCTATATAGTGTAATAAACATTGAACATAAATATAGTTATATAGTTGTCGCAATAAATTTATTATACCAACTTGAATTTATTTATACCTTCTTTAGAGTGTCCTTTTTTCGTTTTTTTATTTTTTTCTTTCTTTAAAAGTGCCTTTGTGATACTTACATTGATATATTTTGTTAATTCTGTTATTAAGTGGATTGACTGACTACTTGAAGGAATTCTTATGAAAAATTGGATTTATATAAATTATAAATATACCCAAGAAATACAAGCAACACCTTCAATTTGTGAGAAAACCGAAAAAAAAAACAATAAAAAAAACAACTAAAAATAAATCTTAAGGATCTGTTCTTATACTTGTATTATTGCAGCTGTTTTTAGTTCTGCTTTGATGTTAATTGCTTTTTATTTATTAAAAAATTTTTTAGTGGAATTTTAAAATATAATTTTTTTTTTGGGAAATATAAACTGGGATTTAACTAATCAACACAACATAAATTTTATTATAATTAAAAATTGTTGACAGGATTTCATTGGGAGTTTTTAATGAAAATTTAATAGAAATTTTTGCGAAGGGAATGAGTTTTGTAGGGATTTAAACATCTGTTAGATTAACAAGTCTGTCTTTATTAGAGTTACATGTTGGAATCGATACGAAATTATCTAAATAATATGAAGGAAAGCCAAAGTGCTGGACATAATACATTCTTAAAATTAGAAAACATTTACACGAATCCGGCTTACGAATTCATTAGTTACAAGCCTTATAACGTGTAAAACATATTAAATTTTGATAGAGTTCTCTTTGTTATTCTACTCCTTCATTATAGAACATTCACCAAATCTATTTAGACTAGGCTTGAGTTTCTTTAATCGTTATATTCACGAAGCCGTTTATTACTCGGCTGTAGCTATTGTATAAGATTATGTATAAACAAATGTTAGTTTTGTGCGCCATCTATTATCTTAAACAAGAGTTATTATATATATTTTTATTCAAACTTATGTTATATTACGATACAAAATATTTACGATATTATAATACTATTTTACGATATTTTTTGCTAAATATGGTTTCTCTTTGTTATTCTCCTCCTTCTACTCGTACGTTTTGCATCCAAGACCTTACACATGGTGCGGTTTAAAACGCAATCAAGCTGATTAATTGATTGATTAATAACAAACCATATAATTAGAAGCTTTTTACTTCCACTCGAGACTCTCGTTTGACAGGTTTGCACTCTAACTACTATGTGGAGCAGTTGAAACTAATAATGATGTCTCTTCGTTTATTCATGAGGAAACCTTGAATTCTATTTGAAATTATTTGAACTTGTTTTAAACCATTCCCTGATCAGGGCATTATATTAAAAGCTACAGCGTGTTTATTATGAAAATTACATCATTATGTAAAATGGGGAATCTATCTAATGGAGTTAGACTCAAGAACTATTCATTCTAACCTTGATTTGTTTTTTTTTTTTAAATGATTTTCAATGAAAACAAGCCCTAGTTGGAAACAGTACTAGGCCTTATAACATGTAGAAACGTCTTGGATTTTCAATAGTTACAATTCTATCTGTGAGTTGTTATATTATTCAATTAAATTATTTGTTTATATTGTTTTATTAATGTATTTGTTTTTTTATTTCTTTTTTGTTAAAGATTATTAATTATTGATTATGCCACTAATTTTAGCCCAATGACAAATGGTAACTGAGCCGAGTCAAAAAACAGAATAGTTTTTTTTATTTTTCCTAGAATTCAAACCAAGCCCTTTCGCAAGAAATGTCATCATTCAACCATTGTGTCACCCAGCCGTTTGTAATCTAATTTCGAAAAAAAATCTAATGAAAAAAACTTAAATTTGTAATAAAATTGGTTTTACTAAAACGCGGTTTACTGAATTTTAAGAAACCCGATTTTAATAATTCTTTCACTGCTACAAACTGATTTTTCCCCCGTCCTCATCACAAAAAAACTCATCGGTCTGTTAAAAACTTGAAACATTTTCAAAATAGAGTAAACTGTTACAATTAAATTTTCCTTTAAAAAATCAATAAATTCAATTAAAATGAAAAAACAGTTTTTCTAGCGCAACATTTTATCGTTTTCGCAATAATAAAACTTTTCTTTTTTTTTCTAAATACTAATTTTTATCTGGGAAATTAAATTTAAAACGTGATTAAACCAAAGAAAAGTTTTATTTTTTTCATTAAACTATAAGTAGAAAATTCGTCCTGCTCTTCCAACTTTTCGTTCTCTTCTGGAATGAAGAAGTATAAATGTATGAATCACAACTTAAATGCCACGTTTTAGAAGGAATACAAATAAAAACCTAGAAAAATTTAATTTCAATGTCATCACGTTTTTTAATTTTTTTTTTGTTTATTTGGGGCTTGGACGTTTTCAAGAGAATCGATTAAAAAAACACGCAAAAAAATTCTTGTTGATAGAAAATAAATTGTAATAAAAAAAAAATTTTTAATGATCTAAATTTTAATCAAATGGAATATTTTTTCATTATCCTTCCAATTTTTTTTTTTGGTTTTTATTTAAAAATGGTGCTTTTCTTTTGTTAAATGTCCTTGGTACTTGAAATCAAAATAATAATTTTTTTTATGTAATCATTAAATTTTACTTAGAAAATCATTTAAATAAATTTTTTTTCTTTTCATAATACACCCCACCAAATGACCCCAAAATGACCCAAAAATTAAAATAGATCTAATCACAAAAATTGTACCTTATTTCGTTGGAAAATTTAATAAAAATGGATTTCTAAGTAAAAAAGTTTGAATTTAAAAAGTTTAAAATTCAAAAATACTTGTATATATATATATATATGTGTATTGTAGACATGGAATTTCATATGTATGTGAAAACCGAGCAGAAACTTATAATTGATTTAAACAATGATTTCTAGAGAAATGAAACGACAAATTTCAAATGACAAATTAAAAAGGTATTAAAATTTAATGGTCCTGTAATATTTAAGTTTAATTTTTAAAACAATTACTTGGTACATGTTATTAGCAAATATTTAGAGACCCGATTATTAATGAGTTTCAGATTATTCACCTGAAACGGATCAAATTACAAAGCTGCGTTATGGTAATTGGTAAAGAAAACGGATTTAAAAACTTGTTAATTTAATCCTTGATTATTATTAACACATGATTCACACCTAAGACTAAAGTGTTGGAAAGCACAAAATCTTCATATAGCATTTTGTTGAAATATTTAAGCCCAAGTAAAACCAGCTTGCTACAGTTACGGATCATATAATAAGGGTTAAATGAAGGATTTCCTAGAAGACGATTAATCCTATACAACTAATCTAGTCAGCATTTAATTTAGTCAGAACTTTTTGCAAGGTTCTAATTAATAAATTAACAACACAACTTTTTAAACCAAAAAGAGGGGCATTAACCCAACGTTAGGTAGATAAATTTTCAAAAATTAAAATAAAACCTTCTCTGCACAGTTCTTATTTAGAACCACAATCTTATTTATATTCAAAAAAGCCCTGATATAGAGCAACTATTTTACAAGCCACACTTCTAAACAGTGGAACACATTATCACCATTAGGCCCAAAGTCAACTTCTCCCATGTAAGTTAAAATTTTCCAAATTTATTCTTGAGCCATCACACTGTTCAAGCAAATCAAGTATTTATCCTACAATTTTAGCTCCTGGAAGCGATGGTCTTAGTAAGTAAACTCTAAATACTTACTAAAGTATTTTTCTTGATCGCTTTTGACGTTTTCCAACACTTTAGCGTCAAAATGTTAATATTTATTTTCTTTGAACCTTATCCAACTATGTAACTATACATCATAACCAAACCACCCCAATAGTTTTCAGTAATTATAATTTATATAAATTCACTTAAAATCTCGAAATTGAATATGCCATTAACATTCTTCAATTAAAACTTTTTTACTTCCAAAATTTATTTAGCATTTTATTTCGTTAGTTACCATATCGAATAAATAGGGTAAAAATGTTATTATCTTTTTAACATCTCGTGTCAACTGTCATAATTTTTAAAATCAATCAAGATCTCAAAATATCATTTTTTTTATTATAAAGTCGCACATCAAAAAAATGATAATTTGAATAATTTCAGTGTTATTCGCTTCAAAAATAACGAAAGAACAGGAATATTTGATTAATCCTTTATATGAATCACAATACCATAGCACTACTACCAAAAAATTAAAATATTATATACATAATACAAACAAAATATCATATTTCATTATAATGAAAAGCAGATTTAATAATGTTCGAGTCACTCAAAATATTAGACACGGTAAACATAAATATATCCGTAACTAGGTATTCTTACATTTTATATCCATATTTGTACATATGGACGAATATTTAAGGTATACATTCTATTTATTGAAACCCCATTAAATTTTATTGTCAAATTTGTGTTAAATTGCATTTTATATATATACAGACTTTCGTGTATTTTATAATTGCAACAAATTCAACAAAAGAAAATTTAAAAAAAAAAATTGTATTGCAACATTTATAAAAATTTGCTAACAAAAATGTTTTTAACTAATTCCTGTAAAATTGGACAGTTTTATCCTTTTTTATTATCCCTCTCTCACAAAATCAAATTTCAATGTCATGCAACTAATACGATATATTTTGCGACCCTTTTTGCTGTGTTTTTAAAAAAAAAATGGTATATCATTACAACTGAATTTAATTAAGATATTTGAGATAGGATCATAGTATCTATATATATATAATAAAGAACCCGTTCTCTAAAAAAAAATAAATACCCTACAAAATAAAAAATTGATTTAGATTTGTTGTTGCTTTTAAAAGGATTTTAAATGTAAGGATAAAGGGATATTCTGAAGTACAAGTTGTTTTATTTTAAAATAATCCAAATCCTGTCAAAAAAAAAAATGAAATAACATTAGGGAAATAATATAGGATTTTTCAAGGACTTGCAACCGTTTACTTGCACAATACCATATTGAATAAAATTTTTTGTTCTGTTTTTTTTTTTTATATCATTTTTTGATAGGATATTTTTTTAAAGTCTTGTAAAATCCTTTACAAGGTTTATTATGTATTTTAAGTCGTATACAATTGAAGGATCAAAGTTGCAATGTAGAAAAAATTTATTATATTAAACTTAAGGTAGGAGAGCTGAGGATCATTATCTTATATGTAATCAATTTATTGAAGTATGTATTTCTATTTATTACAATTTATCCTGAATTTTGATTTATCTTTTATCTCTTTCTAAATAAAATTTTTCATGCATCCCATGTATACCCTGGTAAAACTCTCATCAATAGTTAATTTTTTAGATGATATTAAATTAATGGAATAATGAGTTTTGTCACAGCGGGAGGCTATGCTCGTTTATATTGTTTGGTTTTTAAAGAGCGGTTGTATGAGCGATGTGATGACTAGAGACAGTGTCCTATTAATGGAAGTATGCAATCTTCAAAAATGTATTCAAGAATAATGTGGTATGAGTAGAGGGGCTCTTCTTTCATCAATAAGGTATATTCTACAAAAATGAAGTGTGTGATGACTGATGAAACTCTATACTTATTAACGAGGTATGGAATATGATCAAGGATGTATTGATGAGTAATGTGATAAATTGAGGCACTTAATTTGTTAATGCGGGGAATGCAGAATACAATTATAAATAGGCTCAGAGCGATGTAATAGATACAGATATTAGATGCATTAATGACATAGATGTACTAAGACAGTGCAGAATGTAGGGATCTACATATCTTCAACCAATTTTTATTTATTTACTGTTACAAAAATAATTCAAAGAAAATTATAAAATTCACTAAATAATAAAAAAAATAGTTAGAAATCAGTATTCTCATTAGTATTCATCAGTTTACAGCTCAAATTTTTTAAAAGAATATATAAAAATTTCTCGCTTTTGCAATTAAATATATACGAGTACATATTGTACATACCATAATAAATTATACTATCCCCCCAATCCTTTATTAAAAAATTTAGAAAGTGTCTATCGGAACACCTTACCAAAGTTCAATCACATACATAAAAAAATGAATACAAACAAAAAATTTAAAATATTAAATAAAATATGTAATAAATCATTTATTTTATAAAATTTATTATTAATGAAGGAGACGACCGACTTTCAGAATACATACATATTTAGCTAAAATTTAGTTTTATTAATTTAGAATATATATGATATAATACATAAGTCGTCTGTTCTGTTGTAACCAATACTCCAGTTCGATTCGTTGACTCTTTTATATTTTTTTTTTATATATTCATTTAATGCTACATTATAAAATAATAAATTTATTAACATGTACCTTTGTAAATTTATTTATATATAATATGTATCATTTATAATTTATATAAAACCACTTTAAAAGTTTCCCGACGTATTAATTTTTTTCTTTTCTGTCCATATTTTGTATATAACATAATTTCATAAAAAATATTAGGTATGTGATATAAAATATTTATGATATATTCTATCACTATATATTGGATATGTCCTGTTTTGAGTTCTTATAAATTAATTTTTTTGCTTCTTTTTTTGCTTTTTTACCCTTAATACCTACTTTTTTTGTGTTTTGCAATTTTCATAATCTATAAAACATTATTAGAAGACAAACATATATTTACCACATATGTAAAAAAGAAAAAAAGAGATAGATACAAAAGTTAATGCACACATTATGTCTTCATAAATATATATATAATATATCAAGTGACGTAAAAATTATTCAGGTGAGGTAATAGTGTTAGGAATTTTGATCATTAAAAAATTATTCTATAGCAATTCCAGGAGAGAGTTACAGAAGAAAATTACATTCATTCGTTTTAAAGTTGAAATGAATTAAAGATATGAAAAACCTAGATCTATCATAGCTGGCTGGGTGGCACAATAGTTAGAATGCCGACCTTTCATTCGAAATGACTCGTCTCGCTTTCAGTGGAAGTGAAAAGTTGCAAAATTTTTCTGAATACTGTAAGGCCTAGTACTATCTTATTAAATTGTATGTGTAATTGTACGTGGATAATTCTAATGATCAGAATATAATAAATCACTACAGTTGCTACTATTTAAGCTCAAAATTTTAGAAGAATTCAAATGCAGATCACAAGGCATAGGATTGCATAAAAAATGACACAATATTGGATGCAATTAGCTTCATGTTCAAGCATGGAGCAATTAGCTAAAGTTAGAATATCGAAAAAAACGATAGAGTCACAAGAGCCGAAATATATTAAACTAGATCCTAGATGCTTATGAAATTCTCATGGATATTTTAATAGATATTTTTATTTAAAGTTTTGATTGGATAGGGTATCTTGTTTGAAATTATTTTTCAATCTAATTGTCCTTTTTCTGAAATTTCTTCCAGTTTTGGACTCAAAAATTAAACTGACATGAATTGAAAAACCTAGTTTTGAACTATCATTTGTATTTAAAATTGATTTTTATCCTTTTTCAACCTTTTTTACTAACTAAATGAAGTAATAAATGTAGAAATTGCTATATCATCATGGGTATCTTTTTTAAGTGCTAACTCTACTGCTGACTAATAAGAGTGTCTAAACCATAGGTGCATGCAATAACTCATCAAAGCTATATGATATATAGGTATATATATAGTTATTGCAGCTAAAACAAAGTATTCTTGGGAGCCAGTGATTAAGTAAAGCCTTTACTTTCTTTAATTATAATATTTACGAAGCTGTTGAAACTGGGGTATAAATGATCTTATGTTGCATATAAATGCAAAAGCGTCAACCTTTCAACGAACTGTCAGTATTCTTTGTTTTAAACTAGTTATAGGCCTCACTCTCATCATGACTTTATATTGTTTTATATTAATCTTCTAAATGTGTTAATGTAACTCACTTTGAGGTGAACACTTCCAGTAAAAAATGAGTCCCAATCTTACATGAAGAGTCAGAGTCTTATAGTATTACACTGTGAATTCGAAAATTAACTAAATAAAGTAATGACGAATGACCACTTATTATTCAGGCCAGACCTCACTCAAAAAAAAAAAAAACGATATGCTATGAACAAAGACAAGGGGAAGATTATTTAATCAAACATAATTTAAATCTTTATAAAATTCTTTAAATAATAATTCCTTGCGTTAAATAGAAAAAACTCATTAGAGATATATTTCACTCATAGCATGATGATTTCATGAATTATATCGTAGGTTTTCCATCATAATTTTTACTCTAAATAAATTTTTAGACTCGTGACAAAAATACAATTATAAATTAAATTAATCATTTTGTCAGAATTTTAGGCATTAATTTTTATTTTCTTCTTTTTTTTGTTTTGAAATATGGTGGGTAATTTTCGAAATAAATATGTTTGTATGTATGAATGTAAACTGTTCTATACCCATAAAAATAATAATTTAAAATTCATTATTTAATTTTTATACAAAGAAATTTTACAATTCTTTGATCCCTATGATAAAATAAATGAAATTGTTTGTCGAAAAATTTTATTACATGACATAATTCATTTGTTTCAAAGGTAATTTTGTATAAACTTTCAAATAAGGGTATCATAATATTGAAAAATTTTAAATGAAATAAATTAAATCGTATCTACTTGTTAGTTATGAACAAAGAATTTTATGAAATATTACTTTATCATTTGTATAAAAATGCATTTTGATAAGGGGTACATTTTTACACCGCATAACTAATTGCCATTAAACTTCATAGGATTGGAAATTTAAGCTTCATTTCTTTACTCATTTCCGTGCAATAGCTACTTCTCTCAATAGTTTACTTGGCTAAACAGTTTTAACTATTGATTTAATGTATATGTAGTGATGGGATCAAAGTTGTTAAAACCGTTGATTAATTTTGCAACTAAATCCCCCTTAAGCACCAATGATATGACCGATTACATACATATTTAGAAAGTGTGTTCCTTTATGATAGTTTGACTGAGAACATCAGATTAAAAGTTTGTCGACACTTTGGAAATGGATAATAATTTATGCTTAATTACAACAATGTCCCATGTCTTTGACCAATGTCTTCAAAAAACTTATCTTCTAAATTAAAAGGCTTTAATCTTTTTTGAATTTCAAAAAACAACCTATGAAAGTTGAGAAGCTCTGCTCCAAATTTTTCAATTCCCAGTTCCTAAGTTAACTTTTCGAAATTCAAACCTCAAAATCAAACTTTGTATTAAATTGCTCATTTTAAAATTCCCATTGGCAATCCAAAAAACTGGAATGATTTCAGTAGGTTAGGTTCAACAATTATCCAGAGGAATCTCATCCCAGCTACTGAGATGACTTTTGATGTTTTCCACACCACACGTTAAAAAAACAAAATGAAGATTAACAACAAAAGTTGATACAACTTTCCAATGAATTTTAAAATTTTTAGGCAAAATTTTTTATATTTATTTTTAAATAGAAGAATTAAATTACAAAATGGAGGCATTACACTTATAATCGAGTAACATTGCAATTTTAATCTCTAAGTGAATATGACACAAATTATCAGATATGGGAATGTTAAAAATATCGTATATATAATTTTAAATAAGAATTGTAAAATAATATTCGTCCTTGAAAGTCTAGTCTTTTCAATTTTCTTATCTTTTATGTCTATAGATGAAAAAATTTCAATGTAAAATTTTTGTTTAAAATATATTTATTCCATTATTTGACTTTTAATTCAAACTTTTAATAAATTTAGAAACACGTGTCTGAATCATTTATTTTAAAATTCAAAATAGTAGGCGTTCGCCTATAAGTTTTCAATTAAATAAAATTTCCTTTTGAAATTTTATATATTAATATGTCTAGTTTTAAGTGAAAATTCTAATGAACCCTAGTGTATTGAATACTATTTTTGTTTGTTAAAAATAAATTTATTGTGAATTAAATGATAATACATTATGTATGTAGTTCACAATGTGATATTAAAAGTTATTAAATGTTAAATTTAATTATAATTTTTGAAGTTGTCTGTCTTATCTTTTGTTTAGATATTTTTATATTATTTTAACAAATTACATATTATATAATTACAATAATAATAAATAATTAATAATATACTCAATTATTAATTTTTTATTAGTGTAATTTTATATGTAGTTTATTATTGTAAAATAATAATAAATTTATTACATAATTTGATTTTAAATGTTTAAGCAAGAAGGAATTAAAAATACGAGTACTTTTGTTAATATTTTAACGATTTATAATAATTAAATTTAACTTTTTACAGCTGTAAGATTAAAGATTATAAATTAACTAGCAAAGATTAGGTATTACAGTTCCTGGACTTCTATTTATTTTGTAAAAAATTAAACGCTCACACATAATTTTTTTCCGTTTCTTTAATACTTAATTAATTTACATTTAAATTGGCCTTTAATTTATTTTTAATGTAAATACTAGGACTTCATCCAGCGGTCTAACACACATATAATAATTAGCAAAATTACGAATACAAGCCTCACTTTAATTGATATGGAATATTGTAACAGTTAACCTAGTAAAATTAAAAGAATTGTATTATTTTATGAGTTCGAATTGCATCGAATAATCTTAATAATATTTATTGATATCTTACTTCATTCAAAGGTGGAACACTCATTATCTACTGATATTATAACATCTAAAATTGAATATGATTTATAAAGTTGGAGTGATATTCCATTAAATTATTTTAATCAATCACAGAAATAAAGGAAATATCATCGCAGTCCTTAATTATGTTGTCTTAAGTAAATTTGAAATATACATTGCATTTAATCTAGATTCATGAAAGGAGCTTACCGTTATCTATAACTTCAAATTTATTTTTAAAAGAATTTCGACAAGGCAAGTGACGTACATTTTATTTTGTTTATTTATCGAAGCTTGTTTCACCAACATGCAAATTTACATCAATGAGTAACGGACCAATATATAGTTCCCCAATTGTCATTCGATTTTACTGACTTTTTACAAAATTACTGAACATTATTTAATTATAAGTAATGAAGCATATTTCCATTCTTATGAATGTGAATAAGCCCATCCTGTATATTTATAAACACCTGTTTTCTATTATATTGTTCGTTGTGCACCTACTTTCAATACCTTCTATTAATTTATAAGTACTGAATATTATTTATTTTGGTTATTTATATATTTGTATATTTTAAATTAAATTTGGTCACCATGGAGATTTGTAAAGAAAAATTATTTTTCAATTATTTTTTTCAATAAAAAAATGCATGATCCGTACCGGAATCGAGCCAACACCCCCTCGGTTAGTAAGCCAAATGCTTACATATTAACCCACGAGGCCCCCTTTCTAATGTATTACTTCAATAAATTTTTAAATACCCATTATACCATACCTATTTAATATTAATAATTGCATTATTAAACTTTATAATATTAATTATTAAACGAATAAAATGAAAATAATAAAAAAAAAACAGAGTTACAAAAAATCTTTTTTTTTTTTAATATTAAATCATTTCCTTGCCCTAAGCTAAAAGTAAAGCAAACAAAAAAAAATAGATCCTGTTCTATTTCTTCCCCAATTACCTAAATCTTTGACTGTAAAAGAAAAGGACTCCATCTTAAATGGTAAATGTTATAATAATAATCATAATAGGAATAACAACAGTAATAGTATTATAAAGCTATTGTCAAACTGTATAAATAAAACTTTCAATTCCATAATAGAATTCAATATCTATATCTTACATATTCTATTAATATATACTCATAAATCTATACAATAAATAAATATATATATATTTGATATATACATATATGTATATATAAATTTTAAATTTCAATTTAATAGTATTAAAATCAAATACAATTACAATAACAAATACAAATTTACATACCCAAAAAATATATCCTTTTTATTATTATATATGCCTGTTACAGATATATATGCCTGAATAGTACAAAGTACTATTTTGTTGTGTCGCTCTGCAAATTTTTTTTTTTAAGGATAAAAATAAAAAATACAAAACTACAAGCAAAATAAATTCTCAACAATATTTATTACAATTGTTACAACAATACTATAAAACAACACTAACTACGATTCATGTTAATATACATAAGTACTCGTATATAAGTTAAATTTATATCGCATATAATATAATTTAAATCTCATGAGAGAATATTACTGTTGCTATAATGAATAGCGACATACATTACATATTTGATATTATAATTTATAGTTAGAAGTTTGAATCTAGCGACAAAATTTTTAATAATTTATTATTATTGGAGCATTGTAGCATTAAATATAGTGAGAAAGTGGTGATTGCAAGTGAATTTTAATAACTACAAAAGGGATGTTGTTGTGGGTGAATAATATTAAAATTTCATTACATATTAACGAGTGCAACATTTGAATTTTTTTTTTTTGTTTTTTGTATCATACATATTTTATTATCTCTCTTACTCTTAAAATTTTTTAGTTTTACTTTATCAACTGTTTGAAAAGGTAGTAAGGTATTGTAGGTTAGGACGCATACTGAATAACGGTTAATAACATAAAATAATAAATAAAAAAAACTTAAATAAGTATTTATTATATATATATTATAATAAAATGTTATTAAATTAGATTTGAAAATTAAATTTTTTTTTAAATGGATTCAAATGTTTACTTATATCTATTTAATATATTGATTAATTTAAATTAAATAAATGTTATTAAAATTGAAATTCCCAAATTAAATAAAAATTAAGTTTTTTATTTATTTTTTAGAATTTTATAAAATAAAAATGTCCTTGCAAATCCTTTTACAAATAAATATTATTTTTTCAAAATTATTTAATTTAAAATTTAATTATTTTTAAATAGAATAAAATTAAAAATTAAATGAAAATTCTATTGATTTGCAATTTAATTTAATAAGGATGCGTTTATATTAAATGAAAATTTTATATTAAAATATTAATAATTATAATTAAATTATATATAAAATTTCCTCTTTAATTTTATTAAATTAAATTTAATTTCCCAATTTATTAAATCAAAATTAATTTTTTTTTTTAAACTTTCTATTAAATTGTATTTAAATTTAAATTAAATAGAATTAAATAAATTAATTAAATAAAAAAAAATATTAAATAGTTTTTTTAATACTTTCTATGAAATTTTTTTATTAATTTTTAATTTTCATTAAATTTTTTGCTTTATCATTCTAAACACTTTTTATTCAAAAAACAAAAAATAAAGGAAAATGAAAAATTTATTCAATGGCAAAATGAAAATGAAAATCCTTTTAAAATGTTTTCAAAGTTATATTTTTTTTGTATGTTGAAAGTGAAAACTTTTTTTAAAGATATGAAAATTAAAAAATTTTCAAAATTTTAAGAGAATTTTGGAAGTAGGAAAATTTTTTGCTTTAAATCATTTTTCTAAAGGAAAAACTTAAATAAAAGTTGAAAATATAGAAGATAAAATTGTTAAGAAATTATTTGAAAGATTTTTATAAAATATTTTGAAATATTTTTATTTTAGTTGACATTTAATTTTTTTTATACATGTGTGTACATAGCATTAGTATTTTAAGTATAATTTTTGAAAATGGTATAAAAGGGAAGATAATATTTTGAAATTTTATTGAAGAATTGATAATATAAGTAAGAATTGAAATATATTTCATTTAATATATAACTCAGTATTTTGAGCTTAGAATTTTTAAAAATTGCAATAGAAGATGGACATTGTTAACATTTTGGAGCTGTCCTTTTCTGATATGGAACTGTAACTTTAGAAAAATTGTGTTTTTTGCATATTGTTAATTAATTACAGAAAACTATTTATTTAATTATCTTATTTAACTTCTATATAATAATATTAAATATCAAATCAAAAATATACTTTAAATTTTAAATCTTCTTTGTAGGAAACTATAAATTTTTATAACAGATGTAAAATTGAATTTTTAGTACTGCCAGTACTATCAGTATCAATCAGTATCAATACTAGTTGTAGTTAACCAATTTTTGCATCAATACAGGTTGATACTGGTAGTAGTGGTAAGTCCTGGTAGTAATGGTAAGATCTGGTAGCATTGGTAAGGACTAGTAGTACTGGTAAGTACTAGAAATGTACTGGTTGGTACAAACAAGTACTGGTAGCAATTTCACTGCATATTTTTTCCAGTAATAGTAATGATTCTGGCTTGTTTACTGAAGTACCAAAGTAATAGAATTTCGTCAGCTCTGGTTCTTACTCTATCCAAAATAATGTGATAAGCACATAGATTGCTTGCGTAGTATCTCATATGGCTGAGAAATAAATATGGGAATGATCAATTTTAAAGAAAGATCTTCAAAGAACATTCAATTTCCCATAATTTAAAATTTTTGCATGATGTACTGAATTACTTTTTTAATTTTTTAACCACAAGGTTACATCATCATACTTTTTGCAATTCAAATCTTAAAGATGTAATTCCACTAGAAATTCTACTTTCAATATGGTGTGCCTTCGGAACGAGTAAATTGAAGCTGTACAGAACCTAACTCTTATACATATTTGTAGTGTGGTTATAACAATAAATTTAGGATTTGTTTTATAAAATCTTGATCGGATAAGACATGCTTAGTACTTTAAATATATTGGTACTCGTATGTCTTGATTTGTAAAAGATTTTCGCTTCATCATACACAAAATATTATAAAAGTAGTATTCACTAAACTTTTGGTTGATTACAAAATTCTCAAAACCAAATCCTCAATAACAAAATCTATAAAAACCAAATTTCTAAAGACAAAATTCACAAAAGCAAATTCTCCCAAAAATGAAATCTCAAAATAAATGCCAGAGTTAATATTTTGTAACAAGCGAATAACCTTGCTTTTGTACTGCCTTCCAAACATATTTGATTAAAAATATAAATTCCAAAAATCAAAGTTTGTAAAATTTATTTCAGAAATTTTGGCTCTTCGGATTTTGCCCTAAAGGATTATGAACTTCAGGAATTGCATACTGAGTCCCTAAACTTTAAAACTGTCTCAGAGGTTTGAATTGTAATTAAAACTTATGATTATAAAAACATTATTTTTAACAAAAATATGAAAATACCACTGTCTTTTGGAAAAACTCCTTATATCTTCAGTAATTTTACAATACTTTTCATATTTATCCGAGTTTTTCTTGTAATGATTCATTTTGTAATTAAAAATTACAGATAATAAATTTGAAAATGAAAATTTAAAGAATCAAACAAGCAAATGTCAAATAATTAAATTGTAAAAAATTATCTATTTTTTTTTTGGCAAAATGAAAATGGCAATTTTCATTGCATTTTTTATTTTTTTTTTTTTTGATGAAAGAAAATTGAAAATTTTCCAATTTTCATTTTCTTTTCTAAAGGACATTTCTTTAATTTTAAGTTTGTTTGTATTTGTTTTTTTTTTTTTTTGTTAATATCTTTCTTACTATTAAGTTTTTTTTTTATTTCATCTTACACAAAGGATTTCTTTGAAAATTTTCCATTTTCCATTTTCTATTTTTCTTTTATTGCACTTCATTTTTGGTTTTTATATTAAAAACTATCATTTGAGTGCTCTTAACAAATTTTATAAGAGTGTATAACTATATATATATATAAGTAGAGAAGTTTAAGAAGTAATTGAGCAGTCAAGAACAATTGTGTAATCGTTGACAATATTTTGAGAGATAAAATGTCATGTAAATTGGAGTTTTTCATGGGATTTTCAAGTCCCGATATTTGGCATTATAATGGTATTTTTTTTTTTAGTTTTTATGTGGTGATGTGTTTTTTTTTGTAATAAGAATTTATATTTTCAACAAAGTTTTCCCACAAATTATGACGATGACATTTATGATAGTGGTTATTTTAACTATACTCATTATGTTTATAAGATCTAAAATATACATATACTTGGTACTTGGGTGGTGTTTTTTTTTAAAGAAATGTACAATTTTAATAAAATTGGATTTGTATATAGCATAAGGCTTTGTTAAATTTAGTTAGAGTAAAATTGTTGCGGAAAATTGTTTTTGAATACTTTTATTTAATAAAATAATTCGTAGAATAAATAGTTGAGGACATTTTTCCTGAATAATCCCAGAATTTTTCGTAAAGGTAGATTTAATTTTTAAGAACAGATTCGTCGATTAGATCAAGAATAAAGGTTTGTAATTGCCAACGTAATTTGAAGAAGAGCTCCGCAAACTTTTTTAAGGAATTCTTGCTGCAAATAGAAAGAATCGTGTCTGAATAGTTGAAACATGCCTTAATTAATAAACCACGTTCTAAAACCAATCCACTTCCGAACTCAGTACAATGTTTGATTACTTTTGTTAATTTTAAAGCAAACCGCATTTATTCCCAATACATTGTAAATAGATTCGATTTGAAGGTAGGAACTTACACCACAGTTCCAGGGCAACATTTCTAAGCAACGTAAATTTTTGTAAACAATGAGCCAAGTGTATAAAAAATAGTAAATGCTTCTACTAAATTATTAAGTAAACACCTGCTGTGACTTTTCCTAGTATTTGCTTCAAAGAATGTGAAGAAAACTCAGCTAATACTTTCTATTCATGCAACGTGGATCTAAATCATACCGAGGAAAAAGAAATTTTTACCAGAAAGTACCGAAACCAGAGAAGGATCAAGGGGGCTCAAGGAGGATCAAAAGGAAAGTGGCAAGAACTTTTTAAAATTTCAACTGTGATTGGTGTGTTAGATTGTACGCATCAAAAAAAAAATAGGATATTTACTGAAGGATATGTAAATATAAGGGCTATGTTAATATATATATACAAGTTACTGGTGATGCGGATGAAAATATAACAGACCAAGACACAGTGGCTTCGAAGTGTCTATGATAGTAGAATTGGGAGGCTAAGCGGAGTAAAACAAATACAATGGATGAGTTTGTTTATTTGGTGATAGTGGATATGGTATTTTTCCATGGCTCTTGACTTCATTTAAATCTACAGTAGACAATTCGAAAATCAAATGCAATGAACTTTATTAAATACTTAAAGTTAAAACTATTTATATGTTGCATTATTTTCAATTAATTAAATTTAGACAAATGAGAAAAAGCAACGCTACATAACGATACTTGACATTATTAAATATCCTTAAAAAGGATATCTTATAATTCAAAATGATTTTTTGAAAACTATTTAAAATTTCTAAAGCTTAAAACTTCAGAAATTTATAACAATATAAATTTATTTTTAACAGAATATTCAAATAAAATTTTTAAATAAAAATTGAAATTCATTTTATTTTAGTTCAAAAAAAAATTCAGAATTGCAAACAATTCAAGTAAATCATTTCTTGACATTTTACATGCTTTTTATTGTTTTTGTTTTCATTGTCTTTCATTTTATTTCTTATACATATTTGCCATTTTGTTTTTTTTTTTTTTTTCTTTGAATAATTATAAACAAACAGACATGTTGCCTGCTGTGAGTTTATAAGTCATACAAATACCCAAGTACAGAGTACTTAATATATAATAGTATACCATTTAAGAGTTTATAATATTTAAATGATAAGTTTATTTTTAAGGACATGTTACAAGAATTTTCAAGGACTATCTTCTGAAAACACACACATAAAAAAAAGTAATTAATAATAATAACAACAAAAATAAGAATAAGTAGAAAATAAGAAATAGTAGATACTAAGTATATAGAATGTAAATTGTTTTCATCATAATATAATAATAGAAAAAAAAACAAAATGAGTTCTTCTCATATCAATCATTATCATACAACAACAAAGAACAAGAAACAACAGAAGAAATAATGAATGAAATTTATATATACATATATGCAAAAGAATGGTAGTTACATTTCCTATGAATGTAACAAGTTAAAAATTAAAATGAAAATTTATCTGGATATTTTGTTGTTTTTGCTGTTTTTAATGTTATTCAACACCATACTGTAAGATGAGAATTCAAAAATCAAGAAAATAACAGTAAAAACAAAAAAAACAACTAACTTCAATTGCAATTTTCATTTTTTAATATAATTTCTTTTTTTTTTTTTGTTTTTTATTCTTTTCTTTTTACTTTATTGAAATTTTCATTTTTAATTTATATCATTTTTTAATTTTTTTTTTTTTCTATTTTTAATTCAATCTTAAGATACGTATATCTATAGATATTATGTGTTTGGTATAATTTATATGTAAATTCATTTAAGTTCCACGAAATAACTACCAAATGAAATAACTTCCAATGAATTTATTTTTACCAATGTTATTTCTACCATTTAATGAAATTACTACTGACCAGGGTTATAAGATTTTAAGTTCAAGTACATCACAATTACCAGTCTCTTTTCCTGTAAATATTTCCTTTTAATAACCTTACTGTAATTGTACTGGTAATTAGATTTCACCGGGAGCGTATCAAAATCTCGCGTTTCATAATCTCGCGTTTCATAATCTCGCGTTTCATAATCTCGCGTTTCACAATCACGCGTGTCAAAATCTCGTGTTGCAAAATCTCGCGCTTTTTATAGTTGAAATAATATAAATATGTAGGAAATATAATTAAAAGCGATTTTAGAGTTGGATTAAGGGTTTTAATAATTTATTTAACGGGATCTTGGGGAGGTAGCCCTCACTATTTTAAAAATTTTGTATTTTGAACAAAAAAGCAGGAAATACAAGTAGGAAGGATTTTAGAATTGGGTTAAAAATCATCGTTTTAATAACTTATTTAGCAGGAATTTGAAGACGGCATTCCCCACTATTTTAAAATGTTGTTCAATGTCTTAATATTGAAATATATATGAAAAAAAATTATTAGTAAGGATTTTGTACTAGGTACAAAATCAGGATTGTACGCCTTTTATGTATATATATGTATATATGAGATTTTTAACTAGGAGTGATTTTAGAGTTGAATTCATAGGCAGGATTATACGCTTTTTCCAGAATATTTATATATACGAATGCGAGATTTTGAAACACGAGCTTTCGTACCCCACCCGATTTCAACAGTATCCAGTTATACATTAATAGATTTTGCGATCAATTTTGCGAGGATTAATATTTAAGAATAGACACTTTTTTTTTGGAATACTTGCAAAACTGGCGATATCCTGGTGATACTGGTGTAGTATTAGTGCTACTGGAATGGTACTGGTAGTACTGATATGGCACTAGTGTTGCTGGTAAAGAAATAGTAATCTCCAGTACCGGTATTTTTACTGAAATACTTGTAAAATCTAAGTCACTTTACTGGAAAAATTTATCATTACTGGTTCAATTACAGATTTTTTTTACTTATATGAAATAACTCCCAATTAGGAAAATTAAATAACTGTAAACTTCAAACAAATTAACTGTTAAAACAAAAACAATCAGTAGAGTAAATCCCTTCATCAATTAAAGTACCTCCTACAAAAAATTATGGAGTAATTCCCAACGACATGTGAAATAATCCCCAATTAGTAAATTGGGACGTTGATCCAATTTCAAATTCCAGTATTTCCAGAAATAATTATACCGTTAGAAAACTAATGTTTTACTGCATATAAAATTTCTAAAGTATAGCCATCTATAAAAAAATGTATATGTAAAGTATTTGAAAACGAACAGGTGTAACAGGTAAAAGTATTAATTCAAATTGAAACAACTCTCACTTCAAGATAATAAAGTAAGCCCAAACAAAATTTGATATAAATTGAAGCTGTGAGATTTTTTTTTATAAATGTAATGTGTCCTAATCTTTGAAATAACATATTAAAATTTTCAACAACTCGTTGTTCTATATTGCACATAAAGAAATGGAAGTTATTTCATAAAATATTATTGGAAGTTATTTCATACAGCTATTAATTTTATAAGTATTTTTTTATGATTTCAAAATTATTATTCTTATGACAGTTTGAAATAATTGCAAAAAAAAAAGAAAACAAAAAACACAAAAAAAAGAACAATAAACAAAAAGTTAGGTTAAGTAAAATGAAAACTTCTCAAGGACAATGACTTGTCTTGGGTCGAATTTATTATTTTTTTTTTTTTAAATTGAAAATGAATTAAGTTTTAAATTCAGAGTTATTTATATATGATTTAAAAATAGTTTTTATTTCATCTACATCTATATATATATAATATATATATATATACATGTAATTGTTCTATACAAGTAAATAGTTCAAGTCTATATATACTGTATACATATATATATATGAATGCACACATATAAATCATTATGACAGTAAAATCTAAATATATTATGATATTTAGCCTTTAACGTATCCTTAAAACCAACTTTTCATATAAAATTAAAAAATTTTTAACTTTTCATAATTTTCATTTCTAGGTCAAAATTTTTATACATGTAGCAATAAGTGAGTAATGTGTATGCGAATGAATAATGATATATATACACATACATATATTTTGATGAGATCTATTTTAGTTGTTTAAATATAATATAAAATTTAGATTGTGCAGTTCTGAGTTCATTAAGTATAAAATAACAATTCTTGGACAATATTGACAATTCATATATCTTTTAGACCTTGTAATGTACAGTTTTTTTTCCATGCAAGGATACGTTGGAAACACACTAGTATGATAACAATGCTTGGATGTTCTTTAGAAAAATATAAAATTTTACCGTTAAAGTTATTTTAGGGAAAATTACGGTATATTTTAATAGGATACATTTAAGAATAAATCTCTAAGGAAATTAAGAATGGAGAGACTAGTTAAGAAAGTGATAAAATAATTTAAATATGAAAATTTTGTTATATATAAATTGAGGAGTGAGAGGAGGGTTTATTTCGGATATTTTATTATAGTTTTAACAGTAATGATGTTTCCATATTTGCTACTTCTTGTTAATAGGTCTTCGATATTAATATGTTTATTTTTGTTTTACAAAGGAACAGAACTATATGGTGAAACCTGTTATATAAATGTAGAGTTTTGTTTGATGGAAAAAAACTGCGTTATGCATTAAATTATACATCGATGATAAATGTATTAAATGATACATTGAAGATTCATGAATTTCTTATTAAATTTATTAAAGTTTAATGCAACTAAACAGGTAAAGTCATATTTATATTTCTAATTTGATTTTTCTTAACTGAGGAATCAGATGACGTTTTCTAGTGATAAAAATAGATAAGGCTGGGTGACACAGTGGTTAGAGAGTCGACTTTTATGCGAAAGGTCCGGGTTCGAATCCAAGTGAAAGTAAAAATACTTTTCTGGTTTTTGACTAGACTCAGCTACCATTCGTCATTGGGTTCAAATCAATGGCTAATTATATATATTTAGTAAAAAAAATACATCAATATATAACCATATCACCAAAGGGGTTCGCCATAGTGAATAATAAATAAATAAAATAAAATAAATAAAAAAAAAATAAAAATTAAGTGACTAAGAAGGTCCCTAGTTTTCTGTCTAATGAGATCTTTATTTACTCCAGTCTTAATTCGTTTAATTACATATAGAAGAGATATGTTTAGTTTTTGTATTTAAAAAGTTTCATTCTAATAATTAGTTCACCATTAACTATATTTCTAGAAGCTAGTTTAATGTAAACTTTCAAGTGTAAACAGTTAGAGCATACTCCGAACTGACATATATAAAATTTTTAAAACGTGAATTTGGGGAAGTTATCCAAATATTAAATGTAGAGTCAATAAGGCAAAAATATAACGGAAAGCTTAAAGCCAACGTTCCAGTTCCAATGGTTTGGCTTCAAACAAAGTCCCGAATCGTTCAACTCATATTTTAAAATTCTTTGACTCGAGTTTTTGAACAAAGAAAATCGAATCTATTCTTATAACTGCCACATATTAATTTTAAATTATAGCAAAGATAAAATACACGATTTCTAAAACCCAATAACAATACAACCTAACATTTTTGAAGGTAACTACAAAATTTTATCTAAAACGCTGTAGGACTATGGGACTTTGATTTATCTAATTAGCAAGTATATTCTTATAAATGCATACTTCACCTGAAAGAACTTTCAAACCAACTAAACACTCAGTAATGAAAGAACTAATAAGAACAAAAATCTTTAATGAAACACCATATGACAAAAGTCTTACTTTTAGAATTTTAAATTAAGTTTCAAATAAAGAATCGAAGATCTGTTTTAGTTGAGGTACAATGATCTGCCAATACTGGAATTGAACTACAATATCATATCAATTTTAATATTATACACTGCCTGCTAATTATAAACCTGCCAATTGTATATAAATATATTTAATATCAAATTTACATAAGTACTAAGTATATACATATATGTACCAAGTAAGTTTAAGAAGATTTTAAGCTTAATAGTATGCAATACAAGATAATTTATTAAATAATTTAGTACTCTTAATTAAATTACAGAAATTTTTAATACTAATGTATAAGAACTTTTCATTAAATTCAGAATTTATTATAAATTATAATTTTCAGCTCCTATATATACTTTATATTCTTGAAAGCGATACTTTTATTGTATAAATTTCTGAATTTAATATTTTTAATAATTTTTTTATTTTTTTGGTTTTTTTTTAATATTTTAAGATGAAAAAGATTATGGTTATATTTTACCATTTTCATTTTATTTCATCTTTGTTGGAGTATCTTTTTTTTTTTTAGTAAAATTATGGCAGGTTTATTTCTTTTATATATTGAAATATATACCATATACCTATACAACTTTATCAATACATTTACAACTTAAATAATAATAAGAAGTAAAAGAAATATATAATAATAATTCTTAAGCCTTTTGAGGTTTTTCTGTCACTAATCCTTAAAGTAGATTCATAAGAATCCTTGAATCAAATATTTTTCTCAAAAAAAATGAATTTCTCATCTTTTTTAACAGTTTTGTTCTTTTTTTTTTGTTGGGCTGCTGTTGATATTGTTGTTGCACAACATTAACCAATCAACTATGTTGTAATCCGCTTTTTCATTAAATGAAAATTTTTGTAGTACCTACCACACGGTTATATTTTCTTGTTCTTTCTTTTTAGCACATTTTCAAAAAATTTTGTAAAAATGTGCCTATATAGTTTCACTCTGTCCGTCCGTCTGTCTGTCTGTCCGTCTGTCCGTCCGTATGTTTACAAAAACTTTTACATCGTTTGAAATAGAGAAAAGAAATTTTAACCACGAGTAGGTATTACAAAAAAAATTATTTCGTAGAAGAATTTTTTTCCGTAGCCCCACCTGTTACGGAGCTGCAGCCCCCCAAAGTTGGGAAAAGTCCTATATTCAAATTGTTATAACAAGAGTTCTGTTAGGTGTATTTTCAATCTGAAAACGGCAAAAGATAGCTGGTTTTATAAACTTTATAAATTTTTAAAATAAATGTTTAGGGTTGCCATACGGTACTAAAATTTACCATTATGCAAAACTCAATTTTCGCAAAATTTTTGGCCACACATATCTTCTAAACGGGCCAAGCTAGGGTCTTGAAATTTTGGGAGTAGTTAGACCCTCTGAAATAAGTAGAAGTCGGTTAACAAATTTTTATTGTCACATCCCCTGTTTTGCAGCTATAAGGGCTGGAAAATTGAAATTTTGCTATTTTTAAACACCTGTAACTTGAATACCTGTCCAAATTTTTTTTTAGTAATATACAAAATTCAAAGCTCTATAATTATATTTCAACATGTGTCAAAGGTTTTTCTTAATTTTGAAGGGTGACGAAGCTACAGCCCCTGCAAATTCCAAAAAAGCCCTACATTTAAATTGATATAACAAGAGTTCTGATAGGTTCATTTTCAATCGAAAACCGGTTAAAGAGAGCTGCTTTTATAGACTTTACAAAATACTTAGCTTAAATGTTTAGGGTTGCCATACGGTACTAAAATTTACCACTGTGCAAAACTCAATTTTTGCAAAATTTTTGGCCACACATATCTTTTAAACGGTTCAAGCTAGGGTCTTGAAATTTTGGGAGAAGTTAGATCATTAGAAATTAGTAGGAGTCGGTTAACAAAATTTTTTTGTCAAGCCCCATGTTCAGGAGATATAGGGGCTCGAAAATTGAAATTTTTGCTATTTTTAAACATCTGTAACTTGAATACCTGTTTAAATATTTTTTCCTTAATGTACAAAATTTAAAGGTCTTACATTATATTTTAACATATGTTAAAGGTTTTTCTTTAATTTAAAAGGGGTTCTTTAAATTGAAGAAAGTGTCTCTCAGTTTTAACCATTTCTGCCTAAATAGTAAAATTCTAAGAAAAATTCCAAATTTGGTTGGAATTCACAATTTAATTCCTAGAAACTAAAAAAGTTTGGGGGAAGGGGAATAGTAAGCATTATATCCTTGAGAAATTCGGCAACCTTCCCCAATAGAGGGGCTCCTAGGACTTAAAAATTTACTGTTTTTATAGGTATGAAGTAACTTAGTCACCAACGTATATATTTCCTAAATTAAACGTTAATATTGAAGCTTCAACATTATATTCCGAAAAAAAAATTAATATGAAACACTATATTATTTTGAAAATGTGCTTTTTTAAAAACCCTTGGTTTTTTTTCACACTTGTTTTTTTTTGATTTAATTTTTGTTAAACTCAATTCATCGTTTTCTATTCATCAAAAGGAAATTTACCATGAAGTAAGATTTAAGGTGGTGGTTGTAATATTTAATGCAAAAGAAATATATACATATATATATATATTCAAAAAAAAAAAAAAAAGAATCTTAGGAATACCACAAAGATTTCTTCGTTTGTTCTTTTTTTATTCAAAAATTATGAAATGTTAAAGATTTTTTTTGGAATTGAAAGTTTTACTTAAAAATTTCTTCTACAATTACAAAAAAAAACGAAAGAAATAGAATACCAAAAGAATTTGTGAGATTAGAGTGACCAGATTACAAAAAGGTTAATGAAAAGTTTATTGCAGATTTTTAACAACGAAAATTTCTAATCAATTTCCTTAGACGAAGAAGCTTTGGATCTTGTATTATAGAACTGATATATTAAATGATTTTGGTTTTTAGATTTTGTATTTAGGGACTAATGTATAAATTAACCTTGGTATTCAAACTCTTAAGGCTATTTTGACCTTGAGAGAACACAAAAATGCTTTCTTTTTTTACTAAAAGCCAGCGATTTTCATAAAAAACAGGTAGCAACTTTAGGTAACTTTGTAGGACAAACTCTTCATTTTTGTGGTAATCAGAAATCGCATCCTAAGGAAAAAATCTTCTATACTCATATGATCAGCAAACATGAATATTAGTTCAAGCATGCACGGAAAATCAACTGATTACATCGAATATAGATTATTAAAAAGTTATCGAGTTTGCATGTAGATTATTGAGAAGTGAAGATGGATTTAAGAAAATATGGGAGACAAATGGCTTTATTTAACATAAGAGATTGAAGAACTGTTATAAAGGTTTTTAACCTTAGATTCAATTTTGTTAACTTTAAATTCAATTTTATAAACTTCAATTTCAGTTCTAGAAACATCAAATTCGATTTTCCTTCTTCTATTCGAAAACTCTTTAAATTAAGTTATAACAAAAGAAATTAAGAAAAGAATAGAATTTTATTAAGAATATTTTAAATTAGTATTTACCCTGCAGCATCCAGATGTAGTTTCATTGTCATATCTACATAGCAGTTGTTGTAATCTTCCTTCAACAATGAGCAAAATCATATTGTTTTCCGGACCTGCCAATTCTCACACAAAGTTTAGTTTTAGAAAAAACTTTCTCTATGGGATTTAACATAGCCGAGTGTGGAGGAGAAAAACTAAGGTATGGGTTGTATCGGCAACTAAATCTCTCATTCTTCTAATGTCTTGTGAATTTCACATTTATCTTGGACTAACCATATTCGTGTAATGTAACATTCTTTTAATTAATTGAACAAGTCTCTAAGTAATAATGCAAAAATATTCGAATTTAATGATGAATTAGCAATGATTTCGATATGTGCAATTCCATGTACATTAATTGCCGCTATAATAGATAAATTTCGTCTCCTCCGAACCATCACAATCGCAATCATCACTTAAGATGGTGCATTAGTTTTGAATCTATCTTTAGTTCTTTCCAAGTGATAGTTAAATCCTGCGTCATCTATAAAGATCATATTATCTCTACTTTGTGAACAGTTTTATAGGAAAATTATCGCATATGGTTTTCTTTGTTGAATTGTCCTATCAGAATTAAGTCATTTAACATTTATTGTAGAAGTTTTGAGTATTATTTTTAATACTTTCAATGCTTTATTTATACAAGTCAGATCTACATTAATATTAAAATGTTTATAGATTTTAGCCTGGATATTCTTCAGAATTTTTCAAAAGCGCCTAATTTTAAAGCGTTAAAAATCCAAAACTACCTAAAATACTATTCGTACTGTCTCAATATGATTTCCACTGTCCTTCGTTTAATAAATGCTCCCAAATTTCGATATAGTTTTTTTATATAATGCTTTTAAGTTTAGAATTACTGTTTTTATTTAAAAATGTTCTTCTAAATAGAAAACAAATGGTTACTTTATATTTCAAATTTTTTGACACTGAAGTAAACCAGTACTAATGGTAGATAGACTATAATAAAATAATAGAGAGACTTTTTATTAAAGGTAAAAAATTATGATTTCATTTGTTCATCTTTTAATTCTTCTCAAATATTTTATTTTATTCAAAGTATACAGACCATAACTAATGTTTGTTACACCAATTAAATAAATGATTTTAATAAAATTTTTCCTTCTTCAATTCAATTTTAAATTTAAAACCATGTTTCTGGGTAAGAATTTTTTACTATTTAACAAGACAAAGAATGAAATTTTTTTATAAAATTCCATGAAATCATTAAAAATCGTGTAAATGGTGATGAAAATTATAAAAAGAAACGATTTTCAAAAGACAAAATCAATTCAAAATTTAATTAAACTTCAATTCATTCATTGTAAAGTTTGATGCGCTTAGTAGGAGTTTAATATTAAATATAATTATGGTACATTGTTGGCGGTCGTTAACATTGTTAAATTAATGGTTCAAAAAATGTTTAGAATTTTAGATATGCATTTACAATATTTTATAAACATTTCTAAACTAAAAAGATATTTAATAAGGTGAAGTTGCGGAATTATTTTTAAATTTGAGAAGGAAATACCAATCCATACTGAAATGCTTCTTTAACTGTACTGCAAAGTGTATTTAATATAAAAGTACATTCCAAATATATAATAAAGTGCTCTTAAATTGACAACAGAACCCTATTGCACCAAAACCATAAAGTTTGATTAGTAAAACACAATAACTTATCAAAATATGATTATTCAATTAATGATAAGTTGGTGCAAAAGTGCTATGAAAGAACTTTCAGCCTAACAAATAAATCTTTTTAAAAAAAATTAACAGAAAACTGAAAGTTTGAATTGAACAAAAAGAACCCCATATTACATTTCAAAAAATTGGGAGATAGATCAGTTTCAGTCACAGGTGTAAAGACTTTCAAATACTGATAGAATTCCTCTTAATATTTCTATATTAAAATATAAAGTAAGAAAATAGGCAAGGCTAACAGCGAGTGATGAAACATATTCTCTGATATCGCAAAGCCCGACGCCACTCCTATGTACGTGAAAAATTAGTGTGCCGCAGGATTGAACATAGTTAGTAAGTGAGTTTTAGGAGTTAATTATTATTACAATGAATTATATTGCAAGAATAAAAATAATAAAAACTTCATAATTTCAAAATCGTTTCTTTAATATATACATCTATAAGAATAACGATTCCAATTAATCAATAAAAATTAATAAAATAAGGATTTACCGTTATTGTCAATACTGGGTATTGTTATTCTTTCACATATTTTATTAAAGTTGGATACTGAAAATAATGATATAGGCTTAAAACAACAACCCTCGAGTCATACACATCATTTTTTTTTTTTTAAAAGAAATTTAAATATGAACAATAGGAATTTCAGGGACAACCAATTTTTAATTCTATTTCTGGCATTATAATTAAATTATTTATTTAATTTTTCAGTAATCTTCTAATAAAATTCTTTTGCAAAATTACACGCTTTTACCTTTTTTTTTATACAAAAGAAAATATTAAAAAGAAAAAAATGGCAAACCCTTTTGCAAAAATTTATTTTTTTTGCGAACCCTACTTCAAATATAATCTTATCCTATAATCCTGATTGATCCTTTTTCATAATATTTTGAACTGAAACATTTGAATACTTTTTTTTTGCTTATACTCGTATCCTTCTAAAAATTTTTGTGACAGATGTTTTTTGTTTTTCTGAGTATATGTGCATCGTTAATCATTCAAGGACCTCAACTTAAATGTTTCACAAAAATTCATAAAAATGAATTTAAAAAAATTAATTTTGCGGCTGCACTTTAAATAAAAATTTTGTGCAACATTGAAGCCACTTCGTATTATTGCAAAAAAAAAAAAATTCAAGTTAAATAAGTAAATAAAGGGTTGCAAATGGTATTTTTTTTGTAGTATTTATTTTGGGTTCATAAGTATTTTCTTTTAATTAATAAATTAAATACCAATAGCATAACGTTATGTTTAAAAGGAATTCCAAAGGTCCTTATGATCATACACAAATTAAAATGTCGACTTGAAAATGTGAGAATACTCTTGAAAAGTCTACAAAATATGAAAAAAATTCCTATAACTTTAATTTTTTTGGGGTTTTAAAAATATTTAATTTAATTTTAAGAAAAATTTTTCTGAAAGGAATGTCCAATTTTTTTTTAAGGAAACTTAGGAACTAATGTATATATTAGTTAAAATATATATTATAATTTGTACCATAAAAGCCAATGTACGGGGACAAATGAGAGAGGTTTTAAAACAGATATTTTTGCTTAAATTTTTCATATTTTGTGTAAAATCTTCATATTCAACAAAGGAATATTGTTTGTGTGAAAAGTGTCTGATACTAATGATTTGAGTGACATAAATTACATAAAGAAAGGCATTCAAAAAGTTAGTAAGATACTCGATTTCTGACCAATTTTTTCTAAAAAAAATATAAACGTTGCCTTTTATATCTATTATAATTGCAACAAAAGATTTAACAACTGAGGAATTTTATAGTTTCCCTTCCTAAATCGATGCACCTGTAAACCTATTTTAGTGTTGTAAAAACTTTATAGACGGCTGTATGTCTTACTGTTTACGAATAATTTGGAATTCTGCTCAAGCTCTTGCCGTATAAATTTTTAGAATAGTTATTTTCAACATTTTGGTCTTGTTTATTGTAAAGATATATGTGTACCTCCTTTTTTCAAAGATCTACGAAAACTAGATTTGGATTTTCTTCGAGAAATCTCAACTATTTTTAATACGGATGTCCTGTTATTTTACATGACTCTTTTTACTATCAACTTAGAAGTGCAATTAGGATAGGGTTTGTATGGCAGTTATTAAAACAAATCAAGGTTTTGCAATTTCACATTTTTAACATCCTTGTGTTATTAGTTTTGAAGATATGCAAATAAATTCTAAAAAATTTCGAAGCCAGCTACCATGTGCAATAGTTTTTTTCACCTTTGCACTTCTTTAAGGAATAAGGAATACCCTTTCACCAAATCTATTTAGACTAGGCTGCAGTTTCTTTAATAGCTAAAATCAGCAAGCCGTTGATTACTCGACTGTAGCTATTGTATATAAGATTATAAATAACCAATGTTATTTTTGTGCGCCATCTATTATTTTATACAAGAGTTATTACTATATATATATTTTAATTAAATACTAATTTATAATACGATGTAAAGTAGTACGGTATTCCACGTTTGTTTTTTAATTAAATATGATTTGACCGGGGTTGGAACCCGAAACCTTTCACACAAAAGGTCGTCGTTTAATCATTACACTAATGGTCAAATTGTGTGCATTAGTGTACAGTAGTGTATGTTAGATATTTACCAAAAACAATAAACGAACGAATTGTTTCAAAAACACTTTAGATGAATTTCATGAATCGATATACTAAAAAACAAAAACCTCGTATATCAAGAACTAGAATTTCGTGGTTAAGATAATATTTCTAGTTCATATCAAATTCATTAGTTTAATAGAAACAACAGTAATTAAACCGACCATAAAGTCAATATATGCAATTATATAATTTTTTTGAAGAAGATAAAGTGCACCAAATATTGGTCCAAACAAATTTCTCTAATTTTTTATATTGCAATAACATCTCTTTCAATTAAGAGTTTTTCTGCCTAATGGTTAAATCTCAAAATTAAAAACCAACTTATTTAAACTCTTAAGCAACAATAAAATATATTCAAAATAATAATATGATCCTCATAGTTATCTTGGACAGTAGACACGGTTTTCTAATCTTCCCAAATACTTTTAAATACCAATCAGATTTAATTTAAAGTAATTTTTTTCCTTTTTGACTATAACGCTTAGCATTTTTGTTTTTTCTTTTAAAA